>CM062805.1:866401799-867001799 GCA_031772625.1 Pinus tabuliformis
GGAAGTTGAAGAGGAAGAATAGAAACTTGAAAAAAACAGTCATCAACCTTAAATACAGACTTCTCATGAAGAAACCCAGGATCACAGTCACTTCAAAGAGGAGCAAGAGAAGAAAATTAGATGTACTAGCAGAGGTGTCTAAGAAGATGCAATAGGAAATGAGAGTTCACATTTTTGGCAAAATCGCATGGGGGCATGCAACAATTTTGTAGTGGTGGTATGTTGAACCTTAGAATTACCCTCTCCTTGACAACTTTTCTCACTTCTTTCCCTTGATTTTCCATAAGAATACAGATCCCCATCACTGATAAATGACAGATTTTGTCTGAAGGAGGACATTAAATGATTGACATGTTATACTTTTATGTTTTTTCTATTTGAATAAGTTTTTGCAAATTAGCTACAGAACGCAACCTATTCTGCAACTAACTGTGTGTTCCGTAGCTACTTCCATGGTTTCGCAGGTCACAGGTGTCAAATGAAGAAACCGGCCACATGGGCATCTTTGGAATCGTCTCGAAATGGATCCTATCCTAGTCACCTAGCCCAGATCGATAAAAAAGCCAGCTCAAGACCACAGTCAAAGGTGGATTCAAACATATGAAACCTGGAAGCAATAGGACTCTTTGTCTACCCTTTCATGGTTAATTAATAAATCTAACAGTTCTGTAGAAGCATTAACTCGGATTAGCCACCTGTGTTAACAGTTTTGTGAAACCATATTGCTCGAATTCAAGTCACTTGTAGCTGATCAAACATTTACGCAGTCCGGTTGTGATACATGTAGACCACCTGTAGCTAATTTTCCTCAAAAGAGAGTTATGAATATTTTCTTTTAAATACCAGTTGTACAGAACCGGTAGGGGTTCAAAGTTTTTGATGTATTAAGGTCAGACTTGCAGCTCTGTAATTTTGGACTTTTTTTTCCTGTTTATAATATAAAGTCGTGTGTCGACCGATGATCATTTGAAGGAGCATTTTGAATTAAGTTAGCAGCTCAACCCAGTCATTTGTAGAGGGCCCCTACACTGAAGGAGGTTTTCTTTTCATTTGTTTTTCTATTTAGTTTTAATTTCATCATTTTCTTTTAGCAGTGTTGTAACTTAGGTTGATTTCTTGTAGTTTGATTTATTTTAGTTCAGATCAGTAGCATAATGTTAGAATTCAATTGTGCAGTCTTGTTTCTCCAATCCATTTCATAAAGGAAACGACTTTGTTTCTAAACAGAGTAAGATTGAAAGTAATAAGGATGCATTGTTGATTAGTTTACTCACTGTTTTTGTTATTTATTTCCTAGTTCAGGTTATCAATGCACTGTATTAATGAATGTTTTTTATCACTATTTCAAGCTGATATCCATCCTAAAATAAATGGTTAAACATTCACTTTACATAAGGGTTGAAACCAGTCAGTTACCTTCTGCATGTTTTTATTTAGTTTTTTTCTAGATCATGAAGTACAGAAGTTGCTTGTATTCCATCTAAAGAAGGTTATCTTTCAAAATTGAATGTTAGAGTAACTAGAAGTACTTTATTTAATTTCATTCCATGTATTTATTTCAACATGACTTACAACTTTACCTTTTGATTTTAAGAATTAGATTCATGACTTAGGATTAATGACACGATAGGAAAGATGCTCTATTTTTGCTTCTTTTAACTTAGGTTTTGACTAAATTTATGCTCTTGGTTCTGATTCTGTGCTACCTTCGTTTTTGTAGATTATCCCACTTCACGTAGCCCCAAACATCAATTTATTTGCTCAACCCGCTTTTCACATAGTAGAATTTTAATCCAAGTGTTCAAAAGGTTTAACGTACTTACCTCACAGTCCCTTGAGGAAGCATCGTTCTGCCTCACTATAGATGACCGAAGTATCTTCCATGAATTCAGTGATTAACCCTTCTATGATTCGATCGAACCAGTGATCGACAATGCACACAATCTTATCTTCCGATGCTTCCAGTCTGCGAACCAATTATGGAGTCCACACAATAGGTTTGTCGAGTTTACACCTTCCTTGGCTATCTACTAGCTTCACGATCCACTCGTGAAACTCAGTAGGGAAGGATGCAAAGAAAATTTTGTGGATCTCCATATACAAGTAGCAATCTAACCACTCTTCCTTTGATAGTCACGGATTCCTGTTTTCCTGCGCGTGAACTCATGAATATTCAGTCCAACCACTCTTCAATCCCTTTCTTTGTCAGATTCTAGTGATACGACATCAAACATCTCTATGCAAATCTTGGTCCCAACAATAGAACCATTTGTTGGCTTGTAGGGGCCTGACCTAGTTTCAGAGTTTAATTAACCAAACAAATTCTGGTACTATTGGCCCTTTCGGCAACAGTCCATGGAGTGCAGACTGAGGTCTCACCTGAAGTAGTATGGGAGGGTGCTAAACCCAGGTTTCCACACCCTGGAGATGTCTGATGAGTTTGCCTGGTCTGCGGTTTGTCCCTGCGCACAGGTTGCTTCATGCACTTTCATATTCCTTGCGGCCTGATATACTGTCTTCGCGCAACCCTACCCAGAGGTTGTGCGCCGCGCTCCATGTTATTACCCAATACCTTGCTTATATTCCAATATTAGTTAATTATCATTGCCTACTTGAGTGCTTTAAGTTATACTTAACAACATAGAACTTTCATATAGGCGCGCACAATAAATAAACATTATATTTGCAAATTATATCGATCATGCATTAACCCAAGAACAGATACACAAAATTATAGAAAAACTTCTCTTTATTGATTCTTTCCACGGTTATAGACTCGACTCGCCCTGCGCACTCAGCTGTAGGGGTCCACGCACTCTGCTACGGACTACTAGGCCTCTGCGCACTCAACTGTAGAGCCTTCTCCTACTCTATGACCCACATACACACTCTACACTTCGGCTCAATCACTTAGACTTCCTTCTTCCTTCATTATTAGTTAGTTCTATTTTACACTTAGAGCCTTGCTCTATTTATATAATCCCATGGTCTGCGGACCATGGGTAGGTCTATCTAGCCTACATTACATTAAAAAACTAGGGCAGACAACCCTGTGTCTCTATCATACTTTCGCACCCCACGCCCACAATTCAAGAAGATTTACAAGAAGATTCGGTCAAAACTTGGGCTTTAAACCCCAAAACATGCCTTGGGTGGATTCCATGCCCAACATCATGCATATGAGGCCTATATGCTTCTGAAAAATGGGGCGAGTTGCTCGTAGTTCTTGATCAACATCCAGACCTTTGCTTTCTGTAGCTCTGCCCGTGGATTAATCTTCTTTTCTAAGTGAAACAGGGCCCCTTTGTACCGCATTATCCACTCCTGTACACAGGCATTGGAAGCATGTATGTTCTTGAGAGTTTGAACAAAATCTTTGCTCCGCTGTTGTAAGACATGAACATGGACAATTGCTTTATGCATGGTGACAAATGTGTCATAGAGATTCCACATGGTACTCTCAAGTGTTGATACTTCATCAAGCATCACTTTCCTCATCTCTCCCATTGCATAAACTACATTCTGCTCTGATGCTCAAAGTTGTTCTACCTCTTACCTAAAAGCCTGGAAGTTCTTTGCCAGTTGTTCATTATCGCCCATTAGGTGCTGAAAATTTGAGCTTGTTGCTCCTCCATAGGCCAAGCTAGATTGGGAAATGGTAGTTGGATGTTTCTTGGTGTTTGACACTATCACCATTTCCTTGATGAATTCCATCCTCTACTTCTAGCTGTTCCAACTCTTCGACCTCTATGGTCACTATTTCCTCTATCATCACACCTTGCCTTTGATCTTCTTCTTGTTTCTACTTCTCTTCCTGTTATTTATTCCTCAACACTTGTTCTTCCTTTGACTCTTGTTCTACTTTCTACGATCTCAGTTCTTCTACTTGAAAGCTTTGCTTTTCTCTCTTCCTTTGCTCTACTGTCTATGTCCCCTATTTCCATTTACTTATGCTGCCAAATCTTCCTGCATGAATATTGAATCTGCTTTCACTTTGTAACTTTGTTCTCCCTTATTATGTCAGTAAATTCCTCTTTTCCTGATCTTGTACTGGATTATTTCCTTCTCCTATTTCTATTGGAATTGGTGCCATGTTAGTGTTGAATCATTTTCTATGAGAAATTGAGTGTCGCATATATTGGAAAGTTAATTGGCACTTTCACAACTCCTTCCCAATACTGCTTTCAATGGTTTCTCTTGAAGCAACTCTCTTTGGTTCCATGGTACAATGTCTGCTGGAGAAAAGTGCTTCACGAGTGTGGTACCCATGAGACAGAAAGGACACTCATGACAAGAAAACATTAGCTCTTGAAAATCTAACTTCACAACATGATCAAACAGAAATTAGGGCATTTGATGAGAGGGATTGCACAATTTAAACTGGCAGGGGTGACTGAATGACTGTGGGAATTGCGCACTGCACAGTCCCAACAATAAATGTAGAAGATTGATGACTGGAACTACGTAATGAACATTTCAATCTGGGCCAGGGCTTGGGAGAGACTGTGCATCGTGCAGTCTCAACGAACAAGCAATGCGATTGGCTCCTGGAATTGTGCAGTGCGCAGTTGGATCTAGCCCAGGATAGGATCCATGTAATTCCAGAAGCCAAGGCAGAGGCCTTGAGCTCCTAGATAGCATAGTGCTTGCAGTGAAGTGTGAGATCCAGGCAAGGGGAGCCTAGATATACCCATGGGGATTGTAAAAATCAAGCAGATATGAAGGATGATGTGATGTTGGGTGTAGATCTGACTAAGTGTTGATGCATGCATGTGAAAAAATGTAGCAATTGATTAAACTAAATTAAAACAAAGCATGTGAAGAGAGTTGCCACAACACGACCGTTGGTGGAAAAACGGGAAAAATCATGCGACACTTGGGAAAGGAAATCTATAACTTGAAATAACACTTCTACAAGCTAAAGCAAGTTAAAATAACAACAGTTGTTCAAAGAAACAATTGAAACAACACTCTCACAATCTAAACAACAAAAAGCGACAAAAAAAGTGGCAATAAGAAGATAAAAGAAAAACTTAGCTGGAAAAGTAATGAAAATGGTCCGAAGGCTCCTTGATATCTTCAAGATTGCTAGAGCTTAATTATCGAATGTAAAAATGAGCTCTAGGGTCTCCATGACATATAATTGAACAAATTAGAATTTATGACGCCCATGCCTGAAATCAAGGAAAAAAGCGACACTTGGTGGAAACTACTAAGGATAGAAATGTTCCGCCTTTTGGAAACTAATAATAGATCCCTACTACCTCAATATGGTTCTTTCTTTTTTTCTTTTTTGGGAAAATTACATGCATTTCCTAGAGATATTGTGTAGTTCTCGGAAGAAGCAAATAACTATTTGTTTCATGCACTGTGCAACTTCTGAGCAGAAAGGCTTTTGCATAATTTCTGGGCTGAGTGGCTCTGGGATGCCTCTCATGTTCTATTCAATTTCCCAACTCAAGTCTTGCTGTCATCTAGTGCTGCGCAATTCTTGAGCTCAAGGCTCACTATCAGCTTGGACTACGCAATTCCTAGGAGAAAGGTTAGTTGCCCTCAAGGGTTGCACAGTTTTGTAAGGCTAGCCCTAAATAGGATCAAGACTAAGTGAAGAGATTGACTTGTGGGTTAGAAAGTAGACCAAGTAAGCAAACACAAGCTAATATGCAAAGGATGAAGTCTAATCAAAGCACAAGTACATGGCTTAGTGCGAGATGAGCTGATGAAAATGAAGCATAAGAAAATTTTTGGAGGGTGGTTGTAGCTGCTACAACATTGGTGACACACTGGTAGAACTCTAGCTCTCTATATGGACCTTTTCTCATCCAAAGCAAGTCTAACTCTTCTGGAAGTATTGTTCAGTTCTTCGATCATCATAGCTTCTTCACTAGCCTGAGTTATATACATAGTCCCTACCATTCTCTTAATCGAAAACACACATACCAAGCCAAGTCAATCTGATTTGTTTCGATTGGGATGAGGGGTATATAAATGCACAAGTAATATGGATTTTCATAGTTTTAGTTTCATCTATGGTATTGCTCCGCTGCCAGCAGGCCTCGATAGTACCCGGATGGAGTCACTTTAGGAACACAAGCATTGCTCTAATGGTAGTGAGCCTAGAAAATACCTGGGTGGAGTTACTTGCTTCACTTCTTTGTGAAGGAAGCCTTTCTCTTCTTTTGTTATTTATTTTTTTAATTTTTTTCAAAGAACTATGCATAGGCACTTATTTATTTCAAGAGACGAAAGAGGGATCCCAACTTATTGAGATCAGAAGAGTTTGTCCCTTCAGAGAAGGATATTTATATATACATATGACATACTTGTTAAGGTTTTCCCCCTCTCCTTACTCTACTTGACTGAGTTGACAAGGGTTAACCGAAAATAGAAAACCGATTAGAGTAGGCGGTACTAGTTAAGAGTGAAAGCGTCATGATTTCACCATGACTCTCTCTGAAAGGAACACATTTTCCATTAGGGTATCATCGACTAGAGGAAATGCAAGATTCACATAAAGAGAGGGAATAGACAAATAACCAAGCGTTGATAGCTGTGTAAGTTCCTTTTGGATTTCACCTTGCTTGTCTCAAGAAGCCAAACACAATTTCATTTAGAAAACTAACCTACGATCTTCATGAGGTCTTGGTGTGGTCATTATATTTTTTGGAACAATATGTTTTATTTTCAGTAGTTTTGTTGAGGTCTTGGTGTGGTTTAACACCGATAACAGTGTTCCCCAAGGGGGGAGGTTCTGTAACAATTGTGGTTAAAAATCCATGTAAAAATATATAAGACCGCGGTCATGGGACATGTACTACAAGTTTAACGTTGGGAAAAAACATCCTAGTGTGGGTGTTCATTGGTTTATTATGGTTAAGGAAATTGAAAAAGGAAATGGAAAAGGCTTTGGAAAGGAAAAATGGAATTTTTGGCACATTTATTTATGAAAATAAAAGAAAGGAGGAGAAAAGGAAAGTGAAAGGTCAAAGGTTTCATGTGAGGATGAAATTGAAGGAAAATAATGGAAATTTAAGAAAATAGAGGCCTCATTGATTATAAGGATTTTAAGGATTAGTTGGCAAGATTTTTCTCATGTTTGGAGCAAGGAGGGGAAAAGCAAGCAAAGAAAGGACATGGAAAAGGAAGGAAATAAAGGATCAAGCAAGGAAGAGCAGGATCAAGTAAATTCAATAGGAATACTTGCAGGTAACATATTTCATGTGTGATTTCCTAGTTGGTTTTGACATGCATGGCTTTACATGTTGGTATATGGTTCTCTTGCTGTTGGTGGCATGGTTTTTCCACATTATGACAATGTTTTTCAACCGTGCCTTGCCTTTTTTTGGATGGCCATGGTGTGACGGGATTGTTTTCTTGGTTTTCAACTTTGGAATTACTAGATGGTTTCAGAATCTATGGCGGAGGTGGTCTTAGGAAAATTCCCAAACGCCTAGGAATCCATTGATCAGTTTTGGTGGGATACTCGGTAAAGCCTCAGGGTGGAGTCTTGGTTTAGGGCCCAATGATCCGGTGTGGATTGCTATAGAACCTGAGATACTGATGTATCGGTTAAGGGCTTAGTGATCCAGTGTGGATTGTGGTAAAGCTTGAGAGACAAGGAGACAAAAAAATCCTCAAGGATAGTGATGGAGTCCATAGGCATTCTAAGCTCAGTTTGGTTTTGTGATCTTGGTGCCAGTTTTGGTGAGATCACAATTTGGTGAGGGTGGAGGTGGTTTAATCTCTGGATTCCCTTGGTTGTTTTTGGATTGGTTTATCCACGAGACCCCACATTCATGCTTGGAATAGGGCATGAGGGGTGACTGTCTAAAAGAAATATTTAGTTCATCCATGTCTACAACCAGGTGGTACATGGAAGTCTTGAACCTAGTTGACATTGCCTATGTTTTATAAAAGATAAGTTCTCTTGTTAATATGTGGCTTTAATGGCTATTATATCATTGTTATTTTCATGGTTTAATGCCAGTTATAAGTATGATTATATGACTGGTTATTGTCATGGTTATTTCATGAATTTACTTGTAGCTGAAAGGATAATGGATGCAAGAGCTAATTGATGTCAAAATAATTAAGGGAAGAGGGTGGTGATCCTTCTTGTCAAGTCTAATATGAGTTTTCAGTCATTTATTCTCTGTTTTGTATTCATTTCTTGTAAAGTGCATTGATGCCAAGTGTTTGACAGAATGCTAGTCTCGGTTGGGGATGGTCAGGCCTAGTCCTAGAGTCATTTTGATTTTTAAGTCTTGTCATTATGTAAATTATGGATTATAAAATTGTCTTTGAGTTCTGGGTAGTGACATGGGATCTGGGCCTAAAAAAGTGGCTCAAATCCCAGAGAGATAGATGCAACACTAGGTAGAGAAGTCCGTGGATGCATTCATACCCATGCTGTGAGAGCGTCTGGAGCCTTCTGGATGCATTATTTTCCATATCAAGGGAGTGTCGAGGGTTTAATGGTCTAAAAAATTAGTGGGACCCAGGGGATGGGTACCTGAGTGGTTGGGATGGTTCTTGGGAGTCCTATTGCTAATGTGGAAGGTCTGTATGGTGTGTTTCAGTCGATTCCACTTCCTTAAGGTGACTTAGGAGGTCGAATCATATCATAGTAAGTTCTCATCACATGTTTACCCTAATTGGCCAGTTACTTGGGTAGATGTGGGAGGAGGGCGTTACAGAGTGGTATCAGAGCATGGTTCACCCTTGGACTGGATGTGCTAAATGTGTTCTCATGCATGCATGTCAGGTACATGTGTTCTTTATGCTTGTACTCTATGTTCTTGTTGTGAATGAATGGGGGTGGTCATTGTTGTTGTTGTGTTTCCATGTGAAAGTTGATGATATTGTTGTTGGGATGAGTTAGTCATGAATGCATGTCGGTTGTATATGCATTTGTTATGCATGTTAGTGTCTATATGTTGTTATGCATGCATTTCCACAGTTATGGTTATGCATGTATGGTAGGTTAGACATACATTTTGAAGTCATTGTATGCAATTAGGTCATCATGATGCTATTAGTATGTTATGATGATAATGTGTTGAATGAGGTCAAGCAGGAAATGTAGACTATTAGAGCAAGGATGCAACACTAGAATTCGGGGTAAGAACAGATCGTCATACAAGTTTGTATGTTTGGAATGCATGTATATGATTCATGGTTACTGTAAGCATTAGGGTTAATTATATGTTTATCATTCTATCGATGTTATGGTTACATACATGATAGATGCTAGTTGATTAGTGTAGCCATATAAACATGTGTCAGATAGTCATGAATGATAGTAAAATGTGGTTGTATGCATTGTTGTTGTTGTTGTTTCATGTTAGTTAACTTGATGAGTATGTTATATGTCATTGATGAATATGTTATATGTTAACTTGTAGTTAGCTCGATGATTATGTTATGTGTTATTGAAGAACATGTTATATGTTAACTTATTGTTGTTATATGTTAGTTAACTTAATGATCAGGGTTATAACATCAATATCTTGATGTTATATGTATCATGCTAAATTAGATTGGCCTATGCATATGGTTAGGGTTATGACATTCAGGTATGTTTCGACTTAATTGTGATATTATGTCATACTAATCTAGACTGACAATGCATATGTGATTGTTATGCCTGAATGAAATTTTTAATGAGCTTATGATGTGAACATGTTAGTTAATTACTGTTATAGATATCATGATATTATTTGTGTTTGAGCTGATGTGTTGTGAATTTATATCGTGCTAACAATATTGATTGTGCAAACAAGATAGCCTCCACTGAGATACATTAAGGTATGAGCTTTCTTATGTCATCTAGTTGGTTTACTTAATATGGTACGTTTATAGTTTGTTTGAATGTTTGATTATGTTATCTATTTTGTGTTTGAGTGTTGGTGTCTATTATGTAATCTATCTATTGTTGAATGTATGATTAATCACATGATATGAGTAGGTGTCTATAAGATTTCATCAAGAAATGATCTTGTTTTAAGATGGTTTTACTCACACATATGTGATGAGATAGCTCACATGTACTTGAGTGTAATAGGTGATAGTTGTAGCATTATGTCTAATGAATATGAGTTGACTATGGATTATGACATGATTGTTAGTCTTGGTAAATGTTGATTTCAAATTAGTAGATATAATGTCTTGATCCTTGGAACATGTGGTCGACATGTGTGAGCTATTGTAGGGTAACATGCTTGGCATTAGTATGAAAAGGTAAGGTAACTAGTATGTTGCTATGTTTACTTATGCACTGGCAATTATGCTTTTATGGTAGTATGATGTAGGGGATTTCATGGACAAGAGATTTCCATGAAATATTAAAAAAGGCTCGAGTTGAGCTTTCACTTGGAGGCACTTGGAACCATGGAGATGGAGTCATGGTGTTTGTTTCTAGTCTTGTGCTTTTGGTCTTTTGTGATTTCTTGAACTTGATTTTCAGTTTTGTTTATGTCTGGTGCAAGGCCTTTCCACTTTGTTGGGATTTCGTGTTGTTATTGGTTTTCATGGTCTTCTTCTTATTTGTTTCTTGTGATTTCCTTTTAAGCTTTGAATCTTGGAATTGGTTGGGAAAGAAGAAAGTTAATGGAACTTGCGAGGAGCTGAATGAAATCCAGTAGGCAATGTAAGACTCAGATGAAGATCAATGCATGAGTAAAGGGAAGTTGAAGGAAAGAATATGACAACTAGTTGGATTGGTTTGGTCCATTGGGATAATGGATGGTGGTAGGACAATCATGAGAAAGGTAAAAAGAAAGGTAAGGTAAATGGGCTTAAGGTAACATATGTCTTGGCTATCTTGGGAATTGTTGTTCTCAATGTTGTGCATGAATAAAGGAACTTATCTTAACCTTTACCTTGATATCTAGTAATTATGTTGTGATCATGATTGGTTTATGCTAATGTTTATATGCATACATGTATGAATGTATGTTGTTATCAGACAGGGTCATCATGGATCATGATTAGTTTTATGTTGATGTTAATATGTATACATGTATGTATGTATGTTGTTATCTGAAAGGGTCACTAGGGATCATTATTGTGGAGGCATGATTGCTTAAGCAGGTGAATGGCATGAAGAGGTTCCTGGTTTATAAGGAATCAAGTGGGAAGAGTATACATGACAAATATATGAATTCAGTATCATGTGGATATGAATTGATATTGTATGCTTCTACTATACTTATGTTTATGTTATGATAGGAAACGCTAAAGGATACATCAACAAAATGAAAATAGTGTGCTTTGCGACATGCTAGGATAAGCATTGATGGTAAAGAGACACTGGAAGCAAGGTTGTTTGGTAGAGATAGTGTGGTTTTGGATGTGTGGTGCTACTATTGTGCATATGTTGTACATGTTGCATATGTGATGTTGTGCACATGCGGTGTTGTGTATATATAGTGTATGTACATATTATTTTTGAAATGTTATGTATAGGGTGTTATAGATAATGTTTTGTGAATATTGCATATGCAGTGTTGGGTATAGATGGTGCTATGTACATGTTGGATATCCGGTGTTGTATACATATTGTATTGTGTGCATGTTGGATATGCGGTGTTGTGCGCATGTTGGATATAAGGCGCTGTGTACATTTGATGCTATGTACATGTTGTATATGCAGTACTATGTACATATGGTGTTGTGTGCATGTTGTACATATGGTATTGTGTGCATGAATGTACATGTGGGGATGTGTGCACGCAGTGCTATGTACATGTTGTACATGTGGTGCTGTGTGCATGCCGTGCATGTGGCACTGTGTACATGTGGTGTCGTGTACATGGCATGCATGTGGTTTTGTGTACATGTGGTATTGTGTACACATTGTACAATTGGTGTGGTGTACATAGGGTGTACATGTTGTGCAGGTGTTGTCGTGTACATGTGATGCTGTGCACATATTATGTAGGTTGTGTTGTGTACAAGTGGTACTATGTACATGTTGTACATATGGCACTGGTGTACATGTGGTATTGTGTGCATGCCATACATACTGTGTTGCGAGCATGCGGTACTATGTATGTGCATTGTGTATTCATTATTATGTACCATGTGTACGTATGTGTATTGTGTTGTACATCGAGTGTAGTTGTATGTATTGTGTTGTGGTGTACACCGCATGTAGGAGTATGTATTGTGTTGTGTTGTACACCAGGTGTAGGTGTATGTGTCGTGATGTATATTAGGTGTAGGTGTATGAATTGTGTGATGTTGTATGTTGCGTGTGGGTGTATGTGTTGTGATGTACATTGCATATGTGTATGTGATTGAAGAGAAGCAAAGGCATTGGGTTCTTTCTAGGCGTGGAAACCGACCCGATGTGTGTATAGAAAGGACAAAGGTAGAAGCTAAGGATTGATTGAAGGATAAGTATCATTAGGTCATTCAGTTTATTTATTCATGTGATTTATGATTCTAGTCTATGATGGTTACATGGGATTTATGATTCTATTTTGTGATGACTGCATGTGATTCATAAATTTTATTATGATGGTTGTGTTTTGAGCTAATCGGATGTGATATGTTAATACATGATGATTTGATCGAACAACTAGTTTGACTTGTTGTGAAAAGAACCAAAAAAAATTACAAGTGTACCTGGTTGATAGGCCACCAATGAGGTATGATTTGAAGCTATTTCAGTTTATTTTGAATTTAATGGCATTTATGTGCTTGGTATAGGAAATCATGGGAAATGCTCGGGTTGGGTGGTTGAAATCGACTACAAGAATTAGTAGAAACAATGAAAGGAAATTCAAACAAGCAACAATATGATGGTAAAGAACTTTAGGAGTAGGGCCATTGTGGGACACTAGTACCCAATAGTGTCCATTGATTTACATGAGCATATTATGATTGATATGATGGTTTTGAGGCATGGATATTCCTTGGTTGTTTACCTTCCGATGTAAGGAATCCTTTCCAAGGTATGGATCACCTGGATAGGGGATGTAGGGGAACTCGAAAGGTTAGTGACTGCACAGAAGTGGGTGACTGAATTTCCCTAGGGTTTGTGTAACAAAGAAGGGAAGGCCGATGATGGATTTGTTTTGGTCATCAACATTACCAGATGGAATAAAATGCACATTGGGAGTGCGCCCTGGAACAATGACCCAATAATTGTTCATTGAGAGGACAAGTGGCGTAGGATTATTGATGTAGCCCAGGTCGCTCTACCAGGATCTTCCTCTTACCTTGCATAAAAACATGCATCTCAATTAAAGGGCGCGCCTTTCGGTTCTATCTGACCATAGTTCAAATGCCATTAACGCAATAACGCATACGCTTCAAGGTGTAATCGTGGTGTATATGTGGAGATTCAACTGAACAGCAACTATCATTATACATGCGCCTGTGATAACTATTTATACTACCAGCAAACTCAGAGTCGATGCACATATGCATCACAACGGACAGCGATGAACATAAACATGCTATCATATATATAAATCCACGCCTCCCATTTACGCAACACCAGGCTATATATATATATATATATATATATATATATATATATATATATATATACAATATATATATATATATATATATATATATATACCATGTATATATATATACATATATATATATATATATATATATATATATATATATATATATATATACAGTTTGGTAATTAAGCACCGGATACAAAGGTTAAACCTTCAATTCAACCTGTACATACATCGCTATATACCTCCACGGAATCAAACATACAGCAGCATATAATAATGAAACTTCAAAAGGTTATTAACATACGCATGCAACAGAGATATCCATCCACTCTTCCGCTGCGTTCGTCCTTAATTGGATATGGTCGACAATTAAACCCGTGCTACCATATAAGACTATAATGCTGTGCCATTTAAAGGTCTCGAAAACTCCAGAGTGTTCTCATTCGATCCTCCTTTTTATAACCAGAATTTGTTACGTTGTTGTCGTTGCAAATTATATTAATATATCCAAGCCTTTACTTCTGGAATTGCCCAACAACGACTGTATGTACGCAGTCCTTACTACGAACTGTCTACACGCCTAAAACCCTGGATTCTATTCTTTATAACCAGTGTATCATCAGTTAACAGGTGCAGCTCTTCCAACGTTTTATGGAAATGATTCAGTGTTTAATATACAACAATATGCAAGCGTATTACAGAGGCTCTATTAATAATAGACCGCAGAGCGCAATTCACACAAAACATCCGCAACCTCAATCTAGGCAAGGCAGATTAAGAGATAAATACTGGAACACACAGGCGTAATTATTCATTGCTTCTTAATAAGCCATTCATTCAAGATTCAACTAATCACAAATCAACATATAAAACCAGTGGACTTAAGGAACACTCCAACTTAGTGCCAATCCCACGCCTTTCTCATGAAATCAATAATATATGTGTACATCTGAAACATTGGTTACATAAAAACAAAAGAGACTACTTACAAACTTGTTCTTACTGGCCAGATATGCAAATCTATGGCCCTTTTACAACTGCCAGAAGGCTCCCAAGGAGAACCCTTCCTCACTCTTCACACTCACTCCTCCCCCCACTACTTTTGAGGCTTGATAATTTATACATATTAATTAAACCAATTTAGACTCAAATCTCCTTAAATAACTCAACACCCCTAAAATCTAGATCTTATCCCTAAAGGTTTGCAACTAAATCTAATTTAAATAGATTTTAGGTGTGGACTCAACTAAGTCCCGTACATAGCATTTCTACTTCCTAGAATTTCTATCTAACTCTATTTTCTCTCATATTCCTTAAAAGAATATTTACAAAATCCTCACTTTCTCCTATTTGATTAAAAATAACAAATTAATTAATAAAATAATAAAAATGTCACACCCCCCTTTTATCACATATTTACAAATGAAAAATATCCTTGATGCTCCTGCATCAATTATAACGCTCGACATTGGATGTAGATGTGACCTTGTAGTGGATTCTAGACTTACTGGGAAGGAGGTGAATCCTGGTATTATTTTAAGGGTGGAGGTGTGAGCCTTTGGATTCCCTTGTTACGGATGCACACATCATGTCCTTTTATTTGCTTGTTGAGAAAATGTGCATGTGTATATGTGTGTGTTATTGTAAGTACTATATCGAGCTCATTTATAAATCTCCATAGGCAACATGGTTATTTGCTGGTTGAAGGAAATGTGTATAAGTATATGTGGTTATTATTGTAAATAATGTAATGATTTGTGTTATAAAGCTCCAGTAAACGATATGTTTGTCATGTTTTAACAACGGTCATTGTAAATACTGCAACGAGCTAAGTTATAAATCTCCATGGGAAATATGTTTTATTTTTAGCAATTTTGCTGAGGTCTTGGTGTGGTTTAACACCGAGGCCGGTGTTCCTCAAGGGGGAGGGTTTTGTAACAACCCTGGTTAAAAATACATGTAAAAATATATAAGACCACCGTCATGGGACACATATTCCAAGCTGAATGTTGGGCAAAACATCATAGTGTGGGTGTTCATTGGTTTATTATGGATAAGGAAATTGGCAAAGACAATAGAAAAGGCTTTGGAAAGGAAAAATGGCATTTTTGGAACATTTATTTATGAAAATAAAGGAAAAGAGGAGAAAATGAAGGTGAAAGGTCACAGATTGCATGTGAGGAAGAAATTGAAGGAAAATAATGGAAATTGAAGAAAATAGAGGCCTCATTTATAAAAAGGCTTATGAGGATTAGTTGGCAAGTTTTTTCTCATCTTTAGAGAAAGGAAGGGAAAAGAAAGAAAAGGAAGGACAATGAAAAGGACAGAAAGCAAGGATCAAGCAAGGAGGAGAAGGATCAAGCAACTTCAACAAGAATATTTGTAGGTAACATATTGCATGTGTGATTTCCTAGCTAGTTTTGACATGCATGGCTTTGCATGTTGGTATATGGTTCTCTTACTGTTGGTGGCATGGTTTTGTTGGGTTATGATAATGGTTTTCAACCTTATCTTGCCTTTCTCTAGATAGCCATTGTGCGACAAGAGTTTTTTCTCTGTTTTGAGCTTTGGAATTACCGGATGGTTTCAGAATCCGGAGCAGAGGTGGTCTCAAGAAAATTCCCAAATCCCTAGGAATCCCTTGACCAATTTTGGCAGGATACACAGTAAAGCTTGAGGGTAGAGTCTCAGTTTAGGGCTCAGTGATCTAGTGTGGATTGCGGTAAAGCCTGAGACACTGGTGTCTCAGTTTAGGGACTTGTGATGTGGTGTGGATTGTGGTAAATCTCGAGAGACAAGGAGATAGAAAATTACTTAAGGATAGTTATGGAGTTTGGAGGCATTCCAAGATTGGTTTGGTTTTTTTATCTCGGTGCATGTTTTGGTGAGATCACTGTTAGGTGAGGGTGGAGGTGGTTTAACCTATAGATTCCCTTGGCTGTTTTGGATTAGTTTATCCATGATATCACATATTCATGTTTGGAATATGGCACGGGGGTGACTGGTTGAAAGAAATATTTGGTTCAGTCATGTCTATAGTCGGATGGTATGTGGAAGTCCTAAACCTATTCAGATTTTCCTATGTTTTCTAAAAGCTAAGTTCTCTTGCTTTTTTACTTATTAATATGCAGATTTAATGGTTGTTATATCATTTTTATTTTCATGGTTTAACTCTGGTTATAAGCATGATTATATGATTGGTTATTGTCATGGTTATTTAATGAATTTACTTGTAATTGAAAGGATAATGGATGAAATACCTAATTGATGTCAAAACAATTAAGGGAAGAGGGTGGTAATCCTTCTTTTCAAGTCTCATAGAGTTGTCAGTCATTTATGCTATGTCTTGTATTCATTTCCTATAAATTGTATTAATGGGAAGTGTTTGACAGAATGTCAGTCTCAGTTGGGGATGGTGAGGCCTAGTACTGTAGTCAATTTTGATTTGTAAGTCTTGTCATTATATAAATTATGGATTCTGAAAGTGCCAATGAGTTATGGGTAGTGACTCAGGCTATGGGCCTAAAAAAGTGGCTCAAATCCTAGAGACGCAGGCAAAAATTTGGGCAGAGAATTCCCTGGACGCATGCATACCCATGTTGTGGGAGCGTCTGGAGCCTTCTGGACACATTATTTTCTATATCAAGGGAACGTTCAGGGTTTATTGGTCTAAAATTCAGTGTGATCTAGGGGTTGGCTACTTGAGTGGTTGGGATGGTTCTTGGGAGTCCTATTGCTGACGTGGAAGGTTTGTATGGTGTGTTTCTTTCAGTTTGATCCAGATGGATCTTCAGATACAGTGGCATGGAAAATCTCAAAATTCAAAGTGGTAGAAAAGCAAGTATCCCAACATTAGATCGAAGTACTCGTCGCCTGATTCCAACGGTGTGAATGACACTCCAATCCGAGTCTGGATGATGAAGTTGTGGCAAAAAGAGTTTGCCTAAGTTCCTTTGAAAATGAGGAATTTTCTCTTAAAAATGGCCTTAAGCCTTATAAAGGCAAATTGCAATCGGAGGGTCCAAAAGGGCTGGACTTAAGGAGGCATAGCGGAACCCCCGACCAGCGATCTCTGATTAATCAGAGTTGGGGGCATGCGATGTGCGATATTGGAACCGAGTTGAGACGACTTGCGATTGCGATTGGTGATCGAAGAGATTGGTCGATCGGTGATCGGAAGAACCAAAAACCAGGACCTCGGGCCATTCCATGTGCCGATGCGATCGACCGACGCCAATATCAGTGATTGGTAGATCGGTGATCGATGATCAGTAGTCGGCGATCCCCCCTAACAAAATTATTGCACTAGCAATATGCCGATTGTGATATCGGGGTCAAACTCGATGGGTCTATGAGCCCGATTTGATAAACTTTAAGATCCGGTTTTTAAGGTTTTGGGTCGGAATTCTTAGTGTTTGACAAGTTTTAATGTATTATCATTTTAAATGATAAATGGCTATTTTAAAGGGTCTGTTGTGCCCGCCGATCCTTCTACTCCACCGGTTTCCATTATAAACAAAACAACCCTGATTTCAGCGACCTTTGTCAGAAATCCGACATTATAAAATCCCGATGATTGGGAAAGGGACGAAAGAGAGGATTTTCAGCACATAGTTCGAGGTAGCAGCTTGTAGGAGGGTCGATTGATCATTTTGTCCGAAATGGGTGAAGTTTATATGGTTTTTTCCCCTATCGACGCAATGAATGCATTGGTGCTGTCCATTTCTCCATCTGAGGTCTCCATTTCACAGCCATTGTCCAGAATGGAGGTATAAGCCACCTTTTATGTAAACTAATGAATGTATTCTCTTCTTTTCATGCCATTTAATACATGAAGGCCTCCCCATTGATCGAGTAGGGCCTGGAGACATAGTCCAAGTTGGACGAACTCTGTTATCAAGTCTTGTTGTCTTCTTGTTGTGCCTTTATGCTTTTTCCTTCTTCTTTTATGTGTGCACATTAGATTTTTGTGTTAAGCTGCAATTTCTACATGTGATTCTTTTCAGACATCTATAAGCAAAAGATCCTTGGATCAAGTGGTATCAAAGTAGGGCTTTTTGGATGTGAATTGCATGTTTGTATGCTAACAAGAAACAGGCTCCAAAGAGGCGAAGGGGAATTAAAGCCTTTCGATCCTGAAGCGGGGCGTGCACAACGAAGGAGAAACATGGCAGAAGATGATGCTTGTCTTGAATAGGAGTGCAATTTACGCAAGACCTTCTATTCAATGGCAGAGAATATCATTCTGTTGGTTTTAAGGCTGGAGAAAGTAGAAGAGAGAAACCCAGAAGGACAATGTTCAGCACATGGGAATGGTGGAGAAGAACCCCTTCCTTCTCCTTCTGGGAGTGAAGGTTCTCCTTCCCATCACCACCATAATCGTAGAAATTCAAAAGGATGCATCTAAGAAACCTTTCTTTAAATTAGATGTTAAATTTGATCTTCCCATGTTTAATGGTGAAAGATACGTAGAGAAGCTTAATAATTGGATTAGGTAGATTGAGGTCTACTGCAAGATTCAGCAGATCATGGAGGATGAGGCAAAGATTCAGCTGGCCTCTCTACGGCTGAGCAACACTGCTCTCATTTGGTGGGAGAGAAAATTACAACACAGTAAGAATGTGGGTAACCTCTTTTCCTCATGGCCTGATTTTATTTCTGCGTTAAAGGAACAATTTTATCCCTTAGGATACAAGCAGAAAGCTTTAATGAATTGGTAGTATTTAAGACAAGGCAAAGGTCAGGATGTTCAGAGTTTTACAGAGGAGTTTAGGAAGCAAGCACTGAATTTGGGTATTG
Organism: Pinus tabuliformis; assembly: GCA_031772625.1. Taxonomy (NCBI): domain Eukaryota; kingdom Viridiplantae; phylum Streptophyta; class Pinopsida; order Pinales; family Pinaceae; genus Pinus; species Pinus tabuliformis. The sequence continues at coordinate 866,421,086 of CM062805.1, forward strand.
CACTTGATACACCTGAAGTTGTAACTAAGTATATTGGCTCATTGCATAGCTACATTAGGCATTCATTTTTGTTATTTGAACCAAACACTATTGTCGCAGCCAGCATAAAAGAAATTCATATTGAGAAGAGGGGAAAAAATAAAAGAGATGATCAGTCCAGAAAACCACTGTTCAAACCTCCCAATGGAAATTCTAAAGCAAAATGGAAAGGAAAGGAGAAGAAGATGACAACAACCAAAGAAGGAGAGAGGCCATATTGCAATCACTACAAAAAGGAAGGCCACAATGATGATCACTGTTGGAAGCAGCACCTCGAAAAGCGTCTAAAGAAGTATGGAGGAAAAGGGAAGCAAAAGACAGTGGCGACTGCGCAGCAGGACCTTGGATCGGATTCCAGAGATGAAGCATTGACCACAATATCGGGAACAAAAGGTACTCTTACACCTCATGTTAATTCTAAATCGCATGAAGGCACCCGTTTTGTAAATGAGTCCCTTCCTAATGGCTGAAAGCGAATTGAACTGTTTCATATCAGAGTTGTTGTAAATCATACTAAATTTGAAACTCTGTTTGATACTGGATCCCAAGCAAACTTAATTATAGAATCCCTAGTAAAGAAACTCGGCTTAGAAACAAAACCACACCCGAAACCTTACCCGCTTGGATGGATACATGATAAAGCAAAATTGAATGTAACCAAGCAATGTAAAGTCAAATTTGTGATTGCTTCTAAGCTAGTAGACAAAGTAGAACTGGATGTAATAGCATTGGATATCTGTGGCATGGTGTTAGGGAGCCCATATCTGTATGATAGAAAGTCAGTCTTCTTTTGTCACGAAAACAAATACCAAATCACAAAATATGGGGTAGAATATATAGTAAGGGCTCATCAAAATAAAATCAATGCCAGCCTTGTAAGCATTGGACAAATGAAAAGACTGGTGAATTCCAGTAAGGGTTGCATGCTTATGGTTGTAAGGGAAAAAGAGGCAGAATTCACTGATGTTTTCCAGGGCTGCGATCAGGAACATAAACATGAATTATCTGAATTAATTTCTAATTATGATGAGCTGTTTCAGGAACCAAATGGATTACCTGCGAAGATTGAAATCCAACACGAGATCCATTTGCAACATGACGCTCCTTTGCCAAATATTGACATGTATAGGATGTCGACCATTGAGACGAAGGAAATCATGAAACAAGTGTAGGAATTTCTGGACCAAGGAGTCATCAGGCCGAGCACTTCTTCGTGTGGTTCACCAATTGTCTTAGTCCCAAAGAAAGATGGCACATGGACGATGTGTGTGGATTACTGCTCACTAAACAAAATTATGGTGAAAAATCGTTACCCTCTTCCACGCCTTGATGACTTATTAGATCAGTTAAAGAATGTTGTGTATTTCACCAAATTGGATTTGTGCAGTGGTTATCACCAGGTTCGAATTGTAGAATAGGGCGTGTGGAAAACTTCCTTCAAGACCAAACAAGGGCTGTTCGAAACGATGGTGATGCCATTCGGACTTTGTAACCTCCAGCCACTTTTATGAGGGTTATGAATGATCTCTTTTGGCCTTTAATTGATGAATTTGTTCTTGTATACTTAGATGATATACTTGTCTTTAGTAAAGGTTGGGTTGAACATGTGTGTCATGTAAAGAAAGTGCTTGATGTACTGAAAAAAGAAAAACTCTTTGTAAAATTGTCAAACAGTGAGTTCGAGAAAACCTCTTTGGGTTACCTAGGTCATATTGTTGGTCATGGTCAGTTAAAAATTGATCCCTCTAAAGTTGAAGCAATTTTAAGTTGGCCTAATCCTACTAGTGTAACTGAGGTTCGTAGCTTTTAAGGTGTAGTCCAATATTGGAGGAGATTTATTGCTAATTTCTCTTTTATTGCAACACCTTTGCACACATTGACAAGTGTGAAACATGTCTTCCAATGGGGAGGAAGACAACAGAAGTCGTTCGAAACATTTAAGGAAAATATCAACATCGCGCTAGTCTTAGCCTTACCCGATCTCCAAAAGCCATTCGAGATCGAAATCGATGCCAGTGGTTATGCCATGGGAGCTGTATTGGTGCAACAAAAGAATCCGATTTGTTACCAGCCTGAGAAGTTTTCTCAAGCTGTGATAAACTATCCCACTTATGACAAGGAGCTTTATGCCTTGGTACAGAGTGTGGAAAAAGTGGAAACACTACCTGATTGGCAAGGAGACTATCATCCATACAGATCATCAGCAATTGCAGTAACTTTAGTCACAAACCAAGTTGTAGCAGTCTCATCATTTCAGGTGGATGGGTTTTCTTTCAACAGTTTCATCTGGTAATAAAGTATAAGAAGGGCACTAGCAATAAAGTGGCTGATATTCTATCTCACCCTCCTATTTCTACTTCTGTTATTTTGCATAATGCATCGTTATCTTTTGAGAGTTATGCTGAACAATATGCTAACAATGATGACTTTAAGGAGATTTATGCAAAACTAAACCATGGTTCACAGGTGGAAAACTATCACTTGCAAGGGAAATTGTTGTATCACCTTGGTAAATTATGTATTCCCACAGGGGAAAGAGTACATGTAATTTGAGAGGCCCACACCTCTCTTGTGTCTGGACACTTTGGTGTCGAAAAGACTTTATGTCATGTACAAAGATTTTGTTTTTGGCCCCATATGAAAAATATTGTGACTCGCTATGTAAAGGGTTGTGTGTTGTGTTCTGTTTCAAAGCCCTCTAATAGAAAAATCGGGCTCTACACACCACTCCCTATTCTGAGTCGTCCATGGGAAAGTGTGTCAATGGACTTTGTAGGAGGTTTTCCTTTGTCTAAAAAGAGTCACAACTATTTGTATGTTATTTGGTTCTCTCTTCTAGATTCATTGCATTTTACTTGTTTTATGTATTGACATTTTGAACCATCCTCTGTGGTTCATCATCAGGAGGATGGTTTGAAACGTAGATACATAAAACAAGTAAAATGCGATGAATCTGGAAGAGAAACCACAAAAAATGCAGATCGCAGAAGTCTCAAATATATTATTTGTATGTTGTCATTGACCATTTTAGCAAGATGTGTATTCTTATGCCTTGTAAAAAGCAGATCACTACAGAAAAGACCTCTTCTCTTTTCTTTCAACATGTTTGGGTCCATTTTGGATTACCCACATCAATTGTGTTAGATCAAGACTCTTTCTTTCATGGAGAGTTATGGACCAGCTTGTGGATGATGATGGACACCAAATTGAAAAGAAGCACGACATTTCATCCGCAGACTGACGGACAGACAGAGGTTGTAAACCATACCGTGGTACACTTGTTACAAGGCTATTGTGGGAAACATCCCAAGTTGTGGGATGAGCATCTCCCATATGTACAACATTCCTACAACCGAGCAGTGCATTCATCTATGCAACGTTCACCATTTGAGACATGCTTTGGTTACTTGCCAAAGGACCCTTTTGATATGGTCTTTAGAAGGGAAGATGGCTCCAGTGGACGTAATGATAGGGATAAAGCTCAGCAGTTCATTCAGGGAATCCAATTGATTCACCAAGCAGTACAAGAGAAGTTGGAGAAAAGTCAAGCTCGTTACAAGGCTCGACATGACAAATACTGAGTCAACCACCAATTCCAAGTGGGTGACAAAGTGTTGTTCCACATTAGCAAGGATAGGATGAAGGGAGAAGGGAAGAAGTTGCGACCCATCCCATATGGTCCATTCACCATATTGGAGAATATTGGAAACATTGCCTTTCATTTTAATTAGTCGATATATATGCAAATGTACTCAGTAGTGAATGTAGAGAACCTAAAGCTGTATGAACCACCATTGATCATGGACACCGATGAGGTGGGCATGGTTCCTACAGTTGATGATTTTGCACCTGAATATCTCGATGAGTTACGGAAGACATCATCCTTGACAGAAGGACCAGGACTTCATGATGAAGATATGTGGAATACCTTTGAGTGGGTTTTAAGGGAATGCACCCTAGCAAGGCCAAATGGCTAGAGAAGGAAAGGGTGAGGTAACAATTCCCTCACTTTCCAATTGACTAGTGAAAGCTTTTGGTGGTCCAAAAGCTCCTAAATGGGGAGGATTGATCCAGGTGGATCTTCAAATATAATGGCATGGAAAATCTCAAAATTCAAAGTGGTAGAAAAGCAAGTATCCTGACATCATATCGAAGTACTAGTCGCCCTAATTCCAATGGTGTGAATGGCACTCCAATCTGCATTTGGATGGTGAAGTTGTGGCAGAAAGAGTTTTCCTAAGTTCCTTTGAAACTGAGGCATTTCTCTTAAAAATGGCTTTAGGCCTTATAAAGGAAAGTCACAATCGGAGGGTCCAAAAGGGGCGAACTTAAGGAGGTGTAGTGGAGCCTTTGATCAGCGATCTTCGATTAATCTGAGTTGGGGGCTTGCGATGTGCGATATCAGAACCAGGCAGAGACGATTTGCTATTGCGATCGTTGATTGGAGCGATCGTCTGATCGGCGATCAGAAGAACCAAAGACTAGGACCCCGGGTCGTTGCATGTGCTGATGCGATCGACCGACGCTGATATCGGCGATCGGTAATCCTTGCTAACAGAACTATTGCACCAGCGATATGCTGATTCCGATATCAGAGCCAGACCCGATGGGTCTATGAGCCTGATTTGATAAAATTTGAGATCTAGTTTTTAAGGTTTTGGGTCAGAATTCTTAGTGTTTGACGGGTTTTTGTGTATTATCATTTTAAACGATAAAAGGCTATTTTTAAGGGTTTGTTGTGTCCACCGATCCTTCTACTCCATCAGTTTCCATTATAAACAAAACAACCCCAATTTCAGTGGCCTTTGTCACAAATCCGACATTATAAAAGCCCGATGATTGGGAAAGGGACGGGAGAGAGGATTTTCAGCACACAGTTCGAGGAATAAGCTTATAGAAGTGCCGATTGATCATTTTGTCCAAATTGGGAGAAGTTTATATGGTTTTTTCCCCTCTCGACACCACAAACGCATTGGTGTTATCCATTTCTCCATCTACGATCTCCATTTCACAGCCATTGTCTAGAATGGAGGTATAAGCCACCTTTTATGTAAACTGATGAATGTATTCTCTTCTTTTCATGCCATTTAATATATGAAGGCCTCCCCATTGATCAAGAAGGGACCGGAGACGTAGTCCGAGTTGGATGAAATCCATTATCAAGTCTTGTTGTCTTCTTGTCGTGCCTTTATGCGTTTTCCTTCTTCTTTTATGTGTGCACATTAGATTCCTGTGTTAAGCTGCAATTTCTACATGTGATTCTTTTCATACATCTATAAGCAAAAGATCCTTGGATCACAATTCCAATTCCTTAAGGTGAATTAGGAGGTCAAATCATATCATAGTAACTTCTCATCATATCTTTGTCCCAGTTGGCCGCTTACTTAGGTAGATGTGGGAAGAGGGCGTTATAGATTTGTAATCATACCTATCAAAGGCGCAGTAAAGTTCTATGGCAAGATGTTCGAAAGAGTGTATGGAAATGTGAGGAAATGTGTAGCAACATTCCCTTACACACCCTTCAAACGTAAGAGTGAACAACCTACAAGAAGCCTCCTTGCAATGAATACTGTGCTTCATGCAGAATTCCAGAAAACAAGCGGTGTGCTCAAATAAGGTTATTTCACCCTTACCATTGAATTTGATATTTGACAAGGCATTATAATTTCCACTGACACTTTTAATTTTGAGGTTTTAAAAAAACATGCCAGGGCTAAGATATGGGAGGAAGCCATTAATGAGTGAATAAAGTTAAAATCGACTTCATGGGCTCAAATTTTCATCTGGACCTCCTTCTAGTGATTTGAAATTTATCCAGGACAAAGAATTAAAGGTATTATATACTTTTGGACCACCAAAGGCCTTCCCACTGAAAAAGATTTTGGACCACCAAAAGTTGGTTTTCTTTTAAGCATCAATCAATTGAGGGTATTGATTCCTCGCTTGCTCAATTTCTATCCATTTCGAATTGCTTGGCTTTGAACCTTTGAGTCCAATCCTGAGGTATTTAGCATTTCCCCTGCACGTGGTACTCACCTTCCTGTCCAGAACTATATCTTCCTGCAACTCATTAAGATATTCAGGCAACAGATCATCAACAAAGGCAATTAACTCTGCTCTTCTGGATCTTCAATTAATGAAGGTTCAAATAGTCCCAAGTTGTCTGCATTAACAACTAAGTAGATGTTCATCTAAGTTGGTAAATTAAGGTGAAAATCATTCTCACCAATCTTCTCAAGTATATTGGAAGGTCCATACCTTATTGGATTCAGCTTCTTACCTTCACCTTGCTGTAGAGCTGTAACAAGGGCCTTTTTCACCTCTAGTTATCTCACATTACAAGTCAATCCGGGAGCGTTTTGTTATTGCAAAGGGTATCTCAATTTGAGGCTATTTGTCAGAGTAATTCTTAGTAGTATAGGCCTAAGAAATACAAGAGTAAACGGATGCTAAACTATGGCTAGATTACTTTTGCAGAAAGAAATCACACACAGCAACTTTACCAGTCGAGGGTGCGGAAATAGTAACCCATCCCTCTAGAAATTGTTGAAAGAAAAGAAATTAGAGTATGGATCATGGATCTGGGAGCATAATAGCGTCTGCTGTGTCTCACGACATCCTTGATCCTCCTCTCACACCAAACCAATGAATGCGAGTAAAAAGGAACAACAGGAAAGTAAAATGGAACGGCAATGCAGAAATGGAACAGCAGTAGAAAGGAACAGCAGTAAAAGAAACTAAGTCTCGCGAGTTCAACACTCTCAATCCTTTGCATCAACTTATACACAAAGATAGAGCAATCTTTTATACAAGTAAACAGCTTAACCAAATGGAACAGCAAACCATCATAAACAGGAAACGTCAATCATATATAAAAGTAGACAACTCAATCAAATAAACAGGAAACGTCAATCATATGTACAGATAATCTGACATGATCACCAGTAGTCCACCTACAACGTTAATTCCATTTTCTTATGATTGTCACTCCAACTATATGTAGCTAAAGCATTCCACTTATAAATTCTGTAACAGAAGTGAACAACTCAGAACAATCGTTATGTGACCAATTCTGGAAATATGATGTGAGCTTGTTATAAAGATTTACAATAGAAAAACTACTGATGAACGAATATGGAACAGCATGTAAAATATGTCAAATTATTAAGAATGATAAACAAACCACACAAAGCCAAACTATAATGATACAATCAGCCAGTGTCCGTTGGAGCCGGGCCCTTAGCTTCCAATGGCACACCGCCGGAATTTACTTCAGACGCAGAGGGAAAATAATACCAAATATATTATATTAACGCATCAACGATAGTACAGCAAAAACTAAGTCTCAAAGAGACTCGATAGTCTGAGTTCCAACTGACTGTGAATTCTGTAAACAGAAAATAAAGATACAGAAACGAGAGTCCCCCAAAGTCTTCAATGCTACCCTTTTTTATACTAGTAATGGCGGAGTTAACCAGACAACAAAATAATTGAAAGTAACGATCCCTCAGGATCAAAGATCCTGAGGGATCTGTTAAACTGTTAACTCCTCTCTTTTCTTTGCCTAGTCTTCCGAACTGACAGTCCCTTATCTCGTCCCAGATTGATTTGCCGAGATTTGCTCACCCTGTCTGGACTTTAGTTAGTTTCGAAGGGACAACCGTTATCTTCTCATGGAACTCCAGTTTTGCACTGCGTCTTCCTCCTTTTGTCATTTTTTGCATAGAGAAGACAACTATTAGTAATTGGTCATTCGTGCTCATTCTCATTACATTCTTCTTACTTTATAACAAAGAAAAGATTACAAACATTGCTTGAAACATCACTAAATTATGCATCAAAACATACCTTTCCAATGCTCTACACACCCCCCGGCTTACTCTGTTTCATGGCCTCATGAAAACGTTATAATTAACATGGAGAGCGGTAAGAGAATAAGCGGGAGAGGGTATCTCGTGAGGAGGTCTGCAACCATGGTGAGCAACGAGATTATCAAAGAAGTAATTCAATTGATCTGCAGGCATGTCATACAAGGCCTGGTATCCAGGTGCAGGGTGCCAAATAATTGGGCTACGGAACCGGTATCCTAACCAAGACGGCCCAGCTTGCAAAAGGCGCTGGCCATAAAGGCTCAACCGTTCAGCAGCCAGCTCAAAATTCTCGTATTTGAATGGCTCCCTGAGCTGGATGCTTGGGGTAGAAACCCGATAACGGAATTTGGCAGCATCCAGGGCAGAATCTTTAATAGCCAGAAAAAATTCCACGCTATTTCGGATCAAGTCCTCATGCATGGGTCCTAACAGCTCCATGACACCCTGGGTTCTCATGAGGCTTTTGTGTGATTGCCATAGGTGAACTGGGTCTCTAGGCTCAGCCCTGACCCATAAATCTAGGCTGTGCTCCTGCCTCTGAAAGGCATTGTAAGCCCTGAGCCACTTTAACTGATTGACCCCAAACGAAACAAAGGCTTGGAGTTGTATATCTCCCACGAAGGGCCCCGGGTTTAAGTCAGTTTCCTGCTCGAGCACCATATTGTGCAAATAGAATTCACATAGCAACCATTGAACCTTAACCCCATAAAGTTTGCAACAATCAATAAAATCATTAACAGTATTAATCTGAATAGGGGCACCTGCCCTGACAGCTTTTATTTTCAGTCTTAAGTATCTTTCAAGGAGAAATAAAGCATAATTCTTTGCAAGGGCCCTGCAAGTCAAAACATCATCACACAGCGAACATACAGTGTCAAATTGTTTAATAACAGCATCTAATCGACGTGTTACCTTGGCAGCCTTTTCCTGTTCCTTCTGCCATCCTTCAAAGGCCTGACTTTCTGATTGACTCATGTTCCGCAGTTGCTGCTGCAATTCTTCATATTTTGCCCAAGGGATCATTTGTTCTTTTAACTGCTCAGCTTCCTGCTGCAACTCCTCGTATTTTTCCCGAGGGATCATTTGTTCCCTCAGCTGGTCAGCCTCCTGTCGGGCTTGCTTCATTTTATGGTGCAAGGCCTTGTTTTTTGGATCCCTTCTCCATGAATTCTCAGAGGCAGGGAGTGTTACCTGTACCTTCACGTTTCGCTGCCTGGAATTCGTGTCCCGAATTATCCCTAACGGTGATGCCTCAGTTTGGACTTCTTTGTTTTCCCTTTCTTTCTTCACATGGATAAAGCGGTACGGTGGCCCCTCTGTAAATGGAATATCGTCTTGCGGCTCGGTTTTGATTGGAACGACAGTTGGTCCCAATGGGCTATTTGGTACAGCAGTTTGTTCCGGAACGGCATTCTGCTGTTCCATATCAGATGGAACGACATTTGGTTCCTTAGTGCTGGTCGGAACAACCGTAGGTCTATCAGCAGAGTATTGACCCACGAAACGCCTATAAGCCCCTTGCCTTCTCTTCTGACAGGACCCTGCTGCATTTGTTCTTCTTTTTCTCCTTACGGTCCTTCTTATTCTCAGACTGGCTTTCAAACTTCTAATTTTCTGCCGAAGCTGGGCTATAATATTCAGTAGTCTCTGCTGTTTCTTTCTCAATTTCTTAATTTCTCTTGCCTCGGCAGTGGTCGTATGAGTGGCCCTCAGTTCTTTTCCTCTTTCATCGAGGGTTTCTTCTGGCATTCTGGGAACGGACTGTTCCCGATAAGCATTTTCATTCCCCACATCATCAGCAGGTGGGTTTTCTTCTGGTGTCTTGGGAACGGACTGTTCCCGGTCGGTATTTACATTCTCTCCGTCAACAACAGGGGGGTTTTCTCCTCCTGCTATCTCTTCATGCAATTCTTCATGCGCCTCTTCCCCAGAGGGTCCCTCAGGAGGGCTTGCTGGACTGGAAGGTGAAGTATAATCTCCCAGGCTGGCCAAGATAGTGGCCAGCTCTTCTTCCTCCATGGCGACCTGTGGAGGGCTGCCCCCCAATTGTTCCATCTCCTCCTCCTGAATTGGCTGCTCAATGGCTGCTTTCGGATAGTCGGCTTCGGCCTCAGAGTCAGAAGGTTTCTTTCCTTCCTCGGCTTCTGCTTCATCCTCAGTTTGTTCCACATTTTCCCTCGAAGGTTCCTGTTCTGGCATAGGTGGCTCATCTGTTATTTCGATCGGCTGGTCAATGCTTGGCTGGATTTTCTCTAGCCTGCCTTTTATTCTTGCCAGCCGAGCTGACTTCCTAGGTCTCTCGGGTCGCTCAGGTGTACTGGCCACCTGTTCTTCCACCATTTTTACGTTTTTTAGATTGTTCTGTCGTGCCAGAGGGATGCCTACGTTTCGAGGCAGCACGCTCTTCTGCGGCCCGTTCCTTATGTTTTTCTACATGTCCAGATGCCCTAGAGGAGCGTTTTCGTTTTAATAACTCCGTGTTTTTCTTGGGTTTCTCGGGTGTATCCGAGGGACGCTTAGGTTTTGGTGATTCTCTGTGCTCCTCGGGTGCTTCAGAGGTACTAGCAGGGTGCTTAGCCTTTGGGGATGGTGATGCTCTGGGCTCCTTGGGTGCTTCAGAGGTACTAGCAGGGTGCTTAGCTTTTGGGGATGGTGATGCTACTCCCCCTCCAATTGCTGTAATAAGCTCCCCCCAGCTACTCTGCTGCTGAGTGAGACTGTAGCTCACTATCAGGCGGATCAACCCATGGTGGCTAACTACTGCGTCTTCATGGTGTGCCTTTTTCAGGCTCCGCGAGGCATCATGCAATAATGAATTTAACAATGCAGGGAGATGCACGAAACATTTTCCTTTTAACACAGCCAAGAGCTTAAGGTGACGCGGTCTTACCACATCTTTTCGGCCCTCGCAGGTGATGTAGCTCTGCACTACTTTTGCCAATTCGCTCCAGGGTTCTCCCAACGTTGCCGGCAGCACTCCTTTTCCTTTTACTGTTAGATTCTGTCCTTCGTCTTGGAAAACCTCTATGATCTTCTGCAGCCTCTCCTTCTTTTTCGTCCATATTGGTCCTGAGGCTGGTAATCCTGTTACCTCCGCGATTATTTCCTTCATGACCGTTATCTGCTTTCCACCCACTACGGAGTGTTCTTCCTGCAAGTTCTGCAGAAATTCCATGGCCACAGTTTCATTTGATTCACGCAGGCGGCTAAAATAAGTTAACCACCCCGCCCTTTCTAGGATCTCCCGAGCAGCTTCGGAGACTACTAGCTCACTAGGCTCGCTTCTGATAGCCTTGCCTCCCATGGTTCTGTTTCGGGCTCCTAGATGGAACAGCAATTACCTGTCGCAAAGAACGTAATCGCAGCTAGAAAAAACACAGAGCATGCATGAAAATTGATTGTAAATAACAACTTATTGCAAAAATAGTATTATCATGCCGTTAGCCCATATCGTACCTTCGTACCATATCATTTCCGAATGGTGTGTTACCACGTGGCCGGCGGAGTAATAAGGTCACCTCCCCCCTCGCAACATGATAGGCTGTCCCAGCCGTCAAATGGAGGAGGAGCCGCCATCCCGTCACCAAGTCATAAAGGAACAGCATGTAGAGTTTTGCCATGTTTCAGATTAGACAAAGAAATACCGAGATCGAGGCAACAGGTAGATCGCGTTTTGCATAAGCCTTCGTGATGTGATGCAAAACAAGAGGATAGGACGTCTGGCACTCATATAAAGTCTAAGGTAGTCACAGTCAATACCTCTGCCATGATTGGTAGTGATAGATATTCATGTGACGTATCCATCGAAATGTAAGATATCATTATTACAAGGATAGAAGGAAGTATTTAATATCATCCAAATTGGTGTATATATTACGACTCCGATACCACTAACAGAGCTCTGCTGCCGACAGGTGTTCATAACCTTGGCAGAGGTGTTTATTTCACCCTGGAACCATGGTTCTTTGTGTGTTTTTGAAGAGCAATTCTTGTCAAAATGCAGGCCATCATGCTGGCTTGGTAACCAGATAACCATGATGCTATTCACCAGAGAGGCGCGAATCGTGGGCAGGCCGGCTCGTGATGAGACCCCCTGTTCCAAGGTTTGTTTATATAGTGAACCTGTTGGATCATATCCCTGGTGTGGTGGCCATGATGGGAATGCCACTTCGCTTCCAATATTATGATCATAGTAGGCTGGTTCTTTAATGAAACCCCCTATCCTGCATTTGACAAATATATATATATATTTTTCCTTTTTTTTTTTTTTTTTTGAAAGTAACAGATTTTGCTCTTGTATAATTACACATAAGGGTGGTTCAGCCCTCCTTAAGAGTGGGAATGGCGGAAGAAGTCTTGTCATCTCAATTTGGAAGATATAAATATTCTGTTCTTATTTCCAAGTAATAATAGAGAAAATTGTAGGAACTCAACATGATAAAATTATCCAACAGGGCAGAGGAGGTGAGACTATGACAGCAAAAATGATGAGTGTGTGGATCCTTCCTTTGTTGTTGCATCAATACTAGGGCTTGTTAAAGATAGCGATTCATGATATTCTGATCTCGATATGTCCTGACTTTTATATTCATTGCATAAAGGTATAGCTGCTACTTATGACCTTGGAAAGAGGATGGACAATACATCCTTTATGTGAAAGGGGCAAGAGCATACTACTTGTTTTTGAAAGGAAGGGTGAGGAGGAGTTCATTTATTGCCTTAAAAAAAATCAGCAAAAGCACACAAATGCTGCTTCCTTTTCAAAAGGAGCAGCAAAAACCCAAAAGTGCTGTTCCTTTTGAAAAGGAACAGCAAAAACACTCAAGTGCTGTTCAAACACACAAGTGCTGTTCCTTTTGAAAAGGAACAACAAAAACACACAAGTGCTGTTCCTTTTGAAAAGGAACAGAAAAACGCAAAAGTGCTGTTCCTTTTTGAAAAGGAACAGCAAAAACACACAAGTGCTGTTCCTTTTGAAAAGGAACAGCAAAACGCAAAAGTGCTGTTCCTTTTTGAAAAGGAACAGCAAAAACACACAAGTGTTGTTCCTTTTGAAAAGGAACAGCAAAACGCAAAAGTGCTGTTCCTTTTTGAAAAGGAACAGCAAAAACACACAAGTGCTGTTCCTTTTGAAAAGGAACAGCAAAACGCAAAAGTGTTGTTCCTTTTTGAAAAGGAACAACAAAAACCCGAAGGTGCTGTTCCTTTTGAAAAGGAACAGCACACACAGATACTGAAAACATATATACAAAATTTACAATTTTATATACAAAATGTGGTAATAAAAGGTGAATTCTTACTGATCTATAGGTGAGGAAGTTTTTGCTTCCTCGCCCATAATCTCAATGTTAGTATCTTGGCGTAGCTGCTGACAAAAAGATTCCCGAGTGAGCGGTTTGCGATACAGACGAACTCGATGACCGTTTACCTTAAATGTATATCCAGACCCATCGATTGTGGTCAATGTAAGGGTCCCATTGTCATGGACTTTTTGAATCTCGTATGGTCCCAACCAACGCGTCTGAAGCTTCCCCGGGAAATCCTGAAATCTAGAATCATATAACAGAGCCCAGTCTCCTTCATGAAATATCTTGTTTTTGATAAGCGCATCATGCCATTTGGCTCGCTGCTGTTGAATGAGTGCTGTATTCTGTAATGCAGAGAGCCTTATTTCATCTAATTCATTAATTTGGTGTAATCGATTTTTCTGTGCTTCACTTAAATCCAATCCAACTTCTTGGGCCGTTCGCAGCGTTTGGATTTCGAATTCTATAGGAAAAATGGGCTGCTTTCCAAACACTAAGTGATATGGTGAGTAGCCGGTGGTGCTTCTCCATGTGGTTCGATAAGCCCACAGTGCCTCGGGTAATCGGGCGGCCCAATCACGCCGATGTGAGGCAATTGTTTTTGTCAAAATCGACTCTATTACCTTATTGCTGCTCTCTACTTGCCCATTTGCCTGAGGATGGTATGGGGTAGTAATTTTATGCTGGACACGATAATTATTGAGTGTTGCAGCTAATTGGTGCCCTACAAATTGTGGTCCTCCGTCTGTAATTACTTCCCTTGGGAGACCATAACGTACAAACAAATGGAGCAAGAACTGTATTACCGAATCTTCTGTAGCTCTAGTCAATGCCTCCGCTTCAACCCATTTGGTAACATATTCAGTTGCCACCAAAATGTAGGTTCTTTGATTTGATGGCGGGCTGATGGGGCCGACGAAGTCCAGAGCCCAGCGTTCGAAAGGTTCGATTACTAATTGGGGCCGCAAAGGCATTTCGTCGGCTGGACCAGGTCGTCCTGCACGCTGACAGCTATCACAGGCCTGGACAAATTTTTTCGCATCTTTGAAAATTGTAGGCCAGTAATATCCCGTTTGTAATACTTTATGTGCTGTTCTTCGTTCAGCAAAGTGTCCTCCACATGGCCCGTCATGGCAGGCTTTCAAGATATCAAAGATTTCGTCCTCCCGAATACATCTTCTGATTTCCATATCTGCTCCTGTGTGAAACAAATAGCCCCCAACCCACGAAAATCGATTGCTTCTCTGAACAATCTGTTTCCGTTCATTGGGAGTTAAATGTTTTGGAAGCTTACCTACTGCAAGATAATTAGCAACATCAGCGTACCAGGGAGTCTGAACAGCGACAGCGAATAAGTGTTCGTCTGGAAATTGGTCCTCGACTGCTGCTGCTTCAACTGACTTTGGTATTCGTGAGAGGAAATCGGCTACAGGATTCTCCTTCCCCGGTCGATCTCTGATTGTAATGTCGAACTCCTGCAACAAGATCAACCACCTGGTTATTCTTCCATTTGTAACAGGCTTGTTTGCTAAGTACTTAATAGCAGAATGGTCTGTATACAAAATAACAGGATAGCCTGTAATATAGTGTCTAAATTTATTAACAGCGTGTATCACAGCTAAAAATTCTTTTTCGGTGACAGTGTAATTTAATTCAGCTGGAACCAAATTCTTGCTGATATAATAGATGGCGTATGGTTTTTTATCCTCTTCTTGGCCCAGAACTGCACCGATTGCTGTGTCTGAGGCGTCGGTTGAAATTTGGAATGGTAAATTCCAATTAGGTCCTCGGAGAACTGGAGCTGTAGATAGCAGCTTCTTTAATTCTTTGAAGGCCCGATCACATTTCTCTGTCCATAAGAAGTCAACATTTCCAGTTAATGCATGTAAAGGTGCGGCAATATGTGAATAATGTTGTATGAATCGTCTATAATAGCCAGAAAAACCAAGAAAACTGCGTACCTCTGTCTGATTAGTGGGGGTTGGAATAAGCAAAAGTATTTGAATTTTAGCCGGGTCTACCTGAATACCAGCTGCTGAAATATAGTGTCCCAGAATGAGTCCTTCAGTCATCATCATGTAACACTTTTCGTGACTCAAGCAGAGTCTGGTAGCGATGCAGCGCTGTAGGACTTTTTCGAGAGTATCTAGAGCTGGATCAAAGTCCTCTCCATATGGTGTGAAATCATCCATGTAGACTTCCAGTCCATCATTTATTAAATCTGCAAAGATGCTAAGAACAGCCCTTTGGAATGTGGCTGGAGCATTACATAAACCAAAAGTTAAGACTCGATAAGCGAACGTTCCCCAGGGGCAAGTAAAGGTAGTCTTATCCTGGTCTTTAGGGGCAATCTGAATCTGATTGTATCCGCTGAAGCCATCCAGGAAAGAAAAGAATTTCTTGCCTGCTAAGGTGTCCAGTACCTGGTCTATAAATGGAAGAGGGAAATGATCTTTTTGTGTGGCTTTGTTTAATTCTCTATAATCCACACAGATCCTCCATTTCCCGTTCTTTTTAGGTACTACCACAAGTGGGGATACCCATTTGCTGTCAGAAATAGGATAAATGAAATCAACATCTAAAAGTTTCTGAAGCTCATCTTTTACAACATCTTTTAAATGGGGGTTGAGTCTTCTTTGCGGTTGTCGAACAGGTCTTGCATCTTTTTCGATATAAATATGATGTGTACATAGCTGGGGATCAATCCCTTTCATATCGGGATAGTCCCATGCAAATGCCTCCTGATACTTTCGTAACAGCTGGATGAGTTTTGTCTCTTGATCTGGTGTCAGATTAGCGTTAATATTTAAAGTTTTCCCCGGTTCAATTTGCACTATTTTTCTATTAGCGACAGAAGTCACCGGTATATTTTGGTCATGTTCATCCTTCAGAGGACCCTCCTCTAATTCGTTGTCAAATGCCGCCTTTATCATAAAACATTGTGTATACGATGTGGATTCTGTTTGATTAATGAATTTATTAATGACATCGTCTTCGGTTTGATCTTTGAAATCTAGCGCTTCCTGGACTGTTAATGGAGGTCTAATGTTGTCTGTGATATATGAGGCAGGGCGCAGGTTGGCTTTCATCATCGTGATGCTTGGCTGAGCTGGAGGGTAAAAAATTAAATTTTTGATATCCGGCCCTCTGGTTATGGTCATGTTTCCCTGCCTGCAACCAATGTAGGCGTCAGCAGTAGCGAGCCACGGTCTACCTAGAATTAGCGGATGTCCATCTAGTCGGGTTTTCAGATTAATTATCAGGAAGTCGGTCGGGTATTCCCAGGAATCTACTGAAACCATGACATCATACAGGGTGCCTTCTGGTCTAATTACTGATCGGTCAGCTAGTTCTAACAAGGTGGAAGTAGGTTCTACCGATGTAATTCCGAGTTTCTGGCAAGCTGATGTTGTCAGGATGTTAATTGCAGCCCCTAGATCAACTAAGACGTTGCTCAAGGTCTGCCCATAGATTTGAACAGTGACAATTGGGTTCCCAGGGTCCTCGTATTTAACTGGTGTTTCTTTTCCTGATAAGAGGTCGGATAAGGTGCCGACTACCTGGACTCTTGGGTTAGAAGTTACATTTCTTTTTGGTTTTCTGCTACACAGGTCCTTTATGGTTTTTGCATATATGGGGATATCCTGTATAGCTTGAAGGAACGGAATTCTTATATACAAGTTTTGTAGTTCTCCCAGAATATCAAAGTCTGGATATTGTGTTGGTCGTGGAATGGCTAATCGTTCTGGGAACGGTGGAGGAGATGTAATTACTTGTTGATGAGCCTGGTCTTTATTTACATCTTCCTGTTGTGATGGCTGTTCTATAGGTAACTGATCTTCAATGTGAGTTGTTCTATGTCCCTCAGTTTCTATTATTCGCCCAGATCTTAGCTGAAGATCGTTGCACTCCCGCAGATCAGATTCAATTTCTGAGGATTCTATAATTTGAAGAGATTGAACTGGTCTATTATTTGGATTAGGGTTGGGTTGGGCTAGGAGCTGCGGTCTCAGATTAGGCTGGGGGTTTTGTTGTAAGGCTGGCAGAGTCGGTTGAGGGAATGGAATTGATCCTGCTGGCTGATATGTCGATCTTGGCCAGCTTGTCTGCCAGGATGAGCTTTGCGAAGTAGAAGGGGTCCACTGCGGAGGATATGAATTATTCTTCCAATATGGTGGAGGATAAGGGAAGTTTGGCCAACCAAATTGGGACATCCAAGGATTCGGAGTAGGAAACATTTGAGGTGACCAATTTGAAAACGGGGGTTGAGACTGGTTTTGCCACATATTCTGTTGCTGAGTATTGAACTGCGGGGGTTGAAAAGAAGAGGAGGGGTCTGAAAACATACCTGATTGCCTAGGCTGCCATTGACGACGCTGATTAATAAAATATGCTGATTCTGGTTCCTCTTCTGCTTCTTTTTATACTGCCTTCAAACCAGGAAGTAAGGGGCAGCTTTCGGTCAGGTGGTCCTTGGTACAGATAGCACATATTTGGACTGTATCCAGCGGGCATTCCTTGTGGCTATGTTTCTTCCTGCATCGTGGGCAAAAAACTGCTAGATTCTGTTCCACCTCTGCTTGCTTCTGTTTAGCCTGCACAATGTCAAGTTGTGTAGTTAATGTCCCCAGGATATCAGTTTTAAAATTTTCTAGCAAATTTCCAAGTTCCACCCGTGTTACTCCCTCTGTTGATGTTCTGTTATCTCTGGTGAAGCGATCATATTCTGCCGGTTTTATCCTCGTGCTGCCTCTTGAGCTCCTGATACACAGATCAATGATATCAGCAAAATTTTCCTGATAAATGTCTCCTTTCCCCATAATGTTTAACGTTTCAATCCATTGTTCTTTCATACCTCTAATTAATGTAGTTTTCAACACGTTATCAGGCAGAGGTAGCGATGCATAAAGAGATCTTTGCAAGTTGTATTGGAAACGTTCCACATATTCTTCTAGGGTTTCGTTTGGTCTGGCTGACATTTGAAAAATCTCATCTTTTAGTTCTCTTGACCTACAGTAATCTTGATATTTCTTTAAAAAGGCTTCTTTCATTTGATCCCAATTGTTAATAACCCCACCACCTAAGCCCATAAACCATCTTAACGCAGCCCCTTTTAATGTAGAGGGGAACAATTTCAGTTTCTGGGGATCGGTGGTGTAATCGTATCCTCTACATAATACATCAAATTCGAACAAGAATGCGTCCGGGTCTTCTGATGTAAGGCCATGAAATGTGGGGATATGCTTGAGAGGGATAGCTTTCATGGGCGCATTTGCTGCAGAATCTACTATCGGATATTGCAATGTGGAGGTCTGGGTGTTTGGCTGATTCTGCGCCATGGGATCGAATATATGCCAGTAATCTTCAGGAATTTCCAAGAGAGTGTTCCTTGGTTGAGGAGGGGTAGTCTTAACAGGAATTGTCTTGACACTACTCCCTTGATCAGGGATGATAATGGCCCCAACTGTCTGTGGTGAATGGATTCCTTCAACAAGGATTTTTGCAGCGCTTCCCTTGTCCGGGCTATTTAAAGGCTGGCTTAATTCAATAGGAGATCTAGGTTCCTCGATTTCCCTTGTTTCTCCTTCTCCTTCACAAAGGTTACTTTGGGTCCCTTCGTGCAATGGTCCAGGAGTCAAATTTTCAATTTCTTGAAAATCCTGCTCCTCTGTTTGACTGTGCACTTCAGCAAAGGCTTCAGATGGTGATCCCGAGGCCTGAAGGGAACTAGTAGGTTGTTTAGAATTGACTTTCTTATAACCTACCGATGGCTGAGAGTCGGCTTTCTTATAGATTTCGTCTATGAAGGTCGTTCGTCCAAGGGTCACCGGCCCCTTGGCTTTGGATGGAGGCTTTTGATCTTTCTCTAGCTTTTTCTGCTTAGTCATGCACTCCAATTAAACTGCTAAATCCTATTTAACCAATCAATTCTGCTAGGAAAGCGGACGGTGGAGCAGGGCTTTTACATGCTCCGTATGCAGGTTCTTACCTTTCATTTTTAAAATCCAACTCTCCCCTAGCAGATTCGCACACTACCCTGTTTAAAAGACAAATGGCTATACCCTTCCCCGGCAACGGCGCCAAAATGTAGAGCTGTAACAAGGGCCTTTTTCACCTCTAGTTATCTCACATTACAAGTCAATCCGGGAGCGTTTTGTTATTGCAAAGGGTATCTCAATTTGAGGCTATTTTTCAGAGTAATGCTTAGTAGTATAGGCCTAAGAAATACAAGAGTAAACGGATGCTAAACTATGGCTAGATTACTTTTGCAGAAAGAAATCACACACAACAACTTTACCAGTCGAGGGTGCAGAAATAGTAACCCATCCCTCTAGAAACTGTTGAAAGAAAAGAAATTAGAGTATGGATCATGGATCTGGGAGCATAATAGCGTCTGCTGTGTCTCACGACAGCCTTGATCCTCCTCTCACACCAAACCAATGAATGCGAGTAAAAAGGAACAGCAGGAAAGTAAAATGGAACGACAATGCAGAAATGGAACAACAGTAGAAAGGAACAGCAGTAAAAGAAACTAAGTCTCGCGAGTTCAACAATCTCAATCCTTTGCATCAACTTATACACAAAGATAGAGCAATCTTTTATACAAGTAAACAGCTTAACCAAATGGAACAACAAACCATCATAAACAGGAAACGTCAATCATATATAAAAGTAGACAACTCAATCAAATAAACAGGAAACGTCAATCATATGTACAGATAATCTGACATGATCACCAGTAGTCCACCTACAACGTTAATTCCATTTTCTTATGATTGTCACTCCAACTATATGTAGCTAAAGCATTCCACTTATAAATTCTGTAACAGAAGTGAACAACTCAGAACAATTGTTATGTGACCAATTCTGGAAATATGATGTGAGCTTGTTATAAAGATTTACAATAGAAAAACTACTGATGAACGAATATGGAACAGCATGTAAAATATGTCAAATTATTAAGAATGATAAAAAAACCACACAAAGCCAAACTGTAATGATACAATCAGCCAGTGTCCGTTGGAGCCGGGCCCTTAGCTTCCAATGGCACACCGCCGGAATTTACTTCAGACGCAGAGGGAAAATAATACCAAATATATTATATTAACGCATCAACGATAGTACAGCAAAAACTAAGTCTCAAAGAGACTCGATAGTCTGAGTTCCAACTGACTGTGAATTCTGTAAACAGAAAATAAAGATACAGAAACGAGAGTCCCCCAAAGTCTTCAATGCTACCCTTTTTTATACTAGTAATGGCGGAGTTAACCAGACAACAAAATAATTGAAAGTAACGATGATCTGTTAAACTGTTAACTCCTCTCTTTTCTTTGCCTAGTCTTCCGAACTGACAGTCCCTTATCT
Organism: Pinus tabuliformis; assembly: GCA_031772625.1. Classification (NCBI taxonomy): domain Eukaryota; kingdom Viridiplantae; phylum Streptophyta; class Pinopsida; order Pinales; family Pinaceae; genus Pinus; species Pinus tabuliformis. Next base: position 866,441,667 of record CM062805.1, read on the forward strand.
CGTCCCAGATTGATTTGCCGAGATTTGCTCGCCCTATCTGGACTTTAGTTAGTTTCGAAGGGACAACCGTTATCTTCTCATGGAACTCCAGTTTTGCACTGCGTCTTCCTCCTTTTGTCATTTTCTGCATAGAGAAGACAACTATTAGTAATTGGTCATTTGTGCTCATTCTCATTACATTCTTCTTACTTTATAACAAAGAAAAGATTACAAACATTGCTTGAAACATCACTAAATTATGCATCAAAACATACCTTTCCAATGCTCTACACTTGCATTCTGTCTTTGCTGATATACAGCCAGACTTGATCACCAACTTGGAAACTATGCTCCATCTGATGCTTGTCATGCCTTGCCTTGTACTTGGCTTGGCTCTTTTCCAGCTGTTCCTGTAGTGCCTGGTGAATCTCTTGGATTTTTTCAATGAACTTGGTTGCCTTGTCCACATCACTGTGTCCATCAACTTCTATGTCCTTACCAAAGACAAAATCCAAGGGAGACCTTGGTGTGAAACCAATACAGGTCTCAAAAGGAGATCTATGTAGAAGAATGTTTAGCTTGGTTGTAAGCATGCTGCACATAACATAAAATTTCATCCCAGAGCCTGGGATGCTTGCTGTAATAGCCTCTGAACAACTAGATCACTGTCTTGTTGACCACTTATGTTTGGCCATCTGTTTGCAGATGAAAAGCTGTACTCTTTTTCAGTCTGGTGTCCATTAATTCCCACAGACTCAACCAAAATTTCTGAACAAATCGGGTATCTCGATCAAATATAATGGAAGTGGGTAATCCAAAATGAACCCATACATGCTAAAAGAACAACTTTGTAGTTTTTTTCAGCTGTAATCTGTTTGTTACAAGTATTAAAATACACATTTTGCTGAACCTATCCACAACAACATATAAATAGTCATGACCTTTCCTAGATTTAGGCAGTCCTCCAACAAAGTCCATGGAAACACTTTCCCAAGGATCAGAAGGAATTCGTAGTGGAGTGTACAAGCCTAGTTTCCTATTACTGGGTTTTCTTTTAGCACACATGGTACATTCTCTTACATATCTAGAAACTGTCTCATTCATTTTTGGCCAATAACAAAATCTTTGCAGCTGTGCAACTGTTTTACTTACACCAAAATGACCTAATATTAGAGAAGTGTGTGCTTCTTGAATTATCTTTACTCTTTCAGTTTGTGGAATGCATAGCTTCCCAAAATGATACAAGAGATGGTCTTTAACATGATAATCCAATTCTCCTACTTGTTTGCCTTGACTTAAAGTTACATATACATCTTTAAAATCTATATCTTGAGCATATTGTTCAATGTAGCTTTCATGCAGTACTGAATTATGCTTAAGTATAGTAGATGCATTTATGATTGGTCTAGACAACATGTCTGCAACTTTATTGTGTATGCCCCTTTTATATCTGATGACAAGATGAAACTGTTGTATAAAACCCATCCACCTATAGTGTCTTGATTGTTGCAACTTAGTTTGGGAGTGTAAATAATGAAGTGGTTGATGATCAATATGTATAACTATCTCTTTGCCCATTAAGTAATGTTTCCAATTTTTCACACTTTGTACTAATGCATACAATTCTTTATCATATGTGGGATAGTTAACTACTGCATAATTAAATGTCTCAGAATGATAACATATGGGTTTACCGTGCTGCATCAACACTGCTCCCATGGCATAGTCACTGGCATCCGTTTCGATCTCAAATGGTCTTTGAAGATCGGGCAGTGCTAGTACTGGTGCTGTACTAATCTTTTCTTTCAAGGTGTTAAAGGCTTTCTACTATTTTCCTCCCCACTGAGACACCTTGTTCAATCCTGTTAAAGCATGTAAGGGAGCTGCAATTAAGGAAAAGTCAGAAATAAACTTTCTCCAATATTGTGTTGCTCTTGGGAAGCTTCTAACTTCTGTAGCAGATTTGGGCTTAGGCCAGTTTACAATGACTGCAACCTTAGAGGGATCTATCTTCATTTCACCACTCCCTACTATATGACCCAAATAATTCAAAGATGTTTTGCCAAATTCACATTTTGAGAGTTTAACATAAAGATTTTCTCTTTTCAAAACATCTATAGTCTGCTTAACATGCTTTAAATGTTCTTCCCATGTTTTTTTGAATATAAGAATGTCATCCAAATATACAATAACAAAATCATCAAGAAAATGTTTGAGTAAATCATTCATTACTCTCATGAAAGTAGCAGGAGCATTAGTTAAGCCAAAAGGCATAACCAGCCATTCATACAATCCCTGCTTTGTTTTGAAAGTAGTCTTCCATGCATCTTGCTCTGCAACTCTGACCTGATGATATCCACTATGCAAGTCTAACTTGGAAAAATAAACAGCTTCTTTCAACTGATCTAACAGATCATCTATGCGAGGAAGGGGATAACGATTTCTGATCGTTATTTTATTTAGAGCTCGATAATCAATGCACATTCTCCATGAGCCATCTTTCTTTCTCACCAAGAAAATTGGAGACCCACATGGCGATGTGCTAGGCCTTATGAACCCTTTATCGAGCATCTCCTATACCTGCTTCTTGATTTTTGCATTCTCTAAAGCAGACAACCTGTACATTTCGATGTTAGGCAATGGAGCATCTTGCTGCAAATTAATATCATGCACTATTTCCTTTTTGGGTGGCAGACCTTTAGGTTCTTGAAACAATATATCATATTCTGAAACAACCTTTTCTAAATTAGCTTGCTGTTTAGCATCACAACCCTCAAATACATTGGTTTTATCAGGTTTCTTTTCCTTTACAACCATCAGTAAAAATTGTTTGCATGAATTTACAATTCGTTTCATTTGCCCTGAGTTTATGAGAGTATAATTATTTTTGAGTTTATGAGCTCTTACAATATATTCGATCCCATGTTTAACGAGTTGATACTTGTTCTCAACTCTATAGAAAATAACTTTTCTATCATACAAGTAAGGACTTCCTAAAACAATTCCACATATATCCAAAGAAACTATATCTAACTTAACCTCATCTACAAATGCTGACCCAAAAGGAAACCTAAGTTTATATTGTCTAGTCACTTGTAGCTATGCTTTATCACATAACCAACCTAATGGATATGACTTTTTGTGAGGTGTGATTAGTAATCCCAACTTCTTTACAATTGCTTCAGAAATTAAATTTACTTGTGAGCTACTATCAAACAAAGTATCAATCTTTTGATGCTTGGAAACAACTCGAATATGAAAAAGCTCATGTCTTTTCCTCTCATTTTCTTCATTATCAGTAGATTGTGCAGAATTACTATTAGATGCTTCAGAATTTTTACCTTTTATACCTGTGGCTGCGATTGTTATTTCATCTCCTGAGTCTGACCCCAAATCCTTTTGAATAGCTGCAGCAGCCTTCTTCCTTTTGCCCTCGTTTTTTTTGGGTTACATCTCCGGATGCAGAATCCAGCAGTGTTCATCATCATGCCCATCCTTCTTACAGTGAGTGCATGAAGACTTGCTCTTTTGTACAGTATTTGTCTTCCTCTCTTTCGATTTCTGTTTTCTTTTCTCCTTATTCTTTATTGCAGTGGGTTTTGATGATCCCCCAGCTTCTGGGTTCCCATTCTTACCTCTAGCTTCTAGATGTGTAGCCTGAACGAATACCTCATCTATGCTAGTGGGATTAAACATGAGAATAGTGTGCCTCATGTAGCTGTGTAAACTAGCTATATACTTCAGCAGAGTCTCAGGTGAGTCTAAAGAAATTCCTAGAATCAAAGCTCTTTTCCTAAGTTCTTGGGTGTAACCTTGTACACTTTTCCCTTTTAGTTGTCGAAGAGTTTGCTATCTCATCATGGTTTGTTGCATATAGGCTAGTGGATAGAATTTATTTTTAATTGCAGAATGAAATTCACTCCAGATAGAAAGAATCTTACCATGTTTCTTCATGTCAGCTTGTGTCCAGCCTTCCCACCATACCAAGGCAGTGCCCCCAAGGCGTAGGTTGGCCAGCTGAATCTTACTCTTGTTTGAATCAATGCTCTGCACTCTGCAATAAACATCAATCTGTCTGATCCAATTATCTACCTTCTCTGCATTCAACTCTCCATCATATATTGGTAAATCAAATTTAACATCTAATTTAATCAGAGATGTCTTCTTTTTATTTTCATGGCTATTAGGAGGTGTGAGAATTTTTTCTTCTTTCCCTTTGCCTTTAGAGTGGTCATGGAGGAGAGATTATTCTACTCCTTTGTCTTTTTTGGAGTTTGATGAATCCTCATCTCTATTTTTTATTAAATTCCCTATACATTTCCTCCACCATGGATCTCATGGTCATAAAACTATCCATGAATTGGGGGTCTGATTCCAAGGGACTTTCTTCTGACATTTTCCTCTTAGAATAGACTCTTCCAATTTCTGGGTTAGTTTCAACCAACTCTCCTTCTCCTAATTTAAGCTTTGATCTAGTTAGCATACAACAACAAAATACAGCACAATCTTGTCTAACCTTAGTAACCTAGAGCTATGGTACCACTTGATTTGGAATTTATCCAGGACAAAGAATTAAAGGTATTATAGACTCATGTGCATGGATGTGCCTATGTTACTTTATGCAATGGATCGATAAGATTGCTAGAATACATAGACATTGAGGTAGTTAGAGAAAACATAACAGTCAAACATGTAAACACAACAAGTTTAATAAGGAGTTCACCCAATGCTCCTAGGCTATGTCTCCTAGTCCAGCCTTCATTGGTGGCCTCTCTATTATGTTTTCAAGCAGAGTTTTTACAACAGTGAGCTTAATTCGAGCCTCACTAAATAGATAAAAGTCAGTAAGAATGGAATGCACAGACTCTCCTTACTGAAACCCAACCTCTAATGGTCACGATAGTATGATAGGTTTATGCCTATGAGTTTGCTTGAACCTCTCAAACCTTTTATGGAGTACAAAGACTCTCTCACTCTCTCTCTGGCTCTGTCTTGCTCGATGCTGCCTTCAGGTCAGCTCGGCTTCTACTCTCTGTTCTATGCTCTTAGCTTTCTGCGTCTAGCTAATTCTTTTCACTGCCTTGCTCTGTCTCTGTCAGTTCATGGCTTTAAAGCCAGTCTGTTCTTTGACTATTCGTTTCCGCTTCCCAGCCTTTTGGTTTCCCTGTATCTTTCCATTCAAATTCCCCTACTCTGCATCATCATCACTGGGTAACGCCTCGCAGGGAGGTGGCCACCTGTTTCCTAACGAACTGGGTGTCAGATTCCTTGAATCATATTTTAATGGTTGTTAATTCTGTTTGCTTCAAGATCGCCTACGAAACACGAATCATTTTCCAACTCATCATCCACGTCGAACTTCAAATCCCTTGTAATCTTGCTTTATAACTTCGCCAAATCTAGTCATTTATCGGGATGCACCTCTACCGTTTATCTAGGCCCCCTAGATCCTATGGTCGTCATTTGTATCAGGTAGGAAAGTTGCATGACGTTTACCCGTCCGATGCGGGTGTGTTACACAACAATCTGTCACCGTCCCTGCTACCCCTCTCCCGTGTCTTGGAGGACTCATTCTGGGACCTATGAGAAGTGACATGACCTACAAACACTTGCATTACATTCCTCTGAACATGAGCTTTATTTTCCCTAAAGACATCTTCTGCTGAAAAACCCTAAAAATAGCCCTTTTTCCATTGGCGCGGTTCCATAGTGTAGCCATTGCGCCAATGGGGGAAGTCTTCCAAAGATGGCACGCTAGTTGGTGCTCTGTCATAGAGTCGCACCTGCACCAACCATAATCAGTGGTGTTTTTAACAAAAAAATGCCGGAAGTTTCATCCTAATAAATTCCTGGACTGAATCTGGTCATAGAGTCGGAGCATAGTTCGCTTTCCTATGTCAAGCCTTAAAAAAAAATGAAACTGGGTCTGGTCGGAGCATAGTTGACTTTCCTATGTCAAGCTCCCTAAAAAATGAAACTGGGTTTGGTTAGAGCATAGTTCCTTTCTTGTGTCAAGCTCCTTAACAAATGAAACTAGGTGTCACGAGGATAGTTCTTCTAAGTGTGTCAACCTCGTTAAAATAATGAAACATGAGCTCGTGCAATTCGAGTGCGATCAAACTATTGTCAACCTTCACTCCATTTTCAATGGACTAAAGCTTGGGGGGCATGTACCTCGAATTGAGACATCATGCTGGGGGGGCATGCCCGTTTCCCTTGTTTTCAAGCATAGTTTGCATGTGTGTGCTTTTAAGCTTGCATAAAAATAAAATCCTTTTCCAAGCATAGTTTGCATATGTGTTGTCATGTGTGCTTTTAAGCTTGCGTAAAAATAAAATATGTGATTAAATACATTTCGCGTTGGGTCATTTGTTATGCAACTGATACATTAGATTACATTTGTGTTAGACATCTGCATAGCGTATAAAAACATCATCACATGTAAAATATCCATCCAAAATAGGCATATGTATATATATATATATATCTGTGTGTGTGTGTGTGTGTGTGTCGAAATGTTTGCACAGCGTGCATCACATAGATCAAAAAATAATACATGTTCGTCTTAATACATCTGGAGACGACATGTCTCTCAAAAAATATGCATAAAAATAAACCTAGGTGTCTAATCCCTGTGGTGCTCATGATAGCATGTCACCGCATGCACTAGGCGTCTCAAGAGACGGTGGATGCGACTGGGCACTCCCACTATATGCCTCTGATACGCTTGTGGGACATCCGCCAGCTGGGCATAATCTGGAATTCCCCGAGCAATTCCCTCCAGGTTCTGGATCAGCTCCCCTCCCTCGGCACCCTCTTCCTGAGGGTTAGTTGCATGCTGGTTTCTCTGCGAAATAGGGGACATGCCAGCTGGTCTCTCTGGGCCAACATATGCATACACATATAACTGTTGTTAGAACGAACATGTATTAACAAAAAAAAATCATAACAAATAAAATAAAAAAGAGGTCATTCCCAGCTCCTCATCCCACTCCTCTCCCTCTGGCAGTGGGAGATCTGGGTCACCTTTGAATTCAGTCCCGGCATATGGCCAATCCTCGACCACGATCAGCTGGCGACGGAGCCACCCAAAGAACTCTGGCCTCCAGGACATGTGTTGGCCTCCTCCCCCTCTAGGCATCAATGCTACCCAGCGAGCCATTCTTGGCTCCCGTGGTATTGGATCAGCTACTACGGCCCCTTGGCCCTGAAAGATTGGTAATCGTTCCTGAATGAATGATACCAGGATAGAACCATACCCAAACTGCTGCAGTTTGCCTCGCTTAGATTTTGTAAGTTGTCTCTTCATGTTGGTAGTCACCGCTGTCACCCAATCAAAGATAGTGGGATTCAGACACTCTGTGGCCAATATGAGTTGGTTCTTTGTTGCCTCGTGGGGTGCCTGTGCCCCCGCAGCCCGTGTGATGGTAAATAACACTGCCTTGAGTGTTATATCCGGAATGTTGGCAATATCCACCTTTGCACTCGCGGATCCGAATTGTGCCCATGGGCACACCCGTTCCATCACCTCGCCTATCTTTTTGCCAGATGGTCTGCTCCCTATCAGTGTGGGCGCCGGACCTCTGCGTGATAACCCCATGATGAAGTAGATGTCAGAAACATCCAGTTCCAACACTTGATCTCGTATATGGAACACTTGCTCGTGTTCGTCCCAAAGATTGATCAGGTATTGCAAGAGCTCAGGTTGAGCTCGTAAGTAAGAGGTCAGGAAGAATTTTTTAGCCCACAATTTCTAAGGGCTTCCATGCAACCTTCGTCTGCTATGGCCAATGCATCCACACTGTCATGCTCTCTTTCCTTCCATTGGATTGCCATTTTGATCATTTCTCTGCATCCACATGATCAAAACAACCTTGATTAGATCTCTGGTAGGCTAGGAAATGCATTGAAATCAGTTTAAAAATGTTGAAATTTGAAAAACAAATGCGCTCGCCCGTGGGCGCGACTGTTTTTAGAATAGTCGCACCCATTGGCGCGACTGTTTTTAAAACAGTCACGCCCATTGGCGCGGGCCTTTGGAGTGAAAAGTCGTATTGGTGTGGGTCCGTGCCCGATACCCGCACTAATGGGTGCAGCCCTAGTTTTTTAAATTCCCTCCACAGAGGTCGATGGAGCAAGAAAAAATGACTAAAAAATGGACTAAAATGAAGCATGAGAAGGTGCCTCTTACCTAGAACTGACGGCGGTCCGATTGGTTAGACAGATTTATCGCAATCGTCACCTGAAGATCGCACACCAAAAGCACTACTGTCGCTCTCCAATGAGGTAAAAGTAAAAAGTAAAATTGATTTTTACCATTTTCACATATTTATGGCTTTTTTAACTCAAAATAGGTTTTTAAAAGTCATTTTTAAAGAATATTTTAATATATTTTTGTCGAAAATGGATTTTACGCTTGTTTTTGCACAGTGACAGGTTTTTATGCGACTTAGATGGTGAAACGAATTATATTTTATAATTTTTCGAACTCGATAAATATACGAAAAAATCATTAGGGAGTCATCTTTCTGCTCTTTTCTAACTCTCTAAAACATGAAAAGAATGCCGAGTTATTCCTCTCGACTCGCTAAACGTAAATGAGAGGCAGTCGTCTTTAAACTCTTTTCCGACCGTGTAAAGAGTAAAAGATCGTCGGGCCCTTGTCGTTTCAGGCTCGTTAACGGTTATGAAATGACGTGATTTCGATCACTTTTTTACTTTTTAAGGTCGAAGTCACTAATCATGAGAAGTACTCCTCGATCGTAATGGTCAGGCGATTATTTCGAGCATTGTTTTATACTTTTTTGGGCTCGAGAGACACAACTTTACGAAAAAGGACACCCTCGGAGTTTACTTTTCTGCTGTCTTTTCAAACTCTCTAAACATGAAAAGACGCTGAGTTCTTCCTCTGTCAGGCTCGTTAGAACTTGATGACATTGGATTCCGTCAAAATGACGCTTTACAAGCATATGCTATCCCCATCAAGCTTGTTGATAAAAATAACTGGGGTACTCGCCAGAAATGGTGGGGAAAATATAACCATAATCATTGTCGTGTCGACAGTATGTCGCTCTTGAACATGGAACTTGTCTGCATTCGTGTCTGGGTGGGGACATCTCATCTCGTTTTCACTTGCCTCCGTGGGTTTAGGTGATCCTGTTTGACCTCTCATCTGCTCGTTGCCTTGTCACCATGACCTCTGATCATTTGATGTCAAATACTGCCAAGTCCACTGTCGTGCCGCCAATATGTTCAAGAGAAGTTGACCTCTGCAAAATACCAACCTCCCTCTGATAACTCACATAATCCTGATTCACAACAACCTTATCGTCCTCTGTCTCTCGTCGATGATGTGGGAAACACTATGGCCCACCTTCGATCAAGGTCACTTCCTGTCGAATTCAGCTCATTATCCAGGAAGTTGATCTAGAGACTCCCTTCTGGTGCCTTGGAGCCTGCATGCCTCAATGGAAGGTTCTTTGCATTCGACGTGAGGTCTTCATCATTAGCTTCCGATCGGATGATTCTATGGGTGTTCGACGCCAGATCATTGATTCACACACCGTAGATTGTACCTATAGTACCTTGAGGACCATTGTCATTATTGGTGGTACCTCTCGCGTCTGTTAACAACTTTCACCATTGGCTGGTAATCAGACGATGTTCCTGCATGTTCGACTTCGACTCCTATATTTGCATGCTTGAACTTGTACTTTATTCGGGTCGAGATGGAGCGCAAGACCCTGGATTTTGTCTGTTGAGATCCAAGCTGCGATTTTGTGGATTATTATGATTATTACATGACTCATTTACTGGATGGCTGCGACCATGCCTGAGTCTATTTATCGATCCTCACTGGATGGCTGCGTCCATACCTTGGATCTAGATTCTTATGTACTCTACTATGGATGGCTGCGCCCATACCACACATATCATGTATTTGAAATATTAGTTGTACTTATCCACGCAGGTTTTTCGGTGGCAGTTTTTTCGGTTGGACATGTTCTCGTAAAGCATTTCACCCCTCTCTCTCTCTCAGGCCTCATGATTTAGGGGGCATCTGTTACACAACAATTTGTCACCATCCCTGCTACCCCTCTCCCGTGTCTTGGAGGACTCATTTCGGGACCTATGAGAAGTGACATGACCTACAAAAACTTGCATTACATTCCTTTGAACATGAGCTTTATTTTCCCTGAAGACATCTCCTGCTGAAAAACCCTAAAAATAGCCCTTTTTCCATTGGCGCGGTTCCATAGTGTAGCCATCGCGCCAATGGGGGAAGTCTTCCAAAGAGGGCGTGCCAGTTGGCGCTTTGTCATAGAGTCGCACCCGCGCCAACCATAATCAGTGGTGTTTTTAACAAAAAAATGACGGAAGTTTCATCCTAACAAATTCCTGGACTGAATCTATTTTGAGTTGGGTGGTTTGGCTATGGATTTCCATAGAGAGGAAAGTGGTTTGCCACCTCTCATGGAAGCTTCCTTGATGATATGTCCAATCCCATGATCCCAACTCCCCTTCCTCCATCTATAAAAGCTTGTCCATTTTCCTTGGCAAGTTAGTTCTAGAGTTTTTGGAGTTGTATAGTTAGAGAGTTGGATAGTTTTTAGTTCTAGAGATTCAGAATTCCAAATTCCCAAGAGCTTCATGCTGCAAGAGCCTTCTTGATTCCCTTAAGGCCAAATCCAAGCAAGGAGATTATTGTCCAAGATCCAAAGAGAGAGAGGCTTGTCCTTATTCCCGACAGGCTTTGTGAGACATGTGCTGCTGACCAGCCAAAGGGGAATCCAGCGTCAAAACTTTGGTTGTATTCTTCTTTGATTGATTATTAATGAACGACTATTGGTTATGGTTCCACTCTTGTTATTATTTGTGATGATGATGAGTTATGTCCTTTCTGACTAACATATAGTTGCATATGCTGGATTTTATGCTTGTGTTTGTGTCGTTCTTTGCATGTGTAGGTGTCTATTCACGGAGATCGTGAGGATTGTGATCTGCCGGAGCAAAGGAATGGGAGTACTACTTCTTCTACAAGCACTAGCGTTGGAATCCAGGTAGGCCTTTATCACTGGTCTATTAATGTGCAATTAGGAACTTGCGCTGTAGCGTTGTATGATTGTTGCTAGACCCGGTCTGTACTAGTAGGGATCGCCTCTATCCACATAGGGGATTTACCTCCTCAACAATTTGGCGACTGTTACACAGAAATTTGTCACCGTCCCTACTACCCCTCTCCCGTGTCTTGGAGGACTCATTCTGGGACCTATGAGAAGTGACATGACCTACAAAAACTTGCATTACATTTCTCTGAACATGAGCTTTATTTGCCCTTAAGACATCTCCTGTTGAAAAACCCTAAAAATAGCCCTTTTTCCATTGGCGCGGTTCCATAGTGTAGCCATCATGCCAATGGGGGAAGTCTTCCAAAGAGGGCACGCCAGTTGGCGCTCTGTCACAGAGTCACACTTGCGCCAACCATAATCAGTGGTGTTTTTAACAAACAAACAGTGGAAGTTTCATCCTAACAAATTCCTGGACTGAATCTATCTTGAGTTGGGTGGTTTGGCTACGGATTTCCATAGAGAGGAAAGTGGCTTGCCACCTCTCATGGAAGCTTCCTTGATGATATGGCCAATCCCATGATTATTGTGGATGATCCCAACTCCCCTTCCTCCATCTATAAAATCTTGTCCATTTTCCTTGGCAAGCTAGTTCTAGAGTTTTTGGAGTTGGATAGTTAGAGAGTTGGATAGTTTTTAGTTCCAGAGATTTAGAATTCCAAATTCCCAAGAGCTTCATGCTCCAAGAGCCTTCTTGATTCCCTTAAGGCCAAATCCAAGCAAGGAGATTATTGTCCAAGGTCTAAAGAGAGAGAGGCTTGTCCTTATTCCCGACAGGCTTTGTGAGACATGTGCTGCTGACCCGCCAAGGGGGAATCCAGCGTCAGAACTTTGGTTGTATTCTTCTTTGATTAATTATTAATGAACGACTATTGGTTATGGTTCCACTCTTGTCATTATTTGTGATGATGATGAGTTATGTCCTTTCTGACTGACATATAGTTGCATATGCTAGATTTTATGCTTGTGTTTGTGTCATTCTTTGCATGTGCAGGTGTCTATTCACGGAGATCGCGAGGATTGTGATCTGTCGGAGCAAAGGAACGGGAGTACTACTTCTTCTACAAGCACTAGCGTTGGAATCTAGGTAGGCCTTTATCATTGGTCTATTAATTTGCAATTAGGAACTTGCACTGTAGCATTGTATGATTGTTGCTAGACCCCGTCTGGTCTAGTAGGGATCGCCTCTGTCCGCGGAGGGGATTTACCTCCTCAACTGGGTGATTTTCTTTCTCATCCACCCGATGCGTGTTGCTTGATGTGTGGCATTGGGCAGGACTCAGTGAAAACTACTTACCACCTCGAGGCCTTCCAATATCCTACCGGTTTGTCGAATACCGCACTACGGAACCGAATGCATTAATTTTCCGCATTTCATAGCGATTCCGGGTCCAGGCGCTTCGGGGCTTTCCTTCATTGAGGGGGATGTCTATGATACGTGATTACTGCTTAGCGCTAATCACGTATCATAATCTACCTCTGTTTCTTGAACTAGTCTCTAGTTTTGCCAATTTGTGCCAGGGCGTGTTACGATGGGCCAATGGTTCGCACGCTTGGCCAAGGGTCCTCGTTGCTTCGCACTGATCACAATTGCAACTGTCACAAGGATTCCTTTTGATAGATTTATTTTTCTAAGACTTGAATCTTTTGGCATAATTTGAAACAATCATGAAAACTTAGAGAGAGTGTTTATAATCTAATTCGAATCACGACCTTTATCCAGGACAAAGAATTAAAGGTATTACAGACTCATGTACATTGATGTGCCTATGTTACTTTATGAAATGGATCGATAAGATTGCTAGAATACATAGACACTGAGGCAGTTAGAGAAAACATAACAGTCAAACATGTAAACATAACAAGTTTAATAAGGAGCTCACCCAATGCTCCTGGTCCAGCCTTCAGTGGTGGCCTCTCTATTATGTTTTCAAGTAGAGTTTTTATAACAGTGAGCTCAATTCGAGCCTCACTAAATAGATAAAAGTCAGTAGGAATGGAGTGCACAGACTCTCCTTACCGAAACTCGACCTCTAATGGTCACAGTAGTATGACAGGCCTATGCCGAGGATTTTGCTTGAACCTCTCAAGCCTTCTATGGAGTACACAGACTCTGTGGCTCTCTCTGGCTCTGTCTGGCTCGATGCTGCCTTTAGGTCAACTCGGGTTCTAATCTCTGTTCTCTGCTCTTAGCTTTCTGCATCTAGCTAACTCTTGCCACTGCCTCCTGCTCTATCTCTGTCAGCTCGTGGCTTTAAAGCTAGTCTGTTCTTTGACTGTTCATCTCCACTTCCCGACCTTTTGGTTTCCTTGCCTCTGTCCATTCGAATTCCTCTACTCTGCGTCATCATCACTGGGTAATGCCTCGCAAGGAGGTGGCCACCTGTTTTCTAACGAACTGGGTGTCAGATTCCTTGAATCATATTTGAATGGCTGTTAATTCCATTTGCTTCAAGATTACCCGCGAAACATGAATCGTTTGCCAACTAATCATCAATGTCAGACTTCAAATCCCCTGTAATCTTTCTTTATAACTTTGCCAAATCTGGTCATTTATCGGGATGTGCCTCCATCATTGATCTAGGCCATTAGATCCTACAGTCGTCGTTCATATCGGGCAGGCAAGTTGCATGATGTTTACCTGTCTGATGCGGGTGGTTTTCTCTCTCATCCATTGGACATGTGTCACTTGATGTGTGGCATCGGGCGGGACTCAATCAAAACTGCTTACCACCTCGAGGCCTTCCGATATCCTGCCGGCTTGTGGAATCTCGTGCTATGGAACCGAATGCATTAATTTTCCACATTTCATAGCAGTTTCAAGTCCGGACACTTCGGGGCTTTCCTTCATTGAGGGGGATGCCCTGCTATATGCGATTAGCACTTAGCACTAATCACGTATCAGAATCTACCTCCATTTCTCGAACTAGCCTCCAGTTTTGCCAATTTGTGTGAGGGCGTGTTACCATGGGCCAATGGTTTGCATGCTTGCCTGAGGGTCCTTATTGCTCTGCACTGATCACAACTGCAACTGTCATGAGGATTCCTTCTAATAACTTGATTTTTCTATGACTTGAATCTTTTGGCATAATTTGAAACAGTCATGAAAACTTATAGAGAGTGTTTAGGATCCAATTCAGATCATCTAGTGCCAGAAATGTTGAAGGTGATGGACCCTCCAACATTCAAGAGATCTCCTCGATATGAAGTCCCAACTAGATCTCACAATTTTTTGTGTAGGTGTCCCAACAATGGGTGTTAATGATATGTCTTGGCTGCGAATACACATAAAGTGATGTATGGTGACTTTGGTGAGAGAAAGTTGATGAGTGCCAGTATTGCAACAAGGATGCTGCAACTCCTGGGCTACTAGCTTTACTTATCAACCCGGGGTTCATACAAACTTGGAGGTGACAGTGTTGTATGCACAAGTAAAAGTGATGGTTCTACCTGTTGTCACTATTCAACTGGTGAGAGACCACTAGGGTTCCAAGCCAGACTTCTATAGAGTCAGAAGAAGCTTGATTCTTTGATGGAAGAAGGGAAAATATACTCTAAGAGAGTTACTCTATTGCAGTATTGGAAAAAGCCAACATGTAATGCTAAACACACCATACGCTAATTAACCATTTAAGAAGCTATGCTAAGAAGAATTGCTAAATAAAAAATAAACAAATGCTACTATCTAAGTTGCAGAAGTAAAAAGCATCAAACCATACTAATGTGAAAGCAAAGAAACTAAACTAAATCTGTTTTCACTTTTTTGGTTTTTTAGGAAAAATCAAGTATGCAAACTAATTGTTCTGGTGGATGTGACAGTTGGATGGAAGGTGTTTGAGGATGGCCAAAAGGTTTATGAAGTGGTTGGATGGTGTGGAGGGGTCCTAGGAGGATTTTTGTGACTTCTTAGAGGCTTCCCATCAATTCGGCCTCAAACTAGGCCGTTTCAGGAAAACCTACAGGATGTAATAGAAACCTACATGATGATCCTCTAAGAATTACAAGAAACATATAGGATACATTCGAGAGCTAATTGTGAGGTGTTGGAGGTATTTGGAAGCTTAGGAAAGGTGTGTGATGGGTGGAATGGAGTGTTAGAAGGTCTAGGAGCACTCAGGAGTCAATATCCAAGATAAGAGATGGCTAGATTCGCTCAATGTGTTTAGGATAATTTCAATGAAAAATGATGAAACAGTAGTGAGGGTGATGGTGAAACAAGGGATGGCTAAGGTGGATGAAGTGGAAGGTGGCTACTGGTTATGAAATCTTGGTCTCCTCCTAAAGTACCTACTCTACATAAAACATGTGTGTCTTCCAAAAAGAACTATGCAATAAGATACATTTTCATAAACTAGAAAAGCATGAACCAACTGCCTATATTATGCATGAAGAAAGTTGCTAAAGGGAATGAAAGCATGAGTGAGATCTTATCGTAGAAATGGATATGGAAAAAGATGACAATGAAATATGCCTTGCAACATTAACCAATTACTGAATTAAAGATAACAAACTCCAAAGCTCATAAAAGAACTAGAAATGTGTGTTTTTTGGGCTACTGAAGGGTCCCTCCCTCAAGTCATGGTGCCAGAGGGAGGAAGTGAGGCCAAGACACCTGCTAAAAACCTTGTGGTGATCCATTTTCTCCTTGCTCATGTTATCTCAAAATCAGACCCTCATAGGCTGCTGGTCAGGTTGACTCTAAGTAACTATTTCAGACCTACTTTAGGCTGAGGCTTAGCCTCCTCAACCTGAGAGGGCTCTCTCTGGGTGTAATAATGATTTTGATTAAAACTAAGATGGCTAACTCTTATAGAACAACTGTGACAAATATGAATGCTGGAAATACATCAAACAAGTATCCATTGGGCCTATGGAGTCAACAACACTTCAATACAACAAAGATCTTGACCTTACATGGAAGTCAGGGCATTCAACATTTGAATATTCAGAATATACACTCATAAGGAACCACACAGTTTATAGATGCATACAGGAAATCAGAGCACATTCAGTGAATTCTGAGTGATTATACATCCATACCACTGTAAACAAAACTAAGAAGAGGAAAACATCACACATTCTGAATATGAAAAATCCTTCATGAATCTTGAGAAGTAAAATCAAAATTATATTACTGAAAGTGAGTCTTTTACATAAGCCAAATACTATGCTCTGTTATAAAGTTTTCCAACCTTGATTACATTGCTGTTTCAGCTATATATAGAGTTCTTATTCTAACTGATCGAGATTCCTCCTCCAACATGAGGGGAATTCGAAAACTACTTCTAATGACACCTATCAACCATTTAACCAACTAATAAATACAACAAAGTGCTAACTGGAGTTTTTAAAGAGATCTAAATCAACTATGACTCTAACTCCATATTACATGCATGATGGCTTCTCCTCGTTCTTTGACATCTGGCCCTCTTTTAGTTTAGCTGAGATGGGTGTTTGATATTAATGCTCCATGTTGACCTTGGATGCTGAATCCTTTTAACTGCTCAGAAATATTAGGAGATTACCCTTCCTTCTCGGCTTCAGTTTTCCCCAAAATATTCGAATGCACAGAAGCATGACCTTTAGCCTTTAATTACCCAAATGTAGAAGACTGCCACGTCCCTGATGCGTTGTAAGCTTTTCCCATGAACATATGTGCAGGAAAAAGTTTCTTGCAGGCAAACCGTTTGATATACCCTGAACTGTGGTAAAGGAGTTCACTTTACGACAAAAATTGGATTTGAATATTAAACCCTTTTAAGCGTCCACCTGTCTTGACCTAATTGATTGTTGACAGCTTCAGATAATGTCTTGCATGCCCTTTGGACGTTTTCCTTTCAAAATTCCCGCTTATGATTCAAACTGTTTGAATTGCGTAAAAATCATCACCTTCAGCAGTTTCGTAGCGCGCTACGAAACTGCTAAGTTTTTTAAAACAACTTGCTTTTGACCCGAGACCTTTATTAGTAGGTAGCCGGCTTAGCTGTGCCTTCAGATCTTCAATTTGTTTCCTCATAGCCTTATTCCCAGCTCTCAATTTCATATTGATCCTTCTTATGTATTTGGCTTCTTTAATTGCTGGTACTATCCATGTGTGAAATTGTGAATGGCCATCAACCACTGAATTCAGCTGAGCTTCTACAGCAACATTTCCTTCCCATAAAGTTTTATAATATTTTGCATGTATAGCTGCATGCTTTCTAGCGGCTTTCTTTAATTTGGCAATTTCAAATTTAGCTGATTCCAATTGTCTCTGTATGGCTGCTATATTATCTTCTTGAGATGCAATGACTGTTTTGCCTGTGTCTTTTTGTATCTCTTCCCCCGTTTCCTCTGTTCTTGGCAGTGCTTCCTGTACTTGCTGGAATCTCCTTGTCATAGGTCTTCTTGGTTTAAAAACGAACTCTTCAGCTGGTACATCAAATCTAAGCCTTTTTGAGGCCTTGGATTTCTTGGTGTTTTCTTGTTCTGACTGCATCAATTCAACTTGAACTGGTATAGACTGCTCAAATTCAATAGCCTGCAATAAATCATTTAAACTTGCCTTGGACACTGGGCTTTCTTCAACTGCTATAGCTTTACCTTTTTCCTTATTTATTTGACTTCTTGTTCTTACCCTTGAGACTACTTCAGATGTGCTTGTTTCAGGTACAGCCTTTTTATCCTGAGCCTTTTCCTTAGTTGATTGTGAGCTTGATCTTGGATGATGAGTGGCTTCAGTGGCTTCACTGGTTTTCTTACTTATGATCTTACTTGTGACTTTGTAACTCTTTTAGCTCTTGCTTCTGTTTGGAGCTCAGCTATTGTAAAATCCCTGGCAGTTTGGGGAGTGAGGCCAGTCTGGCTTTTGAAGCCAGCCATAAAAATAAATGAATTCCAATCCCTGTCTATCTTTTGGAGCCCATCTAAAACCAGTAGTTTAATTAAACCATGATGAAACAAAGAGGTTTCACAGTCCTCTTTCCTCAGCTGTACCTTATCACACATCTTACTCAAACTACGGAATAGATAAAAAGGTAAATCTATGGAGACTTTTCCAGTGAAATGCAAAAGTAGTTTGAAATGGTAAGAATAAACCTTGTTATACCTTCCTTCAAAAGTCAAATATTTCTGTATGCAGGTGAGTAAGAGAGCATAATGTTCTTTGACATAATTCCTGGGCACTGCCTTACTTAAATCTTCATTTACATAATCATCCTTCAAAAACTCCTTGCAAGGATTCATGTCAAATTTAAAATTTTTGAACCATTCCTCTTGTCCTCTTGGGATCTTTGTCACAACAGATATCACTTCTGGAGAAACCTGCACTTCTAACATGGCTACCTTTGAATTCAAACCAGTGAAGTTAATTGTGAATTCCTTAGTTACCTGTGCATGTCCTCCTTGTAATTTTTTGCAAAAGTTCCAACACCCGGCCTTTTTAAACGCTTTCTTCACCTCTTCATTTCTCAGCGTTATATCCAAGCCTTAGGGTTCAGTCCTTAAACATTTGCCGGATCTGTGCTCTTTTTTCTCCATGGATTCTTCCAAATCTTCGCACACAAAGACTACCAGCTCCTGTTGAAATTGTGATTCAACTTCTTTCTTAATTCGGCCTCGCTTGATTATCAGCCTCGCTTGAACTTTCAGCCTCGCTTGAATTTTAAACTCTTCCGTTTAAAACCTTTCAAGATATAATCTTGTAGATTTTGTCATTCATGCAGGACCTACGGCTATCATTATGGTTTATGCACGGTAAAATTTCTTGGGAATAATAACTTGTGCATATCAACAGATCTAGTGGTGGTGATAGCGGCAATGAGCGTTAAAATGTGATAAGAAAGGTATATGAGCTGACATGAGAAGACATGGCTGATGACTCACCTAACGGACTTGACATTTCGGGAAAGATTCGCTGCAGAATGTACGAATCCATGATTTCGCAGCGCTGTTAGTTTTGAATTTTAATGATGCGCTGCGAAACTGCCTAATCATGAAGCACTGCGAAACTGCCTAGTTATGATTGCGCTACGAAATTGGCGAATTGGCATAGCGCTTACGAAATCACGAAAAGGCACGGTGACTCACATAAGACAAGAGGTGGCTATAGAACAATGATGGGTAGAGGGGAACCAATGGGAGTTTAGAACAACTTGAGTTTAAAACTCTTTTAAAAACTCCAAATCCTACGGGAAGAAATTAAAAATGAAAATTTGAAATTAAACTAGCACAGACCTTTGTCATCGGGCTAGGATAGAAAATTACATGTATCAATTTTTAGTTCTAAGTGATAACAACTCACATGCTACTTGAAAGAAGGCACACATGGAAAAAAATTATCACATAACCACTCTAATAAACACTACTTGTAATGGAAATGCATCTAGTAAGCAAATTAACAATTAAACTATGAATCTACACTAAGAATACATGTACAATAAAGAGGAGCCTTAGTTGCTAGGGTTGGGCCCTAACCCAAGAGCTTCAACCCTCTGAGTTAACTCAGTGTTGGCTCAAAACAAAACTCATTCTTATTACCAAAACAATAGATTACATCAAAAGAATTGTCACAAGTCTTGCAACTCAAAAATAGAGTAGAGTTTTACAATGAAAATCCAAATCCTACTAAGGTCCTAGGCCTCTCTACTTATAAATATGAAGTCTCCAGTGACTTCCTTAAAATTAGGGAGGCTCGGCTCCGAAACTCGAGATAAACTAGTGCTTTGTCTTTCACTTGCTCAGCTGCCTTCTAGTCCTCATGATTTGGCTATTTGTACTCCGCGTTGATGGATGAATATTCGAATGGAGGGGTAGTAAATGAGGAGGTTTTACCTCCTATAATCCATCTCCCTTGTCCCATTCAATTTTTGACCTTGGTCTTTGCCAAAATTCCTAGCTTTTCTCCTTTAGTCCTACATTAAATGCACATTAGACGACAAAGCAAAATATCCAACTCTAACTCATGTCATAAACAAAATATAATCAAAAGCATGCAATAAGTTATGAGAATAGTTGGTTTGACTAAGCTAGGAGGTGAAATAAGGCCCATATAATTACCCAATGATGAGGCTCATCATCACCCCCCTACTGAAAGTGTTGCTCATTATCTGAGAAACTTAGTCAATACCCATATCCTTCATGGCTCTGGTAGCCTCTCTGACATCCCATGCCTCTGCTGTGGTATCCTCTTCTTGTTCATAGAAGCCTGCTTTCTTTTATACCTCTTCCCACTGCCTCTTTTCTTATTCTTCTTTTCTCCCTTCTAGCATCCCTAAGAGTAGTGGTGGATTAAGTGTTAGGCATATCCAATTGACCTTCAACCTTTGCATAGATTGCTTATACATAGGTGTCCTGTTGAGTGCCTCTCTCAACCTTTGAGGGGAGTGATATTCACTTATATTTAAGCTATATGGCAGTGCGTTCCATCTTCTTAGGTAAGCATGTATACTATCATATCCTAGCAGCCTAAACATGTCCTCAAAACGTGAAATTTCTTGCTCTTGGGTAGCAAGATATCTAGGCGCTAGCTGAGGATCATTTGCAATCAAATTATGGGAACTGATGAGGGCCATGGGATTTGATTGTTCAACTCTGATCAAAAGAGGTTTAGTTTTCTCTCTTTCTAATATCCTTTTCATCTATGCAACCCTTGACTCCTCATGATTCATCCATGATGCAAAATCCATTAATTGTAGATCTCCTAGATTGGCATTAGGGTCCCATATATTCATGTCTGTGAGGGCCATGTTGTGCAAATAAAACTCATCCATTTTGGCCCTATCTTCTAGTGTACTTTGATCATAAAGATCAATAAATTGCCCGTAGTCCTGAAATGGCATTGTTCCCCTCTGTGCTAGTGTCTTAATCTGAAACTGAAACCATTGTTCTTTAAGGTAGAAAGCATAGGATTTAGCTGGCATCCTACATTGGTTTTCCTCCAAGGAGAGGCTGGCCATACATGCTAATTGATTCTCTCTTTCCTGCAGTTGTCCCCTCAGCCATGCATTTTCTGTCTCTAGTTGATTTCTCATTAAAGCTTCTCTGCCCATTTCTTTGAGTTTCTCCTCCATGTGCCCAATGTCTTCCACCCCCTTTGATTTGGAAATCTACATCCATCGGTGAGTTCTGGCCCTTTCCTTCTCAAGCTCGAAGAACAATTCGATGGAAAATTTTTGAGGTATGACCCTACCTCCTTCAATAAACCGGTAATAGGAGTCTAGGTTAGGTTGGGGGCTGGGTTCTTTTGTCTCTGGATCCTCCTCTTTAGCTTCTTACTGCTTCCCTTCCTTTATTTCCAATTTTTGTGCCTCTTGTAGATTCAACAGAGTATCCTATAGGACTATTTTTGCTTCCTATAGATTTTGTTGTGTATCATGTAGGATTTCCTTACCCTTTGAGGAAGTTAATCTAGTAGTAGGCCTCCTTACATAGGTGATAGGGGAAGGCATTTTGTCTTTTTATGTAGGGGAATCTTCAATCTCAATAGGAATTTTGGTTGATGTTTGTGGCTTCCCCTATCTTATTCTTGTGCTCTTTCTTGTCCTGAAATATAGTGGGGTCTTCCTTTGCCTTTTTCCTTTTTTATTGATTGGGGTGCTGATAGCAGTGAGGGTAGTTTCTACCTCTCTCACAGTGGCCTCTGGAGACACCCTAGGCGACTCCTCCTTGTGTTCTATCCACTCTGTTCTATTTCCTTCTTCCTCTCTATCTTTCCTGTCTTCTTCTTCTTGTAGATCTTCATCATCTCTATCAGTTTCCTCCTTAATTTCCTCCTCTGTTTCTTCATCATTCTCCTTCTCTTCTCGCTCTTCTTCTTCATCTTCAACATGTTCCTCTGTGTCAGTTCCTTCTTCATCCATCTCATCTTCATCTCCTTCTGTATCTTCCTCTTCATGTTTTACTTCCTCTTCACTTACAGTAGGACTAACATCATAAGTGAGAGCTTCGATGTCATCCTCTGCTGGCATGTCTCTGAAAACTGACCATGTTATAGGGGTTCTGAGGTTTTGGAGGGAATCTTATATCAGGATCCTAATCAACCCATGGTCATATAATTTTTGGGAATTCCCCTCCTTCACTTTGATTCTTGAGTCTATGAGTGATTGAAGCAAGAAATATGGTATGTTGAGCCTTTGGTGAGGGGATGTTTCTACTCCAAATCTTAATTCTTCAAGGATCTTGAAATGATAGCCATACAAAACACTATATATACCCTCATGTGAGATGTATTTGATTAGTTGGTAGCCTACCTCACTCCATGGATATGGCAGACTTTCCCTCCTTACTCCATTTTTGTCCTTAGTGGGTTCCTCACCCTCTAAAAATAATTTTCTTTTGGTAACCTCGCTATCTCCTTTGTCTTCTTTTCTCCATGGGATTCCTAGGGGAAGTGTGGTGACCCTGTTGATGAGCTCAGGGGTGAGATCTATAGTGATGCCCCTTATTACAACAGTGGTATGGATTCTGGTGTGTGGAGTGACGAAGAGAGAAAATTCTTGAGCCACCTCATCATCATACCCTCTGAATTTTTCGAAAAACCCCATCCAATTATGTCTTGTGAAGATTTCAAGCACTTGGAGGTGTTGTTGGATTCTCACTTTTTTTTTCGGCTCTCTCCTATTAAACCTTCCTGTCATCCTGCTAGTGAAGCTTGAGGAGAAAATGACAGGGTTGAAACAATTTTTCAAATGCAGGAGTGAAACAGAGATGACTGTGTATTCAATTCCGTTCACACAGTTGCTAAATTCACTCAAATTTAGAGTATCCTTGGTTCATTTACTTGCAAAGGGGAATGTAATTTTAGAGCATACCTCTTTAGACAGGTTTCAATAGACAACTCCCGTGATATCCCTTCTAAACTCTTCTCTACAGATCCTGTAGATAGTCTCTATGTATCCTGTAGATAGTCTCTATGTATCCTGTAGACAGTCTCTATATCCTGTAGGAAATCCTGTGCATGCTCCTGTAGGAATTCCTGTGCAGTGAATGATGGATCTTTACTTTTGGTGGGTGGCTTGGGTTATGAGAGTGACTTGAGTGAGAGAGTTTCGAGGAGGTGAAATGCATGAATGCATGGGAACGATGTTTTATTTCCTCTTATGGTGATTCAGGGTGAGGTGGTGTGCTCACAGCAAAGGTATGTTGCCAATTTTGGACCGTTGGTCCCCACTACCACCTCATCATTTCCCACTCCTCATAATTAGCTCCCACCATGTATATCTGTAGTTTAATCGCTTTTTGTCCTACTCCTTCTCTGTGTTTGAGTTGACTGCAGCCACGTGTGAGAGGAAACCTTGTTGTGCATGTGCTGACTGAATGAAGGTGCCCAAGTTAACTGGCCACCTTTTCACTTATAAACCAACTATCTCATATCCCTTACAATCTTTTACTACATGATGCATATGAGAGAGCGAGCAGGATGCTTACCTATGGTTTTAATGCTATGTTGCAGTTTTCGAAGACCAGACGTGCTACTGTGTATATTTGCTGCATGCAATTCTTCTTCCTCCTCTTGCTGTCTGCTAGTGGATTCTCTATTTTTGCAGGTATATGTGGTTGAAGATCTGATGTTGTTGCTTTGGAGCTCTTGGATAATCATGGTGAATACTTGTTGCTGGTGTTATTGGCATTCCGTGGGATAGGCTGCTACATGATTTCCTACAGGATGTCCTATAGTTGCTTCTCCCTTAGAATTCTTTAATCATTTTTCTTGCTGGGGCTATGAGGAAAGGAGTGGGAGTGTGGAGAGGAAAGGATACTCAGGTGATGCTCTTTACTATTCTCTGTTTCTTTTTTTTTCTATGAAGACTGGAAAAAATTGTTGAAACTGATCTTGTTTTGAATGGTGAGTGCAGGGATGATGATGGTGGATGAGGTGAGGTGCTAGATCATGAAGAGGGTGAATTTTAGGGACCTAACAAGTCCATCATTTTCCTTCAGATTGCTTCCTGTAGGATTTCTGGGTCACTGTAATTCCTACAGGATCATCCTGTAGGTTTTCAAGGGATCCTGTAGGAATACAGGGGATCCTATAGAAAACACAGTCTTTGTATAAATCGAAGAAATGGAGTGGAAAAATGACAAAAATGATGGAGGGATGCATGGTAAGGAGTGAAAAAATGAATATGTGAGTGGCAAGGGTCTCCTTGGGATCCTCTTTTGCTCCTTAACTGTCCTTCTCACCCACCTGCAAATGGAAATTTCATGATAAAAAATAATATATATATATATATATATATATATATATATATATATATATATATATATATATATTTTTTTTTTTTGAAGAACAACTAGGCTACCTTAGAGAGGTTTTCACCCTAGCTTTTTTCCCTGAACACCTCAAGAAAGGTTTCCACCCATGGATCTTCTTATTCTCTTTTCCTTTTTGTTTTTTTTTCTTTTTTTTTTTTTGTCATCATTGGACCACCTCAAGAGGTTTTCAACCCAAATATGGGACTAAGGCACCTCATGGAGGTTTTCACCTAAGTCCTTATTCTTTTTTCTTTTCTTTTTTTCCAGTGATTTGATGAGGGAGGAGCTGGAAATTTCTCCATTATCGTCACTATTTTATTGATGTCATAAACGAACTCTTGTTTTGATAAAGATCTCTTGTACATTTTCAATCGGTGTCCATTAACAAGCAGAGGAATGGCTTCTTCATCTATGGTTCTAATTTGCAATGAACCATTATCATGGCATCTTTCCACAACATAAGGTCCAAGCCATCTTGTCCTTAACTTGGCCTTGAAGTCTTTATACCTAGAATCATATAAAAATGCCCAATCACCTTCCTGAAATTACTTCTCCTTAATATTTTTATTATGCCAGATCTTCCTCTGAAGTTGAACTACCTCTATATGTAGGAGGGTTTTCATTCTGAATTCATCCAAACCATTCAATTGGAACAATCTGTCTTTCTGTGCACTGCTGAGATCTAAATCTAGTTGGGTTGCCATCCTTAATGTGTTATATTCAAATTCAATGGACAACAAGGCCTTTTCCCATAGACCAGCTCATAGGTGTGAATCTAGTGGTGGTCTTCCATGTGGTATTATAGGCCCCGGTGACCTCAACTAGGCTTTCTGCCCAATCCTTCTTGTTGCTTCTCACCACCTTGGTTAAGATGCTCTCTAGTGCTCTGTTAGTAACCTCCACTTGCACATTAGCTTGTGGATGATAGGGAGTGGAGGTCCTATGCTTGATCTTGTGATGGATGTGCAGGTCTTCAATCATGTTGGAGGTAAACTGGCTACCTTGGTCCGTGACCAGCTCTCTAGGGTACCAAAATTTGTAGAATACATTCTCCCTTAGGAACTAAGCCACCTTCTCTTCTGTTGCTGCATTAATTTCCTTGGTTTTAGCCCACTTAGTCAAATAATCAGTGCACAAAATAATGTATTGTTTTTGCTTTGAAGGAGGGTCAATAGGCCCAATGAAGTCCATGCCCCACTTGTCAAATGGCTCAAAAGTCACTTGAGGCTACAAAGGCATTTCATCTCTTGGAGTAGGCTTTCCCATCCTCTGGCATTGATCACACTGACTAGTGTATTTTTTCACATCATGATGAAGAGTGGGCCAATAATAGCCTGTTTGTAACACTTTGAATGCTATCCTCTTTGCTGCAAAGTGACCTCCATAAGGCCCATCATGACAGGTTAGAAGGATGTCAAAGACTTCCTCTTCCCTAACACACCTTCTCAACATTTGATTTGGGCTAAGTTTGAAAAGATTTCCCCCAATCCAAGTGAAGGGGGTGCTTTTCCTAACTATCTTGCTCTTTTATTTGGAGGACAAGTTTGGTGGGAACTATGCTGATACCAAATAGTTTTCTATATCAACAAACCATGGGGAGAGAACTGAAATAGAAAATAAGTGGTCATCTGGTAACTAGTCATCTAGCATTCCTTCTTCACCTGCAAGCAAATTTACCCTAGATAAAAAGTCCGCAACAACATTTTCCTTACCAGGCTTATCAACAATGATTAGATCAAATTACTGTAATAAAAGTAACCATCTTATAATTCGAGCATTCACATCTGGTTTGTTCATTAAATATTTGACTACAACATGGTCAATATGCACAAATGTTTGATAGCATGTAATGTAATTCCTGAATTTGTTTAATGAATGCACAACAACTAGGAGTTCCTTTTCGGTCACTGTATAATTTAGTTCAGCCTTTGATAAGTTCTTACTGATAAAATAGATAGCATAAGGTAGTTTTTCATCTATCTGCCCTAGGGCTACTCCTATGCCTTTGTGTGAGGCATTAGCATGAATATTAAAGGGGAGGGCCCAGTTTGGGCCTTGGAGAATTGGTGCAGTGGTTAACTTATCCTTTAGGATGTCTAAGGCCTCTTGATAGCTTTTTGACCATATAAAATCAGAATCTTTGGCCAACAAACCAATTAAAATAGAGGCCAACTTGCTGAAGTCCTTTATGAACCTTCAGTAGTATCCAACTAACCCTAGGAAACTTTTGACATCTCTCTGCTTTTTGAGGAGGTGGGACCCTTTGGATGATAGCTATCTTGTTTGGGTCCACTTGTAGTCCTTGCTGAGATATTGAATGACCTAGCACAGTCCCTGCAGTCATTAAGAATTCACATTTTTCTAGACTGAGAGACAAGTTCATTTCAATGCATTTGTGCAGTACTTTGCCTAGGTTAGTCTGGGCTTCTTGAAAATCACAACCATAAGGTGTAAAATCATCCATATAAACCTCCACCAAATCATGGACTAATTCGTCGAAAATACTCAATACTTCTCTCTCAAAAGTGGTAGGAGCATTGCATAGGCCAAAAGGAAGCACCCTATAGGCAAAAGTACCCCAAGGACAGGCGAATGTGGTCTTATCCTAGTCTTCTAGGCAGATCTGGATTTGGTTGTACCCACTGAATCCATCTAGGAAAGAGAAAAACCTTTTCCCTGCTAGGCCATCTAGAACTTTGTTAATGAAGGGTAAAGGAAAATGATCCTTCTTTGTGGCTTTGTTCAACTCCCTGTAATCAACACAAATCCTCCACTTACCATTTTTCTTGGGAACTAACACCAAAGGAGAGACACACTCACTATCAGAGATAGGGTAAATGAATCCTGCATCTAGCAGTTTTTGCAGTTCTTCTTTGACCATATCTTTAAGAGATGGATTCATCCTCCTCTCTAGTTTCTGGACCAGCTTGCAACCTTCTTTGATGTATATGTGATGAGTACAAACTGAGGGGTGTACTCCCTTCATTTCCTTGTAACTCAAACTAAAGGCTTCTAGATTTTCCTTTAACATGTTGCATAGCTTCTCCTCTTGGAGAGTAGAAAGAGATGGATTAACTTTCAAGGTTCTCTCTGGGACAAATTATATGGTTTTGACACGAAGTGGGTTGGAATCAGCCAAGCATAAGTCAATTGGATGATTTTTCTAGGTTTCCTTTACTGCTTCTTCTAAAGGTAATGAAATGGGAGTTGGACTTTGGAGTAGTTGTTCAACCAAGTCATCCTCATCTTGCTGTCCTCTTCCCATGGTTGCTTCCAAAGCATCAATTTGGGTGGAATAAACTTCATCTTCTTCCTCCTCCTCCAACCATAAAGGTAAATCATGCTCTAGAGAAGGTTGAGCAGGAGGGTATAGGACTAACTGCTTGGGCATATGCCAATTCTTGATGGTCATATTCCCAGCTCTGTTGCTAATGTAAGCATCGGCAGTGGCCAACCATGACCTCCCAAGGATGAGAGGATAACCAATAAGCTTGGCCTTAGGTTGGAGAACTAGGAAATCTGCAGGGTACTCCCAGGAGTCAATGGAGACCATCACATCCTCCACAATTCCCTCAGGGGTTACTATGGAATGGTCTGCAAGTTGTAGAACTGTTGTGGTCTTCCTCAATGATCCTTGGAGGTTGAGCTTGAGCATGGTGTCCTTGGTCATCACACTAATGGCAGCCCCAAGATTGATCAGAGTGTGTGGGATGATGGTGTCATTGATGTGTACATCTACTATAGGGCTTCCAGGGTCCAAATATTTTGGACAGATTACCTGCCCCAACATTAAGTCGGACAACTGCCCAATGACATTAATGGTAGGGGCATCCATTTTTCGCCCCCCTGGATGCTTGAAGCATTTCTCCTTAATCAACTTATTGTAAATGGGTACATCTTTTATTGCTTGGAGAAGGGGGATATTTAGACATAGATTTTTCAATTCTCCTAGAAGTTCAGTCTCTTTTGGGGTAGGCTGGAGTGGTTGGGATAATCTCTCAAGAAAGGGTGGATTTAATTTAAGATTGCTTTCCTCTCTTTCTTCCTCAACCTCCCTAGGTGGAAGGGGAGATTGGTTATCCAGGAGAACTCTCCCAGATCTTAGGTTAATCTGCTAGATTTCCACAACATAAGTTGGATATGATGTCTCTCCACTGTATACTTGCTAAGCCTACCTATTGTTCAGGTTCGGATTTGGCTAGGTAGGCATCTGAGGTTGCTTGGGTGGAGCAGAGTGTGGGAGCTATGGTTGGGCAGGTGGTGGAGGCAATAGAGCTGGAGAATTGTTGTATTGGGGCCTCCACCTCTGGGGTGGTGTATTCCACTGAGGTTATGGAAGAGCATAAGGTTGAAATGACTCACTGGATGGATGGGAATGATACTGAGATGCATAGGACCAAGGAGGGGGTGTAGACTAGGAAGGATGAGAAGGGGGTCTCCAAGAAGGTATAGTTGTGGTTTGGTTGGGGTTGTAATATGCATGGGATGACTATTGCATGCCTTGTTGGTATGGTTTAGGACCATGAGGTCTCCTTTGGTTAATGTAGCAAAGCTACTTAGTGAACCCTTCAGCTCCTTGATATACAACTTTGAGTCCGAGTAAATATGGGCACTTGTCTGTGGAGTGGTTTTCTTCAAAGACTGAGCAAATTTCAGTAGAGGTCAATGGACATTCATTCCTAGGATGCTTCCTGGTGCATCTAAGATAAAACATGGCCAAGGCTCTCTCTACTTCCTCTTGCTTCCTTTTAATGTTCATTGTGTCCATTTGCAAGGCAAGGGTTTGCAACATATCACTTTTGAAATCTTCCAGCATGTTTCCAATTTTGCCCTTGATGGATGAGTTGGAAGATGGTGTACTAGATATAGGTTGACTACCCCTACCCTTTTTCCTGTTTTCCCTAGAAAGGTTTCTAAAGATAGTCTTGATATCCTAATAGGGTAATTGGTAGATATCTCCTCCTGCTAACAAATGTAACGTATCCAAAAGATCTTCTCTTACTCCCCTAAGCATGACCAACTTTAGTGACTCAGGGTCAAGTGTGCACCTGGCCCTTTTGTAACTGAGCTGGAATCTTTCTTCGTAGTATTATAAGGATTCATCATGGCCTATGAACATCCTAAAAATTTCTTCTTTAGTATCCTTTGACCGAAATTAGTCCTGATATTTGTTGTTAAAGGCCTGCTGCATCTGAGCCCAAGTTGTGATGCTATCTCCAAGTAAACCCATGAACCAACGTAATGCTGCATCCTTGAGGGTAGATGGAAATAGTTTTAACTTTTTCTCATCATCTGTATAGTCATAGGTTCAACTTATAATAGAAAACTCAAACAAGAAAGTGTTGGGGTCCTCCGTGGTCAGGCCATGGAAATGAGGTAGGGTAGACTGGCTTATATTTTTTATCTTAGTGTCCCCATTGGTTTCCCTGATGGGGAAGGCACCCTCAACTCTCTCTCTATTCCTTCTGTCATTTCGGTTTTCAGCATTGGTTCAGTAGGAATGAATTCCTCTTCTTCTTCCCATGTAGGTTCTTCAAATATGTCAAGTTGCTCACCTAAGGGTTCCTCCAGTTCACAACCATCGAAGAAGAGACAAGGTTGGCTATTGGGTACAGTGGAGGTATTTGGAAAAAATTTCCCTAAGTTGTCCCTATTCATATGAGGCATGAAAGGAAGTATTTTTGGGTTGGTTTTGTATTATTTTTAAAACTTGGAAAGTACTTGTAGAATTGAAATTTTTGATTGAATGAAAATTACTGACAAAATGAAAAAGCTACATGCTGAATTAAAATCCTACTTGCAAAATGGAGAGGAAAGCAGATAATGCAAAATGAAATAAAGGAAACAACTAGATTAATTTTGCAGAAATAAACTAATGGCAGAGTATTGAAGACAAGAAGTAGAAGAAAATAAAGGAGTAATCACATTCTACACAGACACCTCCTTGGTAACGACGCCAAAAAGTGATGAGCACCAGTATTGCAGCAAGGACGCTGCAACTCCTGGGCTACCAGCTTTACTTGTCAACCCGGGGTTCGTACAAACTTGGAGGTGACAGTGCTGTATGCACAAGTAAAAGTGATGGTTCTGCCTGTTTTCACTGTTTAGCTGGCGAGATACTAGTAGGGTTCCAAGCCAGACTTCTATAGAGTTAGAATAAGCTTGATTCTTTGATGGAAGAAGGGAAAATCTACTCTAAGAGAGTTACTCTACTGCAATAATGGAAAAAGCCAACATGTAATGTTAAACCACACCATACCCTAATTAACCATTTAAGAAGCTATGCCAAGAAGAATTGCTAAATCAACAATAAACAAATGCTACTATCTAAGTTGTAGAAGTAAAAAGCATCAAACCATACTAATGTGCAAGCAAAGAAACTAAACTAAATCTGTTTTCACATTTTTGGTTTTTTAGGCAAAATCAAGTATGCAAACTAATTGTTCTTATGGGTGTGACAGGTGGATGGAAGGTGTTTGAGGATGGATAGAAGGTTTATGAAGTGGTTGGATGGTGTGGAGGGGTCCTAGGAGGCTTTTTGTGACTTCCTAGAGGTTTCCCATCAATTTTTCCTCAAAACAAGCCGTTTTAGGAAAACCTACAGGATGTACTGGAAACCTACAGATGATCCTGTAGGAATTACAGGAAACCTATAGGATAGAACCGAGAGCTAATTGTGAGGTGTTGGGAAGCTTAGGAAAGGTGTGTGATGGGTGGAATTAAGTGTTAGAAGGTCTAGGAGCACTCAGGAGTCAATATCCAAGATAAGAGATGGCTAGATTCGCTCAATGTGTTTAGGAGAATTTCAATGAAAAATGATGAAAACATAGTGAGGGTGATGGTGAAACAAGGGATGGCTAAGGTGGATGAAGTGGAAGGTGGCTGTTGGTTATGAAGTCTTGGTCTCCACCTGAAGTACCTGTTCTCCATAAAACATGTGTGTCTTCCAAAAAGAACTATGCAACAAGAGACATTTTCATAAACTAGAAAAGCATGACTCAACTGCCTATATTACTCATGAATAAAGTTGTTGAAGGGAATGAAAGCATGAGTGAGATCTTACTGCAAAAATGGAGATGGAAAAAGATGAAAATGAAATCTGCCTTGCAACATTAACCAACTACTAAATTAAAGACAACAAACTCCAAAGCTCATAAAAGAACTAGAAATCTGTGTTTTTGGGGCTACTGAAGGGTCCCTTCCTCAAGTCATGGTCCGAGGGGGAGGAAGCGAGGCCGAGACACCTTCTAACAACCTTGCGGTGATCCTTTTTCTCCTTGCTAACCTGCTACTTGAAAGAAGGCACAAATGGAAGAAAACTATTACACAACCACTCTAATCTACACTACTTGTAATGGAAATGCATCTACTAAGCAAATTAACAATTAAGCTATGAATCTACACTAAGAATACATGTAAAATGAAGAGGAGCCTTGGCTACTAGGGTTGGGCCCTAACCCAAGAGCTTCAACCCTCTGAGTTAACTCAGTGCTGGCTCAAAACAAAACTCATTCTTATTACCAAAACAACATATTACATGAAAAGAACTGTCACAAGTCTTGCAGCTCGAAAATAGAGTAGAGTTTTAGAATGAAAATCCAAATCCTACTGAGGTCCTAAGCCTCTCTACTTATAAATTTGAAGTCTCCAATGCCTTCCTTAAAATTAGGGAGGCTCGGCTCCCAAACTCGAGATAAGCTAGTGCTTTGTCTTTCACTTGCTCGGTTGCCTTCTAGTCCTCATGATTTGGCTGTTTGTACTCCGAGCTAATGGAGGAATATTCAAATGGAGGGGTAGTAAATGAGGAGGATTTACCTCCTATAATCCCTCTCCCTTGTCCCATTCGAGTTTTGACCTTGGTCTTTTCTCCTTTAATCCTACATTAAATGCACATTAGACCACAAAGACAAATATCCAACTCTAACTCATCTCATAAACAAAATATAATAAAAAGTATGCAATAAGTTATGAGAATAGTTGGTTTGACTAAGCTAGGAGGTGAATTAAGGCCCATATAATTACCAATGATGAGGCTCATCACAAGTGTGTGACCCTACAGAAAGTCAAGTGCGATGCATGAAGGTTCCAAAACACTAAGGGAAAAGATGTAAGCCCCTTAGAAGCATGTAAGAATACACCACTTGAAAGGAGCACACGAGCATTATGACATCACAGGTTAATATGCATAATAGTCCACAAGTTAATAGTGATGAATTAATACAAAAACACACATTCAATAAGATTCATACAATTTCAAATGAAATATTTCATAAGCATAAGCATAAGTTAAATAACATACATTGAAAATACAACAAGAATAGTCCTACTATATTCATAACATATGCATGAAAGTGTGCCGGATTTTAGATTTTATTAAGTGAAAGTTCCAATCATACATACACCATTGATGGAACACTAGCCCCAATAATGGAACATGAATTCAACAACACTTGCTCCTCCTCCGAAGAATAATCCCTCTATGCTACGGAGAAGCCAATGCTCTCACAATACTCTCAAGCTCTTTCTAAGCCTAGCCAAAAGCTTGGATCCCAAAGCCCTTTATATGAGTTATGAGGCTCTATTTATAACAATATGGGGTGATTCTTCAACTCCCCTTTGTGAATTTTGGACTATCCTCATGACTCTTCAACTTATTTACAAAATAACTCATTACATTACATCATGACTCTTCATATTCCAATATTGACACTTGGAATTCCACTTACAAATTAATTACAAATAATTACGCCGTAAGGCGTTCCCCTCTGAAATAAACTTCCCTAAAATCTACCTGTCATCCGTCTGTGCCGTTAGATCATGTGTTAGACGATTATAGTATTGTCAATCGTTGGATTATAGGAAGGGAGTTGAATGGTTATAACCGTTCACTGGGAAGCTGAAGCGAAGGTCCAGATCGATGTACGCATCGGATATTGCAGCTCCAACCAAACTTATTACAGCAATCGAAAACCAGTGGATTTTCCCCTGGATCTCCCCACCTACGTCTCCTTGCTTCGCCACAATGGCCGCATAGCCCTCATCGACTCTGCCACTGGGGAAACCACCACATTTCCCCAACTATGGTAGAGCGTAAAGTCACTTGCCGCTGGTTAACCGGCCTTGGCATCAAAAAATCCAACATTGTATTCATCCTCCCGCCGAATTCAATCTATTTCTTCATTATCTACGTGGCTGTCTTGTCCATTGTCATCTGTTTGGTATGTTTTTTTTCTGTGAGAGGTGGAGACTATCGGGCAACAGATTCTGAGATTAGTTTTCCATGGATCTTCATACCCTGTTCCAACGCTGCCAAGTTGGCGCATGCTGAGAGAATACTGGCAAAGGTTTTCGCGTCTGGCCTGATACCCGCTAATTGCATTTGTTCAAAAAGCTTCAAAGCCTCTTTGCCCTGACCATTCTGTGAAAACCCTGAAATCATTGCACTCCATGATATCACGTCTGGCTGACCTATTTCGTTAAAAACTTTCAGAGCCTCATCAAGCAACCCGTTTTGTGCATATCCTGTAATCATCGTATTCCATGACACAGTGTCTTTCCCATGCATTCTGTCAAATAATACATGTGCCTTTTGTATACAACCACATTTCGCATACATGTCAATCAGTGAATTCAACACAACGACATCAGACTGGAATCCACTACTAATTATTTTTTCATGGATCTCCATACCATAATCCAGGGCTGCCATATCGGCACATCCAGGAAGAACACTAACAAAGGTTTTTGCCTCAGGCTTCAAACCTGCCAATTGCAATTGTCTGAAAAGCTCCAGGGCTTTCTCCCCGTAACCATTTTGCGAAAGCCCTGAAATCATTACATTCCATGAAACCACATTTCGCTGAGGCATTTCCTCGAATAGTTTCAAGGCCACATCAACCAACCCACTCTGTGTATATCCTGCAATCAACGCTGTCCAGGAAACCACATCTCTTTGAAGCATTTTGTCAAACAATTCGCGCGCATTCTCTATGGTGTCACATTTTGCATACATGTCTATTAGAGCATTGGCAACAACCAGATCAGACTCAAAACCATATTTTATGATTTTCGCATGAATCTCTATGCCCTTCCATAATGATGCCGAGTTGGCACATGCTGGAAGAACAGTCGCGAATGTGAAGTGATTGGGTTGGAGGTCTGTTCTTGGCATTTGGTTAAAGAGTGCCAATGCCTCCTCAGGAAACCCATCCCTCGTGCAAGCAGCAATCATGACCGTCCATGAGCACGCGTTTCGTTCAGGCATTTGGTCGAATACTTTGCGAGCGTCCGCCATAGTGCCGCACTTGGCATACAGGTTGAGAAGTGCATTGTGCAAAACTGCATCTCCCGTAAATCTGCTCTGCTTGATGTGGGCATGGATTGCCTTACCCTCTGGTAGGGCATTTTTTTGCATGCATCCCTGCAAAAGACAAACATACATAGAACACTCTAAACGTTTTCCTGTGATATCCAGAATGCCTAGCGCCTCGCTGAAGCGACCCCGTTTACGGAGTGTCGGGATTTGGTCAACAGATGTATTATCGAGATTGCTTTGGGATTTAGGACTGGTCTTGTGCATTTTACGTTGAAGGCCAGACATTGTTTCCTGCAACCATTCTATAATCATGTTACTCTTATTCTTGTGATGGCTCAAATGTTGTAACATTCCGTTTGCTCTGTGTGCTGTGCAGGTTGCTTCAAAAGAAGATATTAAAACTTTAAATACATCTCGATTACTGGGTTCCAGCAACAGCCCTTCTTTAAGCACTACTAGTGACAAACAGAGATTTAGTAGATCCAGTGGCATGGCTAATTTCATTAAGACAGGCAGTGACAGAGGATGCAGCAGGGCCAATGGCAGAGGCAGGGGCAAGAGTTTCAGTTGACCTAGTGGGCAATTTCAGAATCAATAGAAGTGCTAAGGTTTCGTAACCCTCCATCATGATGCTATTAAATTTCAAGTAAGCGGTATCTCCCATTTCGGTTGCTAGGATTTGAGTATCACTAACTCTGAATAACCCTATCTGTTTACATAGAGGGAGAAATAAGAGCAATGGGGTTGTTGGATAAGCAGTGTAACGGTACTCTCACAGGTCCTCGCCCTGAGAATGGCCTCGGTAAACTCAACAGGGAAGGGAAGGTCTGTTTCATCACATATCTTCATTCATCCCTTCATTTGCATTCTACTCAGTTCCTTACTCTACTTTGGGACTTTGAAGGCCAAGGCTGGAAGTAGCTATTGTTTGTTTTAACTGTATTTTCAGGGATTACTGTGGATGGAGGTACAAATGTAGTTGTTGATCAATACCGTCATTACAAGGTATTATTATCTGCAAATCTAAGAACAGTAAATGTCACTAGGAAAACCTATATGCAGTGGCTACTTGTAAGCCATCCTCAAGCTTTATGTGCATGTCCAACCCCATTATTGTTGTTTTCATACTAATGTATCAATAGTTAAAATCCTAGATGATTTGGGTATCAACCTGATGCAAAATTTCATGTGGGTTTTGAAGGAGGATATTGATCTAATATCTGTGATGGGAGTAGATGCCTATAGATTTTCAATCTCATGGCCCAGGCTTATTCCTGGTATATTTCTGTTTGAGCTCTGACCACATGTTTAATCCTGAGAATTTAGTAAACACTCCCTTGAAGGCAAGATGCCCTGATCTTCATTGTAATCTTTACTTCTTTTGGTTAACTGTGTCATATATGGTTTCTTTTCTGAACATGTCGAAATTACTTGGTCTTTTGTTTTGTTAATGGCACACCTACATTATTCGCTTTACTCTAATATAGTCTGTGAGCTATCATATCAAGGATTTTTCTTATCAACGATGCTATGCTATCTCATTTATCTTAGTGGTACCAATAATTGCGAGTTCTAATTACCGATTTCCCAAATACCTTGAAAATACCTTGGGTAGGATCAATATTTACTGGTAATTGACCTTCGGTTCTGAATTTCACTGAGCGATTATTCACTGAAATGTAGTTGAAAGTGAAACAACAAACTTCAGTCTAAAACTTGCCAAAAAGTCTCTTGCTATTCGACCAGATTGCTCCTTTGAGTTTCCAAACATTTGGCAAGTAATGCCAGTCCAAGTCAAACTACTGTGATAATTAGATTTTTGCAGTCATCTCTATTCCAAGTCCAACTACATTAGTAATTAGATAGCCTGAGTTTCCAAACGTTTGGAAAGTAATGCCAGTCCAAGTCAAACTACAGTGATAATTAGATTTTAGCAGTCATCTCTATTCCAAGTCCAACTACATTAGTAATTAGATAGCCCAGAAATGTGGGCTTCATATACTGCAAAATCAGGGCTAATGGGTCTTTCTGTCTGCCCATATAATATAATTGTAGAATTGAATTCCTTGGTATTAGTTTAAACTAACACAGAAAATAAAAAGCATAAGGCCCCAACCTTGCCGAATGACTGGATTGGCTGCATTATTAAGTTTTGTTTTTGAACTGATATTGCGCCTGTTGCGCCTGCCCAAAGGCAAGACGAAGGCATATAAACTAATATACAAACCGTGAAAAGAGTAGATGCAACCCATATCTATAGAAATATGTTATCAGAACACATTCATAGAATGATAATGAATGTTTAGGTAGCGAATTTGTGAGCAACTTTGTCTAAATGTAATGCCCTAACATTGCATTTTTTAAAAAATCTAAATTACTTATGTATTAATATTGTAAAAAAAGTTACAAACAGTATTAGGTGTGGTCTGCCATAATAAAAAACCAGGTCATACCTTGCTGCCAGCTAGCATAGGAGTAGGACCATTCTGAGTGAGCATAGGACCACATGTTTAATCCTGAGAATTTAGTAAACACTCCCTTGAAGGAAAGATGCCTTGATCTTCATTGTAATCTTACTTCTTTTGGTTAATTGTGTCATATATGGTTTCTTTTCTGAACATGTCAAAATTACTTGGTCTTTTGTTTTATTAATGGCACACCTACATTATTCGCTTTACTCTAATATAGTCTGTGAGCTATCATATCAAGGATTTTTCTTATCAACGATGTTATGCTATCTCAGTTATCTTAGTGGTACCAATGATTGCGAGTTCTAATTACCGATTTCCCAAATACCTTGAAAATACCTTCGGTAGGATCAATATTTACTGGTAATTGACCTTCGGTTCTGAATTTCGCCGAGCGATTATTCACTGAAATGTAGTTGAATGTGAAACAACAAACTTCAGTCTAAAACTTGCCAAAAAGTCTCTTGCTATTCGACCAGATTGCTCCTTCGAGTTTCCAAACATTTGGCAAGTAATGCCAGTCCAAGTCAAACTACTGTGATAATTAGATTTTGGTAGTCATCTCTATTCCAAGTCCAACTACATTAGTAATTAGATAGCCTAAGTTTCCAAACATTTGGCAAGTAATGCCAGTCCAAGTCAAACTACAGTGATAATTAGATTTTAGCAGTCATCTCTATTCCAAGTCCACCTACATTAGTAATTAGATAGCCTAGAAATGTGGGCTTCATATACTGCAAAATCAGGGCTAATGGGTCTTTCTGTTTGCCCATATAATATAATTGTAGAATTGAATTCCTTGGTATTAGTTTAAACTAACATGGAAAACTAAAAAGCATAAGGCCCAAACCTTGCCGAATGACTGGATTGGCTGCATTATTGAGCTGTGTTTTTCAACTGATATTGTGCCTGTTGCGCCTACCCAAAGGTAAGACGAAGGCATATAAACTAATATACAAACCGTGAAAAGAGTAGATGCAACTCATATCTATAGAAATATGTTATCAGAACAAATTTATAGAATGATAATGAATGTTTAGGTAGCGAATTTGTGAGCAACTTTGTCTAAGAAAAGTATGCTTCAGACAATAGTATATATTTAAGACATCATATTGGACAGAAGAATATATTTAAGAGTTCATATTGCTTGTAGAGTGAAGAAGTTATTGGTGTTGGGCTAAGAGTTTTCTTCCATCTCTAATACATAGAATTTGGTTTCTCCTCTTCCACTCTTTCTCCCTTTGTATCTTCATCTATACTTCTATTGTAGTTTCCATTGCATAAATTCTCCTAGAATTGTTATGCTTGTGGTTTCATTTTCTGCGTGCATAATAATATAAGGTCTTGTTTAACATTTTTGCAATATATTCTTCCTCTTTCTTCTTTGTATCTATAACCAAGCACTGTGCCATATCTTCAACCTAGGCCAACACTATTTCAATTCCATGCCATCGATGAACAATTTCATTTTCCATTTTTCCATGAGGATACAACTATATTGTAGTGACCCTTGAGCCATCTTGAAATCGATGAACAATTCGATTTTCCATTTTACCACAAGGATACAACTATATTGTAGTGACCCCTGAGCCATCTTGAAATTGCCAGAATAGACTTTTAAGGTTTTAATTTTTATGGTTATTAATCGATACTACAAAAGGATTATTGTGTTTGATAAGTTTATTAAGCTGTCTGGTAATGACACCTCTTGTAGCTCAATGTTTTTTACCAATTGGTTGGCACATTAAAAATTCAGTCAAATTAGTTTATTGTGTGAAGGTGGTTTGTTTCCAAAGTGGATTGTTAGTGGTTGAGTTCTGTCTGTAAACTGATTGCTCCATTGAACCTATTGCCATTCCATGTTTGCTATTTCAATTTAGTTCAGATTGGGATTTTTTCCATTTATATAAACTATGAATTGTTTTTGAAGCATGTTAAATAAATCAACAATAAAAATTTGGACTCTACCATATATCTCCCTTTTCAGATTATCCACGCCTTCCATTAAGAGATGAAGTTTATATTTATGTCTGCAGCTCCTCTTATAGGCTACAAAAATATGTTTACAATAAGATCTCAAATGAAATACTTGAAGGGCCTTACTGTCTTGTTTACATTCATACCTTTGTTCAAAGGAGTGAAAACTGCCCTGGTGTGTCTACTTTGTGGTTGATCTAGGAATAACTTCCTCTGGCTTTTAAGGAAAGGCTTCAGGTGGTGTATTTCCTACATTCAGGGCTTCAGTCAAGACTGTTTTTTGCAACCCTTGGCTGTTTCTTCTTGAGTTCAGGGTGAGTATTAAGTTGAGTTTGCATTTTGATTCAAATAATTCATTAGATCTATTGTTGCAGATGTGCTCATACAGTTTTTGATGTGTTATGTTGTTTATACTGGAAACTGAAGTATGTAAATCGTCTAGAATTTATCTGGGATTACATTAGGAAGGGATAGATTGAGATTCCTGATTTTGTGTATGACCATGATGATTTTGTGTATGACCATGATGATTTTCATGCTTTTCCTTCTGTATGCAAATGTGAGTGATCCCTTTCCAAGTGACTTCCCTTGACAGGAGACTGTGTTCTTGAGAGAAGGCACTTTCTTGTTTTTCTATTGCAGTTTAGTTATCCAAAATTCTTGTGCTATAAAATTATGCCCTTCCGCATTGGGTGTACATATATGTAAATAGTCAAACCTGAAAACATGGCAGCATGCAGTTATTATGCTTTAGTAGTTCATCTTGCCGAATGTGTTGATGGAAAAAAGGGTGTGTAGTGCAGAAGCATGGTGAAGATTATTGTCATTGGAAAGAAAATCTACCTTTTGTGTTAGGCTTTCAAAAGTTTCAAAAGCATGCCTAGCACACATTGTCTGCACGGTTTTTGCCTCAAAGCTAGCCAATTTCCACTACTTGACTGAAGAACTACCCTTATAGTGAAATTTGTATTTTGACTGTTGAATTAACTTTTGATGTACCTTCTATGTATAGAATAATATATCCTGTCATGAAGAACAACTTCATAACTCTTCCTATTTGCTAAAATTTCAAAAATGTACGGTGTTTATAATATGTCTAGTCTTCTTCTGCATCTTGGATATCACTGCAGAAGCTCTTACATGGTTTGTTTGTGTTTGTGTGATCAAAAAAAAAAAAAAAAAACATGATTAACCAACTGTTCTGGACAGACATATTTATAATGCCTTGAAAACGAATTACTTGTTTTGCGGCGCTTTCCCTTCTCTGAAAAAATCTTCTTGAATGATAATGATAAGTTTACTTGGACAATGTTCAGTGATCTGAATAAAAATCCTTTTTGAATGATAGATAAATTACTTGGACTATGTGGATTTTGGTCCCATCAAATCATGAAGTTTGCTCTTATGTTCATGGATCTTTTCTCAACGATCATCAACTTTACAACATTGGATCAGTAAATTTTTCCCAATTCAGATTCTAGAGCATGAATAATTGGGCTTGAGAGGCAAACATACCTCTGAGCTCACCAAATTTAGCTGAAACGATATTGCCAGTTTGTTCTTATTGTATCACACTTGGGCTATATCATTATGCGTGTATGGTCGATCTTGTCATCTTGCAAGGCAACTGGATGATGCACATGCCGTTATTAAAAATATTCCCTTGAAAATTGATTTTCGGGTGTGGGGAGCCTTGCTTAGTGCATGCAGGATTCAGAGATGGTAGCAAGGAGGATTGTATAGTAAAATTTATATGTTCCATCACCAGAATATGGCTAATCTTAAATGGTGGGGTGTGGGGAGCCTTGCTAAGTACTTGCAGGATTTAGAGATGGTAGCAGGGAGGATTGTACAGTAAAATTTATATGTTCCATCACCAGAATATGGCTGAGCTTAAATGGTGCAATTTTCAAATGAAAAGAATTAAAGAGGCAGTAGCAGTTGCATGAGTTGTAAAACAATTTTATCAAAGACTATGGTCCAATACACTGTGAACAATGATCATGTGTAGCATTTTGGAGTCACTTCAAAATAAGGCAAATCATCAAAATTCTAATAAATGTTAATATTATTGGATGTTTTAGTAAAGTCTCAATGATGTGTAATTCAATCAAACATGACACAGCCATTTCCCAAACAGAAATGTCTTTATTCCTAAAATAACCTACAATCTACAATTCATGAAAACTTCCCTTGCGTCATTATTCAAAGCTAGAAAACCCAATTCCACATACAGAGTTGAGAAGGAAAAATAACCTAATCATGCATCAATCTCATCTCCATACAAGCTTTTCAAGGAAGTAGAAGTACAACGACTAAATTCACCTCTTGATTTGGTGTCATAAGTTAACTAGGGGAACCTCCCCTCATCGGCTATTATATTAAACTTGTCAATTACATATCTTTCGTTCTCTTACATGATGTGGCCTCGGCATTGAATTCAAGCTTCAAGCTTCCTGCAAATCTTTTCTCCGCATTGTAATCCATTTTGATAATTCTCTGGATCCCATATACCATAATGAACTAGTCCCCTGTCCCACTTGTGACTTGTAAGACATTCAAAATAATCTTTTAGCCTACTATTAAAAGGTCTCTTGCCAAAGTTCAAAATCAGATGAGGGCTGAAGGTTGGAAAAATTCATAGCGGCATCAATTTTGTTCATTATGCTTTGGGGTTTGCTTTGGTAAACTTGAAATGTGGCTTAGAGTTCACAATCAGAGGATTGAAGGTTGGAAAAATTCATAGCCGCATCAATTTTGTTCATTATGCTTTAGGGTTTGCGTTAAAATCTCCATAGTATTCATGGGATGCATAGCTATAACAATCATCAAATTAGAATGTTTACAAGAGATCAGGAGACCCATATCTACAAATAAATTCCAAGGAGGTAGTAGTAGATTCTAAATAAATTAGCAATGCAACAACATAAATGTTCGCAACAAATTAACAAATTTAGAGATATCCACCTTCTTCAATAATGCACACACTACATGGATAATGGATTTCTGCATTTTATGCCTTACGGCGTTTCCTTTGCAACATCTGGTGCAAATGCTAGTATTAAAATTTACACTTGTACCCATATAATACAAAATATGGTAGATACAACTTAACATTCTAGCAAGACAAAACATTATGTTGCTTAAGTTTGGGGAAACTCTAGCCCAACAAATTCCACTTGATATTTGTCATTCATGTAGTGGTTCCAATCTTGGTATTATGCGATGACATCCCCAAATTGTGTGATAGTGTCTGGATGGAACAAGCTCCTTATGCACAGTAACAATCTCCTCATAGAGATTTTTCATGGTGTCTCCAAGAGTTGATACTTCATTAAGTATCGCTACCCTCATTTCCTCTAGGTGGACATGTGCAGAAGTTGTGTTATGAGCTGCTATGTGAAGTTGTTCAACCTGTTTCTTGATAG
Source organism: Pinus tabuliformis (assembly GCA_031772625.1). NCBI lineage: Eukaryota > Viridiplantae > Streptophyta > Pinopsida > Pinales > Pinaceae > Pinus > Pinus tabuliformis. The sequence continues at coordinate 866,484,193 of CM062805.1, forward strand.
CCTGCAAGTACTTTTCCAATTTCTTATTCTCGACCATCAGACCTTGAGCATTTGAATTTGTTTCACTTGCAAAGGCCAAGTTAGTTGAGGCAATGGCTTTGGGATCTCTCATAGTGTTAGCCAAAATTACCCTTTCTCTCATAAAAGTAGGAGATGTGAGATCATTCGGAAAATGCTTCTTACGTGCTTGTATAATATTCTTTTGAAGTTCATCGTACGACATATTTTACGTGTTCGTAAATAGATCATCATTAAGAGGAAAAACTTCCCCTTCCTCGCCTAGAGGTGACTCTACTGCTGGAGGTGGCGGAGTCTAAATAGTGACCTATTATGTGCTAGGCATCAAGTCAACATCATGATTCCATGGCTTAGGTTCTACCTTCGTGTCATCAATCTTTATCAAATTTTCAATCTACTGAGAAAGCTCCCAATCCTGCATATTTCTGACCTCCTCCTCTATTGGTTGCTAGTTTTGTTATTTCTCTTCAACTTTTTCTGTGCTGTTTCTTTTGCTATAATGTGTTTCCTTTCTTTTCCTTTATTCGTTTGCTTCTCTTCTTGTACTTGCTTCTTCTTTTATTCCTCCAATATCCTCTAGTCTTCCCTCTTATCCCGTTGTGCTCTCTGCATCCTCTATTTCCTCTTTTCCTCTGCTGCAAAATTCGCTTTCATAATAGCTAGATCCACTTTCATCTTGTGGCTTCTTTCTCCCCCTAGGCTATAAGAAACCTTTCTCTTTAATTTATCTTGCATGGGGTTGCTCCCTTCTACTGGCACTGCTTCTAGAGTTACTACCTTCCGTGGAGTGACCTATGAAGTTCCTGCAAAATTGAGTGGCTCACAAGTCTTAGAGGCATTATAATAATTCTTCTATGGATCCTCCTCCTACCAATGAAATGTCTTTCTGAGCCACTGAAAGTGAATTCTCGCAAAATGGTTCTTGCAAATACCATGGGGATTGTATGAATTAAAGTCTCAATTACCGAATACAAACTTCTCCATCACCTTTCCTTCAATATCCGTGACTTTCAGGTTCTTTATCTCATACAATCCAATTTGCATAGGAAGAGTTGGCCAATGTGCTTTCTTCTTCCTGTGCAAAGCTACTGACAAACTTGTGGCAATATGATATGACGCTTCTCACACGAAGAGCTTTTCTATGACATACCTTGGCAAAAAATGTGGCAGCTTCTCTCCACTAAACACTCTAAGGAATGTGCCATCTCGTGAGTAAGACTAGTCTACAATCTCTGGTATTGCCTCCATTGCTGCAGGCGATGTGTAAGGTGGTTCTTACTAAAATATAATCCTATATAGTGGAATGATGAAGTGGTCAATTAGCTTCTGCATAAACCCTTGATGGCTTCAATGCGAGAGTAGCTTGCAATGGATATGCATGGCAAGGTCTCGAGGTGATCAAGCCCAATTCATGCCAGGGAATGCATTATGTGCATAGATTTCATCCTGTAAATATGTAGACAAATAAAATCTTGCTTGCCCACCTTTGGGAGGATTTAGGGCATTACCTACATGGATCTTTAACTATCAAGCCAACAAATCAGACCAGTTGAGTGGATTCCCATTTTTCACAACCTAGTTCAGAAAGATTTGCCACCATTTTAAAAAGGTGTATGTGCTCTACTGAGCGTGGATTTTGTAAGCTAAGATGACTAGTAGTTCATATGCCCTCCTAAGAGACCTTGTATTATACATGTTGGTGGGTGTTTTTCAAAATTTTGATGTCTCCTTCACTCAACTCTTAACAACATCCTTTGTACCCACATAGTTGTTGGTGGCATAGAAGAGTGAATCCAAGAGTGTTTCTGGCTCAAGAAAATGGTACATACGTTGGTAATCTACTGCCAGAAAATTAACAAGCCACTGTCTGCTGACACTGCTCAAAGATATGGTCTTCACATCAATATGTAAGACAATCCAGTTGATGACATATACACATGGGAAGCATGAATATCTACATGCAACCTTGTGTAGCCCAAAACTCTAGACATTAATGTATACCTTTCGGTCCTCTAGATTTACTATGAATTCCTTTGCTGAAAAAGCTTCATTTACTTTCTTCCATGTAAAATCCGAGTCCTTTTCTACATATAGTTGAGTGTCTGAGTATACTAGCAAGTTTACTAGAATTTTCTAAACTACTTCCCTGGTATTTCTTTCAGTGATATCTTTTGAAGCAATTCTCTTGGGTTCCATGGTAACAGTGACTGCAGGAGAGAAGTGCTCAACAATTGTGGTACCTTTGGTACAAAAAAGGAACTCATGGAAAAAAAACATTAGCTTTTGCAAATCTACCTTCAAAGAAATATCGGGCAACAAAATGGTGCACTAGTGAGAAATATTGCACAATTTTTATGAGAAGGTGAGGGAGACTGGCTATGGGAATTGTGCATTACATAGTTCCAAAAACTAGGGTGTAGCCTAAGGCTTGAGACTACATAATGTGTAGTCCATCTTGGGTAGTGATTGGGGGAGATTGCTCATTGCGTAGTCTCAGTGGCCAAGGTGGTAGACTGAGCTCAATAACTATGCAATGCGCAGTTGGGAAAGATTGTACTATGCATTACGCAGTATTAGAGGAAAAGTCTAAACTTGAGCTTCTAAATTATGTAATGCCCAACTGGGCAATGTGAAAACAGGAAAGTGCATATATTTTCTCGATGGAAGTTTGTAAACAAGCAGATATGAAAGATAAAAGTTAAAACCATAGATCTGACTAAGTGTGGATGGATCACTATGAATCAAGTGAAAAAACTTAACAAATGAAGGAAAAACAAATATGTGAGGAGAGAAGTCGAAACGACGATGGAAAGTGTGAAAAAACAAGAAAATAAATGCGACACTTATGAAAGGCAAATGAAAAACTGAAACAACACTTCTACAAGATAATAAAATTTAAAACAATAGAAACCATGAAGAGAAACAATTAAAACAAAACTCATAGAAATGAAATGACAAAAAGCGATAGAAAAAGTGAAAAAATATGACAAAATAAAAACTCCTTGGAAGAGTGATGACAACTCCACCGAAGGTTCCTTGATCTCCTCAAGAATGCTAGAGCTCCAAGATTGAATGTAAAAATGAGCTCTAGAGGCATCTATCAAATAGATTTGGGCAGATTGGGGTATGTGACACGCATGCCTGAAAGTGACACTTGATGGAAGTTTCTAAAAATAGGGATTGTGCCACCTTCGGGAAACTAATGATGAATCCATATCTTCTAGGGATTTCCTTTTTGTTTTTTTATTTTTTACTTTTTACTTTTCAGGAAACTTGCCATGCACGCTGTCGAGAAAGATTGTACAATTATAGGGAATTGGGAAACTTTTTGACTCATTTCATTTCGTAATTTGTGAGCTCAAGGAGTGGATTGCGCAATTTATGACCTTAATGTTAGGATGCCATCCATGACTCTGTAGTTCTCAAGCTCAAGCCTAAGCTTCCTATCAAGATTGCACAATTTCCATCATCAAGGCCAACAATTCCCACTTGGAGACTGATTGTAGCAACTCCACCGTTGCTCCATTTGCTGGACAATGGTATCAGAGCCAAAGGTCTATTTAGCTGATAAACTCGCAGGAAAGAAGGGTTCCTAGTTCGAGTGGGAGCAATGGCGGAATATGGTAAGTTTAGGGTCGAGAAATTTTATGGCCAAAACTTCTCGTTGTGGAAGATGCAGATGGAAGATTATATGTATCAGAAAGATCTATACCTACCATTGGGTGAAAATCAAAGATGCCGACGGGTATGACAGACGAATAATGGAACCTTCTCGATAGAAAGGCACTTGGAACAATACGGTTGTGCCTTGCTGCGTCAGTCACCTTCAACATTTCGAAGGAAACCATGACAGAGGGTTTGATTGAGACGTTGTCGAAACTATATGAAAAACCCTCAGCCTCAAACAAGGTATTTCTTATGAAACAATTATTTAATATGAAGATATCGGAAGGTGGATCTGTTGCAAACCATTTAAATGATTTTAATACAGTTACAAGTCAGTTATCACACACAACAATCTCCCAAGTCAGTTACCACACCTTTCTATTATCCAGCAAAATAAAGAGACACAACCTACAGCAGATCTGCTGTAATATCCTCTGTTTTCTCTCACAGTCTCACCTCTCTATTTCCCGCTCACCGAATACACATCTATCACACAGCCTCAAATACAATGCCCTCATACAAAGAGAGGGGTTGCCTTCTAGGGCAAAAAACCCTAAACTAAACATAAGTTCTACCGTCAGATCATCCGCCTAATGAACGACCTAGATTGACTAGAAATTACTATACTTTTACAAGGCAATTTTACAGCTGTTTTTAGCTTCAGGGGCGCTGCCTCTGAAACCCCCCGCCAGGGGGGGGCTCCCAAAGGTCGCAGCCACCCCCGTCGGACCCCCCCTGCAGTGAATATTTTATGGGCAGCGTTGCCACCCCCATTTCGAACTAGGGTCCAGTGTGGTGATACCTTTGAATATAGAAGATAATCAGGCTCCACACCCAACACTCTCCCACTTGGAGACTGATTGTAGCAACTCCATCGCTGCTCCATTTGTTGGACAATGACTCCTCTTTGGACCTGGCTGTTTCTCATCTTCATCGTCATCCTTGAAGACCAATTGAAACTGAGCATATTCTCAGTTTCTCCCTGGTTACAACTTTTGTTAGCATATCTGCAGGATTCTAGCTAGTGTGTATCTTTTCCAGCTTCAACTCTCCATCTTCCAACACTGATCGTATGAAATGGTACTTGAGATGTATGTGTTTAGTCCTGGAATGAAATGCTGAGTTCTTTGCAAGATGAATGGCACTTTGGCTATCACTGTATAACGTGCTCATATCATGCTCCTTATCCAATTCACCCATAAACCTTTGTAACCAAATCATTTCTTTACTAGCCTCTGTAGCAGCAACATACTCTGCTTCTGTTGTTGAAAGTGCAACAACACTTTGGATTTTTGAAACCCAACTGACAGCTGTTCCTCCAACAGTAAATACATATCCTGTAGTGCTCCTCCTGTTATCTTCGTCACCTGCCATATCTGCATCAACATATCCTTGTAGGGAGATGTTTGAACCACCAAAGCATAATGCTTGATTTGTGGTACCTTTCAAATATCTGAGAATCCATTTCATTGCCATCCAATGTTCCTTTCCTGGATTGTTCATGTACTTGCTTACAACTCCCACTGCATGTGCAATATCGGGCCTTGTGCAGACCATTTCATACATTAAGCTTCCAACTGCTGATGCATATGGAACTTTAGACATATAATCCATGTCTTCTTGGGTCTTTGGGCACATTTCCTTGCTAAGTTTGAAATGGCTAGCAAAAGGTGTACTAATTGGTTTTGCATTGTGCATGTTAAATCTTTTCAACACATTTTGTATGTACTCATTCTGAGACAATGTTAATTTACGATTTTTCCTGTCTCTAGTTATTCTCATACCAAGGATTTGTTTTGCAGCTCCCAAATCCTTCATTGCAAATGAATTTGCCAATTTTCTTTTGAGCACATTTATTTCCTGCATGTTAGATCCTGCAACAAGCATGTCATCTACATACAATAACAATATAATATAGCTGCCATCATTTTGCTTTTTCAAATAAACACAATGATCAGAGTGACATCTAGTATAACCTTGTTCAGACATAAACTTGTCAAATTTTAGATACCACTGCCTTGGAGCCTATTTTATGCCATACAAGCTCTTCTTCAACCTGCACACTAGTTTCTCCTTCCCTTTCACCTCATATCCTTGTGGCTGCTGCATATATATCTCTTCCTCCAAATCCCCATGGAGAAAGGTTGTCTTTACATCTAACTGCTCAAGATGTAAATCTTCAGCTGCTACAAGACTTAAAATAGTTCTGATTGAAGTCATTTTAACAACAGGAGAAAATATTTCATCAAAATCAATACCTTTCTTCTGTGCAAACCCCTTCACCACAAGTCTAGCTTTATACCTCTGTTTTCCTCCATCTTTTTCCTTCAGCATGTAAACCCATTTATTCTTCAATGTAGTTTTTTCCTACATGCAACCTGACTAAATCCCAAGTCTGGTTATGCATTAAGGAGTCCATATCTTCTTCCATGGATACCTCCCACTTCTTCTTGCTTTCAACCTACATTGCTTCTTCATAACATTCGGGTTCACCGGAATCAGTCAACAATAAATAATATAATGAAGGAGAGTATCGTTCAGGGGGTCTACTTAACCTGGTAGATCTTCTAACACCACTTTCAGGTGTTTGGGGTGCCTATTGTTGTTGTGGTGGTTGCTGTTGTTGTGGTTGTTGATTATTATTATTTTCAGGCACCTTTACTTTTTCAGTGATTTCATCAAGAACTGCATATTCCTTGTTTTCCTTTTCCTGTTTCTTTTCCTACAACTGATTCTTATACAAGACCTTTTCATTGAATATTACATCTCTGCTCCTAATGATTTTGTGATTTTCGTAATCATATAAGCGATAACCAAAATCATTAACACCATATCCAATAAAGGTACATTTATTTGACTTTGCCTCAAGCTTTGTTCTATTTTCTTTATCAATATGGACAAAGGCCTCACAACCAAAAGGCTTTAAAATATAGTAGTTTACCTTTTTACCTGTCCATGCTTCCTTTGGAACACCACCATCCAAGGAACTTGAAGGCCCTCTGTTTATTAGATAAACATCAGTATCTACAGCATCTGCCCAAAACTGTAAAGGCAATCCTGCATGCAATCTCATGCACCTTGCATGCTCCATGATTGTTATGTTCATCCTTTCTGACACACCATTTTCTTGTGGTGTTCTTGGAACTGTCTTCTCTCTGCGAATTCCATGCTCTGAACAGTACCTATCAAACTCTTTGCTGCAATATTCACCTCCATTGTCTGATCTAAGACACTTTAATTTCTTTCCTGTCTCAATCTCAACCAAAGCTTTCCATTTCTTGAAAGTATCAAATACATCAGATTTATTCTTAATACAATAAATCCAATTTTTTCTAGTTGCATCATCAATAAAAGTAACATAATAACGAGAGCCACCGAGAGATGATACCTAAGCAGGTCCCCATACATCTGTATGCACAAGCTCTAATTTTTCATTCTTCTTTTCTTTTCCAACTCTGAGAAATCTGACTCTCTTCTATTTTCCATAAATGCAATTCTCACAGAAGTCCAAATCAACATTCTTCAAACCTGGCAACAAATTCCTTGAGTGAAGAATCTTCATCCCCACTCATGTGTCCGAGCCTATGATGCCATAATGCTGCATCTGCTCCTTTGGAAGTTAAAGCATTAACAGAGTTAGAAATACCATTGCATAAATACAATGTACCAACCTTTTCGCCTTTTGCTATTACCAAGGCTCCTTTGGTGACCTTCCAAGCTTTATTGTGAAAGTTGTCACACAACCTTCACCGCCTAACTGCCCTGTTGAAATCAGATTTTTCTTTAGATCTGGAACATGCCTTACCTCCTTTAATAGCCATTGATTTCCATTCTGCTGTTTTACAAGAACCTTACCCATTCCAACGATTTTACAGGGTTTATCATCACCCAGATGAACTTGTCCAAAATCTCCTTGAACATAGTCATGAAAGTATTTCTTATCAGGTGTGGCATGGAATGAAGCCCCTGAATCTACCACCTAGGAATCAGTAATATTTTCGAAAGAAAGAATCAGAGCATCTTGTAACACCTCACCTGTCACATTTGCTTCATGATTGTTTTCTTGCTGTGCATCTCCTTCTTTTCCCTTCCGAGATCTACAGTCTTTCTTTAGGTGTCCTTTCTTTCCACATTTCCAACACACTATCCCTGATCTGGACTTGGATCTGCCTTTCCTTGATTTACTGCGATATCCTGAGCTCTTTCCTCTTTCCATTTTTCTTCCTCTAGACTCTGCACTCAAAGCATTTCCCGATGTCTCACCGGAGCTTTTCCGTCGCATTTCCTCGCTAAGGATAGCACTGACAACATCATCAAACTTTAAAGTACTAGATCCAGAAACAGAGTTACTAATGGCCATTACCAAACCATTCCAACTTTCTGGTAATGAGCACAAGAATAACAGAGCTCTAACTTCATCATCAAAGTTTACCCCTACAGAACTTAACTGACTTGTAACTGTATTAAAATCATTTAAATGGTCTGCAACAGATCCACCTTCCGACATCTTCATATTAAATAACCGTTTCATAAGAAATACCTTGTTTGAGGCCAAGGGTTTTTCATATAGTTTCGACAATGTCTGAATCAAACCCTCTGTCGTGGTTTCCTTCGAAATGTTGAAGGTGACTGACGCAGCAAGGCACAACCGTATTGTTCCGAGTGCCTTTCTATCGAGAAGGTTCCATTCTTCATCTGTCATACCCATCGACATCTTTGATTTTCCGCCCAATGGTAGGTATAGATCTTTCTGATACAGATAATCTTCCATCTGCATCTTCCACAGCGAGAAGTTTTGGCCGTTAAATTTCTCGACCCTAAACTTACCATCTTCCGCCATTTCTCCCACTCGAACCAGGAACCCTTCTTTCCTGCGAGTTTATCAGCCAAATAGGCCTTCGGCTCTGATACCAGTTGTTAGAAAATTATATATTATGGAGCAATGGAACACATAAAATATTGCAGAAATATAAACACAGAAAGCGCATAAAACAAGGGAGACACAGATATACGTGGTTCACCCAGTTTGGGCTATGTCCACCCGGAACAGCCAGTCCTTCCTTTCTATTATCCAGCAAAATGAAGAGACACAACCCACAACAGATCCGCTGTAATATCCTCTGTTTTTTCTCACAGTCTCACCTCTCTATTTCCCGCTCTCCGAATACACATCTATCACACAGCCTCAAATACAATGCCCTCATACAAAGAGAGGGGTTGCCTTCTAGGGAAAAAAACCCTAAACTAAACATAAGTTCTACCGTCAGATCATCCGCCTAATGAACGGCCCAGATTGACTAGAAATTACTATACTTTTACAAGGCAATTTTACAGCTGTTTTTAGCTTCGGGGGCGTAGCCGCCCCCCCCCCCATGTAGCGAATATTTTACGGGCGGCAACTTCGAACTGGGGTCCAATGTGACAATACCTTTGAATATAGAAGATAATTAGGCTCCACACCCAACATCCCTCATGGATTGCGTAGTTTCAAGAGGCAAGCCCATAACTGATTTAAGATCAAGTCAGAAGGCTAGCTTATGACTCAAAAAATCAGTTAGGTTTGAAGACAACAAAAAAAAGCATAGATAAAAAGAATAAGTCTTGATAAGATCATGAATACTTGACGAAAGTTAAAGGTAATCTCATGTCAATAGAAAAGAAGGCTCCAAAATCAAAGCATAGGAAAATTTATGGATGGTGGTTGTAGCCTCTACAATAGGTAGCTTTGTGAAGTAGAGAGATATACATGTAGATAAGTATTGAATGAAGATTTCATAATTATTTTAGATACATGTTTACATTATGAGGTTGAGTAAGATAATTGATATATGAAGTGGTTATAACATGCACGTTTTCTTGATGGTTTTTATAGGAACAACTAAGGAATGGATGCATGAATTGTGAATTTAGAAAGAAGAACACCAAGGAATGCACATGTTTATTTTTTTAGTAACCGAAAAGAGTATTTGTATCATATAGGTCCATGCCTATCTTGTAGTAAGTACATCAAGAAATTACATAGATGGTTTTTTTAAATTTTAGTTTCCTTCTCCTGATCAAGAAGATTTCATATCTTACCCAAGGAGAGTGATTCTAAGCTACAAAATTAGTGAATTTGTATGTATAGACTTTACAGAATTTCCCTCACAATATACAAATTTCTTAATGCATATGACTACTAATTTATGATGAGATCCTCGACAATAGTGTACCTACTACATTCTTAAGGGGACTTGTTCATATCCATCCTTTAACAAAAGATGAGATGTTGGTATTGGTTGTGTCAATGTAGTTGAGAGATAGGTTGCTAAGTTGGTCAGTGAGGGCATCTATTTCTCTCCTCAAGCTGTCCATATCATTCTCTTGATGGCCTGATCTAATTTTCAAGTTGTTAACATCATATATCTAAGTTGAAATTGTTTCACCAGATCATTAATTTTTATATTGAGATTCAAAAGATTAACATGGAGGGCATCCACTATCTTGGCCAACTAGGATATTATGACTTTGAATCTACATCCCTTCTTCATGTTAAGGGGTTTCACCTGTTTTTGTTTTCCCATATTCAACTCATTGTTTGTCATGATGTTGTTACTATTAGACTTTGCAAACAAGTTCTTATGTCTATGCACAGGGGGCTAAGACGTGCAACAAGGGTGCCTGGTTAACTCTCTTCCTAATTGCACTTATAATTAAAACATGAACTTAATGACCTATCATAAGTGGTGTTAGTGCTTGCTAGGAGATTTTGTGATCGTGTTGATTTCCTTTTACTCCACCAAAATGGATTGCAAAGTCCCCTACTAATGACATACTCTGATTTGGAGGACATCGCAATTCACTGTCTGGAATCGATCCTAGATAAAGAGGAGACACCCTCAATTTAAACTAGAGAACTCCGTAACTAATTACATTATTCTATTTTAGAATTTGGACTCGTTGCACAGATTGTTGTTTACAATTATGGCACAAATAACTGGGATATTTTTTTTTCTCGTTAGAGGATTATTGGGGGTCTTCTTTGATCATTGATCCTAAGAATCCCTAGTTTCAATTTGCATTTTTCATTAACATATTTATTTGCTTCATTGTTGATATCATGCAAAACATGGAAGTAATTTATGGAAGGAATATGTTAATCCTCTTAATATTTTCATTATGTTTTCTAAGGATTTCTCTTTTGGGTAGGATCCTTTAACCAAGTGATGTAATATCAAAAGGGAATCTCCCAAAATTGTAAGGGATTTCACTTGGGTTTTGTAGAAAATCCATGAAATCCTAATATGCTAATACAAAAAATTTGAAAAATATTTTCTTTTCATATTGACAAAAATTTCTTTACTAAATTTTGCAGTGGAATAACAACAAAAATAAATCACAGTCACTTAGTAAAAACAAACAATATTTTTCTAGGGAATCCAATTGGGAAAACCCTCTTCTTGACTGATAATTTTATTAATAGAAACTAAGCAATTGTTCTCTTACAAATACAACCGTTTCAATCTCAAAAACAAACTTGTCTTTCGTGCTTGATCTAAGCTTGAAACACCTACAAGACTATTGATCTATGCTGCCCTCTACCAATATGTGCACAAGCTTGTCATACACACTCTGCCTCTCAGAAGCTCCACACACAACCTTGTGAAACATTTTGAAAAACTCATGAGCTCTATTGTCTTCTCTCACCAACTCGTGCTCATAGGGCAATGATTAAACTTATGCCTTTGTTCCTCCTTTTAAAGGCAATTCGAATGGTTAAAATTAGTGAGTTTTCTAATTAAGGAATGATTTTGTGATTGGTTGAGTTAGCATGATTTAATTTCTCATGCAACTCATCCTATTTCAAGTCAACCACTTGAAACTCAATCACTTGTGTTTTTCCTCTATCAACTCACACTAGAAAATTAATAACTCAACTTTCAATTTCAACACATCAGTTAATTGCATCTTAACTCGTCCTAATTTTTAGGGACTGATTCCTGAATTATAGGAACTCATCCTAATTTGTATGGTGTCTCCTAAATTTTAGGAACTTGAGTCATGCACAAGAAGCAACTAATTCTGGATCCTATGATTAAGGCACAAATCAAGGAACCCTTTTCTTGCTAATATTTTCAACACTCTCTCTTAGGAGGAAGGTGTTCCTGGAAAAACCGCGTCCACTTGGATCTATCTTCAACTCTACCAAGTTCTTCGCTCCTACAACTGCTCCCTATGAACTAGAACACTTCCCTTATTTCTTCTACGAAACCTGATATGAAGACATGTTCTTTCCCACCCTGCTTTACGAGTCCACAATCTGCCACTATCAATGATAACAACTCCTCTTGTGTTACTTAACTTTTGATCACTGACCTACCCTCTATTGGGTCTTTAGATCCATTAAGAATTCCTCTCATTGGGTCTTTTGGATATGCCCTTTTATATGTGGTTTGGCTATCTACAATCCACTAAACCAAGTCTCCATAACTTTGCCTCCTAACAACTCATTAGTCCTTCAATGGTCACTGTACATGAGGACATCAAGGACTCCCACTTGTCAAGTTTGTGGTTGCTCCAGAATGCTACTCCTAGGGCACACAAATCTGTCCTATCACTATGACACATCAACCCTATTGTCACTCTCCTCATGGCCTCCAAAAATGCCCCCACAACCAATTCCTTGGTTGATCTAGGGCACAATATTCTTCCCACTATATGGCTCCTTAATGCTCAGAACTTAGGGTTGACATGCAAAACCATCATATTAGTGATAAGTTTGCTACTTATCCACTGAACTAGGGCTTTGGTCATTGTTGTTCAAACCTCCATGAATAGACCTACATACAAATTCAATGTTTCCTTGATTCTGCCTACTTCTCCTCACCTTATGACATCCCTACGGCCATACAAATTACATCCTACTTATCTCTCCTTTCACACACTACTTCAACGAACTTAAGGGTTGATATATGGTGACTGTACATAGATTGAGAAAATAGCTAACTAGGGCATTAAGGACTTGCTGTCCTAAACCATTTAGGAACAACTGCTCCATCTCCTAGCTTTTGTCACCTTAGAAGACAAGTCAACATCCTTCTTTAAGACACCTATAGCATCCTTGAAAATTTGTTATTATGAGCATCATCTAATTGAGTGTTTTTGGCCTTCTTTAAGGCTCTTGTGATAGCTACAGGATAACCCTAACTTTGGCCTCCAAACTACTCTCCAAAAACATTGTTAAGCTCTCTTTTAGTACTCTAACTTTTTCGCATACTTCTTGAGGAATTGCAGCCTACATTCTAGACACATTCATAACCCTCACAAACCTTATGTGCACTGGAAATCATGGTTTAAGACCTCCTTTTCTGTGCAAATTTTTTCACCCTATTCACAGAGATCAACCTTCAAAGCATATGCATAGGAATTTGCAAGGAAACTCTGCCAACATCCAGTTAAATTTAGCTAGATCAGACTTGGAGGAAGAATAATTAACTACATCCTCCCTCACTTTCCACCTTAGCTCCTTGACCTGCAACACCTCAGACTTCTCTCTTCTTTTGGACGAAAAGAACTTGGATGGATTACTCAACTTGATGCGGTATTTATTATAATTCAAACTTTGATCCATGTAGAAAATCCATGAAATTCTGATATACTAATATGAACAATTTGAAAAACATTTTCTTTTCACATTGACACATAATTTTTCTACTAAACAATGTAAAATTTGAAATGGAAACTATAAACTCAAAACGGGAACTTTAGCAAAAAAAACACCCTAAAAACATGAAAAATCAACTTGAAAAGGAAAAGTGTTAACGCTCGAATACCACTATTTTTTTTCTAGGGTAAATTTTCAACATGTTTTAAAAATGACAGTGAAAACAAATTTTTTGTGCAAAAAATGTGCAAAAAACACCCTGAAAATGAAAAGAGTTAGATGTTGAAATAACGTTTGTTATTTATTTATTTATTTTAATTAATTGGTTATTTAATTATTTGTATTTTTTAAGGATATATTTTCAACATTTTGAAATAATGGCCTAACAGATTTTATCAGGTTTTCAAAAAACATTAAAATTTCGAAAGAATGATGAAAATAAATTAAAAAAAAAACAATGAAAAAAAATAAAAACAATTATAAAAAAGTAAATAAAAATATATATTAAAAAAACATAAAATTTAAAAAATGACAAAAAAAATCAAATATTTAGAAAAGACAAAAAAAAAAAAATCAAACATAAAAATAAAAACAAAAACAAAAACAAAATTAACCTAAAAAAGACAAAAACAAAAATGGTTATTTATTTATTTATAATGTATTGTTAATAAAATTTTTTGAAGTAATTATGTTTTCTTTTAAATATGAATTTGTTTTGTTTTGTTTTTGTTTGCTTTTTGTTTTTTGTTTGTTTTTGTTTTTGTTTGTTTTTTGTTATTGTTTGTTTATTTTTTGTTTTTTTTTTTTTTTTTTTTTTTTTGTTTTGTTTTGTTTTGTTTTGTTTGTTTGTTTGTTTTTTCTTTTTTTAATTTATTTTTAATAGTTTTTTAATTTTGTTTATTTGTTTGTTTGTGATTTTGTTTTTAAATGATTTTAAATGCTCTTTAGATTTTTCGGTTTTTTTTTTTTAATTAATTAATTTTATATATAATGGTTTGTTTTTAATTTTATTTTCTTTTTATATTTTTAGGTTTTTTTAATAGTTTATAAAATCTTTGTATTCTTATTTATTTATTTTTATAGTTTTTATTTTTTTGTTTAATTTTTTTATCGTTTACAAGATAATTTTTTTTTAACATTTTTTTATTTATTAATGTTTGTGTTTGTGTTTGTGTCTCTTTTTTTTTTTTTTAAGTAATTAACATTTAAAAAAAGAGCAATAAGGCAATTAGAATTTTTTTTAAGTAATCAACATTTAAAAAACAATTGGTGATGCAAGAGCATCTAGACTTGGGCCAGCAATGTGACGGGGTGGTCACATGTTGTGGCTAATGCAAGACTTGAGGAAGACTTCGTTGTTAAATTTGTGTTAATTTCAATAAGGGTAGGTAGTTAAGAGTGGTCTAGTTTAGTTAAATGATGATAAAGACTGAGTTATAACTGAATAACTAATTCTTTCATGCGCGGGAAGTAGTTAGCTATGACTTAGGTATAACTTTTCGGGCTAAAAAAAAGGGAGAGAGAGGAGAGGTGAGGCTTGGACAGCCAAAGTTATAAGCCTCCAGGCAATTGGAAGGCCATGAAAGTTGAATATCTAGTCTGGCAAAGACAAAGTTTGTAAGTAGTTTTCATTGTTAATATGAAGACTGTGTTTTAGAACTGCATTGATTAATTCAAAAATTGTGTATTTAATTCCTGTAACTGGGGCTTGAATGGTAAATCCATGTGAACCGAATGAGAGATCAAGGAGTGATGGATATTTGTTAATTTAAACCTCTGTTTGCATTAAAAGGGTGCATATTTGTTTTAAGCTCTGTCTATTTTGAATAGGATCGATTCATGTTTCATATTACTGAGCAGAAATATAATTCTGGTTTGAAAAGCGTAAAGTAGGAACAGGGGTTTGAAATTCGATGTTAGAACAATTATTGATTTACAGGCGTAGAGAAGTTTACATTTTGAATGGAAGAACATATAACGATTGCCGAGAGTTTAATTGGCAAATGGAAATCTCCTGTTATGAATCGGAGGCATTGAGTACTGGAATGTGTTAACTTTGTTAAAAATTAAACAGCGTTTTATATCCGGTTTGATAAGTTAAGTTCTGGCTTGAGATTGAACCATTGACACGTAGAACAGGGTAATGGAGCAGCGCTGGCTTAATCGAAGGTGTCGCTGGATGTGCCATCGAATGAGGCGTTCGATCAAACAGTTGACAAGTCGTAGTGAGATAACGAAATGTTTAAATCCATGTGGGAACTGCAGTTGATGTCGATTGTATTTATTGCCAGACGTGATAATGCAGAGGTCAAATTATATAATTGCCGAAATAATGTTTTGCAGAAGTGGCAGATTCGACGGATGAAGACAGATCGATTTACATAAATCGATGCTCATTTGTGTTAGAATTCCTACACCAGGAGTCAAGGGCGCAGAGAAGGAGCTGTCAATTCGAGGATGATGGATGAATGGTAAGTCACAGTTCAGCGTTGGGGAAAACTGGTACAGAACGAGTACCATAATGAAGATTGTTGAGTTTATGACTTGAAATTGAGGAGCTTCCGCAATTGAGGTGTGTACAAATTTCCAGAAGGAGTCTTATCTGGGCAAATGTTTAGAGATGCATTTTTATATGCATGAGAAGAGTAAAGATTCTGGGTTTGCAGGGTAGACCTGCATCAAGTGGTATCAGAGCAGGAATAGCTCTGTGTGGAGATTTAAGTTTTCAGTTAGATTAATTGCATGTGTTAAGATCAGATTTTGGAACTGATGAAGATTGCAGCGCAGATATGCAAGTGCAGTTGAGGAAGTGAAGCAAGATCAACAGGATCTTGAAGGTGAGTTGTCAGATGATATTTGACTCTGGTTTGAAAGTTGTTTGCAGAATTCAGGTTGCAAGCAGATTGAAGGAAGTCTCAGCGGGAAGAAGCAGATCACAGCTGAAGTGCAGTGATGAAGGGGTCCAACAAGGGATTCTAGGTGAATGTGGCAGAACCTAAAGATTCAACAGAGGTTGAATGAAAAGGACAAGTGTGTTCTTGAAAGTTGCAGATGAGAGAAGCCTGAAGGAGCAGTGGAGAAATGCTCAAAGGTTCTAGTAGAGGACCGGGTGATTACCAAAAGACCAGATCCGGAGGAAGGGATTGGTGAGGTAAGTGGCAGCAGAAGAGTTTGTTGTTGCAGAGGCTTGGTGCAACTCATGGGTGAGAAACTCATGGTGAAGAAGATGACTATTGAAATTCATAAAGGAGAGAGCAGAGGTTCAGAAAGAGGCCACAGTAGAAAGAGGGAGAAAGAAAATTCCAAGGTAAGTGGCATAAGACAGCAGTTGACTGATGAAGAGTATGAGAAAGAGAAAGCTGAGATAGCAGTGCATCTTAAGTTATTGATGGAGTTGTTATAGGAGAATATGAAAGACCAGAGACATGGTTGGACCATGAGTAAGAGAGTGAAATGGCAGAGGCTCAACAGAAAAGAGATCAATAGATAAACATGCAGTTAAGAGAAGAGCTGAGGAAGCTCGAGCAGATGATGAGTATACAATTGAGACATGAAAAAATCAGAGAAGCTGAGCTGAAGGTGGAGTTTTCCATTGGTGAAACAGAAGAGGAGATCATTGATGATTTCTTGAACTATTGGGTAAATCCAGAATGACTGGATAATGTAAAACCTTGTATTTTTTGTAGCTGACAATTGTGATGTGACTATAGGATTTACTGAGGAGGATGCGCAATCTTGTGAAGTTGTCACAAATATGGGGAAGAATCTTTCAGGAGATAAATACTCGGAAGAAGAAAGCAGCGATGTGTTTGTACTTGAAGCTATTGCAGTAGAGAGAGGAGCTCAAAAAGAAGAGGAGGAGAGAATAAAAGAGCAGAAGGCAAAAGCTCTTGCAAAATTGGAAGAGTTGAACAAAAGGGCTGCAACATTTCAGGAGGGAGGAAATCCTAGAGGTGAAACCATATCTAGTGGTCCAGTAGCATCTGAAGCTATGCATCAAGAGCAGGTCATTGTTAGTCAAAATAAAAATTCAGAATTATTACATGTTGCTCTTGGCAAGATAGAAAATATTCTTGGCGGTAGCTTTGCCGATGGTAACTGTATTACCAACGAATATGAAAGAAGTCAACCAAATCTCAGGGAGAAAAATGGTCTTCTTAAAGAGCGGGACACCCATTCTGATAGTGATGCCATTCAAGTTTCAGATGTGGCTGCAGCTGAAAGGAACTTTGGAAAGAATGATGTTTGTGATATCCCTATCAATGTTGCGAAATATGAACAAGGAAAACAAGAAAGTTTTCTAAGGACGAACAATGTGAGCAAAGAAGACCTAAATCATCATATGAAGGTGAATGAACAAAAGGGCCATGTGAAAGGGAGAGGAATTTCTGACACTATTGCTTTGAATGAAGCTCCTGTGATTATAATGCAAGATATGAAAGTTTCACCCAGTACTTTGACTCAGAGAACCGAAACTTTGCTAACAGCTGTACCTGTACCAGAGTCAGATTTCTCTAGGAATGTGGATCAACGCCATCAGTCCAGATTTCCAAAGCAAACTCGCATTCTTCCAAAGACAAAGCAACAATATGTTGCAGATGAAAAATCTTTGAGCTTTTAGCCGTCAACATTGGAGAAGATTGGGCAGCCTGTAGCGCTAAGTAGTGGAAATTTTGTGGAATTGGTTACTGAAAATTATGGGCTCCACATGTCAGGTAGTTTTATGTTTGAAACGAGTATGCCATTAAGCATTCCAATTGCTGGCAGTGGTAATGATGGTGCTTCTGTAGTCCGCAAGAAGAAAAATAACAAAAATGTAAAAAACAAACATAAGACTAATAATCAGGGCATAAATGTCAATTTTGTAGGGTCATCAGAACATGATATCAGTATGTCTACACAGACAAATAGTATTGGTGGGGATTCAAAACATGGAGTAGAAAATGTAATTAGTAATTCCATCAAAGAAGTAAATAATGATGTTGATATGCAGAATGGAAAATCTGAATTTACTTCTGTAGGAGCTGGTGGGAATGATGTCAATATAGTCCATGATACTTCGGGAGGCCAAGGAAGCATTATTAGAATAGATGATGCAGAGGGAAAACTTGGAAACTCTTTGGAGTTAAATCAACACACTGAAGTGTTGATGAAAGAAAAAAGTCCAAAACAGCAAGTTGAAACTCTGTTGAAAGGAGACACACAGTGTAGATGTGTGAGACAAAGGAAGAAGCAGTTGGACAGTAGCAACCAGCTAGAGCAGGAAGGGAGAATTAATGAAGACGACCAGCAAGAAGATCGACTGGAAACAGAGACTGAGAACATAAAGAAATTGAGGTTGCAGCAGATCAGGAGGCAAAGGCTGGCAGCATCAGGAGAGGTGAACAATCAAATATTAAAAGATTTTCAGCAAGTTAAAAGAATTTGTCCAAATGGTCCTGATGCTACCCAAAAGTTTGAAGAGACCGAAACAACGGTCAAAAAAATTAGATTTATTGAGGCCATCTTAGTGAATGATCTGGTGAATCATTCGGTTGTTGAACCCATTGATTTTCATTCAATAAAGGTGGAGCAACAACATGGAGTAGAAGGAGAAAATGTAACATTGGAATTTATAAAGATGAATGACTTCAAGAATCAGGAAAGTATACGCAGAAGGTGTGCATTTCAAATAGTATTGCAAGTAAAGGATTTGCTAGAGGCGATTTCTCCGAATGGAAAGCAATTCACTGTTTGTGATGACATCCATGGTTAGTATTATGACCTTTTTAACATCTTTGAGGTTAGTAGGCTTCTTTCGGAGGACAATCCTTATCTTTTTAATGAAGATTTTGTTGACCGAGGCTTATTTTCAGTTGAAGTCGTACTTGTGCCATTTGTATTTAAGTATATGTGTCCAAGAGGAAATCATGGAAGCAGGAGTAAGAACCAGATTTATAGTTTTGAGGGCGAAGTCAAGTCCAAGTATAGCGGAAGTATGGTTGAGCTTTTCACTGAAGCGTTTTGTTGTTTGCTTTTGGCTCATGTCCTCAATGCCAAGATTTTTGTTGTTCGTAATAGTCTTTTTAGCGTTGATGGTATAATACTGGAAGATATCAAAGAAATTGTTCAATTCCGCGAGCCACCTGAAGAGGGTTTGATGTGTGGAATACTTTGTAGCGATCCACAGCTCCATAAAGGGTGTGGACCCAGCACACGGAATGTTGGTTTGTCTTTTGGAGAAGATGTGACCAAAAGGTTTTTCCAAGAAAACAATCTTGCGCAGGTGGTCAGGTCTCATGAAGTTAAAGAGGAAGATGAACTTGAACACAACGACAAACTTATTACGGTGTTTTCAGCTCCAAACTATTGTGACCGGAGAAGGAAGATGAAGCAGGAAGCAGCTAACAAGCAGCCTAAACAGAGGAGCAGAGCATATGGACAACTCCAGGACCAAGTCTGGGATCCAGGAGGAATTTTTATTTTTCTTCATTCCTTCTTGAAAGCACATGATCAGGAGATCATGAATGTTTTCAAGCATGAGATTCTGATGCAGGAGCATCTAGACTTGGGCCAGCAATGTGACGGGGTGGTCACATGTTGTGGCTAATGCAAGACTTGAGGAAGACTTCGTTGTTAAATTTGTGTTAATTTCAATAAGGGTAGGTAGTTAAGAGTGGTCTAGTTTAGTTAAATGATGATAAAGACTGAGTTATAACTGAATAACTAATTCTTTCATGTGCGGGAAGAAGTAGTTAGCTATGACTTAGGTATAACTTTTCAGGCTAAAAAAAAAGGGAGAGAGAGGAGAGGTGAGGCTTGGACAACCAAAGTTATAAGCCTCCAGGCAATTGGAAGGCCATGAAAGTTGAATATCTGGTCTGGCAAAGACAAAGTTTGTAAGTAGTTTTCACTGTTAATATGAAGACTGTGTTTTAGAACTGCATTGATTAATTCAGAAATTGTGTATTTAATTCCTGCAACTGGGGCTTGAATGGTAAATCCATGTGAACCGAATGAGAGATCAAGCTCTGTCTATTTTGAATAGGATCGATTCATGTTTCATATTACTGAGCATAAATATAATTATGGTTTGAAAAGCGTAAAGTAGGAACAGGGGTTTGAAATTCGATGTTAGAAAAATTATTGATTTACAGGTGTAGAGACGTTTACATTTTGAATGGAAGAACATATAACGATCGCCGAGAGTTTAATTGTCAAATGGAAATCTCCTGTTATGAATCGGAGGCATTGAGTACTAGAATGTGTTAACTTTGTTAAAAATTAAACAACGTTTTATATCCGGTTTGATAAGTTAAGTTCTAGCTTGAGATTGAACCATTGACACGTAGAACAGGGTAATGGAGTAGCATTGGCTTAATCGAAGGTGTCACTGGATGTGCCATCGAATGAGGCGTTCGATAAAATAGTTGACATGTCGTAGTGAGATAACGAAATGTTTAAATCCGTGTGGGAACTGCAGTTGATGTCGATTGTATTTATTGCCAGATGTGATAATGCAGAGGTCAAATTATATAATTGCTGAAATAATGTTTTGCAGAAGTGGCAGATTCGACGGATGAAGAGAGATCTATTTACATAAATCGATGCTCATTTGTGTTAGAATTCCTACACCAGGAGTCAAGGGCGTATAGAAGGAGCTATCAATTTGAGGATGATGGATGAATGGTAAGTCATAGTTCAGCGTTGGGGAAAACTGGTACAGAACGAGTACCATAATGAAGATTGTTGAGTTTATGACTTGAAATTGAGGAGCTTCCACAATTGATGTGTGTACAAATTGCCAGAAGGAGTCTTATTTGGGCAAATGTTTAGAGATGCATTTTTATATGCATGAGAAGAGTAAAGATTCTGGGTTTGCAGGGTAGACCTACATCAATTGGACATAAAAATTTTGTGTCAAAAAATGTAACATTTATAAAAAATCCACGCTTAATACATTAGAAAATTTAAAATGTAAAAAACAAGCCCTCTAAAAAAAGGGGTTGATGCTGCATCAACTTGTTTCAATATCAACATGAAAATCACTAACATTTAAAAACAAATATTTATATTTGATACATAAGAAAATCTAAAGTGTCAAAAATTTGCTTCGAAAAAAAAAGAAAAGAAAGTGTATTCTGAATCAACGTTTTTCAAAATCGAATGATTTTTTTGCTACCTCAAAAAAATGGGTAATCATATCAGTTCTTATTTCAAAGTTTACAATGTTATTAAAGTTTGTAGTGGAATAGGAACATAAATAAATCACAGTCACATAGTAGAAAAACACAATTTTTTTCTAGGGGACCCAACTAGGAAAACCACTACTTGATTGAGAATTTTATTGATAGAAACTGAGCAATTAATCTCTTACAAATGCAACTGTTTCAATCTAAAAAACATACTTGTCTTTCGTGTAGGATCTAATCTTGAGACACTTGCAATAATTTTGATCTCTGCTTCCCTCTACCAATCTGTGCATAATATTTTCTTGCACACCCAGGCTCTCACAAGGTCCATACACAACTCTGTGCAACCTTCTCATAAAATCATGAGCTCTATTATCTTGTCTCACCAACTTGTGCTCATAAGACAATGATTAAAATTGTGCCTTCATTCCTCCTTTTAAGGGAAATGCGAATGGTTAAAATTAGTGAGTTTTCTAATTAAGGAGTGATTTTGTGATTGATTGAGTTAGCATGAGTTAAATACTCATGCAACTTGTCGTATTTCAAGTCAACCACTTGAAATTCAATCACTTGTGTTTTTCCTCTATCAACTCACACTAAAAAAATCAAGAACTCGACTTTCAATTTTAACACATCAGTTAACTGCATCCTAACTCGTCCAAATATTTAGGGACTGATTCATAAGGTATATGAACTCATCCTAATTTATAGGGAATCTCCAAATTTTTAGGAACTTGAGTCATGCACAAGAAGGAACTCGTTCTGGATCCTATGATTAAGGCACAAATCAAGGAACCATTTTCTCGCTAATATTTTCAACAATTTTCTTTGGATATCAAGGGTCCGTGATAGAGGCCATATACTTCTACTTAATTATTTGTCATTTGGCCAAGTCCCCATGAGTAATTGAACACTTTATTTTTGTAGGGTCATAAAGAACTCTTTCCCTCCTACCACCCTGAGGTTTCTCTTAGATGCACTGTCAAAATAGAGAGTCCATCCTTTCTTCTTACATTTTTAGGATTTGAACTTTGTATCAGTCAGTCTAAGCTTCCACTTTTCTTTCCTTCTTTTGATGTTTCCCACCCATTATATTATGGGGGTATTTTCCAAGGTTGTGAATTTACCAAGCCATGCCCTTTCCATCAAATTTAAATATTTATGAGAAGAAGTGTGATCCTATTTTTGGGATCCATAATTAAAGCATAATGAAATTTATTTCGTTTTTGTGCTATGAGGAATGACTCTCTTATTATTAAAGATTTAATTGTTCTTGGCTAGCCACACTTTTCAGCAAATGAATTTAGGAAGATCTTCCCAATAATTTTTAAAGGTTGGTTCATTCTTAATATTTCCAGCATAATTTTTTGTCCATGAGGAGAAAAGCTCTTAGGGATCCGTATGCCATTTTACCCTGCTGTAAAGAGATACCATTGCCTTAATCCACACTATTTTTGTGTATTCACATTCCAAGAATATATGAGAGATTTCTTCCTCTTGTTATTTGCATAACAAACACCTTGGGGGAGCTTGTATTCCTCTCTTTCAGAGGTTTTCTGTTGTTAATATTTTCTTGTTCATGAGTAACTAACAAAATGAATTTACTTTTGGATTTTAATTTTTCCTCCAAATGTTTTTCAAAGTATTAAGCTCGGGAGACACAAGTGACTAAAAAAGTAGAGCCACATATCCTTCCTTCACCGTATAATCTGAAGAATTCCATATTGTTTACTCCTCGTTTTTTACTCTCCATGGTGCACGACTGACCAAATTTTCTTTGAGCTTGGAAATAAAATGTTGGAAGTTGTGTGTGTTAGTGTCAGTATATGCATACTTCCATCAGGGATCAAATGTGCTCTTTGCATTTTCATTTTAGGTGTCTCATACTGAAGTTTTTATCATTCCACTAGGTCATGCCAAAATGGTCCATTGATGGTTGTCTTCTTCTCAGAAAATCAAATTTTCCCTCATGAGGTACATTTGCTGAGCCATCTCCATGTTGCATTCATTTATGATTTCAATTATGTTATTTAGATTCAAAGCAGTCATGTTTCCATTAGGTCTTAGGGTTCATTTCCAAGGTCAAAAGAATAGTTTCAGTGTAAATAAAGGGTAGCAAAGGTATGAGGAAGACCAAAAAACAAAGAGTGATTGGTAGCAAGTCATGGTTATTGTACAAAGTTCTTATTTCATTGATGTAATTTTCATCTCAAAAAGATGTTTTTGAGATGAAAACAGAGTATTTTAGTTTATTCATATTTTTTGATATAATTCAAGTCATTTCATGTAATAAGTGTTCCCATAAGCTCCCCAAGCATTTCTCCTTACTGCAAGAAATGAGCCATTGAAGAAATCATCTCAATCAAAGCATCATCCTTTTGAAAAGAGACAAAGAAAGAAAAGCATCAGCCACATATTTGAAGATAAATTAAAAGTTCCAAACAAACATTATAAAGTGGGTTTTTTCTAAGGAAAAATCAAAATCATCCTCTATATAAGATTTCAAAATCATTTTTCAAACTTCATCATGCTCATTTGACAAAGAGAGAGAAGGGAGTTGAAGCGAATTGGTGGCCGAGTAAACCTTGGGTGCTGCACATTGAGCAAGGAGCATTGCGCATAGGGCAAAATTGTGGAGGCGTTGCGCATAGAGTAGGGAGCACAGTGCATACAACCAGAGCGTTGTGCATAGAACCTGTCTGCCAGTATATTTTTGCACGGTGTTGCGCATACAATAGGCCACTGTACACCTGTACAAGGCAATGTGCATAGGGCCAGCAAACACCAAGACTACCCTAACAACCATCTAAATCACTCTTTTGCTACCTAGAGCCTCTATGCAAGTAAGTAAACTTCTTAAACCATCCTCCCAGCACTCATTTCATGATTTTTGAGTTTGTTTGCTATTTAAATTTTCAAACCCTAGGTTGTCTAAAAACCCTCCCTGCTTACCATTTTCCTTCATTCCCACATCTTGTTGTCATATCCCTCATTCCCACATCCTGTTGTCATATCCCTAAATATCATCCCTATTCCCTATTTCCTACTATCAAATACACCTATCCCCTATACCCTAATTCCCCAAACAAAATCCCTAAACCCCTACTTACAAAACAGTCCCTACTAAACAATACCCCCCTTCTCACTCTCACATAATAGATATCTCATCCTACATCACTCAAAATCCTCTCCCCTTCCCCTATCACTATTCACCATAACTCACTTCCTGATTACCTTCTCTAGGGTTTCTAAAGCTCCAAACTCAAAAACATGGATAAAGAGGATAAATATTATGAGGAGGAGGAAAACAGTGGCAGTGAAAGCATGGGAGATGAACCTCAGCATCAGAGAAAACCACATAAGGGAGGCAGAATTATCAGAGAGGAACCATCAAACATCAGAGAGTTAGAGGCTTCCCCTATGACTGTCTCTTGTTTCAGGCATCTAGGATGTTATGAGTTTTGTGAGTAGGTACAAAGATTTCAACATCATCCTAAGCTGACTAGGCTTTTTGTAGCTAATCTTCGTGATAACAAGGTAACTCTTGCCGGGACAACATTTACAGTTTCTTCCTCCATCATTGCTGATGCTACGTGGATTCCAAATGTGGGGCAAAAATGGTATAAAGTACAAGATTTTGATGAGCAATATTATGATCCATACATCAAATCTAGGTACAGGAATGAAAAGAAGAGGACCTTTCCTTTTAGGTTCCTTCACAACAAGTATGCCCCTATGATGGGAATTATTATGAAGTGTTTTACATGTGAGGGTAGATTTTCCAGATTATACACCTATCATATTAGGCTTCTTATTCACTTCACAAGAGTGAAAATGATGAACATCCCATACTTCGTATTCAGGAACATTGAGAAGATGGCCTACATTGTACAGAAAAGGCCATACCCCCAGCAGATGAATAGTATTTATCACTATTCCTTGATTAAGATTATTGTGCTACATCATCTCAACGTGCTCAACATCTCCTGGGATACATTTATTTCCAATGAAATCTTCAATGGTCCTTAGATTCCTCCACTGGTACCTCAAGAAGCAGAAAGACCTTCTAGCAGTGCCAAAGTAAAGAAAAGAAGGCTAAAGAGACTAAAGTTGTTGAGAAGCTAGAAACTTGCAAAACATATCAGAGAGGAGCTAGAAAGTTGTTTGTAGCGGATAGGCAAGTGTTTACTCCACCTGATGTGGAAGGGGCCTTGCCTTCTTCATAAGCTCATATGCAAATGCTTGCTCCACAAACTGTGGAAGGGGCTTTGCCTTCTTCATCAACACAACAGGTACGACAGGAGCAGCAGGTTCATAAAGGGAAGGAAAAGATGTTGGAGGAAAGCCTCAATGATGTAGAGGAAAGGGAATTTGATTTGATGGAACATGATGAACCAGAATAGCCACAAATTCATCATGGCATTGAGATAGTTGGCTTGGAGGCTCAAGATGAGGCGACAAATGAGAATATAATTATAAAGGAAAAAGATGCACAGATCCAAGCACTGATGGACAACTTGGCGAGTGCTAAGTATGTCATTTCATACCTTGAGCTAGAGAACAAGCAACTAAGTGACAAACAGGTCCTCATGCAGCTGGAACTTCTCAAGGCAAAGAGGCATGGTGACAAAGGCAAATTAGTAATGCAAGAGGAAGAAACCCAACCACCTTGACTACAGAAAAAAGGCTTGAAAAGGAGATTGAAGAGGATAGAGAAATATGGCTTAACAGGGTCAATTTGCATTTGGAGAAGCTACTACAAAGGGCCAATAGGGACAATCAAATCATCAGGCACATGGCTCGCCATTACAGGACCTAGAACAAGATTTGTAACATAAGAGTCAAGCAAATGAAGATAAGGCTAAAACAAGCCCTCAAAGGAAAAAATGAGGGTGATAGGCTTAGGTTTCTTGCTGAAGCTTTCTTGGCGGACCCAGACACTTGATGGTGGTGTTCTCCACAATTTTTGAGTAAGTTTTGAGAATTTTTGCATTTTTGAAGTTTTTAGCAGTTTTTGACTTAGAAAAATTGGCTCCTAGGGGCATCCAATGAGGAAACTGTCAGCATTTTTGGATTCAAAATGATGATTACATGCACCCTATGCATTTTCTAAGATTTTGGAGCAAAACTGGTCAGCCAAAAGGTCAAAAAACACCCAAAACATGACCTTTCTGCCCTCTTTCTGACCATGGCGCTGCGCATAGAAGTAGTCTTGGGAGAATCAATTTTCTAGCGGTCAAATAAACTCCAAATGGGAAACTAAAGGTATATTTGGAAAGTAGACAGGGCATTCTTTGCAATGAGCTATCATGAGCTCAATTTGGACACCAGGAAGGCCTCTAAAATGGCACTGCAAAAAATGTTGCGCATAGCCTCCTAGTGCTGCGCATAGGACAATTTTATACTGAATTTTCACTTTACTGTGCTATGACTGTAATTTTTGGGTTTTCTCTCATGGATGATGTTTTTACTTATGTAAATTGTGACTAGGAAAGTAAATAGGATGGATATTAGTTACTGGAGGGTAGATCCATTGGATCAAAAGTTATCTTGAGGACAAAGGAATTAGTTTCCTTCCTTTAGAGGCAAGTCGTTAGGATTGCCTAGATTCCAGTTTCTTGTTTAGATTTTGATGGATTAACTCCTCATCTTAGGTATTCAAGCCTTGAGAATGGGAGGAAGTTGAATTGAGGTTTAGATCTTGTTTTTATTTCTCATTGTAAAGGGTTGTACTCAGTGGGATGCTTAGTATTTGATAGACATCATTTTGTGTCAGTTACAACAAGAGATTAATGAAAAATTGCAGCTATTTCTTTGGGATCCATGTGGTATGATGCTCGGTTCAGTTTTTCTTATGTTTTCATGTGTTAAAATATATTGTTAACTCCACTTCATCATTTCATACTCTTATGTGAATGCATACAAGTTTGAAAGGCAAAATCCATAATTTTTATGCTCTATTTTGGGTAAACATTTCACAGTCTGTGTTTTCTTTAGTTTAGGAAGAATCCATGAGGTTTACATTCTCTTCCTAGCTTCTAACCTATCTTTTCACCTCATCCACCAAGCCCTAATGTTCTGATCGTTGTGCCTACCTTGCCCCATCGAATGCCTTGTAGTTTTGACCTAATTTCCTTGCCCTAACTGTTTGGCTCCTCCTGATCCAGCAAAACCCTTCAAAATCAAATAAAACATTGTGCTACTATACCTAGCCTAATATCAATTTCTAGATCCAGTCAATTTGGCTGAGATACTTATGGAGAAAGCCCTCTCCTGGCCTAGTGGGGCTAGCTACTTGGCTAAACGTGGTTTGTGGTTACCCTGGCATTGCCTTCCTTCAGCCTGAGGTTCAATCCAGGTGCTAACAGTGTGAAAGGTCATTGAAGTTCCATCTAATCCAATTACCTTTCTCATCCTTGTTGAGGATATTGACAAGGATAAAATTTCTTTGTGCATAGAGGATTTCTCAAAGAGGAATTAACTCCAAAATTTTCTCCAAGGGCCACTGATGCATGATTTGTCAATTGACATATTATGCTCTTCCTGTTGCTCGAATTTCCATATAGTCCTAAGTGGATGAGGTAAGAGGTTGAGACAAATAGTTTCTAAATCGAGGAGAAACATTTCAAAATATGAATAGATTCTAGACTTCTTAATCGTTATCCTTGAATATATTTTCCCCTAAGGATATTTTTTCACTAGTCTTCTCTTTATGTTATAAATCTCTAGGCTAGTTTGGTACCTATAGCCTTATTCATTAATAGAGGGTCTCTAATGCCTAGTCCACCATGGATTTTTTGGGGCCTTCACTGATGCCCACTTTAGCAAATGGATTTCTTTTACACTTGCTTTACTCCCTCCCCATAAGAATTTATAAATATATTTTGTTAATGCTAATTAAAAACTCTAAGGATCCAGGAAGGCTAAGAATTGATATAGGGGAAATTCATTGAGGACCAATTTGATGAGGATCACCCTTCTAGAAATATTGAGCAAACGAGCTCCCCAAAGTGTGGTTTTTGTTTTGATTCTTACTGAGACTCCTAACTAAGCTTGAGGATAATGTTATTTTAGGCATATTGGGATTCCTAAATGTTTGAATTCTTTTCATGTCTCTGCGAGATTGAATCCCATTATGATTTCAATTTGTCTTTGCTTCCTCAATGAGACATTCCATGCATATATTTGGGATTTTCTTGAGTTTTTTTGGCCTCCCAAGACTTCTAGAAAGGAGTCCAACACTCTTTTAAATCTTCTTGATATTATTGTAGAGACACCCCCAAGCAAGAGGGAGTCATTAGAAAATTATGAATGATTAATGATTTTGATAACTCTTACAAACTTGACTCTCGGGATAATTTCATAACTTATTTCATATTCCAATTTATGGATGAAAGATTCTACCATTGTAATGTATAAATAGGGGGAAAGGGGAAACCTTGTCACAGACCCTAAGAGACTCAAAAGAAACCAACAAATCTTCCATTGGCCAATGGGGCATTCCAAGGCGCTTTTATGTACAAAGAGAAATAATGGATGAATCTAGCAGTAAAAACAAACTTCTCCATAACCTTGAAAGAGAAGTCATGGCTGACCCTATGAAAGGCATTTTCCATATCAAGTTTAATGATCATGCCTTTGTCTCCCTGATTTTTGCTGGAGTTGATAGATTCTTGTACCAAAATGATATTATCCATAATTTGCCTTTGTTGGACAAAATATCCTTGCTTATTTTAAAAATTTTAGGCAAAAGGGGCTTGAGTATGTTTGCCAAAATATTTGAGATTACTTTTTACGATACATTTCAAAGCGAGATGGGCCTATATATTAATAAAGAAGTAGGATTTGATTCTTTTGGGATTAGAGACAAAAATAAAGAATTGACTCATCCACCCATGCAATTATTCTTAAAAATATAACCCACCATTCTAC
Source organism: Pinus tabuliformis (assembly GCA_031772625.1). NCBI lineage: Eukaryota > Viridiplantae > Streptophyta > Pinopsida > Pinales > Pinaceae > Pinus > Pinus tabuliformis. The sequence goes on from CM062805.1 coordinate 866,513,623, forward strand.
GTAAATCAAATTTTATTAATGTAACGTCCCACTTTATAAACCATCAGTATTATAGAGAAATATTGAACACTAAGACTCAAAATACAATATTTTGTTTTTTGTTTTGTTTTGTTTTGTTTTTTTTGTTTCCAAATCCCAAAACAAGCCCAAAGGCAACGTCTCACTCAAACCCCAAAGCCAAACTACCAAACGGAAACCATCACTTGATCCTCAAGCTCAAAAATCAGATTTAAAAGAAACAGTCTTTAGTGGGATGAATATATATCAAACTTTACGAGCCACAATTTTGAACAAGATAATTGTTACTTTTGTTGCAATTAAATGTGTTTAAGAGTGAACTGATTTGATTTTATTTTAAATAACATGATTATGAATTCTTTAATTAAAAGGAGAATTCAACTTCTATAGGAGTGGTATCCAATAATTATGAATTCATATGTAATATGACATTACAACAATTCACTTAATCAAATTTGACTTTATCAGCATGAATTTTAACTCAATGGGATTATCACGCATATTCATTAAGACATTCCAAAAACATCTTGGTTATGAATCCTAATTTCACTTAGGAATTTTGTTATAGACAACTCATAAATGCAAATAGCTACAACCATTGAAGCATTATGAAAAAAAATTGCAAGCATACAATATACAACCATTGAGGCATTTTGACAACAATTAGAAACATGAATATAAGATTCTTACTCAACCTATTTAACTCATAAACTTCATAAATTAAAACTTCAAATATTGGCATATTAAAACAAAAACTAAATCATCTTAATCCTTCACCAAAAACTTGAGAACATACACACACAATTGGCAATAGTAATCTGCAAAATCGCCCAGATTTATGATATGGGTTCTTAAAAGTGAGTTTTTGGAATCAAATGGGGGGTTATAGGTCCATATGACATGGATACCCCCTGATGTTGAGCTAAATCATATCCAAAATGCCAAGGGATGTAATTATTTAAAACAATATAAATTTAGATCCTTAATGTCTGATTTACCACTTTTGTCAAACACATGGAATACAAACTTTCATCTACAACTCTACATGAGGAAATACAACCCAAAGTTATGCTACTAAGACATCTTAATAGAATTCACACATTTTTAAATCCACCATATGAGTTCTTGAAACATTTTAAAATTGCAAGCTAATTCCTTTGACATAATTTAACAAGCTTATTGCAACCATTGCTACAATTTGACAAGCACATGGCAACCCTGAATGCTACAACGATTAAGGCTTTATTTTGAAATTCTAATATTACTATACCAGAAAATTGAAACAAAAAAAATTGAATTATTGATAAGAATATCAAACATAAGCCATAACTAAAATTTACCTCAAACTTACCTCAAGCCAAGTTTGATATTTCAAACCATATTTTAGCTACCATTATTTTTGCATTTTCTTGTAATGGTTGATTCTGTAATTCCTCTAGGTATATTTTGGGTACATGTCCATTTTCTTACTTCTCTTACAAGCTGCAAGTTAACACTTATTCATGCATAAATAAATTGATAACATTACCCATTCAGGGATTTTGTCAAACACTTTGCAAACATACCTTGAAATCCTTTCTAAAATGCATCTAATTACCTATTTCAATTAAAACAACACAAAACCACAAGTCATGAAACTCTCATCCAACCTCTTTCACAATTCTTCATTATGATTACATTTACAATATTTGGCTTTCCTTTCTCAAATGCGACAATACCAATGTTAGTACCATAAAATACACCAATAATAATTCCAATATTGAGATATAAACATGCATACATATAGACTACTCTTAGTCTTCATTTTCAACTAGCCAATAAGATTTTAGATAACATAACCTTAAACCAAAATTAGATGCTTACAGCAATTTAAATTTTTACTTTTTCTTTTATGCTAAAGCTATACTACAACTTTAAACAATTGAAATTATACCTAATAAGATATTCAACTCCAATTGCTGAGAATATGATCCATCTCTAATTTTTTAACCAACTCATTTGAGCCATCTGGTTTTCCTCCCAACCATATCTAGAAAGAACTTCTCCCCTTGGAACCCCCAAGTTGTATAAGCTCACAAGTACTACCAAAATATATTAGTAAAGAGATATACAAGGCAAGTCGAGCAAGAGAAGTTTCGCTTCCTCCAAATACCACTCATGGTCAAATCCACTAGGTAGAGCTACTTAGTAATTTAGTTTAGGAATTTCAAATTTATTTCAAAAGAAATTTGCTATTGTCCAAATCTCTCCCTCTCATAATATTTTTTTTCTTTTTCATATCTCTCCAACTCTTGGTATCACAATGCACCTCCTTCTCAAGTGAGAATACATGAGACACATATATAGGAGGAAAAAAAAATTCTTGTCATAAAGTAGGAGTAATATGCACACTTTGTATTCCATTTAGAGGAGTGTAAGTCATGCCATTAAGGAGAGATATGCATGCCTTAGTTAAGGAGAGTGTAACATATGCACTAAAGAGAGGGTAAGGGGAATATTTTATGACATGTCTTTAATGAGTGTAAGACGAATATTCCATTCTTTGATGAGTGCATAAACGAGAGTGTAATGTATTATTGAAAGAGAGAGATGGTTACATAGATCCATGATAATCATCAAGGAGAGAAGTGTGAAGTGATTGAGGAGATGAAGGTGACTTATAATTCCCTTTTTAATAATAATATCATATTCTCATAAAAGATAATAATAATAATAATATTAATATTAATAATATTGAGGTTTAAGTCGAGATTGAACTATCTGATTAATGATAAGTTAAGTGATTTTCCTTCAACTACATTTGATTACCAATTTATACAAGGTGATTTACTATTTTTGGAAATTAATACTTGAGATGCTAGACATGACTTTCTATTTTTATAAAGTAACTCCATAATTGTCAGAATTGATATTTTATTAAGGAAATTCATCCCTGAGCTACCATGAGTGGTATTTTTCTTCTAAATAATAGGGATTCCACATCCCTATCGCATGAATCTTCGTTCCTTAGTAGATTGAGGACTCTACACCTTGATCTACTCCAAGGATCCAAGATTCCACATCTCGATCATTTAAATATTCAGGATTCCCTGCCCTAATCCTTTTATTATAGATCCAAGACTCCACCACGTCTTTATCTTTCATGGATTTAGGACTCAGTGCCCTAATCCTTTCATTATAGATCTAAGAATCCACATCTTTATCTTTCATGGATTTAGGACTTGACGCCCTAATTTCCATGGCTTCTCATCTACTCTACTTTGAAAATCCATGCTTCACCTTAAGGTACTGATTCTGAGCTCATACCCATCTGATGGTTTGTTGGTAAGGTCTTGTTCCAAGACCAAGAATTGTGCATGACTTCTGCAATCATTTTTGTTTTGAAGCCTATGACTTCCACAATCATTTATAATTTAAACATCCTTGTTTTCAAATAATCACGTCCCCCGCCACATCCTTCTCAGTACAATATTGAGCATATATAATCATACAATTCATGTATCATCCATAAAGCATAATTAACCATATGTTCCACATAACCATGATCATCCATGGATCTATGTGTCTCAATCCTGGATCACCATCCATGTCATATATCTATGTCCAAACTAGGATACCAAAAGAGAAAACATCGATAATATGCACTTAACCAAATTTAGTCTTACCAAAATCAGTCTTTATCATAAGCATGTAGAAACTGTGTGACCTAAGCCATATCTATAGTATACACACATATACATAAGTCTCACATGCATAATATTTATATCACTACATCAAAATCACCCTCTCCAAGTGTCATCAAAATTATCTCACCAAGAAGGGACACTACAATTACCTCCCAAAATTGATGATAAGAGTGGGTAGAGAATCCATCTGATCCTAGCGCTTTGTTTGGGTGGAAGGAGAAAACATCTTGTTGGATATCTTATTCCATGGGTTCCTTTGTTAGAGCAAGGATTTATTCTTGAGACATTGTATCTAGGATATGTTCCAGGATTACGCATTTCACTTCGAGGCTGCCTGGATATGTAGCTACACAGAGACCACTAAAATAGTGAACCACCTCCTCCTTGAGTTGTGAAAAATCCAAAATTTTAGTTCCCCTAGTTGTGATCTCCTTGATGTTATTTTTCCATACTCGGCTTTTGGCTTGTTTGTGGAAAAAAAATGAATTCATATCCCTTACTTATAACTAGATGCTTCTGGACTTTAGTCACCAGATCTCCTCTTCCTCCTTCAATGCTTTATGGTAGGTTGTGAATTCTTCCTTTTTTTCCTAGATAAGGTCATTTTTCACCTACCCATTTTCCATATGAGATGGAATTATTTCCAATCTTCTTTCATGTGTCTGTATCACTGATTTTTTTGTTGTGTGTTAACATTTTCCCCATTTTTTAATCTCTCTCTTCGGTCATTTAATTTGTTCTTCCTAGATCTTAATCAGGTTGCTCATGATCCCTTCAGTCAAGATTGTTTTCACCAAGTTACTGAAGCCTTCCAATCTTTCCTAGATTGGAAATATCGAAAGGGGAGAGGCCTGAAGTCAATATTTTCTAAAAACTCAACAAAGTTTGGTGTGTGGTATGAGTAGTTCCACGAAAGGGTTTTGGAACATGCCAATATATTTTGAGTTAAGGAGTATGAAACTAAAAACTGTTCTAGACAAGCAACATTATGGCTTGGACCCGATCTTTTGTTACTCCAAGTAAATTTGTTAGAAGTTGTTTTTATATCTAACAATTTTAGTTTTAAATGAGATATTCCAATTTTCTTGAAATTGACCACTCACCTGTAAATCTCCTCTTTTTTCCCACCGATGTAGGATGGTATTAAAATCGTCCCACAATATATAGTTTAATCCATAATTGGAATATTCAATAGCTAACAAGGAGTCCAACTACTCTTGTTTTTCTCTAAACTGAACATGCATATATAAATTAATTATAGGGCATGCATGGTTTGTGGGGAGATGAAGGAACCTAACGACCAACCAATGAGTTTTCAAGTAATAGTCCAACAATCTAAGCGACGTCCTAAATATTAATAAAGAATTAGGATTTGATTCTTTTGGGATCAGAGCCAAAAAGTAACAATTGATTCATCCACCCATGTAATTATTATTAAAAGTATAACCCACCATTCTACATAAATCATTTTTTATTACCTCCCAAAATTGATGATAAGAGTGGGTAGAGAATCCATTTGGTCCTGGCGCTTTGTTTGGGTGGAAGGATAAAACATCTTGTTGGATCTCTTCTTTTGTCGATTCCTTTGGTAGAGAAAGTCTTTATTCATGAGATATTGTATCTATGATATGTTCTGACATTATGCATTTCGATTCAAGGCTGCCTGGAGATTTAGCTACGTAGAGACCACTAAAATGGTGAATCATATCCTCCTTGGTTTGTGTGAAATCCAAAATTTTAGTTCCCTTAGATGTGATCTCCTCGATGTTATTTTTCCATACTCAACTTTTGACTTGTTTTTGGAAAAAAATTGAATTCATATCCATTACCTGTAACTAGATGCTTCTGAAATTTAGTTACCAGATATCCTCTTCCTCCTTTAGTACTTTATGATAGGCTCTGAATTATTCCTTTTTTGCTTAGATAAGATCATTTGTCAGCTACCCATTTTCCATATGAAATTGAATTATTTCTAACCTTCTGTCATGTGTCTGTATAACTAATTTGTTTATTGTGTGTTAAAATTTTTCCCATTTTTGAATATTTCCCTTCATTCATTTAATTTTTTGTTCCTAGATTGTAACTGGGCTGCCGATGACCCATTCACTTGAGACTCATTTCACCAAGTTGCTAAAGCCTACTGATATTGCCTAGATTGGGAATATCGAAAGGGAAGAGGCCCACAGTCAATATTTTCTAAAAAATCAAGAGATATTGGTATGTGGTATGAGTTGTTCCACAGAAGGATTTTGGAGCATGTCAATATTTTTTTGAGTTAAGGAGTATGATACTAAAAATTATTCTATACAAGCAACAATATGGCCCGGACCCAATCTTTTGTTACTCCAAGTAAATTTGTTAGAAGCTGGTTTTATATCTAACAAATTTAGTTTTTAAATGAGATCTTTCAATTTTCTTGAAATTGATCACTCACCTGTAAATCTCTTTTTTCCCATTGATGTAGGATGGTATTAATAGCCCCCCAATATATAGTCTAATCTAGAGTTGGAATCTCAAATAACTAACAAGGAGTCCAGCCACTTTTGTTTTTCTCTAAACTGAACATGCATATAGATATTAATGATAGAGCATACCTAGTTTGTGGGGAGATGAAGGAACTTGGTGGCCAACCAATGAGTTTTCAAGTAATAGTCTAACAATCTAAGCAAAGTTTGGTTCCCCAGAGTGGATACACACCCTGACGCTCCTCTTACGTTCACTGATAGTATCCCACTAGCATTTCATATTTTACACTGATTGTGGAGGATATCTTGATCCCCCTTTTTGTATCATGGAGCAGGAGGAACTAGAGGTGTTTCTTTTTTAATTAGAGACTTTACTTCTTCCATCCTTTTAAACGACCCTAGTCCCCAATAGTTCTAGGATAGGATATTCATTATTTACTTGTTGTGTGATTAGCCCCTTGGTGAGAGGCTTGATTTCCTCCTTTTCTCATGTTCATGATTCCTCAGCGAAAATCACATGGAATCTCATTTGTCGACGCGTTTCGAACCAACTAGTGTGGTTCATCATCAGGACAAGTTGAAGAAACAGATCTAGCTCATCATGCTAAATAGTCTGAGCGGAGCCTCCAACAGCTATCATCTCTAACGGCTAGTTTGACTCAAGGACAGGGGTCAAAATTATTATAATATTTTAATTAGTAAAAATAAATAAATTATTATTAAGGTAAATGTTACAAGACCTAATAATTAAAAATTATAAGTTAATTAATAATTAGTCAAATAAATGACCTTGAAATGCCTAAAAAATATAAATAATTTTATTTAAAAGTATTAAAAATAAAAGGTAATAAAGAAAATCAAAGTTAATAATTAAAAATTATAATTTAATTAATAATTTAAAAGGAAAATTAGTTAATTAAATGACCTAATGGATGAATAAAATATTATTATTGAGGGTATTTGGCATGAGACTTAATAAATAAAAAAAAATTATAAGTTAATTAATAATTTAAAAAGGAAAATTGGTTAAATGAAGAATAAAAAATATAATCTTATTTAAAAGTATTATTAAAATTGTATGTTAATTAAAATAATAAAGGTGATAAAGAGAATCAAAGTTAATAAAAATTATAAGTTAGTTAATGATTTAAAAGGAAAATTAGTAAATTAAATGACCTTGTAATAAAGGATAGAGTAATATATAAATTAATTTTATATAAAAGTATTATTAAAAATGTATGTTAAATAATAAAATGTAATTAAGCTATGGAAAATTAGTTAATTAAATGACCTTATAATAAAGCATAAGTTAAATGCCTAGATGTATAGAGTAATGTATAAATTAATTTTATTTAAAAATATTATAAAAATTGTATGTTAATTAATAAATGGTAATAAAGAAAATCAAAGGATGATATGATAGATCGGAAATTAGTTAAAAATATAAGCTGTAAAGAATTAGAAATGAAAATTAGTTATATGGAGGCCCTTAAATAAAAATAATCAATATATAAAAATAATAGGCATAAAGGACCTTGAAATATCAGAAGAAATAGGTTGCTATACACACGAATAAAAACTAATAAATAAATAACCAAAAATTAAAAATAAAAATCGAAAAAGAAAAAATAATAATAATAATAATAATAATAATAATAATAATAATAATAATAATAATAAAATAAGTAAAAATAAAGATAGAAGACACAAAAAACCAAAGAGGATGGAAAAATGACTAGGAAGAGAGGGCTGGGACCCAACACCTACTGACTTTCCAACCATCCTCTCTATTGAGATTGCTTGGTCTCTTTTCGATCTCAAGCGCTTCCCTGAATTTTCGATGATGGAAATGCGAAACCTTAGCAATAACACTGGCTTCTTCGATACAAACATGATGATTGGTTTTCTCAACATGTTCAGCCAAAGCGGAAGATTTAGATCTCCTATGCTTCAGATCCGCTGCGTGCTCACTAATCCTCTGATTAATGGAACGACCAGTCTCCCCAATATAGGGGGTCCCACAGGAACAAGGGATCATATAAACACCCTTCATATCTTTTGTTATGCTCTTAACCTGCAAAATGATACCCAAATACAGAATATGCGAAGAAAAGATACCCAGAACACAAAATAGCAATGATTTTATTATCCAGAGAGTAATGTTCACTTGCCTCTTCGAGGGGGCAACCTCCAATAGAGCAGAGCTCAACTACAAAATAAGACACAATGCTCCTCGCAGGGAGTCTCTATCCTTTATATATGACTCATACATGTAATACCACGGGCCAATACCGTGGGTTTTATTAATACCATCTATCTAATACTACGGCCCATTTGCAACTAACTGTGGTCCCGTCATTCATTGCGGGTTAACCACTTACAAATATTAATATGGGCTTTATTGACTTTTGACTATGACGTGATCCCATGACATAAATAAGGGGGTTAGGGTGGGACCCTAACATGCCCTCCCCCTTAAGACTAGCCTTGTCCTCAAGGCTGAAGCTGCGGAAACTGCTGAAGAATAGTGGCTGGTTCCCAAGTTGCATCTTCTGGAGAGGTGTCTTTCCATTTGATGAGGACTTCCTTAATCATGCGGCTGCGCAGGTGCTTGTCTCGTGTGTCTAGAACCTGTTCGGGTTGAAGCCAGATTGACCCTTCTTCGTCCAATTCAGGTAGACTGGTTTGAACTCGGAAATTGTTCCCAATCACTTTCTTGAGGCACGATACATGGAAAACTGGATGGATTTTTGCCGTAGGTGGCAAAGCCAACTTGTAAGCCACTTCTCCAATGCGTTGAAGTACTTGGTATGGTCCGTAGAATTTTGGAGAGAGCTTTTGACAACCCTTGTCTTTGAGTGATGTTTGCTTATATGGTTGCAGCCTCAAAAAGACATGATCCCCTTCTTGAAATTGGCGCTCTGAGCGATGCTGGTCTACCTGTTGCTTCATGCGGTTCTGAGCTTGATGAAGATTCTCTCTAAGATGGGCAAGCGGGGTTGCGCGGTGTTGTAGGAGTTGATCCATTGCTTGTACTTTGGAGCACCCCTTGAGATAAGAAGTAGGGGAAGGCGGAAGTTGACCGTATACTGCTTCATAGGGAGTCATTTTGGTGGTGGCATGATAGTTGGTGTTATACCACCATTCAGCCAGAGGTAACCACTGTACCCAAAGGTGTTGCTTTTCTGAAGTGAAACACCTAAGGTAGGTTTCTAGACATTTGTTGACTACTTCGGTTTGACCATCTGTTTGCGGATGATATGAAGTACTGAGTTTGAGTTGAGTGCCTTGTATTATGAAGAGTTCCTGCCAAAAATTACTGGTGAAGATCGGGTCGCGGTCGGACACAATAGAAGTGGGCATGCCATGCAATTTGAAGATCTGATCCATGAAAGATTGAGCAACCAAAGTTGGTGTAAACAGGTGGGGTAGGGTGCAGAAATGAGCATACTTCGACAGTCGGTCCACCACCACCATGATGACTGACTTTTTCCCTGACTTTGGAAGACCTGTAATGAAATCCATAGAAACCTCCGTCCAAATTGATGTCGGAATGGGCAATGGTTGTAATGTGCCTGGTGTGTTGACGGTTTCCCCTTTGTGGCGTTGACAGACATCACATTCTGCTACGAAGGTGAGGATGTCCTTTTTCATGCCTGTCCAAAAAAATGATCTTCTGGTGCGAGCATACGTCTTCTAAAAGCCCGAATGTCCTGCAATGGGAGATGAGTGCAATTCTGCCAAAATGCGACTTTTGAGGGTGGATGTTGGTGAGATTACGACTCTGTCCTTGTAGCGAAGAATATCATTCTGCCACGAGTAGCCCTTGGTGGAATTAGGATCTACCTGCAATTGAGAAATGAGTTGGGAGAGCCCGGGGTGTGAAAACCATTCCCTGCGAGCCTCTTCAATCCAGTCTGGAATGGGGAGGGAAATTGCGAGCAGAGTACTTTCCTCCTCAAATTGGCGAGATAATGCATCTGCTACACTATTGTCTTTCCCTTTCTTGTAAATGATCTCATAATCATATACCAGCATTTTGGCTAACCATTTATTTTGTTGTGGGGAGGATAGGCATTGCTCCAAAAAATATTTAAGACTGTGATGATCTGTGCGGATTTGGAAACGTCGCCCCAATAAGTAAGGTCGCCAGGTCTCGACTGCATGTAAGATGGCCATCATTTCCTTCTCGTAGGTAGATTGGCCCAGATTCCTCCCACTGAGTTGTTGGCTTGTGAAGGCCAACGGTCGCCCTTCCTGCATTAAGACCGCCCCAATACCTGTACCCGAAGCATCACATTCAATGACAAAGGATTTGGTGAAGTCAGGTAGTGCTAAGACTGGAGTGGAACACATGGCGTTTTTGAGAGCGGTAAATGCCTGTTGTGCTTCCTCGTTCCAAAAGAAGGAATTTTTCTTTAGGAGTTGAGTGAGGGGTTTCGCGATGCGGCCATAGTTGCGGACAAATTTACGATAATAGCCTGTGAGACCCAAAAATCCTCTCAAGCTCTTCAAGGACTTAGGTTGAGGCCATTCTTGCATTGCCTGGATCTTTTTGGGGTCCACCTTGACACCTTCACGCCCCACAATGTGGCCTAGATACTCAACTTCTTCCATGCCAAACGCACACTTGGACATCTTGACAAATAATTGATGCTTGCGGAGCAGTTGCAAGAGTAGATCTACATGTTGAAGATGTGCAACCCAAGTGCCACTATAGATGAGGATGTCATCGAAGAAGACAAGGACAAATTTTCTGAGATATGGTTTGAGAATGTGATTCATAAGGCTCTGAAAAGTAGAGGGGGCATTACAAAGACCAAATGGCATGACCAGGAACTCATAATGGCCTTCATGAGTTATGAAAGCCGTCTTGGGAATGTCGACTTCCTTCATGCGAATTTGGTGGTAGCCTGAGCGAAGATCCAACTTAGTGAAGAATTGAGCCCCATTGAGTTCGTCTAGCAAATTGTCAACCACCGGGATGGGAAATTTATCTTTGACTGTCAACTTATTGAGGGCCCTAAAGTAGGGACACATCCGCCACTCCCCATCTTTTTTGAGCACCATGACCACTGGGGATGAATAAGGACTAATGCTGGGACGAATGACACCTGCTTCCAACAGTTCCTTGATGATTTTTTCTATTTCATTCTTTTGGGTGAACGGATATCTGTATGGCCGCACATTTGGGGGTTGGGCCCCTGGAACCACGGTGATGCTATGATCATGTTCCCCTCGCGAGGGTGGAAGCTTATTAGGCTTGTCAAAGACCATCCGATGGTTATTTAAAATCTGTTGCATCTCATGATGAATTGGCAGAGACATGGTTTCTACTACCTGGATGGCATTAAATTGAGCTACTACTCCATGATGGCCGTTTTTTAACAAATTTTCCATCCTATGCGAGCTGATGATAGAGGGGGATCCCGCCTGGAGTCCACGGAGGGTATGTGTGGAGTTGTTCTGCTTAAAACTCATATATAACTCTTGGAAATCCATTGTGATTGGCCCAAGAGTGCGGAGCCATTCAGCGCCGAGGACAATGTCGCAACCCCCCATGTGTATGGCAAACATGTGGGTTTTCAACTGATAATCCCCCATTTGAATTTTGACATTTTCACAGCGGCCTTCACATTTCATTGTGCCCCCATCCGCAATTTGGACTTGGAAGTTAGAAACTGCTCGTACAAAACAATGCGCTGCTTCTGCGATTTTTTGATGGATGAAATTATGGGTACTTCCACTATCAATCAAGACTACGACTGGGCGATGTTTAAGAAAACCCCGGATTTTGAGAGTTTGAGGGGAAGAAATCCCTGCCAACGCATGCAACGAAATAACTGGTTCGTCAGAGACATTCTCGTTGGGTTGTCTTCTTCTAGTGCCTCATGTTCCTCAAGTGATGGATCTTCCTCTGTTGAGCTGTAGTCAGTGGCATCTATTTGAAAAAATTTGGGCTCCTTGCATTTATGACCGGGGGAGTATTTTTCATCACAGTAGTAACATAGTCCTTGCTTCCTTCTTTCAACCATTTCCGCAGGGGACACCTTTTGGACCTTAAGTGTTTGAGTCGTGTGGTGAGCTTGTGGGGGACGACCTTTAGCGGGGAAATTTGGGCGACTGTATTGGGCTGCTAATGCACGTTCCACCTTACGAGCTACCTGGCAAGCCTCCGTCCACGTGGGAGGTTGGTGAAGTAGAACTTGAGCTTTGATGGCTTCTTTAAGACCGCTGATAGAACATTCCGTGTAGAACTCATCTGTGAGACCCCTAGTGCGGAAAGCTAAGGCTTCAAAAGCGTTAATATATTCATCCACTGTACCAGTCTGTCGGAGCTTAGTGAGACGACCCAGAAAAGAGTCTTCCTGTTCAAAGCGATCTCGAAGAGCTTTGGTAAATTGGGTCTAGGTCCTAAAAGGTCCATTGCAACGCTGATGCCATTCCCACCATTGCCACCTTTCATTGTCTAAGTACATGCTCCCCAACATAAGCTTATTCGCATCATCTGGGATATGATTCAATTTGAAATACTGCTCCATTTGTGCTAGCCATGTGGACGTGTGAGAACCGTCAAATTTATGCACATCCAACTTGGGAGGTCGCTGACTGGGTGGTGAATGGGTGTGCCAGACATGAGGAGAGTGGATAGACTCACCCTCATTGTATTCATGGCCAATATACCCCTCCTCGTGGGCTGGTTCCTTGCCCTTCGGGAGGAATTGCTGTATCTGGAGACTTAGTCCGCGAATCTCATTTTGGATGGAGTTCATCGCAGTTTGGATGGAGGTCACATTGTATTCAAGTTTTTACATCCTTTCATTGGCCATCGCTTGAGCTCTAGTTTCTACCATACACCAACCTGATGAAAAATTGGGACCGCCTAAAATTTTTTTACTAATAAATTGAATGGTACCACCTTGCTCAGCTCGTCGTCCTGATTCTGATGGGCTAGATCACCAATAAGCACCCCAGAAGATCTCAGACTCTTTTTTTTTTGGAAAACTCCTAACAGAGTTTTAATCCTTGATCAATACTGCAGTCGCCAAATCCTCAAAATGTCAATGCTACCAAAAGTCCTGCGAAAAGTATACCCCGGTATAGGAACCCTTCCAACAACTCCGATCTGGTGGGTCTGAGAGATCTGAATGGCGGAACAACTGCTGCGCGGATCGGATCTGCGGGACAGATGTCTGTTGCTGCTGTACCTTTTTGCACACGCAGATCGGGAATAGATGATGTGTGATACCCCGATAGAAAAGGAAACTATGGTCGTGAGGAGTGTCAGGTGCTATAGGTCGCAATATACATAAGGGTCTGGCAGTAGTACTCGACCCAATGTTTCAGGGCTCTAACTAAGGAGGATCGACCGTACCCTTAGCCGTACCACCCGACTTCCCTATCGTACGGGCAAGTAATCTCTCCGAGTGCTGTTCTCGGTGTACTGTAGCCACAAGACGGCCGACTGTTTATCTATGGCGAGGTTTCAAGGGAGCCTAGGGGGCTTCCAATATACCCAGAGGGTACGTGGAAGACAGTCAGTGCGCGGTTCTGTCTAATGCGCTACTACTCGAAGGGGTACCCACAGGGGTTACAAGGGAGTCCAACAGACGTGACCACCTCTTGTATTTCCTGCATGCATGCCTCCCCAAATCCGCAGGTTTATGCGCTTAATGACAGATCCCGTGGTTTAAAGACGCCGGAACACGTCTCTAGCCGAATTTTTTTTTTGCTAAGAATTGGAGATCCCACCGGCCCTGGAAAGCACTCTGATACCACTTTTTATGCTCTTAACCTGCAAAATGATACCCAAATACAGAATATGCGAAGAAAAGATACCCAGAACACAGAATAGCAATGATTTTATTATCCAGAGAGTAATGTTCACTTGCCTCTTCGAGGGGGCAACCTCCAATAGAGCAGAGCTCGACTACAAAATAAGACACAATGCTCCTCGCAGGGAGTCTCTATCCTTTATATATGACTCATACATGTAATACCACGGGCCAATACCGTGGGTTTTATTAATACCATCTATCTAATACTACGACCCATTTGCAACTAACTGTGGTCCCGTCATTCATTGCGGGTTAACCACTTACAAATATTAATATGGGCTTTATTGGCTTTTGACTATGACGTGATCCCATGACATAAATAAGGGGGTTAGGGTGGGACCCTAACATCTTTAGGGTCGATGGGATCCTTCACCGATCTTAGGGACGAACGAATGGTGTTCAGGGGCCTAAAGGACACATGGATACTATGTCTCCTGAGAATCCTACCAATTCTATCAGTGGTCCCTTGAACATACGGAAGATGGACACCAGGAACACAATCTTTTGGTTCTCTTTTCGCCAGAAAATTCTTGGAAGCTTTAAGGAAAGCCCTATGACCCATGTATCTATTGTAACCATTCTCCACAAAGACATCCAACAGATGGGATTTTTCCTTCTCAAAGCTCTTCTTGTCCGAGATCCTCAGGGCCCGAGTAGCAAGGGTACTAAGAACACCCATCTTTTGAGCCGGGAAATGGTGGGAACTGGCATGAAGATACTACTCCGTATGAGTTTTCTTTCGAAAAACTTGATGGGCGAGGGAACCATCATCATTCCTAGAAATAAGAATATCAAGGAAAGGAAGGCATCCCTCAACTTCCTGCTCCTTAGTGAACTTAATGGCTGAGGATTGCCTGTTAAGATGATCAAAGAAGAGATCAAGCTCATCCTGGCCATGAAACCAGATGAAATTGGTGTCATCCACATACCTCTTCCATAGTTTAGGAAGGAGTCGGGAAGAGTTCAGAGCCTTAGACTCAAAATCTTCCATAAACAGATTAGCAACAACAGGGGAAAGAGGGGATCCCATTGCAACCCCACATGTTTGCTTGAAGAACTCCTGGGAGTTCTTCGAGCAAACATGTGGGGTTGCAATGGGATCCACCCTTTCCCCTGTTGTTGCTAATCTGTTTATGGAATATTTTGAGTCTAAG
This sequence comes from Pinus tabuliformis, assembly GCA_031772625.1. Taxonomy (NCBI): domain Eukaryota; kingdom Viridiplantae; phylum Streptophyta; class Pinopsida; order Pinales; family Pinaceae; genus Pinus; species Pinus tabuliformis. Next base: position 866,528,784 of record CM062805.1, read on the forward strand.
GCTCTGAACTCTTCCCGACTCCTTCCTAAACTATGGAAGAGGTATGTGGATGACACCAATTTCATCTGGTCTCATGGCCAGGATGAGCTTGATCTCTTCTTTGATCATCTTAACAGGCAATCCTCAGCCATTAAGTTCACTAAGGAGAAGGAAGTTGAGGGATGCCTTCCTTTCCTTGATATTCTTATTTCTAGGAATGATGATGGTTCCCTCGCCCATCAAGTTTTTTGAAAGAAAACTCATACGGAGCAGTATCTTCATGCCAGTTCCCACCATTTCACGGCTCAAAAGATGGGTGTTCTTAGTACCCTTGCTACTCGGGCCCTGAGGATCTTGGACAAGAAGAGCTTTGAGAAGGAAAAATCCCATCTGCTGGATGTCTTTGTGGAGAATGGTTACAATAGATACATGGGTCATAGGGCTTTCCTTAAAGCTTCCAAGAATTTTCTGGCGAAAAGAGAACCAAAAGATCGTGTTCCTGGTGTCCATATTCCGTATGTTCAAGGGACCACTGATAGAATTGGTAGGATTCTCAGGAGACATAGTATCCCTGTGTCCTTTAGGCCCCTAAACACCATTCGTTCGTCCCTCAGATCGGTGAAGGATCCCATCGACCCTAAAGATATGAAGGGTGTTTATATGATCCCTTGTTCCTGTGGGACACCCTATATTGGGGAGACTGGTCATTCCATTAATCAGAGGATTAGTGAGCACGCAGCGGATCTGAAGCATAGGAGATCTAAGTCTTCCGCTTTGGCTGAACATGTTGAGAAAACCAATCATCATGTTTGTATTGAAGAAGCCAGTGTTATTGCTAAGGTTTCGCATTTCCATCATCGAAAGTTCAGGGAAGCGCTTGAGATCGAAAAGAGACCAAGCAATCTCAATAGAGAGGATGGTTGCAAAGTCAGTAGGTGTTGGGTCCCAGCCCTCTCTTCCTAGTCGTTTTTCCGTCCTCTTTGGTTTTTTGTGTCTTCTATCTTTATTTTTACTTATTTATTTATTTTATTTTTATTATTATTATTATTATTATTATTTTTTAAATTTATTTATTTATTATTATTATTATTATTATTATTATTATTATTTTTATTTATTTTTTTTTTCTTTTTCGATTTTTATTTTTAATTTTTGGTTATTTATTTATTAGTTTTTATTCGTGTGTATAGCAACCTATTTCTTCTGATATTTCAAGGTCCTTTATGCCTATTATTTTTATATATTGATTATTTTTATTTAAGGGCCTCCATATAACTAATTTTCCTTTCTAATTCTTTACAGCTTATATTTTTAACTAATTTCCGATCTATCATATCATCCTTTGATTTTCTTTATTACCTTTTATTAATTAACATACAATTTTTATAATATTTTTAAATAAAATTAATTTATACATTACTCTATACATCTAGGCATTTAACTTATCCTTTATTATAAGGTCATTTAATTAACTAATTTTCCATAGCTTAATTACATTTTATTATTTAACATACATTTTTAATAATACTTTTATATAAAATTAATTTATATATTACTCTATCCTTTATTACAAGGTCATTTAATTTACTAATTTTCCTTTTAAATCGTTAACTAACTTATAATTTTTATTAACTTTGATTCTCTTTATTACCTTTATTATTTTAATTAACATACAATTTTAATAATACTTTTAAATAAGATTATATTTTTTATTCTTTATTTAACCAATTTTCCTTTTTAAATTATTAATTAACTTATAATTTTTATTTATTTATTAGGTCTCATGCCAAATACCCTCAATAATAATATTTTATTCATCCATTAGGTCATTTAATTAACTAATTTTCCTTTTAAATTATTAATTAAATTATAATTTTTAATTATTAACTTTGATTTTCTTTATTACCTTTTATTTTTAATACTTTTAAATAAAATTATTTATATTTTTTAGGCCTTTCAAGGTCATTTATTTGACTAATTATTAATTAACTTATAATTTTTAATTATTAGGTCTCGTACCATTTACCTTAATAATAATTTATTTATTTTTACTAATTAAACTATTATAATAATTTTGACCCCTGTCCTTGAGTCAAACTAGCCGTTAGAGATGATAGCTGTTGGAGGCTCCGCTCAGACTATTTAGCATGATGAGCTAGATCTGTTTCTTCAACTTGTCGTGACGATGAACCACACTAGTTGGTTCGAAACACGTCAAAAAATGAGATTCCATGTGATTTTCGCCGAGGAACCATGAACATGAGAAAAGGAGGAAATCAAGCCTCTCACCAAGGGGCTAATCACACAACAAGTAAATAATGAATATCCTATCCTAGAACTATAGGGGACTAGGGTCGATTAAAAGGATGGAAGAAGTAAAGTCTCTAATTAAAAAAGAATGACCTCTAGTTCTCCTACTCCATGATACAAAAATGGGGGATCAAGATATCCTCCAAAATCAGTGTAAAATATGAAATACTAGTGGGATACTATCAGTGAACGTAAGAGGAGCGTCAGGGTGTGTATCCACTCTGTGGAACCAAACTTCACTTAGAGTGTTGGACTATTTCTTGAAAACTCATTGGTTGGCCACCATGTTCCTTCATCTCCCCACAACCTAGGTATGTTCTATCATTAATATCTATATGCATGTTCAGTTTAGAGAAAAACAAAAGTCGCTGGACTCCTTGTTAGTTATTTGAGATTCCAACTCTAGATTAGACTATATATTGGGGGGCTATTAATACCATCCTACATCAATGGGAAAAAAGGGATTTACAGGTGAGTGATCAATTTCAAGAAAATTGAAAGATCTCATTTAAAAACTAAATTTGTTAGATATAAAACCAGCTTCTAACAAATTTACTTGGAGTAACAAAAGATTGGGTCCGGGCCATATTGTTGCTTCTATAGAATAATTTTTAGTATCATACTCCTTAACTCAAAAAAATATTGACATGCTCCAAAATCCTTCTGTGGAACAACTCATACCACATACCAATATCTCTTGATTTTTTAGAAAATATTGACTGTGGGCCTCTCCCCTTTCGATATTCCCAATCTAGGCAATATCAGTAGGCTTTAGCAACTTGGTGAAATCAGTCTCAAGTGAATGGGTCATCGGCAACCCAGTTACAATCTAGGAACAACAAATTAAATGAATGAAGGGAAATATTCAAAAATGGGAAAAATTTTAACACACAATAAACAAATTAGTTATACAGACACATGACAGAAGGTTAGAAATAATTCAATTTCATATGGAAAATGGGTAGCTGACAAATGATCTTATCTAAGCAAAAAAGGAATAATTCAGAGCCTATCATAAAGTACTAAAGGAGGAAGAGGATATCTGGTAACTAAATTTCAGAAGCATCTAGTTATAGGTAATGGATATGAATTCAATTTTTTTCCAAAAACAAGTCAAAAGTTGAGTATGGAAAAATAACATCGAGGAGATCACATCTAAGGGAACTAAAATTTTGGATTTCACACAAACCAAGGAGGATATGATTCACCATTTTAGTGGTCTCTACGTAGCTAAATCTCCAGGCAGCCTTGAATCGAAATGCATAATGTCAGAACATATCATAGATACAATATCTCATTATTAATTAACTTATAATTTTTAATTATTAGGTCTCGTACCATTTACCCTAATAATAATTTATTTATTTTTACGAATTAAACTATTATAATAATTTTGACCCCTGTCCTTGTGTCAAACTAGCCATTAGAGATGATAGATGTTGGAGGCTCCGCTCAGACTATTTAGCATGATGAGCTAGATCTGTTTCTTCAACTTGTCCTGACGGTGAACCACACTAGTTGGTTCGAAACGCGTCGACAAATGAGATTCCATGTGATTTTCGCAGAAGAATCTTTCTCTAACTTGATATGGATCACAGAAGCCTAAACTCTATTCATGATTCCTTTTAGCTTCAGATCTAGGATGGCATATGTGCCCATTTCCTTATCTTCTTCAGTGTTTTGCACTCTTACCTCTCGATTGGTCTTTCGCCTAGCCTTCCTTTGGATCCTTTCTAATTATTTTTCCTTCTCGACCTCTGATTTCTTAGTGGCTAAGCTTGGAACAAAAGGTCCCATTTTTGATTTTGGGGATAGGAATTGCTTCTAATCTGAGGACGAGTCCATATTTTGTTGTGTTGGGAGTAGATCTTCTTTACCTCTGGATTTTGTTTTGGATCCATTTCTTGGATATTTTCTTGTTTTGTTAGAGTTACTTGTGTGATTTCCCCCTCTTCATTCACCAAATTCAGTGCTTCATAGCTTTTGGTATTTGTTTTTTCCTTTACTAGTTTATTCTCCATTTACTTTTTGGGGTCGCTTGGGGGAAGATAACCCCTTCCATTTGTTCCCATTTTGATATGATTACTTGGAAGTATTGGTCTATTGTTTGGCTAGGCATTGTCTCCTTTTTTGTTGTTTCTTTTGATCTTCTTGACTTCCATGCCTTGGTTGTTCCTCTTGTTTATTTTTACAGCTTTGAGCAAAATGGGCATATTTGTGGCAAACTTTGCATTTGAAGGGGAGTTGAGCGTAATCCACCTGTTGGATATGGGACCAACTATCTAGATTAAGGGTTATTTTTATTGGAATCCCTTTATACGGACCTACCTTAATGCATATCCCAACATAAGAAAAAATATCCTCTTGTGGCCTAACATGATTGACACATTTTCCTAGGGCATTGCCAATGTTTCTAAAAGTGGTATCATTCCAACAATGCAAATGGAGAAAAGGAAGCTTCACCAAAATTGGAATAGTAGAGGGGAATTCACTTTTTGGATTGAAGTCTAGAGATATAACCCTTGATCCCCCATTAATTAAGGCCACTACGAAAGGTCAAATCTTGATATTTATTATTCCTAAAGAAGAAGTTGAAGAATCCTTTACCGTAAAATGCCGAGGAGACAAAACCCTTAACTAAAGGTTTCCAAATTTTCTCGACCCATAACCTTACAATTCACGAGGAGGGCCAAATCCCCATAAATTGGCCTACAACCATGCTTAACAAGTTGCAAGGCATGGGTTCGAGATTGAGGTGCGAAAACCTCAATCTTGGGGATTTCCTCTAGTTTCTTGATGAAACAAGAAGGATTTGTCTTTTAAACTTTTGGCCCATTCACTACCACTGAATTAAATGTGATAATATCTAGGTTGGGAGGGGGATGTGAGGTGAGCACCTCCCCTGGCTAGCCTCGAGTTGCTGCAGATGCATTGGTGTAATTAAAACCCTTAGGTCTGTTAGAGTTTCACAAAACTTGACACCAAGGAATGTGTTAGAAGAATGAAGACCTGCATTACCTATAAAGAACAAAACTAATGATGATGTTATTCCAAATGGAAATATAATGAAATGGTAGCTACAACCAATATGTATATTGGGCATGAAGGACATGGTGCTCAAAAACAAAAACATAGGCCAAGTAAAGTCTAACGAATCTACTAAAATTTTAAATAAGCAACATGCGAGCTAAAGATGTAATGTGGAAGTAATATCCACATTGGAAATAGAATTTCGATGTAAAAATTGGTATATATATATATAAATAAATAATATATAATTAAAAAATAAAAATAACCCAATTTTGATCCCGATAATGACAAATGTATTTATATATATAGGAAATAAAAATTAAATTATGTAACATGTAAATGTAAATGTATATTAAATATAATAAAATACAACCTCAACTATCAAAAGTAAAGATTATGTAACATGTAAATGTTTATTAAATAATAATAAAATACAACACCAACTATTAGCCAAATAAAGAATATTTAGAACTTAAATATGAGATAAAAAATAATAATATATTATTTTCTTAATCCTAACTCGTATACCTTGTATTACCTTAAGTCATATACTCTTTGAAACCTTTGGAATGAAAAGAAAGTTAAAGTTCGATATATAAACGTAAGCCATTGCTTTGTATATTCTTAAGTCGTCTTTGGAACAGCGCAATACATAACGTCATAAACTCCACAATCCAAGATTCATCAAATATAGGCATGAATGTTCTCACTCACGCACATTAACCAATCGAACTTAATGAATTTCTCATTACATGTATCATTATGGCAAGCACTCGACTTTTGCAGGTTCTCATTGATTTCAACATGTGGAACCACATATATATATATATATATTTGTTAAATCCCAAAGCATATTGCGTATATTTAATTTTGTAATTCACCATGCTTGGTCTTGCATTGCATTCATGATATGTCTCGACAATTAAGTTGACAAGTGTCAATTGACCCTTATTATAACGATAACGATTTAATGGGGTAAGGGTTATCGATTCTCATAAAGTGTAATGCTCACTCTTTATTTGAAAATTTTGGGCCAGAATAATCACATACAAATATAGTTTTTGGGTAGTTTGATGGGTTATAATTATAATATGAATTTTTTTTTATTTTTTTTTTTTTTTTTTTTTTAAATATGTGGTTTGAGGATTAAATTTTTTTGATTAGTAGTGTGGGTTGTGTGTTGGGACATATATGGGTTCATCTAAAAGTATAATGGTAGTGATCAGAATTGACCCCGTGTCATGCGAGTGCGATGCTGATTTAATTGCTAATTCTTCTATATACAAAATAAAATAAAATAAAATACACAAATATAATTACATTCAAATAATTTAAGATATTTCATAATGATACCATAAGAAGGTTTTGGTGATATTTTATCACAAAGGAAAAGAAAAATTTTACTGTGAAAACATATTTCCAAAATAGGTCTTTATAGTTCTTGATTATCTTAACATATTAAGAAAAAGTAGGTTGACATTATTTGGAACACTTCAAAATCCCATCATCTAATTAGTCCCTGCCTCGTCAGGGACTACAACATTCGCTTCACGGTCAAATTACATTGATCGTGCATTATTTTGCAATTTTAACCAAAGTTTCGGGAAAATGTTGATATTTCCATTTTCCATAAATTGAAAAATAATTTTCTAATTTTCTAGAAATCTTATTTCTAATTTTCAATTGGCCTTACTTCAAATGAGACATAATTGGTATCTGTCAATGCCTAACAATTGATTTAAAAATAAAAAAATAATTTTCTGAGTGCGGGCGGGGGGGGGGGGGGGTTGAGAATATAAATCTCCACTTAATGTTCCGTTGTGCGGAGATATGTTTACAATTTTCCAAATCGTATATCGTATGAATGTTTATAGAAGATGGGTATGTGCGGGAGAATGGAGAATATTATTATATTTAGTTCTGCGAAGATTTTACGGGCTGTGTGCGGGAGAATGATGGTGCATAGGTAACTTTTTTTTTATCAATCAAGATGCTTTCATCAGATTATCAAAAAGGTGTCAAGTATAAAATTCAGCTCAATAGGCCCCTTTCCTTCATTCAGAGCAGACTTGTTGATATTGGGACTTGGAGGAAAACATAGACAAACGATGACATTCTTTATTTTCGATAGGCCTATTAGCCTTGGCATACATAGAAAAAACATAAGAGAACCCTGAATAGGAGGCAACATATTAAGGAGGTGGGTTGGGAGCAGTGATAGGAGGATCAACAAAGTAGCCACATGTTCATGCATGTGAAAATCAATATGCTCCACCCTCGCTTCTAGGCTGCAGAGGTGGTCATTGGTGCGTCAATGTTGGCGTCGAAGACTATCCAATTGTTCAAGAATTTTGTTTTGACTATACTAGATGTCGTTGATGTAGGCTACCAACCCGTTATGATCCTCATGTCTATGCTCCCTTAAAATGTCCATGTTCACCTAGACGTTGCACTGCTGGGTTGCAATGGACTTGAGGGTGGCTAGACCAATCACATGGCCTGGGGAACGGGCTTGAGAGATAACAACTGCCTCCTCTGTTTCCCGACTGCTAGATGTGTCCATGGGCAGCTGATTTCCTGGGTTCAACAACTCATAATGGAGTTGATCGCCTCCCCTCGGCGAGGGCGTTCCCTTTGACGCAACATGATGTCAAGCCGAGGCTCCTAGAGGAAGGGAGAGGATGGAAAATAGGAACCACAAGAACCGTGTATGACCCAATAATCAAACAAGTAGAAAATACACCACCGAGATATATAACACCATGCAATACAACCAAACACAAGAATCCTGGTGGATGACACGAGATTGTAGTCCAAAGGCGTGCCTAAGCGTGGAGCTTTCCCCCACACCCAAAACTGGCCAATTAAAACACCCCAACCCCTGGACACAAATAATTCCCACCACTGGTCTAACATCGTGCTCTTAGAACCGCCTTTGTGATTTCTGAGGGTCGCAAAGCGACTATGGACCAACCCTTTTCTTTGAGTGCCGAAAGGAGTAGCACCCCAACAATCCTGTAGCTGAGACGAGCTCAATTGCATAGCTGGGCACTCTAACACTTGAAACACAAATTGCAAGGGGTAAAAACTAGCTTACCTCGAGGACCAGGTGCCTCGTCCGTCACCGACACTAACTCTTCATCCCTCAAGCAGAGGTTCCAAGCGGGAATACAAAGAGACTCAACATTATCTCTCATTCCAGGATCCCATGGATAGTCCCTAGCCTCAGTACGGTGCCACCTTGGGCCATCCCATACAACTGTCGCTCTGCACACCCACTACCTTGACCTCAACAAGGCATTCAAATACTGAGTACCACTACCCTCTGTACCCTCCCAATTCATCGCCCAAAACATAAAACTAGAGAATTTCCCTTTGTGCCCTAGGTGTTTATCAACAACGCGTGCGAGCAGGGTGTCTGCCTGCAGGAAATTAGAGTATTCTTGATTCTTCATGGAAGATTAATGGGCACATGGAGGACAAACAGACACCGTACTCGACCCACTTTCCAAGTGGTTATCTGGATGTATACCCCCATCGGGGACAAAGGAGTTTGCAGCTAAGAGGTCTTGGATTGCCTATAATTCTCCTGGGTTCAATTCTGCCTTACTCTTCACTTCTTTCCATATGGTGGTGAATTCTTTGTGGGGATTCATCGAGCCATAATTGGCAAGAAAATCTGCAAATTTATTACCCGCGCGAAGCACATGCCCAGTAGATGCATAATCAAAATGTGTCAGGAGGTGATTTATTCTCTCAAGTTGGACTTCCTAGCACTAACTTTGGGATATTTTGGGAATGGTAGAACCGTTGATAATCTTCTGAGTCATTTGGATAATCAGTTTGGAATCCCCCGCTATGTGGATCCTTCGCCACTGCTGCTGATGAGCTAATACCAACCCATTTTCTAGTGTTGTCAATTCCGCAACATTATTTGTAGTATATACACAGTAGCGAGTGTAGACTCTAGTTGGGTGACCCTGAGAATCCTGCATCACCCCACCATATCATATTGGGCCTAGATTTCCTTTTTAGGTGCCGTCGAAATTGATTTGAATGCAACCGTCCGGGGGTCTAAGGAAGACCGATGGAGATGCTGTGGGAGGATCCCTTGCAATAGAGGACAAAGGATGGATCATTGCCTGGGAAAAGTTAAGAGAGAGGAGGATCCTTGATTCCTGAGGATCTTCTTGCCAATAATTTGGGTCCCATTTTTTGGAGAGGATGGTTTCCCTCATGTTCTCTTTCACCTGTGACCAAATTAGTGAGCTCAAAGGAGACTAATATTGAAATATTTCTTGATTACAACCTTTCCACACATTCTAGAGGGTAAAACCCAGCGTAAACCACCATGCTCAATTAACAATGGGGTTCTTAAATCAGTGGGTCTACCATCCTTCTATAGTTTCCAAGATATCCTCTGGATGGCAACCAATGTGGCTGAAAAGAGTGGCGATCATGTCCCATACTTCTCCAGTAGTCGAGTAGGCATTCAATAGGTGTTGCATTGTCTCCTCATTCTTCTCATAGAGGGGGCATTTGAATGGGCCCGAGTATCCTTGTTTCAACAATCTATCCCATGTAAGGAACTTATTATGCCTCACTAACTAGAGGAAGCGCTACTTTTTGCCTGTTGGAGCATTTAGTGCAGCTAAATTAAAAACAAACCACAGCAGATAAAACACATCACAAAAGAGACACAGGAGTTTTACGTGGTTCACCCAACCAATCTGGGCTACGTCCACCAAACATAGGCATCGACAATCTTATTATCAAAATAGGAGATTACAAAAGAATTAATTTCCTCTCAAACGCTCACACTATACACCCAATCCATCTGGACACCTGTTTTATAGCTAAGAGGATCTAACTGCCTCATAAATCCTCCTACAGAAAATATAGGATGCATTAACTCACTCCCAACAAAATAGAGCTAATATAGCAACCAAATCAGATTGTTGTCACCTACTGAGATTTTTGCCTAGTTTATTAAAACAGAAAATCTCAACAATCTCCACCTTGACAACAATTAGCCTGATGCCTTGTTTCTTTATTATTTATTTTTTCTGCAAGCCAAGAGAAGCCAAACACCAACACAGCTTCTCCAACAAAACTGGTTTCGTGAACATGTCTGCACAATTTTCCTTTGTATGCACCTTTTCAAGAGAGACTCCCCTTTCAGTGATAACCTGTCTTACAAAATGGTACTTAATTGGTATATGCTTTGATTTACTATGATAGGCCGGATTCTTAGCCAAATGTATTGCACTTTGACTATCACAAAGTAACTTGATGTTGTCCTGTAACCTACCAAACTCACCAAGCAAACCTTTCAGCCAAACCGCCTCTTTGCAAGCATGCGAAGCAACAATGTATTCTGCTTCCGTAGTGGATAAAGCAACAATGTTTTGTAGCTTCGACATCCAGCTAATAGCTCCACCTGCAAGAGTAAAGACATACCCTGAAGTTGACCTTCTCTTATCCAAATCACCTGCAAAATTAGAATCAACATACCCGCAAACAGATTCACTACTCTTATTGTAAGTAATACAATAACTACTTGTGCCTCTCAAATACCGAAGCACCCATTTCACTGCTGACCAGTGTTCTTTACCCGGATTTTCCATATACCTGCTGACAACCCCAACTGCATGTGAAATATCTGGTCGAGTACAAACCATCACATACATCAAACATCCTACTACATTGGCATATGGAATTCGAGACATATAATCCTTTTCTTCATCTTTATTAGGACATAAAATGGAAGAAAGCTTAAAATGGGAAGCTAAAGGGACTGACACAGGCTTCACATTGTTCATACCAAACCTCAAAAGTATTTTCTCAACATACTTCTGTTGTGATAGCCACAGCTTACCATTGCCCCTGTCTCTGAAAATCTCCATGCCCAAAATTTGTCTTGCTGCTCCTAGATCTTTCATATCAAACGTCCTTGCCATCTGAGTCTTCAACCTGTTGATTTCTTCAATGCTTTTGCTTGCTAAAAGCATATCGTCAACATACAACACTAAGATAATGAACATGCCATTACTTAACTGCTTAAAGTAAACACAATGATCATATTCACTTCTTATATATTTTTGACTCAACATGAAAGAATCAAATTTCTTGTACCACTGTCGAGGCGACTGCTTCAGACCATACAATGACTTCTTGAGCCTGCAGACAAATTTCTTATTGCGATGCTGAACAAACCCTTCCGGTTGTTCCATATAAATTTCCTCATCTAAATCACCATGTAGAAACGTAGTCTTAACATCTAGTTGTTGTAATTCTAAATCAAGCAAAGCAACTAACGCTGACACAATTCTAATTGAAACAATTTTAACAACTGGTGAAAATATCTCATGAAGGTCTATGCCAGCTTTCTGAGAAAACCCTTTTGCAACCAGCCGTGCTTTATATATGTCCTCTGAATCATTCACACCCCGTTTCACCTTGAAAACCCATTTACATCCCATAGTTTTCCTACCTGTGGGAAGTTCAACCAGATCCCATGTGCCATTCTTACCTAAGGCCATCATTTCTTCCTTCATAGCTGCTTTCCATTTGTCAGTCTTTGAACCTTCTACAGCTTCCTGATAACACAAAGGTTCATCATCGTTAGCGGTCAAAGCAACTGAAGTAACATAATCATCATACCTTCTCGGAGGGCGTTTGATTCGTGTAGACCTCCTTAAGGATGTTTCTGGTGCTTCCGCAATTGGCTGACTACCATTTGTAGGAACTTTTTCATGACCACCATCTGAGACCTGTTCATGACCTACATCTGAACCCTGTTCATAATCTGACTCTGAAACCTGTTCATGACTAGAATCTGAACTATGGTCATCATAACTATCATCAGAAGTGCTGTCAAACTGAATGTGCTGAAAATCAGATACATCATCCTGTTTCAATTTATTATCTACATCTAACTGTACAAGAGAGGATTCATCAAACTTTACATCTCTGTTGATGATAATTTTGTGGGTAGTAGGATCCCACAATCTAAATCCCTTTGTTCCATCACCATACCCAACAAAGATATGCCTTTTTGATTTTGGATCTAATTTAGTTCGCTGATGTTTAGGCACTAGAGCATATGCATCACAACCAAACACTCTGAGTTTAGAATAATCACAAGGGTGTCCTTTCCATACCTCTTGAGGAATCTTGCAACCTATCGCTGTCGATGGTGATTGATTTATCACATAGCAAGCTGTAGCCACCGCTTCTGTCCACAACTCCTTCTACAAACCAACGTTACTCAGCATACTCCTTGCTCTCTCCAAAAGAGTTCTGTTCATGCATTCAGCAACTCCATTTTGTTGAGGAGTATAAACAGTAGTCTTATGTCTCTCGATCCCTGCATCCTTGCAATAGTTTTCAAACTCCTTGGAGGTAAACTCACCACCATTGTCAGTTCTTAAACATTTTATAGTTCTACCAGTGTTGTTTTCTACCAATGCTCTAAACTGCTTGAAAATTGTAAAAACATCAGACTTCCTTTTCAACATGTAGACCCACACTTTCTTAGAAAATTCATCAATAAACGACACAAAATATGACGAGCCACCATACGAGGTTGTAGGTGCTGGACCCCAAACATCTGAATGGATATAATCAAGTATTTCTTTACTAGTATGTTTGCCTGTTTTAAACTTTTGTTTACTTTGTTTGCCAAATAGACAATGTTTATAGAAAACTAACTTTCCAGACCTTAGATTAGGAAGTAACTTGCGATCAGCCAAAATCTTTAATCCTCTTTCGCTCATATGGCCCAACCTTTGATGCCATAGGTAAATGGAACTACTGTCATGTTCAGACACCGTAGACACATGAACTGACCCTGTTCTTCCTTCTAACTAAAACAGATTTCCTACTTTCTTAGCTTTCATTACTAGTAAAATACCTTTGTAAATTTTCATTACTCCACCTTGAATGACAGTTTTATATCCATTTGTGTCAAGTGCCCCTAGTGAAATTAGATTTTTTCTTAAATCTCGTACATGTCTTACATCAGTTAACATTTTTGTTGTCCCATCAAACATTTGTCGTTGTATACTCCCTATTCCCACAATATTAGATGTGACATCATTACCCATGTACACGACTCCATCATTCACTGATCTATATGTCTTAAACCAGTCTCTATGAATACACATGTGGTTTGATGCACTGGAATCTAGCAACCAATGTTGATCATGATTTGACAAATTAACTGATAAGACTTCGTTGCTCATACCTGAACCAGATGCTGAAACTATATCAGTCGTGTTCGCTTCCTTCTTTTCTGTCGATGAATCTTCTTTAGAAGTTTTTTGTCACTTCCAGCAATCCTTCTTCAAATGCCCTGATTTGCCACAAAACCAGCACTTTACTTTACTTTTCTTTCCTTTTGACTTTGAATGCGAATCGCTGCGCTTACCAGAGCGTCTTTCTCTAGAACGACCTCGAGCCATCATTGCCTCTGATGTAGAGGTGTCAGCATTCGACCGCTTCCTGGTCTCCTCGGACAACAAAGCTCTGACGACATCATCAAATTCAATGGTTTCGGATGAACTAAGACTTATAGAAGTAACAAAATGATCCCACGACTCAAGCAATGAGCACAATAAAGTTATGGCTTTATCCTCGGCTTCAAATTTTACTTCTATGCTTTCTAATTGCACCATTAAAGTATTAAAAACATTCAAATGATCAGTATTGAGGTACCTTCCTTCATTCGCAAGCTGTATAGCTGCCGCTTCATGAGAATCCGATTTGTCAAGGATTTTGTCATATACAGCTTCTCCAACTTCGTCCACAAACCAGAAACAGTCTTCTTTGACACGATGTTAAATAAAACATCATCAGCCAAACACAGGCAAATATCGCTCAAGGCTCTTCCATCCAATTCATTCCACTCATCATCAGTAACGGGTTAAGGCAGTTTGGATCTGCCCAACAACGCCTTTGCCACACCTTGTTGTACCAGCAGATCATGCATCTTTACCTTCCAGATCTCGAAATTATTTTTGCCATTAAATTTCTCGATTTCAAATCGGGCACTCTGAGTTTTCGCCATCTCGTTTAAAAAATCAAAGAATCTCCAATTCCAACTTTAAAATAAATAAATTAATCTCAATAAATGCCTATGCCTTATTGTATAATGCTTTTATTCTATAATAAAAACAAACAAACCCCTTTGCTGTATTTTAACCAAAAAAAAAAACCCGCGCTGGAAGCAAATACACACACACCAGCAAGGGACTTGGCGCTTGCCGACGAACACAAGAAGCGCGCAAGCTGAAAAACGCTGTAAGTGTCGACAATTTGGCACGTGTATACCTCTAAATTACACGCTAATCTGAAAATTGGCGCACTGGCGCCCTTAATTGAATCGGGTCCGTGCCATTTCAGTATTTTGGCGCGACTGTTTTACTCTAGCCCGCGCCAATCCCAAATAAAAAATTCAAAACAGAAATACACTACTCATTAATTCATATGCGTGTTCTGGCAATCAACACGTACCCTCTGCAGCCGTTGTGTGTCACGTGGAGTTTCATAGGTTATTGAACCAGTTTTCAGAACAGATGGCGTGTATAAAGATGCGTTCCGATTCTCTTATACACATTCGTTGTTTTCTTATTGATTTTTGGGAGCGCAGCATACACAAACACAGATAGCCACGCTAACAGCTCATTTGCGCTGGCCTACTCAAACACACGCACAGTATTTCGCTGCTGATCACCGCTGAATGCATTCACTGCTCATATCCTCCACGTATGCATCCGCTCCACGACATACACACTTAGTTGAATAGTAGTTTTGCAACGCAGTTCAATCAGCGCAAACGCAGTGTTATAACCCACCATTCAATGCTGTTCCGTTATGGGATAACTCCACGCTTTTTTCAACACTATTCTCCACGCATATAAATCAGATCTTATACATATATCCACAACGTTGTTTTAAAAAAACCTCCCACGCAGCAATGTCTAACACGCAGGTCAGGTCCATGGCAAAGGTGTCACATTCGATTTCTCTATTATATGCTGGTATTCAGCATCAGTTCACCGCCACGACTTGCGCTGTTTCGAAAAACAATGGTAACGCTACGCTGTTTCCAGTCTTGCGCTGTCATACGCAGGTCCATGCAACACCATGCCTCCAACATGCTCTGATACCAATTGTTGGAGCATTCAATGCAGCTAAATTAAAAACAAACCACAGCAGATAAAACACATCACAAAAGAGACATAGGAGTTTTACGTGGTTCACCCAACCAATCTGGGCTACGTCCACCAAACGTAGGCATCGACAATCTTATTATCAAAATAGGAGATTACAAGAGAATTAATTTCCTCTCAAATGCTCACACTATACACCCAATCCGTCTGGACACCTGTTTTATAGCTAAGAGGATCTAACTGCCTCATAAATCCTCCTACAGCAAATATAGGATGCATTAACTCACTCCCAACAAAATAGAGCTAATATAGCAACCAAATCAGATTGTTGTCACCTACTGAGATTTTTGCCTATTTTATTAAAACAGAAAATCTCAACATGGCCAAAGTTTTTCTGCCCAGATTTTGTTCCATATTGTCCTTCTGGGGTTTTCAGGAGCATTATTTTTGATGAGGTATGCTTCTTGAAGAGAGAAATTTCTAGCAGTTGAATATCCCCATTTTGATTTCTCAAAGAACTGCGAGTAAGGAATCCTACGCTAGTGAAGTTGCTGAGAGAGGTGTTCCCTATCTTCTCTGGAGGTTTCCACTTTCCAGTCCATATTAGTTTTCTAATGCCTCCAACTTTGGTCAGTTTGATTTACAACCCAATTTTCAGCTACTCGACCTACACTTTGGTCTTGGAGGAGGGCCCTGAGGTCTTGCAATGCGACTCCTGATCAAGATGGGGGAGTTGTTGCCAAGAGTCTTCACAGAATAAAGGAGATTGACCTTTTTTTATTTCCTAGAAGAAGTGTTCCCAAATAAGGTCATTGTTGTGGTTGGCCATGTTCCATATTGTCGATCCTGATAGGAAGGAGGGGTCTCTTAAGAGTACCTCTTGATATTTTCCCTATCCATACTTTTGAGTCTGGATATGTTTCCATTTCTCAACTCCCCCTTGGATCCATTGCCACCAAATCTTTGCCCCAAGGGTCACATTTAGATCTTCTGGATCTCACATCCCTAGACCTCTGAGCGCTTTGGGGAGAGACAATTTTTTCCAGGATACGAGAAGCCATTTTCTTTCCAGAGATGCACCAATCCATAAGAACTTCCTAAATATATTTGTCATATCTTTGTATATTATTTTCAAGGTAGGGAGAGTCAATAACTAATAGAGAGGGATCTCCTGCAAGACTACTTTTAGTAGAGTAGCCCGTCCTGCCAATTTTAGGACTCTGAAAGTCTATTTTGATAATTTCTTTAACATTTTTGAGCATAATTTCTTACAAGGAGAGATGCGAAGTGAATTGGGTAGGAGGGGAACCCCGAGGTATTGTGACGACAAAGATACGATAGTGAAGCCTAGGACCCTAGCAAGAAAGGTTTGAACATGGTGAGGGGTATGAGAAAAATAAATACTAGACTTGTCTTTGTTAAGGAGCATACCTGAGGCCGCTTGGAATTCGACAAGGATACCATCAATCTGGAGAGCTTCCCGTATAGTGGCTTCACCATACAAGAGATTATTGTCTACAAATTATTGATGATTCATAGTGATATTGGTTCCTATCAGGTGAAGGCCTCATAGAGCATTGGTACTTTTGGCTGTTGTGATCAACCTGCTGAGGCCCTTTGCTGTGATGATAAAGAGGAAAGGTGAGATCAGATCACCCTGGAGGAGGCCCCTGGAAAATATGAAGGTGGAAGATGGGGAACCATTCACTAGAATGGAAAATAAAGGGGTAGAGATCAATGATTTGATCCAGCATAACCAATCTTCAGAGAATCCAAAAGAGCACATAATTTCCAAGAGGTAAGACCAACTTAATCTGTCATAAGCTTTCGACAAGTCCAGCTTAAGAAACATCCCCTGCTTATTATGGCTATTGAGGGAGTGGATGGCTTCATGGGATGTAACTATTCCATCCAAAATATGTCATCCTTCTACAAAACCCGATTGCTCCTAGCTAATGATGTGGTGGAGGATGGGCTTCAGTTGCCGAACCAGAATGGAAGAGAGAATCTTGTAAATAACGTTGCAGAGGGATATGGGTCTAAATCCACTAGAGGAATTGGCCTCTTTGGATTTAGGAATCAATGTGAGGAAAGTAACATTGAGACTTGACCAAAAATATTTGAGATGGTGGTATTCCTCCACCATCACCACAATTTCTAGCCCTAGAAATGGCTAGCAAGCCTTGAAAAATTCAGAGGTGAAACCATCAGGCCTGGGCACTTTGTTGGAGGGCATATCCTTGACCACCGCTTCCACTTCCTCAAAAGAGATTGGGATGAGTAAGGCCTCATTTTGATCTGGCTTTACTAGAGAAGGAATATGCCATGTTACATTTGCAATGTCTTATGACCTATCATTCCATTCTTCATCTAGCAACGAGTATAAAGAGGTCAACTCTCATTCCATATCTTCATGGCACTATAGGCATGTACACTTGGTCAAGATTAACAAGGTGATTCGGTTATGGTGACGGTGACTTATCATAGATCAATGAAAAAATTTCGAATTTTGCTTGCCCTCCCTGAGTTATTGAATCCATGATTTCTGCCTCCACAAAGCTTCTTCCTGGATTCTCCATTCCTCCAAATCCAAGACCAAGCTTCCTTCTTCAATGACCAGTTCCCCAGAGCATATTTCACAAACTATTTGCATCTGGAGTATCTCCATATGGTCCTCAAGTTTGCATTTCTCTACAAATATGTCCCCAAACTCCTCATGATTCCAGAATTTAATTTTTTACTTCATGGCCTTTAGTTTCCTTTGAAAGATCTATATGCGCGAGCTTGTGGGCACATCTAAAGTTTGCCACCATTCTTGAATATTTCCCACAAAACCTGGATGCTACAACCAAAATATTTGAAAGTGGAAAGGCTTATTTTTTGGAGGGGTATAAGAAGTCACATTAAGACAGATAGGTCAATGATCTGGCCCCATAGAAGGAAGAATGGAAGCTTCAATAGCCTAGTCTTTCAAAATAAAATCTTCTGACAAAAGGAAGCGATCCAAATGACAGGCCACTTGCTGTTTTCCTCCGCACCGATTGTTCCATGTGTGGACTCCCATTTTAGTGTTTACATCCTCAAGGTGAAGATCCTTGACCAGCTCATTGAAAGCCATGGAGATTGGGTCAAGTCTTCAGATTTCGCCTCTTTTTTCGTCCAAATTTCAGATTATGTTTAAGTCCCCTCCAATGATCCAGTCTAGATTAGTCTGATGAAGGTTGAGGGCTTGAATATTCTTTAGAAATAGTTGCTTATCCTGGGGGACAGAAGGTCCATAGACCACTGTTAGACTGAACCAAGCTTTTGAGCCCATAAACCGGAAGGTGACTGAAAGGGAGAAGTGGGAGTTGATCCAGTCTTTGAAGATGAATTTACTCAGATTCCATAGGATTGCAATTCCACTTGCCAAACCTATGACATATATCATCATTACATCCATAGGCTTCCAGTAACATTGGCTTGCCTCCATTATTTTTCCTGCCACCATCTTGGTTTCTTGTAGTAACACTATATCCAGATTATGCTTTGTTATCTTTTCTTTGAGAGAGAAGAGCTTACCTTTACTATTTAAGCCCTGAATGTTCAAGGATACTAAGTTCATTGAGAAGGAGGGATGAATCTGGGAAAATGATCTGTCAATTGTCCCATTTGGCCCAAGTTCAACAAAATTTCACCCGCTTCTCTAAGTACTTTATTTGTAGTCTTCCTTCTGTAGAAAATCCTGTAGATTCACGAGCTAATGAAATTTTCTAAAGCAAGAGACAAGAATATACTTCTACTATTTACAGTGGAATCCCATAAACATCGAGAAAATAATAATCAATAGAGGAAGAGAATCAAAGGCACATAACACAATAAATATCCAGGGAAAGCCACAACTCAAAACCCCACTATATGTTTTGTATTAATCCGGAACATTAAGATGAAATTACAATGCTTTTTCTCTCTAGAACAATCCTAGCACTCAACAAATTCAATCTCAAACTCATAATCAAGCTCAAGGCCAAAGCTTAGCCAATTCACAAGCTCTCCAAGTCTCCATTCCAATGTGTAATTCCTATGAATGATAGCTTGTATTTAAATGGAAATAAAGCCTCTAAAAATAAAGCAATCCCTCAAGGATCAGTTCCTGAATGCATGCACTATTAGTGCAACTCAGAAAAATCTAAAACAAATAGTACACTATCCCTGCACCCTAGTCTCAACTAAGTCTTTCTCAGAATCAACACTCATGAGTTTCAGATGGTGGAATCTTTAGTTAACTAGAGTAGCGCTAATTACGTCACTAGTGTCCCAACAAATTTTTTACTCACTATTAGTTCCTGAAACTGATTGGAACTAATTTGACTAGACTTAACTCAATAAACCGAGTTAACTAATTACAACTCATTCATAACTCATCCTTAACTCCTATAAGTTAGGGAGAACACATACATGTCTTCTAAAATACTTCCAATTCAAATTTCCTAGATTAATTAAGTTAATTAAACTTAATTAATTATTTTCAAATTTATATGAGAAAAGAATCATAGTTTAATTCAAGGACAAATTAAAATTGAATTTCTTGTTGCCATTTCTCAACACTCCCTCTCAATAAGAAAGGGATTATCCACTACCCCAATCTTGTCTCTGTGAAACTCGAATATACATCTTGGCAATGCCTTTGTCAAGATGTCAACATTCTTCTCCTCCGTGGGAATGTAATCTAACAACATGATCCACCTCAATACACAATCTCTGAGATGATGATATCGAATATCTATATGCTTGGAATGGTCATGAAAAACTGGATTTTCAGAGAGTTTGATACAACTATGATTATCATAATAAATCACTCTCAGATCCATCTGCTAACCAAACAAACCAACCAGGATCTTCCTTATTCAGATAGCCTCACATGCTGCTTAACTTGCTGCCATGTACTCTGCCTCTGCCGAACTGAGTGCAACCGATCTCTATTTCTTGTTGTACCAAGAAATTGCAGCTGACCCAATACTAAAGATCCCTCTTGATGTTCTCTTCCTATTAGATGGACTCTCACCCAATTTTCATCGATGAAGCCTTGAAGCTTCACTCCCTCTATCCGTTTGTAGCACAACCCAAAATGAGTAGTGCCTTTGAGGTATCTCAATACATGCTTTGCCTCCTTCCAATACAGCTTGGTAGGCCTAAACATCACTTGACTAAGCTGGGTAATTGCATAACACATATCTGGTCATGTGTTCACCAAATAAATGAGTGAACCCACAAGCTACTTGTAAATAGTAGCTTCCACTACTTCTCTTGAAGTAGCATACTCCTTCCTCCAGTTATCAACTAGAGGAGTCTCCATGGGTTTACTGCTCTCCATGTGGAATCTCCTGAATATCTCATTAGCATACTTGCCTTGAGAAACAAACAACTCCCCATCTCCCTGCCATACCTCCATGCCAAGAAATTAATGCATGAGCCCCATGTCCTTCATCTCAAACTCTCTTTCAAGGAACTCCTTGCAAGGTTTGGTGATATTCTCATCACCTGTCAGTATAAGATCATCTACATAAAGTATAATGATCAAAATCTTACCTTCCACCACTATGTGATATAGGTTCGCATTTGCTTTACTCTTCGTGAAACCCAAGTGAGTGAAGTAGCTATCTATATTTGTGTACTAAGCACGAGGTGCTTGCTTTAGCCCATACAACGTTGTCTTGAGTCGACACACATGTGACTCATGGTCCAAGGTTTCAAAACCTTCAGGCTACTCAATGTACACCTCTTCCTCAATCATGCCATTAAGGTAGTCTTCACATCCATATGATGGATTTTCCAACCCATCTGTGTTTATGGTGCCAAAATAGATTTGATTGATGAGTACCTTGCAAAAGGAGCAAAGATCTCATCATAGTTAATCCCCTCTACCTATAAAAAGCCACGCGCCACAAATCTGGCCTTATGCTTCTCAACACTACCATTTGTAGCTTGCTTTACCTTATAAACCCAACAAGAGCTCACAAATTACTTGTCCTCCAGTCTCGGGACCACATCCCAAACATGTTTCGAACTATGGAGTCATACTTCTCCACCATCGCATCAACCCAAACTAGCTACTGCACTGCTTCCTGAAAGGAAGATGGCTCTGTCACAACACATGCACCCATAAGTGCCATGTATCCAGTTTACCTCTCTAGTGTCCTCTATCTACGCTAAGAAGATCATGCTCCCACATTCTCGCATGCATCATCCAAGAATCTGTCAGCCTCTCTAGTGTTCTTTCTTCCATCTCTGCAAGAGTCTACCTAAGTGGATGTCTCCACTCATTGAACCTTTACATGTGGCTGCTCCACATCAATCTGAGGTATCTCAACCTTAGGAGCTAAAATATCCTCATCCACATGTAGCTCAATCTCCCTCTTAAGGGATACTTGCATGGCCTTCTCCTGATCAAACTTGACATCCCTGCGAATCACTCTCATCCGACTGGTTTGCATGTACACATGATAGTTGTGGGGTGTATCAGTGTACCCCACAAATATCCTCAACTCTATTGTTGTCTCAAGCTTCTTCTGTGCATCTTTGGTCACATGGCAATAAAATGATGACCCAAAAATCCTAAAGTGACCAACATCTGGCCTTTTACCAGAATAAGCCTCCTCTGGTGTCTTCATCTAAAGTATCTGATGTGGGCTATGGTTCTGAACATAAACTGCTATGTTGCATGCCTCAGCCCATAAGTGTAGTGTTAGGCCTTGATCATGCAACATTTCCCTCATTGCCCCTACTATGCTCCTATTCTTCCTCTCATAAACCCCATTCTGTTGAGGGTTATGGGGTGCTTCCAACTCTCGTTTAATCCCTTCCACTGCACAAAAGTTCTTAAACTAATTGGAGACATACTCACCACCGTTATCACTCCATACAGATTTAACCTTCTTTCCAAACTCTTTCTCTACCAATGCTTTGAACTCACAAAACTTTGTGAAAGTTTGATCCTTTTTCTGCATAAAAAATACCTAGCATTTACGAGAATAGTCATCAACAAATATAACATAATACCTGTGTTTGGCGGCGGATACTGTTGAGAATGGTCCACACACATCTGAATGGACTCTCTCCAGAATAGAATTTGCTCGACTGTCTCTATGTCTAAAGGAAGACTTGTTGTATTTTCCCAAAGTACAACCTTGCATGTATCAACTTGCTAAAGCGTACCTTTCCGAAGACTGGTAGATATTTGCTGCCATATCTTAAAAGCCCCATGATGCAAGTGGCCCAATCACTTGTGCCACAACTTGCCGACATCTCGGCTCAACATCTTTTCCGCTTTTGAACTCAAAGAAAAAAAATCCTCTACCTCTATATTATAGATATTCTAAACTCGAATCCCTATCTTCTTTACTTGATCCGTGGCTATGTTTCGAAGGAATGCCTTTCCTTTCAAAAATATCACATCATAGCCTCTATCCTCAAGAATGGAAATAGATACCAAGTTCTTCGTCAGTTCGAGTACATGCATAACATTATTCAAGGTGAGTGGAGCTGCATGCTCCCTCTGAAAACTAATAGTTCCCACACCAATAACACTATACTTACCGTCATCACCCATGTCAATATGCATCTTGAGATCTTTCTCCTCTAGTTCACTCAATAACTCTTTGTCGCCAGTCATGTGGAAAGAAGATCCACTGTCTAAGTACCAGACACTTCCCATCATTGAAGATACCATGCATGCAATGAGGGAAAATTCCAGTTCAAATTGGGAGGCCAAAGCCTCACCCGCCGCTCCTCCTGAGTACTTCTCCTTGGACTTCTTTAATGGACAATTTGTAGCAAAGTGACCCATCTTGTGACAATGAAAGCATTTAACTTTTGTCTTGTCCTTCTTCTTACCTCCATGATAAGAATATGATTTGGAATGAGAAATTTTACCTTTCCCCTTCCTCACCTTAATCACTAAGGCACATTTCTCTTCATCATCAGTCTTTGATGAAGAGCCATCCCTGATGTTCCTCCTGATCTCATCCTGCATCAAATCCGACCATAGTAGTTTCCAATCTAGCAAATTCTCCCAACCACTGACAGAGTCATGATAGCTATTCCAACCCTTTAGGAGTCCAAGAAGAGAAAGGCTCACCATATCCTCTTCGAAAAATGTGATTCCAACACTTCCAGGTTCATCCCAACATTGAGTGAACTTGGTCAATTACTTTGGAATCATCTCACCTTTCTCCATCTTGATTTTACGAAGTTTATCCTTTAGTGCCAACTTCCTTTGATCACTGCTATTCTGATACAACTCCATCGATGTTTTCCACATAGCATGTGGACTTTTGTTTCCATGGAGACATGAGACAATATTGTCTCAAACTTCCTCAAGGATTATCTGCCTTTCCTTCGCCACAGACTTCTTCCACTCGGCTAAGTTCTGTGCATCAATAGCTGTTGGCTTAGGAATTGCTTGTTCAATAAATTCCTTCAAGCCATTGTACTATAACACAACCTCCATCCTGTCCCTCCAGACTATGAAATTCGCGCTGTCTTCCAAGGCATACTCAAGCCTCAACCCATGGAATGCCATCTACTAATAATAAAGTATGTATTGCAAATTTGACTTTCACATGTAACCCATAAACTCAAAACTTCGAAATCTCCTTTAGAGAGCTGATTTTAAATCAATGATATCTCCCTCATCTGAACTCCAATTCGACCAATTTTTTTTTTGAATTTGGGTATATTTTCCCAAGAAATACAAATATGCAATTTTTTTATGAAAATTTTGCATGGAAATTCTCATAATTTCTCTGCAAACTCTCGGCCCAAAAAATACTCTTGCTCTGATACCATGTAGAAAATCTTGTAGATTCACAAGCTAATGCAATTTGCTAAAGTAAGACACAAGAATCTACTTCTACTCTTTACATCAGAATCCCATAAAGAAAGAGAAAACAATAATCAATAGAGTAAGAGAATAAAATTCACATAACACAATAAATATTCGGGGAAAGCCACAACTCAAAACCCCACTATATTTTTTTGTATTAATCCAGAACATTAAGATGAAATTACAATGCTTGTTCCCTCTAGAAGAATCCCAACACTCAACAAATTCAATATCCAACTCATACGAAAGCTCAAGGCCAAACCTTAGCCAATTCACAAGCTCTCTAAGTCTCTATTCCAATGTGTAATTCCTATGAAGGATAGCTTGTATTCAAAGGGAAATAAAGCCTCTAAAAATAACACAATCCCTCAAGGATCAGTTACTGAATGCATGCACTATCAATGAAACTCAGAAAAATATAAAACAAATAGTACACTATCCTTGCACTCTAGTATCAACTGAGTCTTTCTCAGAATCAACATTCATGAGTTTCTGATGGTGGAATCTTCAGTTAATTAGAGTAGCACCAATTAGGTCACTAGTGTCCCAACTGACTGTTTACTCACTATTAGTTCCTGAAACTGATTGGACTGGACTTAACTCAATAAACCGATTTAACTAATTACAACTCATTCTTAACTCATCCTTAACTCCTATAAGTTAGGGAGAACATATACATGTCTTCTAAAAGACTTCCAATTCAAATTTACTAAATTAAATAAGTTAATTAAACTTAATTAATTATTTTCAAATTGCTATGAGAAAATAATTCTATTTAAATTAACAGTTTAATTCAAGGACACATTAAACTAGAATTTCTTGTTTCCATTTCTCAGCACCTTCCCTTCTTTCCTTTCTTGAGGGCACCCGGATCTGGGAGAGTCATGGCTAAAAGGTCACCTTATTTTCCTAGCGGTTTTGGATCAGCATCTTGCTTCCTAGATATAACACTCCATTGATTGATAATATGGCCAAAGTGATTTAAATAGTTTGTAGGAATATCTTTGATATCCACTTTAATCCATATTCTAAAGATGTCCAACATTTTTCACTCTTCTGGTCCAAGTCTATTGTGTTTCTCCTCTATCTCTAGAACTCCACTAGTTTGATTTAGGATTTCCTTCAGTCTGCGATCATTCTATATGGTTTCCGACATTTTCCTCTTGGATGCCAATTTATACCCTTGGTGGGGGATGAGCTTGTCAACCTCCATGGCTTGGAGTGACTGCTGTGGTTGACTTGGGATTTCGATTTGCAGTTCCTCCTCTTTTTCATTAGTTTCGAATATTGAAAAAGGGTTTGCATCCCCGGGGTCAGGGTTTTTTGCGTGGGTTGAGGCACAGTTGCATATCACAGTTGTGGATGCGTTGATGGGGATGGGGGGGTCATGGGGGAAGGCATTTGGGGGTCTCGTTTGAGTTTGAACTGGTCGATTCCTCCTTCCTCTGACTTGCTGGAACCCTTCCTCGTCTCTTTGCTAGGAAACCTGGTGAGTTTCTTCGACAATGGTTATGGGCAATCTCAAAAAAGATGGCCATATTCATGGCATCGTCGTCATTTAAATGAAACATGCTCATATTTGAGGGGTTGGGTCCATATGGAGTCATAGTAGACTAGATCTATAGATTCTGGGAGTGGTTGAGAGATGTTCATGTGCACACATATGCAAACATATGCTGCATACCTTCATGTCTTGGTTATTTTCACTACTTTCACAAATTCTCCAATAGCATTTCTAATCCATTCTAAGATGTCTAGTTCCTAGAAATCGTCCAGGAGAAAGTATAGTCTAACCCAGATTGGTGCCACCTGAAATTATTCCTTTTTAGGATTATAGCATTCCACCCAATAACGTAGGAACAAACCCGCACTACTCAGGAAGTATGGCCCATTCTCAAAGATGTGTTTTCTATCCTGCAAGTCCTCAAAGATCACTATGAAGAACCCTTTCTCTCTGAGACAGAGTTCGATCTACCCCCAAGGGGCCCATTTGTTCTAGATCCACTACAAGAAGTCCTGTTCCCAGGGCCAAATGCCTAGAAACTTACAAATTATGGCATGATCCTTCATGTATTGTCGCGACTAGTCCATGCAGTTTTTGGGGATAGCAAAATTAGGGTTTGTTGTTGCTTTTGGAAGGCAACAATTTTCCCCCTCTGGCCTATCATTTCGTCCCCATAACTGGGGTTTTTGCGTCCATCTAAGTTGAAGCAACTACTCCTGCTAATGGCTTAGTGCCATGGATGAACAAAGTACGATTGACAACATCCTTGAAGGAGGGAGGCCCCTCTCATCTGAGCGAGGGGCTGCTCATGTGGAAGACACCTCACTACACTAGATAGGGGAGGGATGTTGCTGCTATATGGTGTTAGCGAAGCGATCTAGTTGGCCACAGCCAGCCATAAAGGTTCTGTAGAAAAACAACCAGACTCTAACAAAACCCTAGCTCAAACTCTTAGATCCTTCTCGGTGAATAGGGAAATTTATTCGACAAGGACATAATTAATGCTACAAGTTTTGCTTGTGCAAAGAGACATGGTATGTGTGGGAGAGCAGTTGCGCAAAGGTTTCACGGTCCTTTTCTTAGGTGAGGGGTGGGGGGGTGGGATACACAATCTCCACTTAACGTTCCGTTGTGTGAAGTTATTTTTACAATTTTCCATATCGTATATCATATGAATGTTTATAGAAGACAGGGTATGTGCTGGAGAACAGAGAATATTTTTTTGTTTCATTGCGTGCAGCTTTCACTGTGCACAGGACGGGGTATGTGTGAGCAAATGATGGTGCATAGGGAACTTTATTCGACAAGGATGAAATTAATGTTACAAGTTTTGCTTGTGCAGAGAGATGAGGTATGTGTTGAAGAATGAGGTGTATAGGGAATGTAATGTTAAAAGATTTCATTGTGTAGAGCTTTTACTATGTGGAGGACAAAGTATGTGCTGGAGATAAGTTGCATTTCCTAAAGTGAGATAATAACATAGTAGTGGGGACCAACATTGCTTATAGGTGTCGACATGAAAAAAAGTATTTTGTAATTTTTTTGAGAAATTTCTGAGCATCGACTATTCTAGCTAACAAAGCACTGAGATATTGCTTTGTAGCTCCATAATCTTGACCCATAAACTTCAATTTGTATTACACTCACTAATAAACTTGGCTAATTATGGTTCATATTCTCTATTTTGCGCAGATCCGCAGATATTTGCAATTGTTTTTCTGGATATGTGCTGTAAGGTTGCTCTGCTGCTAAATAGAGTAACGATGGCTCAAGAAAGCAAAAATGAGAGCGATTTGAAGGGGGGGAGCTCATTCTAGTTATTGTGTGGGGGCTTGATGGAAAGGGGAGAGAGTAATCATTGAAGAGTTGGTTGTATTTCATATGCATGATGTGTTGAAAAATACACATCAGTGATGTTTTCAATGACGTCTAACTCTATGTATCTCCTTTCTGGGTATAATTACAACATGTAACTATTTTGCGTGTGATAGGTAACTTAGACAAGAAAGATCATGTACACATTTCCACAGTGAATCACATGAACGTAGGAAGTTAAATAAATATGAAATCACATGATACATTATACAAAGTGACTGATATTAAGTGGCTTCTCTTGTTTAAAAATCAGTATTCTACAGAAGGAAACTGTGGCCAAGAACTGTACAATGGGAAATGAATGCATAAGTACAAAAATTTTCCATAGACAGATTGTGTTTGTTATTGCGAATACTTGTTCTTTGGTGTAAATCATAAATCAAAGGGTCTAAGATTTATGAAGTTTTTGTGACATAATTTTAATAATAATAATAACAAGTAACGTGTCACTACATTTTTCTCATTAGCCTAAGAATCATAAATCAAATTTTCCAAGTTTTATAAAGCTCTTGTGGCATAATTTTAACACATAATGTGTCGATGGTTGAATTGACTAGGTGTTGATCATGCATTTTTTTTTTGGTATGCTTATTGCTAAGGCATATTTATATATTTCATAGTTCTAGGGGAGGAGGGCTAATTACAAATGGTTTTACTCATAGTTTTCGGAGTCGATACTCTGTTATGAGAAATGTGCATTTTGTTTGTTAGTGTAAGAATTATACAAAATATCTGTTTTCGAAAACATATACAAATTTTATGATATCCGTCTAAGGTACATTGTGGTTCATTTGTTTTGTGACTCTATATCTCATTCATAAACAAGAGTTTTATGCAAATCGGTTGTATCTATATCATTTTACTTGTTGCCCTGTACATTGTTTATGTTGTGCTTATCATTGAGAAATACTTCATAGTGAAATTAAAATATTTGTTTGAAATGTAATTTCTATAGCATTATTGAATGAAAAAACATGTTTGAAGCGTGATTGCTAAAGCATCAATTGAGGATCATTTGTTTACTACAGATAGGAATGGTATAGATGCAATACTAAGGCAACATAATTTATTTCGTTTGAACAATTTTTCATATGATGTGGGAGATTGCATGTTTGAGAGTATGCGAAATCTATTGCATTTAAAATACACATAACCATAATTACATGAAGGAATAATAGAACATTTCAGGAATTGTTTACTTGAAGGAAAGGCCAAAGCCATATTATCTTACGAACATGAATTGGATATAGATGCATTACTACATATGCATGGTATAGATAGCCCAGATGTTTAATTGGAAAGTATGACAAAATCAACTTCAAATACTAATGCTAAGGAAGAATGAGGAATTTGGGGGAACATATTTTGTATACATTCGAATTGGTTAAAAATTCCCATAAGACTTTGGTTAAAGAAACAATGAAAAACTATTTTCATTTTAATTTAGATTTGTGCAAAAAACGTTATGGCATATTATTCCATGATGAGAATTCATTTTTTGTAAATTTCGAACCAATCTCATTCAAGATAAAATGTTCAATAGGAACTGATCATGAACCTATAATAAATATAACAACAAATCCCCACTTAATGTTTCATTGTGAGGAGATACTTTAACAAATTTCCAGATCGTATATCATATGAATGTTTACGAAAGATGTGGTATGTGAGGGAGAATGGGGAATATTATTATGTTTAGTTGTGTGGATCTTTTCCAAGGTGTGTTCAAGAGAATGTTGGTGCACAGGGAACTTTATTCGACAAGTAAAAAATTAATGTTAAAAGTTTTGATTGTGCAGAGAGACAGGGTGTGTGCGGGAGAACAATGGTGCATAGGGAACTTAATGTTAAAAGTTTTCTTTGTGTGGATGATGAAGTATGTGCAGGAGAGAAATTGAATAGAGGTTTCGTGGTCCTTTGCGTAGGTAGAGGAGGGGGGGCCTACACAATCTCCACTTAATTTTTCATTATGTGAAGATAATTATACAAATTTCTAGATCATATATCGAAAGAATGTTTATAGAAGATAAGGTATGTGCGGGAGAATGAGAAATATTATTTTGTTTCGTTATGCAAATATTTTACTATGCATAGGACAAGGTATGTGCGAGAGAACGATGGTGCATAGGGAAATTTATTCGATAAGGATGAAATTAATGTTACATGTTTTTCTTATGTGAAGAGATGAGGTATGTGCAGGAGAGAAAGGTGCATAGGTAACTTAATGTTAAAAGCTTTCCTCATGAAAAGATTTTACTATGTGAAGGATGAAGTATGTATGACAACGCATTTGCGTTTCCTAAAGTGAACTAATAACATAGTAGTGGGGACCAACATTTCTTATAGGTGTCGACATGAAAAAATATATTTTTTGTAATTTTTTTGAGAAATTTATGAGCATTGACTATTCTAGCTAAAGAAGTATTGATATTTTGATCTACAAATCCAAAATCGTGCTCCACTAACTTCAATCTGTATTACACTCGCTAATAAACTTGGAAAATTATGGTTCAGATTCTCTATTTTGCGCAGATTCAAAGCTCTATGCAATTGTTTTTCCAGATATGTGTTGTAAGGCTGCTCTATCGTTAAATAGAGAAATGATGGCTCAACGAAGCAAAAATGGGAGTGATTCAAAGGGGGAGAACACATTCTAGTTATATTGTGTGGGGGATTGATGGAGAGGGGAGAGAGTAATTGTTGAAGAGTTGGTTGTCTTTCATATCTATGTTGTGTTGAAAAATACATATAAGTGACAATTTCAATGGCGTCTAACTCTATATATCTTGATTTTGTGTATAATGACTGTTGGGCCTTAGTTTTGGTCTTGTTTTGCTTTGAGAAACTTACCTAACCATCTATTTATCATCCATTTTCATTCCATTCATCCCATTTTAATGAATATTTGATGTCCAATCAGGTATTTAATTTTAATTTGTCAATTTCTAATGTTTTTATAAAAGTTTGATTTTAAGTGCAATTTTGGCAATTTCAGAAATTCCCGTAATCACTTCATGGTTGATATGGATGTAGGCCACTTCAGCATGAATGGGATACATGAACGGAAAGCTTGGGAACTAGGACCAAGCCACCTATGCTTGGTTCCAACAGAACGAGCTTTATTATGCCTATTTGGAGCTAGTCAATCATGACTAGTCATCCAGAAATCCCATTTAAATAGGGCAGTTTTCAGATTCCATGATATTGGTCATATTTCTTGGGATGAGGGTAGTGAATTCAACTTGGATAGATGGATTAGAGTAGCTGGGTTTGTTAGAGTGAATGTAGATCAGTTTGTTTCATGAGACTCCTTATTTAAGAACCACAACTTTGATGGCTCATACATTGACTTATTATACTTTTATGCTGTAATACTTTTGGTTTGAAGACTTAATTTGAAGACTTGTGCTATTCTCAATTTGCTGCTCAATGCTATGGATGTGTGACTGATCTAAGCTTCTGATATCATCTTTCAAAGTGTGCAAGGCAAGGGTGGAGGGCCCCCACTCCAAGCTAAGTACACTTCCATGTTAAACTAGTTTTATTTCATTGCAATTTGGTTGATTGTAGCCTTAGTTTTTCAAAGTCTTATTTCAGATTGCTTTATGGTTATGCATAGTGATTGATTTCATTTGTTAATGGCTTATTCATCACTTTATTGAGTTGGAAAACAGATGTTCAAGTTGGGCATCCCTTCTACTAAATGATGGATCAAAACTAGTTTCTTTTGTTTACATGCAAGTAGTTTTATTTCCATTTAGATTTAGATATTGAGATGAATGAATTATGATGGAATATCTTATGTGTCTCTTAAGTTAAGAGCTTCTTTCATTTATAATTTATGCATCTTGAGTTTTTGTTTTCAATCTCTAATTCATTAAGTAATAATTGAGGTGAATGTGGACTTCTTGAGTTCAAGAACCCTTTCAATGTTTTTCTCTTTTGAGCTGATTGAATTAGAGTTATAAGATGTATTTTCTTTAGCTTTTAATCATTTATCTTTCAAGGTTTGGTTATATTAGATCTTCACAAATAGTGAACTTGCCTCAAAGAATAAACAACCCGGATTGATAATAAATAATTGTGTTAGTTTAGGAACATAAATTAGCTCAACATTTTGGCGCCGTTGCCGGGGAGGCAAATATCGGCATAGTCAATAGAGAGATAAAATCCAAAACAAACAAAAACATTAGTTACGTTTCATTTCTTTAATTATGTTTCTTTATGCCTAGATTTAGAGATCCTCAAGGTAGATTTATCAAAAACCCCCCACAAGTAGAGATAGGATCATCACATACACCAGTTACTGGTAATCCAATAATTGAAGAGTTGATAGAAAAGCAAAGAACTGGCCAAAGATTAACCTTGATTGAAAGGAAAACTTTGTTAGCTTGGGAAGCAAAGCAAAAATTCTCCACTTCCGGAAAACAAAAAGAGAAGGGAAAACAAATTGTTTTTCCATCCATCGATCCTCCTATCTTCCCACAACTTGAAAGTCCACCTAAAATTGAAACAACTCAAACAATGGCAGAAGAGGGACATGGATCCATTCATCTTAATCTTGAACAACAAAGAGCTGAAAATGAAAGACAACAAAGAGAATGGAGAAGGAAGAGAAAGGAAGAGGCAAAACAAGAAAATGATAGGAAGCTAGAAAACGACCGGAAAAGACAAGAAGATGGACTTGACCGAGAATCTACTTTCAGTTTTCCGATAATAGATACAAGTGCAATACTGGGAGAAGAAGTAAAAATGAAAAACATTCCACCTTCTGTGTTGCCAAACTTCTATGGAATGTCTACAGAAGATCCTGATTCATTCATGTTTGAATTTGATATCTTATGTAGAACATATGGCTATACTGATGATGTTCATAAGCTTCATCTTTTTCCTGCAACATTAAAAGCAGCAACTTTAAAATGGTTTATGGGTTTAGGAGAACAAACGATAGCCTCCTGGGATGATATGCGAACCGTCTTCCTTAAGAAATATCAACCTTATTGTAGATCTAGAGATTCAAAGGAAGATGTGTTTAGAATGACACAACAAGAAGATGAAAATCTAGAAGAATATTTAGAAAGATTCGCATATAATCTTCAGAAGTCTAAACAACATTCTCTAAATCAAGAAACTGTTCGCACAATCTTCCTCAAAGGCATAAGAGATGAATACCTGGACATTT
Organism: Pinus tabuliformis; assembly: GCA_031772625.1. Classification (NCBI taxonomy): domain Eukaryota; kingdom Viridiplantae; phylum Streptophyta; class Pinopsida; order Pinales; family Pinaceae; genus Pinus; species Pinus tabuliformis. The sequence continues at coordinate 866,561,702 of CM062805.1, forward strand.
TGAATGTGATGGGTAAAGGAGATATTTCAAACCTTCCATTCGATGAAATAGTCGAGTTATGTCAGAAATATTCTAGAGGAAGATCAAAAACTGGAAGAAGGGAAGTAAGTTCCAAAGCAGCCAAGTTAGCTGCAGGAGGGATAACAAGAGCTGAAATAGGAAGTCTATTGGAAAATTTTAAAACGGATCTTTTGAGTACATTAGGGACAAAAGTAGATGTGCTAAAGGCAAACAAGAAGAAAGAAGAACAAGAACAAGCCTTAGCAATATTTTGTTCAAAATGTAAAAAGAAACATCCTTTAAGAGACTGTCCTTTAGATAGCATTCAAGTGTGTGGTCTTTGTACAGGCAATCATTCCACAGAAAATTGTGTAACATTGAAAGAATTACAAATGAATTCAATGGAAGAAGTGTCGGAACAGAAGGTTTCTATTATGTTTCACCAAGAAGACCATGGCCACCTAGAATGCCTCAACCGAATCAGCCACAATTCCCTCAGCAAAATTATGCTTATCCATCTTATAATCCTTGGACCCCTCCAATACCATGGCAAGCTTGGCCTCCACAACAATATCCACAACAACCTGCACAAGGTTGGAGGGGATATGGTTATGGAAACCAACAACCTCAACAGTCTCAATAGTATCAACAACATTACCAGCAACAATACCAACAACCATTTTCATACCCACCATATCCTCCATCCATGCCATTTCCGCAACAAAATTCTGCATATCCATTCCAACAGCAAAATCCACCACCATTGTTGACACAACCACAACAGTTACAATTACCTTCAAATCAACCCAGACCAACGCAATTGCCATCCCAACCGGTGGCCAATCCGAATAACAAAGTGGACAAATCTGCATACACTGTAGAGGAAGCAGCATATTACCCTACATATTCAATTCTTCCTCTTGATGATGTCCATCTAAGGTCTGGAAAAGTACTTAAGAAGGATTCTCCTCCAATTATAGAAGAACCAACTGAACAAGGAGAATCATCTGAAACATCACAAACTAAGGTACAAAATCAGAAAGGAACAAATGTTACAACACAAACACCACCTTATCCTGAAAGGTTGGTAGAACAACAAAATCAAAATCAAATAACCCTTCCTGAATTTGATATCTTAGATGAGTTAAAAAATGCATATGTTAAGATTCCTTTGTTAAAAGCCATTAAAGAAATACCGATATACGCAAAAACAATAAAGGAATTGTGCATTCGGAAAGAAAGAAAGAAAAAGGATCCTACAACAATCCAAGTCATTGGTAAATTAGCAAGTCTCATGTCTACTCAAACTATAGTAGAAAAATATATTGATCCTGGTATCCCAATGGTTACCATATCAATAAATAATTTCTCTGTACCAAATACATTAATAGACTTGGGAGCAGCTATAAACGTAATGACAATGGAGACAATGAAAACTTTGCAATTAAACAACATTAGATCAACTTCAACAGTCTTGGAATTAGCAGATAGATATAAAGTTGTTCCTGAAGGAACGTTAGAAGATATCATAGTCTCCTTGGATTCATGAGAATATCATGTTGACTTCTTGATCTTGCAACCAAAGACAAACTTGGGAGGACACCCTCTGATATTAGGCAGACCATGGTTAGCCACTGCGGATGCCTTCATAGGATGTAGATATGGAAGTATTATAATTTCACATGGAGATGAAAGGAAACATATCACTCTTTATTCACCTGCACAAGCCACTTCTTTAGAATCAATACTTGAAACTCAGGAAAAGCAACAGACAAAAGTAGTTTTAAGTATCAATCAATTCTTTGATTTTAGAGAAGAAGAGGAGAATGAAGATTTGATGGACCTTCAATATGAAGCTGCAAATGAACTTCTGAATCAATGTTTTCAGGAAACATGTACTATTCGAACTTTGCAGAATTCTTTGGTAGACATCTTTCCTGTAAACACAGTTATCAACCCAACAATCAAAACAATTGAGGTACATCCTGGAAAACATTTAAATATTGGAAACCAGCTGCAATCAAAACAAGAACAATAGGTAATTGCATTACTACAGAAATACTCAAAAGCATTTGCCTGGGATTATACTGATATGCAAGGAATCCATCCTAGCACATGTATCCACCACATCTATATAGATGATAAACTTAAACCTGTTAGACAACCTCAAAGACGAATGAATCCTATGATGAAAGAAATAGTGAAAGAGGAACTGCAAAAACTGTTGAATGTTGGATTCATCTATCCTATTTCAGATAGTCAATGGGTTTCACCACTGGTTGTTGTACCAAATAAAAATGGAAAGTGGAGGGTATGTGTAGACTATCGAGATTTAAACAAGGCTACATTAAAAGATCATTTTCCTCTACCATTCATTGACCAGGTGTTAGACTCTTTGGCTGGAAAGAAATACTTCTCTTTCTTGGATGGGTTTAGCGGGTACAACCAGATTAGAATAGCAACAGAAGACCAAGACAAGACTACATTTACTTGCCCATGGGGAACCTATGCATATAATGTTTTGCCATTTGGTTTATGCAATGCACCTGCAACTTTTCAAAGAGCAGTGCTTGCGATATTTGCTGATCTAGTCCATGAATGTGTAGAGGTTTATATGGATTACTTCACTGTTTATGGAAATACATATGATGATTGTCTCAACAATCTTGAAAAAGTCTTGAAGAGATGTATCGAAACAAATCTGTCATTAAGTAACGAAAAATGCTATATGATGTTGACAGAGGGTATAGTTCTAGGACACCATATTTCCAGTTCCGGAATTAAGGTGGATCCAGCCAAAATCCAAGTTCTAGTTAACCTGATGCCACCTACAACACAAAAGGAGGTAAGAAGTTTCTTAGGCTATGCAGGCTATTATAGACGATTTATTGAAAACTTTAGTAAAATAGCTCAACCCCTGTTTAAACTATTAGCACGAGATGTTGAATTTCAATGGACAAATAGCTGTCAAAATGCTTTTCAAATTCTAAAAGATAAGCTGTTAGTGGCACCCATACTTCGATGGCCAAACTAGTCTTTGCCATTCCATATTTCGACTGACGCATCAGATACTGCGATTGGTGCCTCTCTTGGACAGAAAGAAAACTTTTTCAATTATGCAATATACTTTATAAGTAAGAATCTGACACCTGCAGAAACGAACTACACAGTCACAGAAAAAGAAATGTTAGCCATCATACATGTAGTAAATAAATTCAGGCATTATATAACAGGATATCAAGTTTTTATTCACACAGATCATTCAGCAATAAAATACTTGATGAATAAACCCATCACCAATGGACGAATAACAAGATGGCTCCTGTTATTGCAAGAATTTAATATCACAATACAAGATCAGCCAGGCAAAGAGAATCAAGTGGCTGACTTTATGTCCCGCATACAATCACCTGATGACCCAAATCCAGTTATATACAACTTTCCAGATGAACATATGTTTTCCATAACAGTAAAGACACCTTGGTTTGTAGATATTGCAAATTATTTGTCATCTGGAAAATTTCCAACTCAATTCACTAGCAAGAAAAGAAAGAAAATTGTTAGAGAAAGTTCTAGGTATAGCTGGGTGAATGGTGATTTATTTTATACTGGTTCAGATCTAATGATTAGAAAATGTGTGCATGAAGATGAAATATTAGACATTCTCAGAGCATGTCATGATGAACCATGTGGTGGCCATTTTGCAGATAAACAAACAACATATAAGGTGTTGCAATTGGGCTATTACTGGCCATCCATCTTCCGAGATTCTAAGGCATATGTCAAGCAATGTGACAGTTGCCAAAGAATAGGGAGACCAATCATGTCAGATGAGATGCCACTCAAGCCACAGGTTCTTATTGAGTCATTTGAGCAGTGGGCACTTGACTTTGTTGGACCCATTAATCCACCATCAAATGGAAAAAGGTACATTCTAGTATGCACGGACTATGTAACCAAATGGGCGGAAGCCAAAGCAGTGAGCAGGGCAACAGAAGACATAGTGGTCACCTTCCTCTTTGAAGAAATTTTTGTGAGATATGGAGTACCTAGACAAATTGTAACAGATCAAGGAACACAGTTTACATCAAAGTTAGTACGGGATCTGACAGAGAAATACAAGATTAAACACAGGAAGTCTACTCCATATCACCCTTAAGCAAATGGTCAGGTAGAATCCACGAATAAGGTCTTAGAAAATATCATGACTAAGACAGTGCAGCTAAACAGAAAAGATTGGTCTGAAAAGTTAAAGGATGCACTATGGGCCTACAGAATCACATGGAAAAATACAACTGGTTTTAGTCCATACCAGTTGGTCTATGGGAAAGAAGCCTTATTGCCTATCGAATTTCAGATACAAACATATAGACTAGCAGCTGAATTGGGCATGGACCTGACTGAAGCACAACAACAGAGGATCATGGAACTGAATCAATTGGATGAGCATCGTCAATAAGCTATAGAACATACTACATTGGTGCAACAACAAAGAATGAAATGGCACGACAGTTACATCAAAACAAAGACATTTCACAAGGGAGACTGGGCCTTACTATTTGACTCCAAATTCAAAGACTTCAAAGCAAAGTTTACAACACACTGGCTAGGCCCATATGAAATTGAAGAACTCTTTGACAATGGAGTAGTAAAGATCAAGACAATTGACCAGGACCCCACCTCATTTGTTGTAAACGGACATAGGCTGAAAGTTTATCATCAGACTATCGGTAAAGAGGCATTCATGAAACAACTGGTAGAAGAAACAGGACTGGAAATCATGGCTCAGCCATCTTCCAGTTTGGAAAATAAATAAAAATATAAAAAAAATAATAAAAAAAAAATAAAAAAATAAAAAATAAAAAAATTGTATATAGAAAAAACAAAACATAAAAAATAATTTGTTTGCTGGTGAAAACCAGGCAACTGGCACCAAGTAAACACGAATTCATAGGGGAAAACTAGGGTAACCTGGACTCTATGAATTCTATATTCTTGTTCTACTGTTCTCACACAATTTCAATGCAGGACCTTTCCACAATTGACTTGAGGACAAGTCAAACCTTCAGCAAGGGAGAGTCTTGTAGCAAGCTTTTAGTTGGAACAACTAAGGTATTGTATTGTCCACAGAGGGACCTGAAGCAAACTTGTTGCAACAGAACCAGATCAAAGCCAACACAACATTCCAGAAGCATTGCAGAGGGACCTGAGATGAAACATTATTACAGAGGGACCTGAAGCAAACTTGTTGCAGCAGAACCAGATCAAAGCCAACACAACATTCCAGAAGCATTGCAGAGGGACCTGAGATGAAACATTATTACAAAGGGACCTGAACAATTCAAGAAATGGAGCATGGTGAACAAGGAGCAGTAATAAAAGTCTACTTTTCATCCATCTACAACATTTTGATTCCATTCCACCTGTACAAACAGCATTCAAGGGAGTATATTCATAGCCATTTTGTGCTTGAAATTCAATTTTTTTTTAGGAACTTTTAGTTTTTGATCTAATTGAAGTTAGTATCTGAGGATATTCATTAACATTCATTCCTTATATATATCCCAAATTCCCTATACATATTCCATTTCATTCATATACATTCCCTATACATCTTCTTATAACCCTAGGTATTTTCTTTAAAAGCAAAAAGATCAAGCTAGGACAACTCTTTTCACCTGCACATAAACTCAGAGCATTAGAAATGGTTATAATTTTAAAAATGACCCCAATGGTCATTTTAAAATTATAAAATTATGTTATAAAAATTATGCGCTATATGGAAGTCAAAAATCATTAACATATATATCATAAGTTTATAAATGCGCTAAAGTCATTTCCCAAATGCGCATAAGCTATATGGTATAAGGTATATATACAAATCAAATGCGCATATCTAAAGGAATATAACATAGTTATAAAGGGCCGAGGGTTATCATATCAAAGTATATGGGTTGCAAAGGAATGGTATATGGTGGAGGCCGTAAGCATTAAAACATGATAGCGGGAGAGAATGGTATTCAAACAAAAATCATTGCAACCAACGATCATTACACCATAAGCGGAGAATGGTTATACGATGGGTATAATGGCAAAACAATTGCAATGAGTCAAAACGGTAAACACCATACAGCACATAGGTACGACTGCACACGGTGTCATGGCGGAGTATTATCTATTGGTTGAAATGTTATGTAGGGATCGTGCGTACACAACCACGACTTGGCCAATCCTTATGACATAGTCAGGCGACTGGTCAATAGGACGACCATGTAAGCCACGAAATTCAAAACAACTCAATGAATATACAAGGGCCTGTACAGCCGAAACGGTCATGAACTGACCAAGCCATTGCACTGATTAAAACAAAAATCCCACCATCGTTTAACCCATAATCTTCATCGCCCATAAGCTCAGAGAAATGGTGTTGCAACTGTAGCTTTGTGAAAAGAGAAGTGAACCAAGTTGAGAGAGATTTAAAGAAGAAATCCAAGTCTAATGTGCAGAGAAAGCCGAGTTTCGGGATCTAGCAAGGTAAGACTGGAGTTTATTTCGCTCGGTGACTGTGGATATGTATGATTGCTTGTCATTAAACTGATAGATTTTCTGCTTTGCCATCAGTTTGACTGACCGAAGAAAAAGGGATTTGAAGCGCTCGGTTACATTCCACGCGCCCAGTGACAGACAGGTAACACTATAAAACCGTGATAACTCCAAGTTCACAGCACTTATGGATAGATTAACGGATTTTTATGCGTCAATCATGGTATAGAAACAGTGGTCAACCAGGCAGCATTTAAATCTTAGACATTGCATGCATAACACGATAGAAGAATTCGAATTAAATATGGAATATGATGCATTAAACACGGAGAGTTAGTTTGAACAGGAGAGGCAGAGAGCGCCAAAGGTTGTTTATATGAGCACTGATTGTTTAACTGTTGTTTCATATTCCCTTTTGCTGCGCGCTATTAGCTGTGAGACATTGGTGGTCTCTGTCATGTGTTTGTGCATGTTAATATATGGTTTGACCAGAACAGAGGAATGCATACTAAATTGTCATATGTGTTATTGGCTGCCAAAAGAAGTTGGATTGTTGAATGCTGAAGCAAGGGAGTGCTATAGAATGTGCCGATTTAAAACAAATGACATGCATTCATGCCCTTGCTGCGCGCTTGTGCATTGTGATTTCCATTTGTTTGTGCCATTTACATCAGAACAGAGGATTGAAATACGTGGGGACCGGTTGCATAAATGCTGTGTGTAGTCCTGAGTGAAGTATTGACTGCAAAATTTAGTTGATGCCAATAATTTGTATTGTTCTGTGTCTTGAGGCCGAGAGCCTTTTTCAAAGATTTTGAAGCCGAGAACTGTTTGTTGAAAGACCAAGAATTGTATTCTGCGTTTTAAAAAATTTGTCATTTGTTTATAGGCCGTGAGCATGATGTTATTTAATTTTAGAGGCTGAGCGCATGTGAATAGCCCTCTAGCTCATAGCTCTGTTGATTAAGGCCGTGTGCAATATTTTGCCACATTACACAGTCAAATTTTTTTGAAAAACGATAAATTGGGATTAGGCCGAGAATATTTTTGAATATCTGTTGTTGAGACCGAGAGCCAAATATATGGGTATTACACAGTTGTTTGTTAAAACATAAACAGTCATCAACTATGTGAATTTTGGCAAAAGAAATAAGGATCAGGGGCACGTATAAACATTGTTTGTATGTGTATTTTTGTTTTTAACAACAGAGGACAGCATATTAACAGGGTATACAGGCATTGATTGTATTGAACAGGGATTCAAAGAGTGCTGTTACAGAAGGCAGAGTCAAACAGAGTTGAGTTGAGTCAGAGGAGGAAGGTAAGCCTCGTTGCTTCCAGAATTTCATTTTAAAAAAACAATAGTCATAATTTTTATTGTTAAAATGAAGTTAGTAACAACAGAGGCCTACATTGATTGGTTTACAGAAATTATGACAAACCGAGTAGAGCCAAGATTTCAGATAGAAAGTTGGGGAAAAGAGACTGTAGAAAAACTTTATCAGTCAGGGATGATAGGGTTTTTACAGAAGTTTAATGGCCATTCTGAGCAGATAACCAAATATTTTATAAATAATTTCAGTCAAGACCAGACTCGAGTAAGAGAAATCATTGTCCCGGTAACCCAAGAATACTTGTCCAAAGCCTTAGATTTGCCAATGATAGGGCAGAAGTATCATAAAGGTTTACACTTCAAGGAGAAAGCGTGGACTTTCTTCCTTGAGAAAAGCCAGAAGGGGACATTTGATAGGACAAAAGGGATACCCAGGGAATGGTTTAATGAACCATGGGGGGAATTGGTCTTGGTCATCCAAAAGTTCTTGACTTGTGATAGCGGATACAGTATTGCCCACTTATATCATGTTAGATTACTACAACACATCAAAGGGGATGATAGGATTAATCTACCATATTTCCTATATAAGAGTCTTGTGAAAATGATTGAAATAGTAAAACAGGAACATAGGCCTAAAGCAGCACAGATATACCATCAGGGGTTAATCAAAATCCTAGTGGAACACCAGGTGAGATCACAGGGCATAGTGTGGAAAGAATTCATGAATAAAAATCATTTTACTGAACAGATTATTGAGGTACAGGACAAAGTAGAACAGGAAAACAGGAGCTTGATGACTTCTCCCTTATATCCAAGAACAAGAGCTAGAAATATGGCCATGCATGAGACTGAAATATCTGTCATGTCTATTCCTAGGAATAAGAATTCTATTGACTTGGAAAAAGAAGTAGAGGCATATTCTCCCAGAAAACCAGAAGAACATGATATTGCACAAGAAGTACTTGAAAGGGATTCCACATATGATGATGATGCAACAGCATCATTAATGAAAACAACACAAGACTTTGAAAAGGAAATCAATTTGGCCAAAATCCAAGACTTAACTGATCAAATGGAAATAAGCAAAATCTTGGAAAAGCAATTAAAAAGAGAGAACAAGGCACATAAAAAGGACAATGCTAAGCTGATCAAAACAAATGGAAAGTTAAAAGAAGAAGTAGGCAGATTGAAAAGAAGAAATGAATTACTTTCCAAGCAAGCATTCAAATGGTTAAAGGACAAAAATATGTGGCAGGCCAAATATGAGAAACAAAAGGTTAAATCAGCAATGTTCAAGGTAAAGCATGAATCATGATTTGATTGTTTGGGCAGGGAAACAGCTACAGGTACAACATCCACTACAGAAGGCAGAGGATCCAAGAGGAGCAAGCAAGCATGGGGACATGCTTGATGATAAGCAAGGGAGAGATGTTGGGCCTTAGTTTTGGTCTTATTTTGCTTTGAGAAACTTACCTAACCATCTATTTATCATCCATTTTCATTCCATTCATCCCATTTTAATGAATATTTGATGTCCAATCAGGTATTTAGCTTTAATTTGTCAATTTCTAAAGTTTTTATAAAAGTTTGATTTTAAGTGCAATTTTGGCAATTTCAGAAATTCCCGTAATCACTTCATGGTTGATATGGATGCAGGCCACTTTAGCACGAAGGGATACATGAATGGAAAGCTTGGGAACTAGGACCAAGCCACCTATGCTTGGTTCCAATAGAACGAGCTTTATTATGCCTATTTGGAGCTAGTCAATCATGACTAGTCATCCAGAAATCCCATCTAAATAGGGCAGTTTTCAGATTCCATGATATTGGTCATATTTCTTGGGATGAGGGTAGTGAATTTGACTTGGATAGATGGATTAGAGTAGCTGGGTTTGTTAGAGTGAATGTAGATCAGTTTGTTTCATGAGACTCCTTATTTAAGAGCCACAACTTTGATGGCTCATACATTGATTTATTATACTTTTATGCTGTAATACTTTTGGTTTGAAGACTTAATTTGAAGACTTGTGCTATTCTCAATTTGCTGCTCAATGCTATGGATGTGTGACTGATCTAAGCTTCTGATATCATCTTTAAAAGTGTGCAAGGCAAGGGTGGAGGGCCCCCACTCCAAGCTAAGTACACTTCTATGTTAAACTAGTTTTATTTCATTGCAATTTGGTTGATTGTAGCCTTAGTTTTTCAAAGTCTTATTTCAGATTGCTTTATGGTTATGCATAGTGATTGATTTCATTTGTTAATGGCTTATTCATCACTTTATTGAGTTGGAAAACATATGTTCAAGTTGGGCATCCCTTCTACTAAATGATGGATCAAAACTAGTTTCTTTTGTTTACATGCAAGTAGTTTTATTTCCATTTAGATTTAGATATTGAGATGAATGAATTATGATGGAATATCTTATGTGTCTCTTAAGTTAAGAGCTTCTTTCATTTATAATTTATGCATCTTGAGTTTTTGGTTTCAATCTCTAATTCATTAAGTAATAATTGAGGTGAAGGTGGACTTCTTGAGTTCAAGAACCCTTTCAATGTTTTTCTCTTTTGAGCTGATTGAATTAGAGTTATAAGATGTATTTTCTTTAGCTTTTAATCATTTATCTTTCAAGGTTTGGTTATATTAGATCTTCACAAATAGTGAACTTGCCTCAAAGAATAAACAACCCGGATTGATAATAAATAATTGTGTTATTTTAGGAACATAAATTAGCTCAACAATGACGATGTGTAACTATTTTGCGTGTGATATGTTAGATTGGAAAGATCATGTACACATTTCCACGGTGAATCACAGAAACGTAGGAAGTTAAATAAATATGAAATAATGTGATACATTATACATAGTGATTGATATTAAGTGGCTTTTGTTGTTTAAAAATCAATATTATGTGGAAGGAAATTGTGCAGAAGAACTGTACGGGGGGAAAGTGAATGAAGAAGTACAAAACTTTGCCATTGATAGATTGCGTTTGTTATTGTAGATATTTATTCTTCGATGTAAATCATAAATCAAAGGGTCTAAGTTTTATGAAGTTTTTGTGACATAACTTTAATAATAATAATAAAAGGTAACATGTCATTGCATTTTTCTCATTAGCCTAAGAATCATAAATCAAATGTTCTTAAGTTTTATAAAGCTCTTGTGGAATAATTTTAACATGTAATGTGTCGGTGGTTGAATTTGTTAGGAAAAATACTGAGAGGTGGGGGGTGAATCAATATTTTTAATTCACTTAAGTTTTAATTTCTCATTCATAAATCTATATGCTACTGTCATTCATGTGACCCGCGTGTGTACATGGCTCTAGTGAAATAAAATCGTGTATATCTAATTTACTTAATTTTTAAAAAATTCCATCAGTGATTGAACCTAACTAGTGCATCATTGTTTCATTAGATATTCATTATGAAATAAGCATGAATAGTAAAGAAAAATAAATAATCAACACATAAGAAATGCATCAACACATGAGAACATCAAGATTTTACGTGGAAACCCAATGTGGGAGAAAAACACCATTGTTGTCATCCCTGTCTTCTTTCTTATTATATAAAGAAAGCTTCATTACATCTTGTATTGGCACAAACTCTTACTAGCATGCAGGCTACTACCTACAGGAGGATACAACCTCCACTCATTCTCCAACACCCACTAGAAGGGAGATACAACCCCTTGATCTCGTTTACTTGCTCCTACCGGAAAAGAGAACCTACCCCTTGAACAAATTTACCATCTACCACTGGAAGGAAGCTCTGACTCCCTTATTGAAGGCTCCAACCCTCAAAACCTCTCGTGGACCACGTTTCATAATATTTCATATTGGATCATCTTGTCTCAAATACACATCAAAACATGTAGGCCACTTTTCATCAAATTTTCACACTGGACCCACACTCAACATTATGCTCAATACTAATTAACCACTTTGAAACCAAATACCAAATCAAATCATCCAATAACTGAACAAACCAAGAATCATAGAATATTGAATCAATATTGAATCAACATACCAAGCCATAAATCAATCCACTGAGTAACCAATCATGAATAAAAATAATAGCCACTCTGTCATTAACATAGTCAATGGAAACCCTGATCATATTTGTTGGGAAAAATTAATTTCTTAATAAAAACAACAAATTACATGGACATTAATTATCAACCAAAGGAGCACCTTGTTATTTCAAGGCAATCGGAAAAATATATGCATAACAAATACAACAATTAACACCAGTTCTATATGATTTTGTTCTATACTATCTATTTCTGGGAAAACTAGTGTCTTGTCGAACGACTAGACCTCTAGGTTTGGCAGCTACCCTAGAAACAACAGTTTAAAGCAATTCAATGATTTCTTCTATGTGTAACAGATAAGAGAAAGATGATGGAACCAACATGGAACTTCCGCTTAATTCCTTGCTTGATCTCTCTCCCCCTTGACAAAGCTTGCAACTCCTCCCCATACTTAACCCGCTTGGAGAGTACCTGTAGAAACATAGTAACAAAGAACCGTCAAAGCATCTTGATCTATTACAACGTAAACATTACAAAATTAGATATATAATGAAAAAATGATAGCATTCACAAATGATAACATTCACAATTGCAAAATCATATGGAAGAAAACTTGAAGAAATTTATTAAATAGAAGGGAGAATTACAACCCAGTTGTCTGATCCAGCATCATCCTCCCAACATCAATCGATCTTCACCTCATGAAATAGCAAGATCACACCAACAATACAATGCTCTTTCCTCAAATACAAACTATCAGCACTTCCTTGAAATTCACAATATTCCAGCCTCTGGATCTCTTAGATGAGTGATCCATTTATAGATGTGTGCAAGGGCGTGAATCATCTCTGGGGTTTTGATTAGTGTCATTCTGCTTGCTACAATTGGTTCCACTTGGAGATTTCTTGGGAAAATTCAGAGAGGAAAGTGGCACAGGAGAAGTTTCTAGAAGATTCCATGAGCAACCACCTAGCAAACTATCTCAGACATTTGCCCATCCTCTCTCATCACAACCTATAGAAGGCCTAATCAGTATGCATCACACATGGGCAGTGTACCATTCAGTACGCATCGTACCTGGCTAGTGTAGCAGTCAGTATGGTTCAGTTTAGGCCATTTCTAGATGGTTTCTTAGGTGGAACTTTTGTGAAATGATGTAATCAAATGACCATGTTCTATTAGGGCACGAAACAACTCTTTTAGGGGTTGACGAGCCCTAGTTTATCGACATATAAGCTTGGGGTTGAAGTGCCCAAATATGTCTATAACAGTTTCCCCCTAAAGCATGAAGTCATAAATATTGATGTCGAGTGAAATTATTTACCATGAGCATCCGAGGTTTCGAACTGGAAGGTGACCTGCATAAGTTACAATACAATACATCATCATAATATAATTTTCATGATCTAGCTGAGATACGCATTCCCATGCTCAGCTCTATAAATTCATTTCATGTACATAAACCAGATAGTTGTCTGTAGATGCAGACTGGTGATTCTTCAAATGTAGAGTCATCATCCTTGGTGCGGATGACCATCTGTGCAGCACCTTTGTACATTTGATGTTTTTATATCCCTGAATATATTGCAGCCCGGATGGATGAAACTAGATCCGGGGTCTTCAAACTAATTCAATCTCCACTTGATGTACAAGTCAATCCATGTGAAGAGATGTTCTGAAGTCGAACATGGAAAGAAATTGTCTGATTACCAGCTAATAATGTGAGCTATTAACAGGCGCGAGAGGAATCACCAATAATGCTAATGACCCTCAAGGTGCTACAGTACAATTCACGTGGTGTGAATATATGATCCGATGTCGAAAACCATGCAAAATCTTTCGGTCGAAGGCCATTAAAGTCAACTTGTCGTTGGAAGTGAGAAACTTGCCATTGAGGCATGCAATCTTCAAAGCACTAAAAGGGGTGTTTCTAAGTCAAATTCTTGGATAATGAGCTGATGTCGACAAGAAGTGACTCGTCGTAGGAGGGCCTTGATGTATCCCACATCTATGACACGAAACGAAGCAAATGATTTATGGAGGTGAAAACGATTGACGACACAAGGTTCAAGAATGGCGGTCATGAAAAAATGAAAGTTGGAGGTATTGCAGTGGATGAGGCATTAACTGGATTGTGGTTTCTCAGCTGAATGACTTCTCTTGAACATGTCGGTGACACTGAGATGGATTGGTAGCATTAACCCCAAAAGATGGATGGTGTGAAAGACCAATGGTGAGATGACCGGTGAACAGAATAACCCAACCCGACTCAATAATGGTGATGGAGTGAAAGTGTCATGTTCAAGAGCAACCTGCTACCATAAGTTCTTCAAGTTTTTTCCCTTTTTCCCCAGTCATTGCTGACTAGTACCTCTTTATTTTTGTCAAGCTTGAGGAGGATAACATATGCTTGTTCTATAATTTTCCCTTCGGGTAAACCTGTCGCTATGTTTTAACGAGTCTAGCGATAGTGAAACTCGGTCTTGTCTAGAATGGACAAGTTTTTCACTATTGTTTTAACGAGTTTAATGACAAGGATAACTCGGTCCTTTTCATGTTTAGAGAGTTTGAAAAAGGGCAAAAAGAAAACTCTAGAAGTTCTTTTTCATAAAATAATCCCTTAGGTCCAAAAAAGGATAAAATAATACAAAAAGGATGACTTTTCCGATCACTTTAATGAGCCGAAAAATACAAGCGCTCGAACTTTTTCATGATATAATCCCTCAGGTCTGAAAAGGATTAAAATATACAAGAGGGATGATATTTCCAATCACTTTAACGAGCTGAAAAGGCCAATTGATTGACAATATTTTCATATTTAATGAGTTTGAAAAGGGTTTAAAGGAGACTCGATTTTGAGGAACGAGTGGCGTCTAGGGTAGCAATTGGTTCCGGGTAATTTTGGAACTTCTCAAAACATGGTGAATTCTATGAAGAGGCTGGCTAATAAGACCACTCATCGCAACTGTTCCTCAAAAAGGGTAAACAACCAAGTGGAAGTGTATGATCGGCCAAATGAATGGAGGCGATGGGAGGTACACAACCAAGGCTCAAAAGGCTGATAGAATGGCAATCACAAAGGTTAATTACTGAAGGTGGGTTCATTTTTGACAAGCTTGAACCATGGGGGAACTATGCTTGGATTCGGTTTCATTTTTACACAAGCTTGAAACGAAGAAACTGTGCTTGAATTGGTGGTCGAAGATGATCAATTCACTGTTTAACACATCAAATTCTTTCATCAGTTGTTCAACCTGCTCAAAACTCCATCAAATTGTTTAGAAATACATATATATGGACAAAAAATGAATTAAAACTAACATTTTACTTGAAGTACGTGAATAGTAAACATAAAAAGTAGTTTTACCTTTCATTTTCATCATTTTATTTCAAATTTGGGATTTTGGAGCTCTGGAGTGGTTTTCCCCCTCAAATTTCACCAGTTGATTTCGGGAGATCCTGTGGACCATTTTCTGCATCGTCAAGACCAGGTAGGAGCTATCCCTGACCTTTTCATTTTCATTCCATTGTTTCTTGATTCTGAGCAAGTTTTTCCACATTTCTGGGCCCCTGGGGTTTGAAGATTTCATTCCCCAATCATCGCACCTAGTCTACATCGAAAGGTGTGATGCATATTGAGCTACACACTAGCCAGTCAGTATGCATCTCACCTTGTTCAAAGGCAGGGTGCGATGGGTGCAGAATGGCAACTTTACATAGTGTTTTTTCATCAAATTTTTCCCTGCTTTTGCTCAAATTTGGATCCTAACTCATCTTTTGTTTGCATTTCAAATTTTTGTTGGATCAAGATGGTTGTCACATGGCGTGAATGAGAACATGAAGAAGAGTATATGATTGCTTTACATAACCAGGGTACAGTGGCTACATTAAGAAACTATGGCTTGCTGAAGTTCTTCCGCATATCCAACATGAGGCAACAGATAAGTTTGTTGCAGTATTTTCTCGATGATTGGGATCCGATTGACTAGGTATTCCAGATCAGAGGTAAATATATTCCTTTGATGGTCGAGGACATTTACTTTCTGACGGGATTGTCGAGGTGTGGTGCCCCTCTTTCACTATTAGGATTTGCTCATGGGGGTGAATCCGTGAAAGATTACATTCGTTAGTTCTGCAGGGATGGATCTCAGCCTAGTAGAGATGGTAAGATTAATATCTGGGATGTCACTGATCGGCCTTTGAGGACCATTTTATTTACCTTTTCTAGATTGGCTGGTAGCGTGGCCTTACATTTGGCGAACAGATCTTACATGCAGTATGCCTTGGAATGCCTGGAACCGAAGGTGTTCAATTGGTGTGAGGTGATACTTCCTGTCATAAAAGAACAACTCTCCAAAGTAAAGAATGGAAGAACCAAGAATTTTGGCTATGAATCCATATTGACTTCTTTTTCTTTGGAGAGGATTCCACTGATGCAACCTTAGAGCATTTCACTGGGATTTCCAGCACCGAGGGAACCACAGATGCAGAGATGGGTTGATCTTATGGCCAGACATGCCGGCCAGTCACAAATTTCCTTCTCTGATGCCTTTTTCGAGTGGTTCAACCTCCAAGAGATGGTATTTGCGGAGTATCCATATGTCAGGATGGATTTCCAAGGAAACTTGAATTTGGCATTACCAGCTGGCGAGTAGTGGAGTTCTATAGGTAAAATGATTCAACCACATCTTTGTTTTTCAGTTTTATAATGTTTTTGATGTTACCAAGACTAATCAAACTTATATGCGTGTGCAGATATTGGACTAGTGCAACCAGTGGCACGCCCACATGCGGTAGATTACGCTCCAGCAGGAGAGGCTATAGGGAGGGTCGTCCTTTGGGATCTGGACATATCAGAGACCTTGGCAGTGCTGCAAGATCAGATCGAGGGCCTCACTCTCAGCATTCAGGATGTAAGGATTGATGAGTTACCTTGAGGTTATAGTGCCATACTACTGGTGTACTGAGTCGTTGGACTAGGCTCCTGCGCATGATAGCACAGGCGGTGACATGTTATCACTAGCTTCACTAGTCTAGGATGTTTTTTTGCATTCATTTTGAGTTTCCTGGTCAGGTGACAGATTTTTTCTTGGACACAAAACATTTTTAAAAACTATAAACAGCTATCTATTTTTGATTTTCCGAGTTTTATTTTGGTTAAGCTATGCAATCCTGATGCAAATTTTGATGTGAAATTCTTTCTTTACAAATGCTGCAAATGTCTATTTAACACATAGTTTGCTAATGAATCAGTCAAAGTGTTTGAGCTTCTGGAAATGTGTTGATATTGAATGGAATCAAAATGTCTTTCCAAAATCTTGAATCTTAGGAACATGCAATAAATAGCTGGGTTCTGTACGGAATAAATGCCAGTAAGCTGTAGCATGATGAGTTGTGAATCTAGCCTGACAACGAGTTGACGTATGCCATGTGAAATAACATCAGAGAGAAGTTCAATCAACACGCTATACTCAGCGATGTTGTTCGTCGATCGACCAATACATATCCCCCTGAAACTCACTAACTCGTTGCTTGGAGTGAAAATGGCTCAGGTTGCTGAAGATAGGTTCTACGTACTACGACTAGCTCTGTCGGCATACCCAACAATCCAAAAAGTCTGACATCTGCAATAAAAGCAAAGTGGATTACCTAACCAAAATGACAACTCTAAAAGAAAACACACTAAAATGAAATAAAAGCATATGTACAATGATTTTACTACACTTAATCAAGCGTAGTAACGTTTAAGATACAACCCGTTTCGGGGCTGCGACAGTGGAATCCCATCATAATCGACCAGCTAGAAGGATCCTTTTATCAATACTCGTTTAACAATGTAGGGGCCCATCCATAATGGTTTGAATTTACCTACTCCTAATTTGTCAGAGTCCTAATCATAAAGCAAGACCAGGTCACCTTCTGAGAAGACACGAGGTTTGACATTTTTGTCATATTGCGCCTTAACCCATTTCTTATGTGCTTCATTAGCCAACATGGCATCACGATGGGTTTCATCCAGATGGATTAGTTCCAAGAAACGAGCCTCTTCTTCAGAAGTCTTAGGAAGCAGATCAATTGCAAGATTGAGGGATGAGATTTCGCATTGAATTGTTAAGATAGCTTCCAGACCATACACCAACTGAAAGGGTGTAAATCCGATCGCATTTCTCACCGAAGTCCTATATGCCCACAGATATGAGTACAATATTAAATGCCTATTTCGTTTGTGTACTCCAATCATTCTTTGCAGCATGCACTTAAGGACCTTGTTGATTGCCTCAACCTGTCCGTTAGCCTGCGGATAATATGGAGTAGAACTATCATGGGACAGTCCTAATTTGGCAGTTAATTCGATCATCATGTGATTGCGAAAATGCGACCCACGATCTGTGACTATAGCCCGTGGTACACAAAATCTAGAAACTACATGATTAAAAAAGAAAAGAGCAGTTGTTTTGCCATTGTTGTTTAATGTAGGCATCGCCTCGGCCCATGTTTTAAAATAGTCGACATCAACTATAATATACCCATGCCCCCCGGCCGAGGTGGGGTTACATGTCATGAAATCAGTGCCCCATTTAGTGAATGGCCCAACAATAACTACTGGATGCAGTGGTGCAGGTGGTAATATGGTCTTGTGATCAAAAATCTGATAAGCATGGCAAATTCTGACTACAATTATGCAATCTTTGAATATGGTGGGCCAGAAGTAACCAGCACGTAAGATATTTTGTGCAGTAGCGTAACCAAATAGATGCCCTCCATAAGCACCTGAATGACAATCATTCAAAACTTTTTCAGCCTCCTCATGCATGAGGCACCTTTGTAGAACTGTATCGACACCACGACGGTAAAGTGTATCACCAATGATCAGATAGTCTTTGGCTTGGTATCGAGGACGCCGCTATTCAAAGTGAGAGGTGTTAGGCCTAAAAGTTTGGGTTTGGAGATAGACTAGTATATCTTCGTACCACGGATCACTTGATGATATCCGAAACAGAGTCTCATCCACGATTAATGCTTTGGATGTTAAATTGTTGGATGACGAGGGAAGGTCACAAAGTAACTCCGCAAAGACAAGAGACTTCTTTGATTTGGATTTGGTGAATTCCAGATCAAACTCCTGCAAAATGGCTATCCATTTGGAATACTTGTCCCCCAGTAATTGACGCGACATAATGTATGTCATAGGGTTACAATCTGACACAATGGTGGTTTTGTGAAAGAGAACATAGTGTCGAAATCTCTGTACTGCTTGAATGACTGCTAAAGAAAACTTTTCAACATAAGAGTACTTTCTTTCTGTATCATTAAGATTGCGACTTGAATAATATATAGGATGTTCAATTCCGTCAACTTCATGCACTAAAACCATAACGATGGTTGTACCTGCAGCGGCGAGATATAGGTTAAAGTCATTTTAGGAGCGTACATTAATGATGCTTTTATTAGGGAATATTTTAAAGCATCAAAGGAAGCTTGAGCAACCTGATCCTAGTGGAAGGGTACCCCTTTTTTCAAAATACGTGTATAACCTTTAGCGAGCTCAACATAATGTGGAATGGACATCCTCAGAAAGTTAGCTTTCCCTTGGAGTGTCTGAATCTGAAGCAAATTTGAAGGTGGAGGCATGTCAAGGATTCCCTAAACCTTAAATGGATCGAGTCAAATTTCGTCCTTAGAAACTACAAAACCAAGCAATTGACCAGAACCAACACAAAACACACACTTGTGTGGATTGAGTTGTATCTTGTAGTGTCGACAACGTAGAAATATGGCTCTCAAATGCTATGGATGATCCGTTTTCGCGAATGAGATGGTAGATCATTGAGCTATGGTTGAATGATGTGTTTGATGTCATGGAAGGTGTAATTCATTGCCCTCTGAAAGCTTGCCCCTGTGTTCTTTAAACCGAAAGGTAATTTACGATATGCGAGTCTGCCCCACGGACATATAAATGCAGTTTTTTACTGGTCCTATGGGCAGATATTAATTTGATTGTATCTGGAAAATCCATCCATGAATGAAAAGATTTCGCACCCAGCACATTCATCAATAATCTAGTCAATAAAGGGTGTAGGATAGTTGTCCTTTGGACACGCTTGATTTACATCCCTAAAATCGACGCACACTTTAATCGTTCCTTGTTTTTTCATTACAGGAACAATGTTCAATACCCAATCAGTGAGAGGAACAGGGTAAATGAAGCCAACATGCAAAAGTTTTTCAACTTCTGCTTTAATGGCAGCGACTTTCTTCAGATGGACAGGTCGAAGCTGTTGTCATACTAGTTTGACATCCAGATACATATTGATTTCATGATCAACAATTCTCAAGTCAATGCCTAGCTTTTTTTCATATGACCATGCAAAGACATCTCTGAATTCGCAAAAAAGAGTGCAGTAAATTTCTAGTTCTGATGGAGAACAAGATTTTCCAACGTGAATATTCTCTACAACATTAGGTTTGGTCGAAATATTAATGGCAATAGTTTCTTCAATGTTGGACATATTTCGCTTGGAATCTACTGTGTTTACATTATTTAATAAAAAATCAAAAACTGAAGGATGATTGAGGTCGCTTGAATAATCTTCATTGTCATCTCGAAGGTGGGAATGATGGTGGTAATCTTCCCACAACGTCTCTCCTATCACCATTGACTGGATGATTCCTTCGTCTGTAGAATGTATACGAGACCAAGGATCGTAAGAGGTACCATATTCTAAAGACCTATCTATCCAAACACTCGTCGAGTGTTGATCCGGGTTTTCCGCCCAAACCCAGAAAATCAATTGCTACAAAGATTCGATGGGGCTTGGGGGCAATGCCTCACGATGATTCTCACTATCAAAATTGTCAGAACTCTTATTAAACTCAGATGATGTAGAAGATATCATTTGATAGGTTTCCACTGTGGCCACTTCTGCGAAACTAGATGGAGGCGGGAGGGAAAAAGTACCCATTAAGGATGGGTCTTTTAGGAGACCTACTCCAACATTTTGAAGCGATTTTGAACTTCCATGGATTAATGGAATGCTTCCAGTAGCTTGTGAACTATTAGGAAAAAAGGCTAGTTGGTTAACAATGGTGATTCCTCCTTGGAAGTGAAATGTAATCTTTCTAAAATATGTAGACACAATGGTAGCCATAGCATAAATCCAAGGCCTTCCTAGTAAGATATTGTAATCAAGGTTTCCATCAATGACCTCGACTTCAATCTCTACTATCTTGCCCCCCAGTTCAACTTGCAAGTTACTTGAAATCCCATACGGGGTGTATGTTCTTCCATTGAATTCTTTTAATGTTGTTGATGATTGCGATAAGGGTGGTGAACCAAGAGTTTTCCAGCAACTCATTGACATAATACAAGTAGATGCTCCCTCATCAATGATGGTTTGATCAACATTTTTATTGAGGGCTTTTACCTGTATAAGGAAAGCGAGTTGGGCTGGTAACTGAGGTGTATATCCTTTATGATTAAAGGCCACAAGATTGGAATCCGCTGGATCAATCCCACCTATTGCTGATAACAAAGCCTGCTTTTGGGAGGGACAATTTTGCAATACCTCAAGTGTCGACATAGCGGATGGCGATTGAGCCAGATCCTCCACTATATTATAATTTTGAGCAGCTTGAGCACGAGGATTAAATGTCGATTTATGTACGAATCCCTTTGGCACCTTTATAGTTAATTCAGGAATAATGGGTGGAACAACTTCTGGCAAAGTCGGTGTCGAACTACTAGGTTGATCTATAGCCTGGTTGTTTGATGACGATGGATTCCCATAATCTTTATTCCTTGTCGATATCAAAGCATCATTTTTCTTGTTTGAGATGGATAACATAAGCACTTGGGATGTGGAAGCATGATCGATAGCAACCAGATTAGTTTCTGGGTTTGGAAACGGATCGATCAACACCACTGAGGTATTTGAAGCCTTCAAAAAAATTTCAACCTCAGCTCAATGCAGACATTCTTTCGTATAATGATCCTCGTTACATATCAAACATGGAAAACTAGGAGGTTTATTTGGCCCCGCAGGGTTCTCAGAAGATTTTTCAAGAGTTGAATTCTCCTATTTCTTCTTCTTATTTTTCCCTTTCTTCTTGCCCCCTGGTTGCTTTGGATTCTTTCCCTTGTCGGATGACACGACATTAATCTCTGAGGCAAGAGGTTTGTCATTTGCATTCTGACTAGAAACAACAAGAGCTTTACCAGATGGAGCCCTTGCAGTTTGGGTGCTTGAGGCACCGATCATGTCGTCACTGGCATGAGAGTCCCTATTCGATTTAGGAGGAGTTGGAATGGAAAATTCTGGTCTTGGAGCATCAGGAATTTTGTCATAGAGTGTGACAGACTGAGTATAGATCAACTCTAAATATTGGGCACGAGCAATGACTTGTTGTTCAATGACAACTCCTCCTTTCGCCACGTCCTCTGTGATACATGGCAATAAGGACTTAATAAACCACTCAGCTAACAACTGATCAGGAACATACGTCTTCACCATTCAACAACGACGTCACCACTCATGAATATGATCAGATATATGATCAGGAGTTTTGTTCCCATTTTGTACCTGATGGGTAATAGAAAGTGGGTTAGAAAAGTAGTGGCAAGGATGTTGAAGTTATCAAACGAAGCTCTAGGCAATTCAATATACCATTTTGCTGCTCGACCAGTGAGCGTTCTATGAAAAAGGAGAAGCCTAATTGAATCATCATTCAGGGTGTTAGATGAGCACCACAAACGAAAAATCATTACGTGATTCGATGGATCTTCTCCTGGGTTTCCATTAAATTTTGGAATATCGGAGGAAAGTTTATGAGGAATCGCTGGCCACCAAGGGGTGTATGCAATTGGATCATTCATCAACCGATTCAAATCTAGTAATTCTAGAGTTGCTACAAAGGGCAACTGTTGATCCAGGTTAGGTGAAGCATACCCAGGATAAGATGGAATCGCCTGAGTAGTAGGTCAGCATAATGTATCTGATGTTGGTAACTTTGATAAGTTTGTTGGGCATAACCAGTATAGTGTGGTTGATGATAACCATTTTGAAAATGTGGCTGTCCATTACCTACAAAGCCTTGTTTCTCAGGTCCTCGGTAGGCTTGATATTGACCAAATCTAGTTTGAGCTTGTAAACCAAGCCCAAACTGAGGTTGGGTTTGCTGGAATTGTGGTTGTTGGTATTGTACCAGCCATGGTTGTTGGACCATTTACTGTTGCCCAATACTGGAATATTGACCAAGATGCGGATTGACAATACTTGTTTGAGCCTGAGTCGTTCCAGATAAGGAAGCAATAACTTGAGGTTGCGATTGAGCCGTAGAGACAAGTGGCTATTGTATCGAAACCTAAGAGACTTGAGGTTGAGACACAATAGGCAGTGCTTGTACTTGCGACACAATCATAATAGCAGGTGTAGTGGGAATATTCGACACAGGTTGGATCAGTTGTGTTATATATACAACCCTTGGTTATTGTGGCAGTGTTGGTACCCAACAACTGGATGTAATTCCAGTTTGACCTAAATTTTGTTGGAAACTATCATATGGTTGTTCCCTAGGAGGGAACAATGAAAAGGCATCCTGCCCTCCATATGGCGGAAGTCCACTGTTTAAAGGGTCTTTGAAGATTGTTCTCCCCAAATTGATATTGGCATGTAGGATCAAATCGCTGAATTTCAACATAAGAAATACTAGATGGGACTCCGGATGAATAAATAGGAGCAAACCATGTTGCCAAAGTAGCCCCTGAGTGGACTCTAGCTAGTGATTGATAACTAGCCAGAATAGATGGTATACCAAAAAACATTGTAGGAATGGCAGTAAGAAGTTTTGCTGTAGCTGCATCAAATGACACATTCCTAGATGTTGATGGTTTCTAAGACATGTTTAGTCTATCCAAAAGATTTCCAAGCGATTCGATAGGAACTTGCGATGAAGAAGGATTAAAAGAACTAAACTCAGGAGTAGAAGGACATAACTGAATCCCAGTTCCAAAATGTAACGGGGTACTAGATGGAGGATCCTTTACTATCTCCTCTATAGCAATCAGACCAGGTGGAAGAGGTAGACCATCAGGTATGTAAAATATTTCAGGAGCCGAAGAAGGTATAACTTCTACAGTGATAGATACTTGAGGGGTGACACCTTTTGAATTTTGAAACTCAACTTCCAGATGTTCAGGTAAGTTAACCTCAATCTCAAAGGGAGGTTCTTGAACAACTATTGGTTCGAGTGTACCCTCGGTTTGAATTGAGATGGGTTCTGGATCAAATCTAGATGTAGTTGTTTCAGGTACAGAAGTGTCTATTGTTACACTAGGATCAGTTCTAATGTCCTCTTGTAACTGAGGAACTTCTTCTCTAAAGTCAGATGCACTAGAAATGATTGGAGTAACTATAGTCTCTGATGATGTTGAAACAAAAGTTTCAAATAAACCAGATGAATTGGACTTAGTTAAACGAGACCGTTTTTCCCGGATTGGCTTCGCTTCTGGAGTCAAAGATGGTTGACTCGCTAGTCTCCGTGAAAGACGGGGTTTTGTTTTACTTTCTTCCACGATTGCGGATTACTTGATCAACTCAAAATTAAGGGGAAAAATGATGCTATTCTGAATTCAATTAATTTTAAATATGCTTTGACACAACTTTGTTTTTTTAGTTTTTAAGAGTCGAGAAAAAGCTAAAGATGACTCTAGTCTCCTTCGATTTTTAATGAGCCTAAAGTGGCAAGTGCGCAGGTGGACCTTTTCTTTTAAAGAGTAAAAAATGAACGAAAGTGACTACTCTGGAAATCTAGACAGAGGGATTACCAAACCAATCACAAAACTACAATATACACCTTGGTGATAAATTAAAGAGAAATTAGCAAGGACTTATGTATGGCAGTCAATCTTCCCGAATGCTGTGTTCAGTGCATTGTGATCAATAAGGCAGCAGACTTGGCTTCTTATAGATAAAGGATATAAGCCTATTGTGGTCTCCCAATATATACGCGATGGTACGGGGAGCACAAGTCCGTGCTAGCACTTGTCATATCAAGGAGGAGGAATCACCCAACCTTCAATGAAAATGATAGTTACTAGTTTTTACGACGCTGGAACACGTCTCTAGCCTAGACCTCTAGATGTGTTGTGTTAAGTTCCAAAGCATTGTTAGGTTCATTGAAATTTATTTTAGAGTTGATCTTGTTTAAAGTTTTCCTTTCAATGGTTCACCACGTGATGATGATTTTGAAATTCCTAAAATGCAATCTACAATGATAAACAATCTTTGTTTATTTTGAGCAATGAAAATCCTAGCTACTAGGGAAAGAAGATTACAATTCTTTCAAACAAAGAGAAAATAGCACACACTAGTGCATTTTCCTAAATAATTTTTCACACACAAACTGAATGCAAATGCAAATGATGTATTTTTTTTTTTCGTTCTCCTTAATGTAAAAAATGCCAAAAAGGAAAACTAAACGCAGCAAAGATTTGAAATATTTAACTCAAAGCGACATTTTCGACAATTTCTTCTTCAAAATAGAAAGAAAGACTAAACAACACTTTTCAATTTTGAATAAAAAATACTTTCGACACTTCGAATATAAATAAATCAAACCAAATACATGAAGAAAAGTTCAATCAACTGCCAAAGGAAGGAAGAATGCATGACACTTCTCTTTTCGACACAAAACGACAATTACGACACTTTTTGTACCAAAGCGACAGATTGATTTAAGCAACTTTTCGACAAAGGATTGTAAATGATGAACAAATACATAAAAAATTCACTAATCCTAATCTAATGGAGGTTGATCTATGTGATGCAAGTAGGCTTCAGTAAATAGGCATTGTTCATAGGTAGCAAAACAACTAAAGAAAACTGAAAACAAGGTCAAAAACCCCCAATTTCTAGAATGGAAATAGGTTCAGTCAGTCATCGCACCCAAGCTTCACAGAAACAGGGATGCATCACACTTTACACACTTAGGAGGTGCGATTCATACAGGGTTACAGTGACAGACAACACGATGGGCCAGGGAGCGCAACTGAAATGGGTTTTGGCCCAGATGTGCAGTTGTTTTCAGTGAATTAGGCTGAGCTTTGATGGACAGTATAGAGAAAAGTATAGAGGAATGTCTTGATAGGTTACTGAGCTGCCAAAAGGGCATCTAGATGTGATTGTAAGTCAAATGTTTAATTCATAAACTAAACTAGAGATTGACTGAAGCAGCATTCATCTACTATGCAATTGCAGAGCAAGAGCAATTTGAAGGCTACTTGGCTGACTTCAGGCTTTGTCTATAGTTTATAGAAGAAACAATAACAACAAACAAACATCTATTCATCCCCAGTGGAGTCGCCAGTTTGTTTTTTGGAAAACTAGTGTCTTGTCGAACGACTAGCCCTCTAGGTTTGGCAGCTACCCTCTAAACAATAGTTTAAAGCAATTCAACGATTTCTTCTATGTGTAACAGATAAGAGAAAGATGATGGAACCAACCTGGAACTTCCATTTAATCCCTTGCTTGATCTCTCTCCCCCTTGATAGAGCTTGCAACTCCTCCCCGTACTTAACCCGCTTGGAGAGTACCTGTAGAAACACAGTAACAAAGAACCGTCAAAGCATCTTGATCTATTACAACATAAACATTACAGAATCAGATATATAATGAACAAATGATAGCATTCACATATGATAACATTCACAATTGCACAGTCATATGGAATAAAACTTGAAGAACTCTATTAAATAGAAGGGAGAATTACTACCCAATTGTCTGACCCAGCATCAATCCCTCTTCACCTCATGAAATAGCAAGATCACACCAACAATACAATGCTCTTTCCTCAAATACAAACTACCAACACTTCCTTTCAATTCACAATATTCCAGCCTCTGGAACTCTTAGATGAGGGATCCATTTATAGATGTGTGTAAGGGTGTGAGTCATCTCTGGGGTTTTGATTAGTGTCATTCTGCTTGTTACAATTGGTTCCACTTGGAGATTTCTTGGGCGAATTCAGAGAGGCAAGTGGCACAGGAGAATTTTCTAGAAGATTCCATGAGCAACCACCTAGCAAACTATCTCAGACATTTGTCCATCCTCGCCCATCGCACCCTATAGAAGGCCTAATTAGTATGCATCACACCTAGGCAGTGTACCATTAAATATGCATCGCACCTGGCCAATGTAGCAGTCAGTATGGTTCAGTTTAGGCCATTTCTGGATGGTTTCTTAGGTGGAACTTTTGTGGAATGATGTAATCAGATGACCATGTTCTTTTACGGTATGAAACAACTCTTTTAGGGGTTGATGAGCCCTAGTTTATCGACATATAAGCGTGGGGTTGACGTGCCCAAATATGTCTATAACACTATCAAGCTCATTCAACAAATAAAATGTAAGGCTTGAATAATAAAACTAAAATGTAAATGACAGGAAAACAATTATGTTAATCACACAAATTGAATCACTGCTAAATTAAATCACACATTGTTGAATTGGAAATTTAATCTATTGCACCCAACATAATTCAAATGCTAATCTACAACAATAAATTAAATAAAATCTAGAAATTGGATGAAATAACAAATCTGGAAAATGCAACAAACAACAAATTAGTTAAAACAAAGGAATTATACTTTAAGGAATGCCAATTGAAATTCAAATAAACAAACACATAACTACACTATTTTACATGTTCAAGGCAACACCTCATCCAAGGTAGTGGGCCCAACTGCCCAAGCCTCAGTTCTGCCTTGAGAAATAATTCAGATTAGATTACAAGTAACAGATGTAGAACTCAGTGGATAACTTCCTTGATTAAAAAATATGAGAGAAATAATCACATCATAATGAAGCTCTTAGCTTTGCCTCAAATTCAACAATTGCTCATCTCCCATCTCTCATATCTTATCTCTTCTTCTACATCTTATCTAATAATTTTTCACCTCCTATCTCCTAATTATCCATCCATTATCCCCCCTCTCTTTGATCTCTGTTGTCATTTAAATACATAGAGAGCAAAGGGAAGTTACAAAAAAGTTGATTACAAAATGATTTCAATTACAAATTTGGATTGCAAAAAAAAAATGATGAACAAGATCATATCTGAAAGATCTTTCCATCAACATTCAATAGGAACAAGTCGAATTTGGTTTTTCAATTGGAAGAATTTGGTAAACAACCACAACAACAAATATGAGAAAATCACCTTTTAAGAACCTTGTTTTTCTCTCAATCCAAACCTAATTTTGGAAAATTTCTCATTATAAACTAATTTGCTCCATTCTGCAAAAAAACAATGTCTCAGATTTTCAAGATTCTCCTTCATTTGTTTGAAACGTCCAATGAAAAACTGTCACTTCTTATTCCAATGAATTTCTGAGTTGGAATATTTGATTATGAGATGGAAATCATATTTTCAATTTGGAAAAGATCTTGGAGGCTAAAATAGTGAATGATGTTATAAAAAATTCATTAATAAACCATCATTGGCAAAATCATGCATAATAATAATCAATTTATTAAAAATAAAGTAGAACAAGTATTGTTTACTCACAAGAGCATAAATAACTATAAAATGGAATTATATGATAGATTATGATAATTGACATGATAAAGAATGGTAGAAATTGATGAAATAGACGTTAAAAAGTGATAATAATAATGAAAAATTAGTGGCCCAACAATGTTTACCTTAGAATGTATACATGAATTTTCTGAAGAAAAATTGCATATATACATGCTTCCTCCGCATACAACCTGCATACAGATCTCAAATTACTGAACATTAAACCATTTATCTAACTGAATCACTGTAACATTGAACCAACCAATGAATCAAGTACTGAACCAAACACATATTATTGAACCATACCCAATCACACTTTTGTAGCATTATAACTGATCAATATACCAATCCAAAACCAAACATATTGACTTCATAGATAGACAACAACAAATAATACAAACTTCATAAATTTAATTGACATCCAAACATCTGATAACAACCTAGATAAAGCAGCAATCTAAAGGAAAATTATCTCAGAATTTATATGCGACTACTGTGAGGCATATATGTGTATGTACGTTACTATCCAGAAGAAAACCTGCGTATAAATCTTAAATTACTAAATCAACTTCCTTGCTGTAATACATAATGCATGACAAACTCAGATCTTTGTGTACATACTGTCAACATGCCATATTATGGCACAATTAGATCATACCATCACTATAATCACAAATATAATATTGTTAGCTACATAGACATAAATAAATCAAGCAAATATATCCATAAATATTCAATATACTTTCAAATCTATCAGATCTCAGCCTTCTCCTTACTCCCTGGTGCACACTTATTTAAGATGAAATCACACATGAATAAATCATTACTTGCACACTTAACTCCCTGATCTCCATCTCCTTATATAGCTTTTGCCTTTGCAAATACCTCAGGTAAATCCCTTGGTAATGTTGTTAGTATTTGTTGACGGGATCAAATATACCTTGCCAACACAATACTAATGAGTCCTCGTATTGCACCAAGGATGTTTCAATTCCCAAGGGCTTCTGAGCTTAAATTATCAATCCGAGGACCATACAAACTTAGAGGTGACAATGTTATATGCACAATAGGTTAGGTTCCACTCATGTCACCCTCATTCATGAAATCAAATCAAGGTGTTCAAAGACCACTCCTTCAGCTAACTATAAAGAGAAAAGCATGTCGTAATTGCAAGGAGATAAAAATGATTCTACATAAATGAAATTGTTAATCTTTCAATGTAAATGCCGAATTAAAATTGCATAAACAGGGAAAAAAATAACCTAGTTTCAAGAATTCAACCATGCTATTCTATTTGTATTATTAATAAAATCAACAACCTACTCGCATGAATCAATTATCTATTTGTAACTTGCTTGGAAATGATAAATTCAACTTTCATCACAATTAAAAAATGCTAATTCTAATTCTATTTGCTGTCCTATGGTTGCAATGAGGAAAGGATGAGCGTTGGAGTGGTCTTAGACTCTTCCCTAATCATGAAATCAAGACTTATGGGACATTATTCAACTTCAATACTCAAGGGTAAAAATCTAGAACAAATCTGGCTGAAGAAAATGATGCTACAGGAGGCTTTGTATTGCTATAGGAGGCCCTGTTTTGCTACAAGAGGAGGGTTCAAGAGATTTTTGAGGAAAATAATTGTGTATTGAAGGCATGAAAAGATGCGTGAAGGTGGAAAAAGGTGAATGAAGGGTTTGGAATCCCCTTAGCCAAGCCTAGTACCTCTCAGGGGTCTAACTTGCACCAAAGTTTGTGCCCACTGTGTCCTCCATCTATCTTAGCATGGTAGTCTTGGTCGCAGAGCTTGGAAGCAATGAGATATGTCTAGAAGAGGGATGGAGTGGCTTAGGTGGATGTAGAAAGGTGTTCCCACCCCTGCAAGTGAACACAATCCCTATAAACCAATCAAACACATGCATCAAATGATCATTATTACAAAAAATTAAATTAACATGGAAAAGATGAGTTGAATTTTATTGAAATCTACTCTAACCTACAACACAATTCCAATTGCCAAACCAATGTTGCTAACTTCTAAGTTGCAGAAACTAAACATGTAGAAATATTGCAATCCAATACTTAACAATTTCCAAGAAATCATAAACAAATATTTTTGGGTTATTATTGTAGATCTCTCAATCACTCTTCCCACAAGAGAGGTGATAGGAAAACCTGAAGCTACAAGTTTTGTAATATAACATCTAATGAAACAAGAAAAATAGTGCAATAACCTAAGCAGGAACAAAGAAGAAATACAAGAGAGGGAATAAATCCTCTTGGTTGGGCCCAAACCCAAGGGTTTCAACCCTCCAAAACTAACTTAGATGTAGGCCAATAATGAAACTTCCATTAGCAGATAATAAGAGTCACATACATCATATTCAAAATGAGAAAAACAATGTCAAGCACTAGGATCCTAGTAGCTATTCCTAGCTGCAACACAAATTTGAATCCTAGAGAGCCATTTGGTTGGTTTATTTATACAAAAATTAGCTGACGGGAAGCCCCCTTGAAAGGAGGAACGATTCCCTCCAAAATCTCAATATTTTTGGGTTTGGTTTCCTTTTATATTCACGTGGACTTGGATTTCCTCGCTTTCTAGTGAATTCGAGCTGTTGGAGAAGATTTTTTGATCTCAAGATGAGTTGGAGAGTTAATGAGGTGGACAAGCCCCCTATATTCTCTCTGGTTGTCTCCATCAAGCCCCTGTATAGTAAATATGTCCAAAAATGCTTCTTTTCCCTGCATATTAATCACATTAGGCCATGCAATATGAAAAACACCCTTTAGTCTTCCTACAAAGTATATTATGGCTAAAAATGTGAATTAATGTGAGAAACGAAGAATTTTAAGGGATGGAGGATAACACAATGAACCTAAAAGTATACCCATTGATGGGCCCCATCATTACCCCCCTATTGAAGGTGTTTCTCACCCTTTGAGAAACTCAACCATTGATATAAAGCTCAGTCATGGCTCGGTGGCCTCTCTTACATCCTAAGGCATCTGAGACGGTGTGCCTTATTGTGGATGGAAACTTGCATTTGCCTCTATGTCTTTCCATTAATTTTGTTATTCTTCTTGGTTTATTCTCTCTTGTATGCCCAACAGTAAGGGAGGACTTATTTTGAGTCTTATGCACTTGATCTTCAGTATTTGCATGATTCTTTTATATAATGGGGATCTTTCCAAGGAATTCCCGAGTATTTTTGGAGAGTGATACTCTCTGATTTTCAAACTGTGAGGTAGGGCATGCCATATTCTTTGTAAATCCTACAAAATTTATGTTCCTAACATCCTAAAGGTGTCCTCAAAATGTAGAATGGATTGTTATTGGGCTGCCATGTACCTAGGTGCTAATTCAGGATCATAGGAGATTAGATTGTGGTTGCTGACGGTAGCCTTGGGGTTTACTAATTATTCTATGATGTATAAAGGCTCCTTTACTTTTTCCATACCCATTTTTACTTCTTCAACCCTTGTGTCCTCATGGGTCAACCAAGAGGATCGTGCCATTAGTTTCATGTCCCCCGAGCTGGGGTTGGGGTCCCATAAATTCATGTATGTGAGGATCAGATTGTGAATGTAAAATTCGACCAATGTGGCTCTATCCTCCATACTTTCCTTTTTGAAATATTCAATGAATTGTTTGTAGTCTTGGAAATAAAGTGATCCATACTGTGCCAAGGTATTAATTTGAAACTGTAGCCACTGCTCCCTAAGGAAAATGGCATAGGATTTGTATGGTTTCCTACATTGTATGTCTTCCATAGATAAACTTGACATAGTGGAAATTTGTGTCTCTTTTTCTTGTAGCTTGACTCTTAGCCTTATGTTCTCTGCTTGTAGCTTCTCCCTCATGATTGACTCCCTCAAACTTAAGCCAATTAATTCCTTTCTCATTTTATTTACTTTTTCTTGCATGAGGCCACATCTTTTACCTTTTTAGATTTTTCAATTTGCATCCATCTATGTGTTCTCTCTCTTTCCTTCTCAAACTCAAAGAAGATTGGTACAACAAATTTCTCAATTATAATCCTACATCCCTCAATAAATTTGTAGTAGGATGCTAAGTTGGGTTATGGATCAGGCTCTTGGATTTCTTGGGGGCATCTTTCCTCATCTTTTGGAGTGGATACCTCTTCCTGTAGCCCCTCATCTTACTCCTATAGAAACACTTGTTTCTCCTGTAGCAACCCCTATTTCTCTTGCAACTCTTCTGTTTCCTCTTTTAACAGGGCATATTGTGTCTTGAGCCTTTTAAATGTGACTTCTATAGTGGTGCACCTCCCCATGGGTAGCACATGTTGCTTAGTTTTGGCCTTAGGAGAGGTAACTTCCTCAATCTTTCCCTCACTAGGTCCCACTTATTCGTTTTTGCTTACTGATTCATTAATGGTGATAGGGATTTTTGAAGCGAGCTGATTCTTCCCTTGCCTTATCCTAGCGATTTTCCTTTTTTTTTTATAAATATAAGGGGCCTTGCCTTGGCTGATTTATTTGCTTGACAGGTGTGCCAAGTGTGGCCAATGTAGAAACTACTTCTTTCTTTGTGTTTCTTGGTGAAAGGATTATTTGCTTGCCATCCTTACTTTTCTTTTGAGGTTTAGAGGGAACCTTAGGTTCTCATCCTATGATTCTTTCTTCTCTCCTTCCTTTCTTTCCTCTATTTTTTCTTCTTCTTCCTCTGTTTCTCCCACCTCCTCTTCTTCCTTGGTTTTTGATTCCTCCTTCTCTTCTCTATCCCCAATACTAGAGGCTGGTGTTCCCTCTTACTGTGTGGAAGTAATGGATTGTGTTTCAATGAAAATTTCTTTGTCCATGACCAAATAATCATTCCATAGCACATGGTTCCTTAGGGGGCTTAAGTCAGCCATAATAATCAATTTAATGAGGCCATGGTGGGACATGTGTTGTTGTTTCCATTCCCTCACTTTCTGGCTCATTTCAATGATAGACTACAAGAGGAAATGTGGAACACTATGTCTATGTGGAATGGGTAATTTTGATTTGAAGCATAGCTCATGAAGCAACCTAAAATGATAGGCATACACAATGCTCAACCTCCCCTTAGAAGATATTTATTTGAGGATATGATGGGCCACTTCATCCCAGGGGTAAGGTAGGTTCTCTCTTTTCTGTCCATTTTTATCTTCTACAATATTTTATTTATGATTGAATAATTTTTTCTTGGCTGTGTAACACTTACTTATTTATCCTCCTTGCTCCACCAAACTCCCAAGGGTAAGGTAGTCATTCTGCTTATGAGTTCAACATTTAAAGAGATGGCAAGTCCTCTAACAACAATCATAGCACTATTTTCTCCCTAAGAATTTAGTGCCATGGTAAACTCTTGAGTTATCTCATCATCATACCCCTTCAATTGTTCAAGAATTCCATCCATTGATGTCTTAGAAACATGTATAGCACATGAGGGTGCTAATGGATTCTTCTTGTGTCTGTGGGTTACCTCCTGTCGAATCCTCCCCCATTGCTCCTACTGCTCCTTCTTGGGGCCGCTTGGGTGTATTTTCAAACTTGGCCTCAGAGTGGTGTTGGGTGCATAAACAATGTCAATTTTTTGTCTTTATCAGAGGGGGGAGAGGATGCTAATTCTTTTATAAAGGAAAAACAAATTGTTCTTTGTCCTTATCTTTCCTTCACATATAACAATATTCAAATCGAACTACTACATAATTATTTGCTACAGGGTACTCAATTCAAGCATAATTCTCCATGCAAATGTATGGAAATTAAAGAGGGAGAAGGTCACTTACTTATTTCAGGATAACTCTGAGGGTTTGAGGGAAAATCTTGGTATTTTGTCTCTCCTTCTCCCTTTTATTCTCTTATGTAGCTTCCTGTATGTGCTCCAGTATTAGTTCATAACCTCCTGTAGCACTTGAAAAAATAGTCTATAGCAACTCAATGATGCCCTAGGAAGTCTATGATATCCTCTAGCTTTTCCTTCTCCAACAGTTTTCTAGAAATGAGCGATAATGAAAATGGAGTCGAGCCTTGTACATTTTATTCCTTCTGTGGTAAAGGCTCAGAGTGTTGTGGTGACTTGGCATTAACACAAGTTTACTTTTTGAACCATTTCCCCCACTCCTTGTAATCATCACCCTACTCCTCATAATCATCACCCCACTCCTCGTAATCACCTCCCTACTTAAGTTGAATTTTCCACGTTGCATGTGTAAATGAATGAACTTTATTTTACTAATGGAAGGTGGCCAAGTTCATTGGCCACCTCCAACCCATTCTCATGACATTTATCTACTAGGTAGGGACCCAACCATCTTGTCATTAACTTTCACTTGAAATCCTTGAATCTGGAATCATATAGTAGGGCCTAATATCCTTCTTGAAAATTATTCTCTTTAATGTGTTTGTCATGCCAAATCTTCCTTTGTAGCTCGATTACCTCAGTGTGTAGGAGAGGTTACAACCTAAATTCATCTATCCCATTTAGTTGGAGCAACCTCTCCCGTTTTTCTCTATTGAGGTCCAAGTCTAACTGAGCTGCCATCCTTAAGGTGTTGTATTCAAACTCAACGAACAACAGTGCTTTCTTCTAATAGACTAGTTTGAATGGATTAAATCCAATGGTGGTATTCCAAGTTGTGTTGTAGGCCCAAGTGGCTTCTACAAGTCTATATGCACAATATTTTTTTTTTCTGCTTCTCACAACCTTGGTTATAATATTCTCCAATGCTCTGTTTGTGACCTCCACTTACCCATTTTCCTAAGGGTGATAGATAGTGGATGTCCTGTGCTTGATGTTATGTTCCCTCATGATATCTTCAATTATATTTGATGTAAATTGTGCTCCTTGATCAGTGACTAAATCCATTAGAAAACAAAACTTGTATAAGATGTTCTCTCTCATAAATTCATCCACCTTTCTCTTAGCTGCTACCTTTACTACCTTTGTTTCAGCCCATTTAGTTAGGTAACCAGTGCACACAATGATACACTTCCTTTTTCCTGATGGGGAATCAATGGGCCAAATGAAATAAATGCACCACTTCTTAAATGGCTCTAGAGTCACTGTAGATTGTACGGGAATTTCATCCTTAGGTTTTGGCTTACCCATCCTCTGGCACTGATCACACCTAGTGGTGTACCTCCTTGCATCTTGATGTAAAGTGGGCTAGTAGTAACCTGCTTGTAGAACTTTGAAGGCCATCTTCTTAGCAGAAAATTGGGCCCCATAAGGTCCATCATGGCATGTTGAGAGGATTTCAAATACCTCCTCTTCCCTCACTGTTGTAGGGAAAAGTATCCGATTCGGATGACCCTATCCCACTCTAAGGGTGATAGTACCTCAGCAACAACTGTAAAGAAAACTACTTAAGGTTTACTTCTTTATGAAAGCAAGAGAGAATGAAGAGATGCACTAACCGTTGTCTTGCGCTTAATGTCAAATCCAAACTCTTCTCTTTGCTTGCTTGCTCCCAGCTCCTTGCTCTTTTGCTGGCCCAGCTACAATGAGATCCTGCAAAATAACAAAGAAGGAAACTACAAGAAGCATGCAATCATAACTGATTCAAGGATTAGCATAAATCAAATATACAATTATCACAATACATCATTGAAACAAGTGCATATAGAAGAACCTCAATAGCTTTTATTAATGGAAGAAGTAAAGTTCTGAGAGTGTTACAACCATTGAAGGCCCCAATCCAGCAACACCTCCCAGCAGAAAGAATTTCTCCTCTTCACCTCCTTCAAGCAATCACCCAATAGTTCTATAGTGAAACCAACAGCATATCATTACTTTGCACAAAATTCCAGCCCCCCTTGAGCTCATAGGAGAGAGCTCAATATATAGATGAATTGAGAAAGGATGAGTCAGCTTGCAACTGATGTGTAGCTGCCTTGTGTCCTCTCTCTCTTCAGTTGATCTTCAGTTCTTGAGCCCACTTGGAGAACCTTGCTTCCACTTGGAGAAACAGAGCCTCTGACTCATCACAAGGCGAAATCCCTGATCCAAGTGTCATTTTTGGAAGATTCCAGAGCAATGACTTAGTGTGCCACTTGTCCCATCTCGCTCAGCGCAGGTGGCCTTTGTTCTACCTGCTTTGCAATGCAGGTACACCATGGAGGAGTTGAGTTTCAGCGCAGAAGCCTAGTGGAGCACCTGCTTTGATTTCAGGATTGCTTGTTTTTGAGTGTTTTCAGGTGGAGAACTGATCTGAGAGCTGTTGGTTTGCTGACCTTGTTCCTCTAGGGGTAGGAACATCATGTTTAGGGACTTTGGATCCCTTGGATTATTGAAAATTCATGCCTGATGCTGCAAGGCACAAAATTGTCTATAACAGATGCCCCCTAAAGTATGAGGTCGTTTATCGGGTGAAATGCTTTATTAGGAGGATCCGAAGTTCATTCAATCTGCTGAGAAGTGTCCTGTAATAAGATACAATACAATACAATATTTTTCATTCTTTTTCATGATCTAGCTGAGGCGGGCATTCCCATGCTCAGCTTTATAAATTCATTTTGGTACATAGCACAGACGATCGTCTGATGATAGACTGATAATTCTCTGCTGAAATTATCATCCTTTGAGAAGGATGATCATCTGCTGCAATGATGTACATATCAAATGTCTTTATATCCTGAATATATATCGCAGCCCGGATGGATGAAACTAGATCCGGGGTCTTCAATCTCTTCCGATCTTCACTCGATGTACAAGTCGATCCATGTGATAATTTCTTGAAGTTGAACATGGAAAGACATCGCTTGATTACCGGTCAATGATGTAAACCGTTAACAAGCGCGAGAGGAATCACCGATAAGGATGATGACCCTCAAGTTATGGCAGTACAATTCACATGGTGGGAATAAAGGACTTGGCGTCGACCACCATGCAAAATCTTCTGGTCGAAGGTCATTGATGTATACCTGTCGCCGGAAGTGAGAAACTTGCCATTGAGGCATGCAAGTTTCAAAGTACTGAAGGGGTTGTTCCTAGATCAACTCCTTGGATAATGAGCTGATGTCGACAAGGAGCGATCCGTCAAAGGAGGGCCTTAATGAATCCCACATCAGTGACACGGAACGAAGCTAGTGATTGTGATGAGGTGAAAACAAACTGTGATGTATGATTCAGGGTGGTGGTCATGAAATGGATGAAGGACAATGTATGGCAGTGGATGGGACACGGTTGACTCTTTGTAGAACAACATCTCTTGAACATATAACGACACTGATGTGATGGATCGGTAGCATTACCCCAAATGTGGATGGTGTGGCGAGGACCATGGTGATGAGACCGGTGAATGAAACAACCCAACCCGATGTGATACGAAGGACAAAGTGTCATGTTCAAGAGCGACTTGCTACCATTAAAGCTGTGAGGTTCTCCCAATTTTTTCCCCTGTCATTGCTGACCAGTACCTCTTTATTTTTGTCAAGCTTGAGGAGGATAACATATGCTTGTTCTATAACCTGCCCTTCGGGCAAGCCCATCGCTATGTTTTAACGAGCCTAGCGATAGGGAAACTCGTTCTCGTCTAAAGACAAGTTTGTCGCTATTTAATGAATTTAACGAGTCTAACGACAAGGATAACTCGGTCCTTTTCATTTTTAGAGAGTCTGAAAAGGTACATAAAGTCAACTCCAGAATTCCTTTTTCGTCATCTAATCCCTTAAGTTCGAAAAAGTATAAAACAATACAGAAGGGATGAATTTTCGATTGCTTTAACGAGCCGAACAAACAAGCGCTCGATCTTTTTGTGCAATAATCCCTCAGGTCCAAAAAGATTAAAATCTAGAGGAGGGATAGCTCTTCCGGTCGTTTAACGAGCTAGAAGGCCAAAACTCGGCAAACTTTTCATATTTTACGAGTCAGAAGAAAAGAGCTCA
This sequence comes from Pinus tabuliformis, assembly GCA_031772625.1. Taxonomy (NCBI): domain Eukaryota; kingdom Viridiplantae; phylum Streptophyta; class Pinopsida; order Pinales; family Pinaceae; genus Pinus; species Pinus tabuliformis. Next base: position 866,600,070 of record CM062805.1, read on the forward strand.
AAGAAGACTCGTCTTTTGAGGAACGAGTGATAAACAGGGATAGCAGCAGATTCCAGGTACAGGTTGGAATATTCCAATCATGGCAGTGTCACAAGGATGGCTAAGTGAAATCACTCTTCGCAGCTGTTCCTCAAAATGGGTAAACAAACATATGGAGATGAACGATTGGCCAAATGAACGGATGGAGGTGAGACTGCAAGAACACGACCAAGGGCTTTAATATGGCTGTCAAAGGTTACATTTACCAAGGTTATTTACCGGTTCATTTTTTCTGGATGAGCTTGAACTCTAGGGGAAGATTGCTCACAACTTATGTTTATTTTTTAACGAGCATGAACTATGTGCTAAAACTGCTCGGATCTTGCGTTTATTTTTTAACGAGCATGAACTGTGTGCTAAAACTGCTCGATTAGTTTGCATGCCCCCAAGCTTCATTGCATTCAACTTGGTGGTTGGAATGAAGGTTTACCTTTGAATTTTGAAAAGGGGAGTGTTTCATTTTTTAGTGAGGTTGACACAGTAAAAGAACTATCCTCATGACTCCTTGTTTCATTTTTTAACGAGGTTGACATGAGATAAGAACCGTCCTCGGAGCCCACTGTATTTACAGTATTTCCATTAGGGCGATGATCCATGTTGACAAAATATTTAGGAATCTTCCGAATCCGTTGGATATAGAAGATTTCATATTGTAGGTTTCCACTGTGGCTACTTCCGCCAGATTACCCGCCGGCGGTAGGGCAAAAGTACCCATTAAGGCAGGGTCTTTTAGGAGACCTACTCCAATATTTTGGAGCGATTGATTACTTTCATGGATCATTGTGCTGCTTCCCGTAACTTGAGAACTGTTGGGGAGAAATGTTTGTTGGTCGACGATTGTAATTTTTCCTTGAAAAGGAAATACAATCCTCCTGAAGTAGGTCGACACAACTGCAGCCATGGCATATATCCAAGGCCTTCCCAGTAGGATGTTGTAATCGAGGTTTCCGTCGATTACTTCAACATCAACTTCTACTGTTTTGCCCCCCAGTTCAACTTGCAAGTTATTTAAAATCCCGTATGGAGTGTATGATCGTCCATCAAATGCTTTTAACGTCGTTGATGATTTCGACAAGGGTGGTGAGCCTAAATTTTTCCAGCAACTCATCGACATAAGACATGTAGATGCCCCCCCATCAATAATTGTTCGATGAACAGTTTTGTTGAGGGCTTTCACTTGAATAAGGAAAGCTTGTTGAGTTGGTAACTGAGGGTCATATCCTTTATGATCAAAGGCCACAAGATTGGAATCCATTGGGCCAATCCCACCTATGGCTGATAATAAAGCTTGCTCTTGGGAGGTGCATTTTTGCGCTACCTCAAGTGTCGACATAGCGGACGACGATTGGGTTAGGTCCTCTATTATATTGTAATCCTGTGTTATTTTTTCACGAGGATTAAATGTCGATTTGTGTACTACTCCCTTTGGCGACTTTATCATTGGTTTAGGAACGATGGGTGGCACAACTTTGGTCAAAGTTGTTGTTGAACTACTAGGTTGTTTATTTGCCTTGTTGTTCAATTGCTTCGGATTCCTGTGATCTTTATTCCTTGTCAAAGCATTATTTTGTTGCTTTGAGGTGGACAACATAAGCACTTGGGATCGGGAAGCATTTTGATTAGCAACCAGATTTTGTCTTGGACTAGGAAACGGATCAGTCAATACTGCTAGGGTTTTTGAACTCTTGAAGAGTTTCTTAACTTCAGCTATATGAGGACAATATTTCGTCCAATGATCCTCATCGCATATATGACACCCTGTCGGGGGTTTCCCTTTCCTTTTCTTTTTCTTCTTGCCCCCTGGTTGCTTCAGTTGTTTGCCCTTGTCGGTCGACATGGCATTTACTTCTGAGGCAAGAAGTTCCTCATTTGAATTTTGACTAGAAATTTTGCGTTTGCCAGTCACGCCATTGCTGGCGTGAGAGTCAATATTCGATTTAGGAGGGGGAGGAATTGAAAATTCAGGTCTAGGGGCGTCAGGTATTTTTTCGTAGAGCGTGCCAGACTGAGTATATACTAAGTCCAGATATTGAGCACGAGCAATGACCTGCTCCTCTGTTACGACTCCCCCCTTGGCCACATCTTCCGTTATAGCCGGAAGTAACGACTTTATAAACCATTCAGCTAACAGCTGATCGGGAACGTAAGTTTTCACCATCCTACGACGACGTCGCCACTCATGTATATGATCAGATATGTGAGTGGCCGTTGTCTGTTTGAAGTTGGTAAGGAGTTCTGTTCCTGTTTCATACCTTATCGGTAATTGAAAATGGGTTAAGAAAGTCGTGGCTAAGGAGCTGAAATTGTCGAAAGAGGCTCTTGGCAATTCAATGTACCATTTAGCCGCTGGACCTGTCAATGTCCTCTGGAAGAGGCGAAGTCTTATCGAATCATCGTTTAGAGTGTTCGATGAACACCACAGATGAAAAGTCATGACGTGATTCGACGGGTCTTCACCTAGATTTCCATTGAATTTAGGAATGTCCGATGGAAGTTTATGCGGAATCGCTGGCCACCAAGGGGCATAAGCAATTGGATCATTCGTCAGCCGGTTTAGATCTGGCAATTCTAGAGTTGCTACAAAGGGCAACTGTTGGTTCAGGTTAGGCGAAGCATATCCAGGATAAGATGGTATCGCCTGAGCAATGGGTCTTTGCAGACCAACATAGTGCTGACAACTTTGACAAAGTTGATGGGCATAACCATTATAGCATGGTTGCCCATTACTTACAAAGACTTGTTGCTCAGGTCCTTGATATGATTGCTGGAATGGCGGTTGTTGAGATTGAACCAGCTCTGGTTGTTGGACCATTTGCTGTTGACCAATACTGGATGATTGACCAAGATGAGGAGTCACAGTACTTGTTCGAGCCTGAGTCGCTCCAGATAAGGAGGCACTACCCTGAGATTGTGATTGAGCCGCCGAGACAAGAGGTTGTTGTATTACAACAGGTAGCGCTTGTACTTGCGACGCATTTGCCGTAGCAGGTGTGGTGGGAATATTCGACACAGGGTGTACTGGTTGCATTGAATATGCAACTCCTGATTGTTGAGGCAGTATTGGTACCCAACCGCTAGATGTGATTCCAGTTTGACCTGAACTTTGTTGTAAACTCCCACATGGTTGTTCTCCAGGAGGGAACAATGAAAGAGCATACTGCCCTCCACATGGTGGAAATCCAGTACTCAAAGGGTAAATTGGCCTTTGAAGACACATTGGATCAATTTGTTGAGTTTCAACATAAGAAGTACCAGATGATAATCCGGATGAAGAAATAGGAACTAACCATATTGTTGTCCCTGATGGGACTCCGGCTTGTTGTTGGCAATTTGCCGGGACAGATGGTATACCAGCAAACATCGTTGGAGTGGCAGCAGGAGGCTCTGCTGTTGCTGTGTCGGACGACACAGTCCTAGACGTTGACGGTTGTTCAGACATTTTGAGTCTATCCAAAAGATTTTAGCGATTCTACAAGAACTTACGATGCCAAAAGACTAACTTCGAAGATCAACGCAGGAATAGGAGGTGATTATGTTCCGTTTAAAATGAATTTTATTATGACGACGCTTTAGACACAACTTGCTTTTTCACTTTTTAAGAGTCGAGAAAAAGCTAAAGATGACTCTAGTCTCCTTCGATGTATTAACGAGCCCGAAGTGACAAATGCTTGGTTGGACTTTTTCAGTTATAAAGTTTGAAAAAGGCCAAAAGAAACTGCTCTGGAGATCTAGGCAGAGGGTGTGCCAAACTTTTCGCAAAACCACAGAATATGTTTTACGGTACGGGTGGTCGATCTTCGTGAATGCTGTGTTCACTGCATCGCGATCAGTAGGGCGGCCGACACGGCTTCCTATGGATAAAGGCTTTGTTCCTATAGGGGTCTCCCAATATATACGCGACGGTACGTGGGAGCACAAGTCCGTATTAGTGCCACCGACTCTCAAGAGGAATCACCCACCTTCGTAGAGATCGATAGTCACTACGTTTAACGACGCCGGAACACGTCTCTACCTAGACCTCTATGTGTTTGCGTTATGTTACAAAGCGTTGTTATGTAAATTGAATTTATTTTAATGTTGATCTTGCTTAGCAGTTTGCCTTTATGGATCACCACGTGATGTATGATACAACTCCTAAATGCAGTCTAAGAATGATAAGCAAGCTTTTTCAAATCTTTTTGACTGATGAAAATCTTAACTACTGAGGGAGAAGAAAGGCATATCTTTTCACACAGTTCATACAGCACAAACTAATGCACTTTCTCCTAAATCATCATGCAAACTTTTTCAAATGCAAAATGCACAATGCATGTATTTTCTTTTCCCTTTCTTAATGTTGATGTATTACAAAAAGAAAGTTGTTATTTAACTTTGATTTCGATTTAAAGCGAAAACAAACAAGCTTGTCCAAAATCAAAAGACACCTTAAGATTTACTTGTTTAATCACTGGAAATACATGAAATCAAACCATAATGACGAAAGTAAAAAGACTAATCAGCTATGGACAGCAAACAAGCTAACTCTTTAGACCAGCAAAATGCCTAACACAGGTTCAGATCTAAGAGGCCAAAGCAAGACTAGTTCACTTTCGTTATGGGAAATTGTAAATGATGTAAGAAATACAAAAGAACAAGTACAATTTCGTTATATAACAGAGGCGGAATGATGGCAAGTAAGGTTGGTTTCAGAACAGGTACAAGACTGGTAACTGGCTGCAAAATCTATAGTGAAAACAGGCAAGAAAAAGGGAGGAAACCCCAAATGCACAAGGCAAAATTGGGCCAACGCAGGTGCTGCACAGCCAGTCTGGCTCTCAGCGCAGGTAGCCCCTTCGGGACCTGCGTTGCAAAGCAGGTAGCCTGTGTACTACCTGCTTTGGAAAACAAAAGTTGCGTTTTCTCAGTTTCCGGGTCACAATTTTCTCAAAAATTCACAGTTTTTGCTCAAATCAGAAGCTATCAGTCAAGCACACACTAAGGGATGACAAGGAAGATGAAAAGCTATCACTAAGAGCTTACAAGGATCCTTGTAGATCATCTCTTCAAATCATGAACATGCTCAGAAATGAGCTAGAGTAGCTGCCCTCTACTTCGCTTTTGATATAGTCAAAAGCTTTTCGATTTGGTACTCTTTTGTTCAGGAAATGAATAGCAAAATACTACAAACAATCAAACAGATACGATCCCCAGCGGAGTCGCCAGTTTGTTGTAGGGAAAAGTATCCGATTCGGATGACCCTATCCCACTCTAAGGGTGATAGTACCTCAGCAACAACTGTAAAGAAAACTACTTAAGGTTTACTTCTTTATGAAAGCAAGAGAGAATGAAGAGATGCACTAACCGTTGTCTTGCGCTTAATGTCGAATCCAAACTCTTCTCTTTGCTTGCTTGCTCCCAGCTCCTTGCTCTTTTGCTGGCCCAGCTACAATGAGATCCTGCAAAATAACAAAGAAGGAAACTACAAGAAGCATGCAATCATAACTGATTCAAGGATTAGCATAAATCAAATATACAATTATCACAATACATCATTGAAACAAGTGCATATAGAAGAACCTCAATAGCTTTTATTAATGGAAGAAGTAAAGTTCTGAGAGTGTTACAACCATTGAAGGCCCCAATCCAGCAACACCTCCCAGCAGAAAGAATTTCTCCTCTTCACCTCCTTCAAGCAATCACCCAATAGTTCTATAGTGAAACCAACAGCATATCATTACTTTGCACAAAATTCCAGCCCCCTTGAGCTCATAGGAGAGAGCTCAATATATAGATGAATTGAGAAAGGATGAGTCAGCTTGCAACTGATGTGTAGCTGCCTTGTGTCCTCTCTCTCTTTAGTTGATCTTCAGTTCTTGAGCCCACTTGGAGAACCTTGCTTCCACTTGGAGAAACAGAGCCTCTGACTCATCACAAGGCAAAATCCCTGATCCAAGTGTCATTTTTGGAAGATTCCAGAGAAATGACTCAGTGTGCCACTTGTCCCATCTCGCTTAGCGCAGGTGGCCTTTGTTCTACCTGCTTTGCAACGCAGGTACACCATGGAGGAGTTGAGTTTCAGCGCAGAAGCCTAGTGGAGCACCTGCTTTGATTTCAGGATTGCTTGTTTTTGAGTGTTTTCAGGTGGAGAACTGATCTGAGAGCTGTTGGTTTGCTGACCTTGTTCCTCTAGGGGTAGGAGCATCATGTTTAGGGACTTTGGATCCCTTGGATTATTGACAATTCATGCCTGATGCTGCAAGGCACAAAATTGTCTATAACACTCACGCATCTCCTCAGGATCTGATTTGGCCCCAATTTGAAAATATTTCCCCTAATCCAAGTGAATGGGGCACTCTTCCTAAAAATATTGCTTTTATCCTTAGAGGATAGGTTAGGAGGGAACCTACCAACAACCATGTAGTTTGCTATATCATCAAACCAAGTATAAACCACTGAGATGGCGAAGAGATGTTCATCTAACAGTTGATCATCTACCATTTCTTCCTTTTCTGCAGGAAAGGTTAGTCTTGAAAAGAAATATGCAACCACATTCTCTTTTCTCGGTTTATCAATAATGGTCAAATCAAATAGCTGCAATAATAACAATTATCTGATTATCCTAACATTGACATCAAGTTAATCCATTAAATACTTAATGAATGCATGATCAGTGTGAAAAAAAGTTTGATAACCAGTGATATAATTCCTAAACTTGTTCAAAGAATGTACCATAGCCAAGTGTTCGCTTAGAGTGGGTCCTGACCCAGGTTCAGATTTAAGTTTTCCAAACAAATCCCTACACTACTGGCCCTTTCAGCATCAATTTGCGGAGCACAGACTGAAGTCTCACCCAAAGTAGTATGGGGGGATGCTGGAACTAAGTTTTCGTACCCAGAGATGGTTAAGATGTCGTTTTATGCCCTAAACCTGCCTTCACACAGATTGATAATCCCTTAAGGCTTATCAATATAACTTCCTCTTACTAGCCTCTAGACCTTCGCGAAGGTCTACGACTGTCTTTCGCAGACCCTTAATAGGTGAATCGACCACTTACGGGCCTCTGTAATTACTTCTATTTATGTATTTACCCATATTGGCTTAAGTGTCTGATAACTTTACCATGCATTAAGATATTCTTCATGTAAATAGATATTATTACTGGCATTCATATAACAATGTAAACCGTGCAGAATTGTGCATCAATATAGTATTAAATCATAAACCTAATATTCGTCATAACATAAACATATTCATTCATAACATAAACAAATTCATTCATAACAGAAGTAAATGGATAAAACACATACATTTCTAGAATAATCTCTTTATTGATGCTTTTGATTTGCTTACAAACTCAAGACTACCCTGCGCACTCAGCTGTAGGGGTCCGTGCACTCAGTTGTGGACTCTACTCTAGGCCTCTGTGCACATAGCTGTAGAGTCTCTCTTCTACTCTAGGAATCTTCACTCTTCACTTCTTAATGACCCATAACATCAACTATGAACTTAAATGAACTATCTTAGACTCTCTAAGACTCTTCTTTTCATACACCATGGGTAGGTCTAAACAAGCTGACACAACTTACATAAAAGAAGGAAAAATCCCTTTATGACACTTACTATCTACGCACTCTGCGACCATAAATTGTAGATACTTTACACTTTACATAACAAAAACTGGGCTTTCTGCCCCAAAACTTGGGCTTTTGCCCCAAAAATTGATTGCAGGGGACCTTGTCCCAACAAGCCCCCAACACAAATATCGTGACCCAGCCTCAAGTCGCTATGTTGGTGTGGAGATATTAGTGTGGAGACCTCCTAGCTCGACTTGCACCACTGCTACGTCAGCTACACTCTGCGTGGTTTCCTGTTTGAGCTGCTCAACCAGCTGCTCAATCGTTGGTCCTCCGTTGTCTTCTTTGACCTTCTACTGTGTCCTGTGTAGGCCTACCAACTTCTCTTCAATGGCAACAGAGATAACATATGCCTCATCCAACCAATGCCCCAATCTGGCCTTGAGGATTGCCTCTTTGCATTACATTGCCTCCACCTGTTCGAGCAACTGCTTTGCCTCATGCATCTTAGCCAGTCGTAGTGATATAGCGACGGTGCACATCGTCACTCTTGCTTCGTCATACTGCTACTGCAATTCCCGGGCCTCCGTGTTCAACCTCTGCATGTTAGGATCCTCTTGTAGAGTCGTAACGACCTCAATCGATTGTTCAAAGAGTGTGGTGCAATCCACCATCGCAGCATCCACTATCTCTACTGCATCCTTTACAGCTGCCTCGCGCTGTTCCTTGACCTTTAGTGGAGTTTAAGGCTGAGACTTCAACTCAAGCTCTGTGATTTCAAGGTTCAATTAAAACTGAAACTTGGCCATCTCTATCCTTGCATCATGCACACTTTCAGCCAACTTCCTAATCTTGACCTCCACCGATGCTTCTTCTGGGATATGTAGCTTTGGAATGGTACTGTATGCTTTGGCTACTACTGCTGTGGTGAACTCATTCTTCTCCTGAAGCTTCTTCTAGGCTTCTAGCGTGATTCTCTTCTTAACGAATATATGTTTGTTGTTGACTTTCTGCTCGTTGATCATGCTCAGCGCGTGCTTCTCTTGGGGCTTAAGCTCTTCAATCACACCTGCTTATAGTGTGTGAAGGAATTCACTAGGGAGCATGGCAAAGTTGAGGCCAACATTCCTTAATGCACTGATAGTAGCCTTGTCATCTTCTGCCACTGTGCTCAGAGCTCCATCTGGTAGCACGACTACCCAGAGATCCAAGGATCAAACTAACTTTGTTGCTTGAGTGGTCCCCGATGCTAAATTGGTGAAGGCCACGCTGTTCTGCCCTGCACTTGCCTGCAGTCTAGTTGTTTGGATATGCAGCTTACGCAGACCCATCTGTATAGAGACCAATGCTTGCTTCTGCTACTGCTCAAACTGTTGCAACAGTTTCACTATTGTATCCCTTACCTTGTCACCAATATCATCCAAGTCACCCTCCGTCAAGGTGATTGGATATAACGATGATTTGGAGGCTTTAGTATTCTTTTGTTGTCCCTCCTTTTCCTGTTCCCTATATCACTTTACGTGAAAAATGAGTGCTCTCCAGATCTCTGCCTCCCTGTTTCGACTGTTCATCATCCTTCGTTTGGGGCGAAGGAGATTTTTGACTCCTATCAGAGCCGCACTCTTCTTGTTCTGCTTGCTCCTTTACGGCACACTTCGCTTCTGCACGTGCCTTGTCCTCAGTCTCCTTCTTCCTCTTCTTTTCCAACTATTGCACCTTCAGTCAGGCCGCTTCCTTCTTCTGCTTCTCCATGGACTTGCTAGTCCCAATGACCAAATCTAATGGTGTGTTCCAATCTGTTGGCCATTGCTTAAGGAATTCAGTAATGGCATCATGTATAGCCAAGTAAGGAAGATCATACCACTTCTGATCTGGATCCTTCAGCGCCCGGATGTACACGCGGTGGTTCAAAAATAGTTGGTGACAACCTCAACTTTCGGTTAATGGCCATATGAATGCTCATCTCCATTATTACCCACAAAAATTTAGTTTCTCGAACATGCGCATTGTCCTTTATGGCCCATAGAGAAGCAAACTTCACTGCTTCTAGTAAATCTATTTGAATCGGAGGAAACTGGCTATCCTTCAACAAATCGCATGCAACCAACACAATTGATAAGAGTAGCCATCAATAATGAAATGCCTTGCTTTGGTCCTGTGCTTCCCTGCAGTTTGAGAGGAAATCGCTGCATAGGTAGCGCACCCAGTTGAACTGTACGCCCTCCATGCACTGAGCTGCTAATGAAACTTATGGTGCTGACACCTCATCTACACGACACTTTCTCATTATTTTTCCAACCAAAATTTTGGTGGCCACCTTCACTGCGGGGTTCATAATACTAGATATTGAATATCCACGTGTTTTCTTGACAATTTTGAACTTGTCCTTCATCTTTTCCATGAGGTCGCACTTGCCCATCTTTCGTCCAAATGCCTTTGTAGAATTTAGCCCAGAGTGAGGTAATAATGTGATCCTATGGATCAACATATCGATGATCGGTATGGGCTCAGTCAACCACAAGCACCCATCATGCAAAAGGCACAAAAACTGCTTAATGACTGTCAAATTTATAGGGGTGTGGTGGTAGTGAAGCACCCATAGCAGGTTCAACAACCCTGCCTTATTTACTCCATGAATCCATTCCACCGGCTCCAATGCAGTGAAACTAGACTCCTTGTAGAATACTCAATTCATGAAGGTATTGGTAGCCAATTGGGGAAATCTCTCAACGTCTCCCAAATCCCAATCTTCAAGTTTCATATGTGGGACGCACGCCAAGTGTGGACCTTCAAAAGTGATTTTTTCTAGCAGAAAGGGTGTGTTAAGGAGGAACTGTCCTTGATTAGGGTCCTCAGGACCTTCACCTTGCCTTGGCATAGAGGGATGTACTCCAATAGCTTTGAAATGGGGTCTACCCCGTCAACATCTATGTTTTTTGCACCCTCGTCCGCCTCTAGGTCTACCACTTTCCCTTTCTCATACGCGGTGGGATTTTCTTTCCACTGCGCCTGTGTAGTTGCATGTTTCCTCGGTGACTCGCGCATTGACAACGTCATCTTCTGTTTATCCTTCTTCGGCTTAGGAGCCTCTCTTGGCAACATAGGCTTCAGACTAGGCGACCTCAACAACTTAGGCACTTCTACGGGAAACTCCATACTCATGAATTTGGGGGCAACTCCCTCAAAGGCGACAATGCCCCCAGTACTAGCAGTCTCAGCTGGTGCAGACATGAAACTGTTAATGAGGTTCTGGGTTTCCGCAGGTAACCTTTCAAACATAAAACTAGCAATCAAGTCCTTGAATAGCTCACGGTTCATGCGTATCAGATAGCACAACACATAAATTCTCAGAATGAAAAGTGTTTCTCACTGGACGACCATCTATAATTTATAGGCAATTTCAAATTCAAATTCGACCGTTCCCCCCAAAATCCGTTCATAAATGCGAGATTGGTGGCAGATTTCCAAAGATTTCACACTTGATTTCAGCCTTAAATGCCTTAAATGTTGGTTGCCCACTCCTCTTAATTGTCTTCTAGTAGTCAAATCATTAACAATGATAGTAACGATCACTTTCTAGCTACATTGTGCAGTCTCTCATCTTGTAGCGTATCTCCCTTCGTGCATCTGTTGACACTGTGACACCCTTCTATTCTGCGTAGACCCCTCATCACGCAACTCTACAACCCAAGAAATGTAGTTTATAGTCCCACGCCTCCTTGCAGCTTCCTAGAGTGCTAAGACGGTGCTACTATCATATAGTCATCTGGTCGAATCCTCAGTGTATGGCTTCAATCAGCCGCCATTTACCTTTCTGGGAAATGGATCTCCATTCAATTTCACAATCTGAACTATTCACCATCAGTAATCTCCTTGATAACATACGACCCCAGGCAATGCATCTGAAATTTTCCTGGAAATTTATCAAACTTGCTGTCATATAATAAAACTAAATCATTTACCTTGAAGGTGCATAGTTTCATGTGCCGATCGTTCCATTCCTTTTATCACTCCTTCTAAACTTGTTGATGGAATCCATCCAAGAATCTATCTTCTTCTAGCTCTGTCAACTATGTGAGCCTCTCTTCTACGGCTCTGTGATCTGCCATACCTGTGAACACTGCTATGCATAGACTACGTGCAATGTATTCCATCGGCATCACTACTTCTATGCCATAGACTAGCCTAAACAGTGTCTGTCTAGTAAACTTTTTACAAGTAGTTCTATAGGCCCATAACACCGTTGGTACGTGCACGCCCCAATCATTCCTCTGCACATTGTAAACCTTTGTCAGTGCATTATCCAATATCTTATTAAACACTTCCACCATCCCATTAGCCCGAGGATGATATGGCATGCTCTTTTGATGATACACTTGGAATTATTCCGTTAGCATGCTGATAGTTTCATTAAGGAAGTGCATACACGATCACTCATCAAAATCTTCGGGCAACCGAACCTAGTTAGCACATATTCAAATAGGAACTTCGTTGTTGTTGCCCCTGTACAATACTTTACAGGTTGTGTCTCCACCCATCTAGTCAAATACTCAGTCGTGATGATGATATACTACGCACCCATATTCTTTCCTGAAGGCTGAATCGGTCCTACAAATTCAATTTCCCACTTTACAAATGGTTGCAATGACACTTACAGATTTAGAGGCAGCTCATCCCTCCTCGATGGCTTGCTCATCCTCTAACATGTATTGCACACCCTATAATATGCTTTCGAATCCTTATGCACTATTGGCCACCACAACCCAGCGCGTAAAATATTCTACGTTGTTGCTTTTCCTGCATAATGGCCTCCCGTAGCCCCTCCATGAGCTTCGGCTAGGATGCTGCTTCATTCAAACTCAAGCACATAATGTTGCAATATCTCATCCGCTCCCATCTCATACAGGTGACCTTCAATAACAAAAAAATCTTTCGTGTGCCCCACCAATTCCTTCTTCTGTTGACTGGTGTACCCTTATAGAGTCGTTCCCGTAGTCAAGAAGTGGATTATGTCTGAAAAATGATTGTCTTCCATGCGCACCGCAAAGAGTTGCGCATCAAGCAATCCTTCCTCCAAATTAGTGGGCTCCTCTCCTGTTTCAATGTACGACAGATGATCCATTCTGGCATTCAATCTCCCTGGCTTCACATTGACTTCAAAATCATACTCCTGAAACAACAACAACCATCTGCATATTCCCCCCAGCATAGGCTTGTTGACCATGTATTTTAATGTAGAATGGTCTGTGTACATCTTAAAGTGTCACCTAGCAAGTGATGCTTGAACTTCTAGAGCATTTACACCATAGCCAACCCTTCCCGGACCGTTGTCGAGTAGTTCTTTTCAGCCTTTGACAGCTTCCTGATCACAAATGCTATCGGGTGATCCAGTTCTCCTTCACCGGCCTGTGTTAGTACTATTCCCAACGTGATACATGACGCATCCACATGCATGTGAAATTACTTCTTCCAATCTGGGAATACTAGGATCAACGCGGTGACCATATTTTCTTTTAATACATCCAGGCTCTGCTGAAATTCTTCATTCCAATAGAATGCAGTGTCCTTCTTCAAAAGTTTTTCCATCGGCACAGTAATCTGGGCATAACTCTTGATGAAGTTTCAGTAATAACCAGTAAGACCCAGTGTTGTGTTCAACTTTTTAACACTCCTCGGTGCCTCCAAATTGATTATAACCATGATCTTAGCTAGGTCCACCATTAATCCTTGTCTGCACACTACATGACCCAACAAGATTCCGAAAGGGATGAAAAATAGACACTTCTTCAAGTTTAGCATAATCTTCTACCTCTCGCACATATCCAACATCAAGCACAAACTAGTTGTATGGCATCTGACCAATCCAAACACCGTCCAATCATCAAAGTATACCTCCAAAAACTTGTGAATGGACTCTTTGAATGCCACAATGACTATGTGTGAAACGATTGCCGATGCATTCTTCAATCCAAAAGGCATTGCTGTATATTGGAAGCATCCCCACTCGGTCGCAAAGGTCATCTTACTCCTGTCTTCCGGTGTGATCTTGATCTGATGGTACCCTGAGAACCCATCAGTGAATGAATATGCTTCATGTCCTCCTACATTATCCAACACTTCATCGATGAATGGAGTTGGAAAAGGATCATGCACACAAGCATCATTCAACTTCCTGAGATCTATGCAGATCCTTATTTCATCCTTTTGCTTCTTTTTCTGAACTACCATAGGACTGACCCAATCAGACTCCTCCACTGGTTCAATGATTCTTGTTGCCAACATTTTGTCTAACTCCAAGAGGACCTTTTCTTGTACTTAGGATTAAGGAAATATGGCCGCTGCTTGACAGGCTTCGCGTCTGGTTTCCACGTTATCTTCATCACTCCTAAATCGCCTATTGTCCCCTTTAGGTATAAGAACTTTATAGGGAATAAATCCTAGTATTTGCGGAGCAACTCAGCGACCTTATCCGCTATAGCATCATCCTAGTAGTCCCCTATCTTCACAAACTTCGGCTCCGCCTCTGTTCCAATGTTCACCTGTCAAGTTTTAAGTGGCATGGTGATATCTGGATTCTCTATCTGCGGCCCCTCAACTTTGCGGCAAACTTCTGTGTCTCGGATATTAATATTCCTTGGATCCTCCTCTTATTCTTCAACAGTCACATTGTAGCACTCCAGTGCATGGCATAACTGGGTAGTTCAATTTGGTTGAATCAAATCCAATGGATCCTGCGGGATTCGGAAGAATGCTGCCTTGACCTCCCACATCACTTCATTGATGCACTCGAATCTTTCTTCAAAGCTGAATGTCATCAATAATCCCTGTCTTAAAATATCCCATTCGTCCATGCCATGGTAGAGCTCTGTCTCCAAGTACCAATTCATTAGTATTACATCTAAAGTATGACATAACAAATGAACCCACTCCGGTTGTGGTTCTGCTCCATAAGCATAAGTCAATTTTTCCTAGTGGTTGCATAGATCACTCCTTCCATTGTATTTCTATGTCTATTGCACCTTTGGGTGACCAAACAACACCCTCATTAGTCTTATGTATTGACGCCATCCATCGAAATTTTATTTATGCGTACCCCACCATATCGCAGGTGTAGCGCACAGTGTCAAGTCCAAGGCTTGGAAGTGATGCTTCTCTGGCACTTCCCTTTCAAATGCATCCAAAAATTTATCAATGTCAGTTTACCTTTGATGATACATAACACAATGATTTGGTCATCATGTTATAATGTAGCACAGACACTTCGTGCAGTCTATTCTGCTAGTGTTCCAATTCCTCATCTGAATCTGATGTGTAGGAGCTTTCGCGGTCCCATGCAATATGTCCATCAACTATCGGATTCACCCAATCTTGATCTTGCACTGTTATCTTATAAATTTGTTCCAAATCATCATCACTTTCATAATCATAGACTAGTTCAGTATAGTGCGGTCCTTCTGCATGGTCCAAAAATACTACTACGTAGAGTGATTTTCTTTCAAATGACATCGTTCACTTCTTCAAATTGATCACCTCATTCATGTCAATAGCCCAATCGATCCCAAGGGCCGTAGGGTAGGGATTTCTTTCATCGAAAATCTCTAGCACTTCAAAATCCGCCAATGCACTCATGCCTTCAATATCTACTGTCACTCCATGCAATCTTCCCATGGGGATAATCTTTTGTTGATTCACCATCATCAATTGAATAGGAGACCACTACAATGCAGGTCTCCCCATTCTCTCCCATGTCTGTTTCGGAAAAACATTCACATCTAACCCAAGGTCTAGAATAACTTGGTCCATTTCATATTCTCCTAATTGTGCGGTGAGCCTCATCTCTTGCCATGTTCTTCCCTTATGCTTACCAATTTTCCCGACCACGCACGGTCCCTCAGGTGTATTTTCTTTACCAGCACATTTATTGATCAACTCTTGTAATCCTTTCATGACCTTGCTATCATGTAGCAACTTCATACAGGTCTCTAGAAAGGTAGTAAGCATGGATGGATCCATTTCTTTAGACTGCTTATCCTGACTTCTTGAGGTAGAAGCCTCAACAAAGCTTTTCTTCACCTCCATGAAGTATTCTTTCGCATGCTCCAGATCAAATCCAACCTCTTTCTCTAGAGCTTTGGAGACCCATTCAATTTCTTCAGGTTTCTTTCCCTTATCTTCACCAGTTTTCATTCCACTTCGTAACACAATATTCACATTAGGATCCTCTTCACGGGCTTCAGCCCTCATCATTTGCAGGTTCTAGGTAGGTTTCTGAGACTGTGTTCCCTTTTCTCACATATTAACTATTAATATAGGGCAGTTTTCTATTGCATGGTCAAACTGTGTAGAGTATCGGCACGATAGGCATGTTGGGTTCGTACATTCTCACGCGTAGTGTCCTGACCATCCACAATTGTAGCAAATAACTTGTCCCCAACCTCGTGTAGGTCCTCCTCTACCTCAGCCTCACCTGCACCCTTGATATCCTCCTTGCGCTCCCCCAACACCTTGTTCCAGAGGTAGATTTTTTGTCTGCATTCAATACGCGGACATTCTCTCCATCATTAACTCGTAACTATGGCAATTGTGTTCCTCGTGACCTACTGATTTGCAGAAGTTGCAGAAGGGCTGTTGCGGTGTCTGTACAAATTTTTGCAGCAAGTGGAAATTATCTGTTGCATGTTTTCCAGCAACTTGACAGATAGCACACCACAACGTGGGCCTCGTACTTAGCTGCTTGATCTTCCAACCTTAGACGTATCGACCCTCCTCCTACAACATAATTCACAAAGACAGGTTAATGATCTTTACCATGCCCCTGACTCTTACATTTCAAACACCAAATTTCTTTGCACACTTCTGGCCAAGCTGCTCTATCCTTCTTCAGACTTTGGAATTATAGGCAAAGGTTCTACAACTCCTTGTGAATCTGCTAAACTCCCAAAGAAGCATCTTGAATTAGTGTCTTGTGTAATCTCATCACAATCTCTAGAGCCTTCACCTGGGTCCCAATCTTTTGCTGTGATAAAGCAAACCTTAAACGAGGCATGAGCGAAGCCACAAACCATTCGCGGTGCTGCCCATCCATAAGGTTCATGTTAGCCTCATGGATCTTGCATTATAATCTTTGATCCAACTCTCAAGGCGTCTCACTAGGCTTCATCATGATCTACTTGAATCCCATGATTGATTGTGCTTCAGACTTGGGCCTACTAAATTCCTTATTCAGCGCAATCTGAATATCTACCAACGTAGCTGTTGGGTTATCCGTGCAGTACTTAATGTACCATGTTAGTGCGCATTCCTATAAACCAGTAAACAATGTCTCCTTCTTCATCTAATCATATATAATGTTCTCGGTTTTCCACACAGCCTTCACGACGAACCAAAACTGGTCCGGGTCCTCATTTCTCAAGCCCTTGAAGATGGGAAACTTCACTGTGTTTCATATTGAATGGTGGTGGTGGTGTGGGCAAAGGTGTATGTAGTGGAGGTGAAGATAGAGGTGGTGTAGGAGGATGGGGTATTCGCAGGAACCCTCACCTTATTAACTGGACAACGCTCTACACAAGAGCCTGTGCTACTTCTTCATCATCACTCAGAGGGGGCTCAATTAGCGAGTTTTATTCAGGTCTTGTTCCCTTTCTATCCCTGAATAAATTTCCACTTCATGTAGCTCCAAACATCAATGTAATCGAATAACCTGCTTTTCACACAAGAGCATTTTAATCCAAGTATTCAAATATCTTAAATACTTACCTCGCAGTCCTTTGAAGAAGTGTCACTATGCTTCGCTATAGCTGACCGATGTATCGACCATGAATTCTGTCACAAAACCTCTGAGTACATGATCAAGCCAGTGATCGATAGTTCACATGATCTTTTCTTCAGAGGCTTTCAATCTCCGCACTAGCTCTGGGGTCCACACTATTGGACCATCAAGCCTCCACCTTCCCTGGTCGTCTGCCAATTTAGTGATCCACTCGTATAATTTGACTGAGAAGGAACAAAAGAAACTTTCATGGATCTTTGTGTACAGGTACCTGTCCAACCACTATTCTTTCGTCAGTCATGGATTTATGTTTTCTTGCACCGCAAATCCGTGGATTTTCCTATCCAACCAATATTTGATTTCTTTCTTAGTTGGATTCTAGTGATGTGACATCACACCTCTTTATTCAGATCCAGGTCCTGACAACATAACCATTTGTTGGCTTAGTGGGTCCTAACCCAGGTTCAAAGTTAAGTTTTCCAAACAAATCCCTATACTACTGGCCCTTTTGGCATCAATCTGCAGAGCGCAGACTGAAGTCTCACCTGAAGCAGTATGGGGGGATGCTGGGACCAAGTGCTTGCACCCAGAGATGGTTATGATGTTGTTTCATGCCCTAAACCTGGCTTCACACAGATCGATAAGACCTTGAGGCTTATTGATATAACTTCCTCTTACCAGCCTCTAGACCTTCCCAAAGGTCTACGATTATTTTTCATGGACCATCAACAAGCAAATCAACCACTTACGCGCCTTTGTAATTACTCCTATTTTTGTACTTACCCAGATTGGCTTAAGTGTATGATAACTTTAAGATGCATTAAGATATTCTTCGGGTAAATAGATATTATTACTTGCGTTCATATAACCATGCTAATTGTGTAGAATCGCGCATCAGTACAGTATTAAATCATAAACCCAATATTCATCATAACATAAACGCATTCATTTCATAACAGAAGTAAATGGATAACACACATATATTTCCAGAATAATCTCTTTATTGATGCTTCATATTTTCTTTCAGACTGAAGACTACCCTGTGCACTCAGCCGCAGGGGTCCACGCACTTTGCCACAGACTCTTCTCTAGTCCTCTGCGCACATAGCTGCAGAGCCTCTCTTCTACTATAAAACTCTTCACTCTTCACTTCTTAATGACCCATCACATAAACTATGAACTTAACTGAAATACCTTAGAATCTCTAAGACTCTCCTTTTTATACAATCCCATGGTCCAGAGACCATGGGCAGGTCTATACAAGCCGACACAACTTACAGAAAAGAAGGGAAAATCCCTTTATGGCACTTACTATCTACGTGCTCCGCGGCCATAACTTGCAGAGACTTTACACTTTACATAACAAAAACTTGGGTTTTCTGCCCCAAGACTTGGGCTTTTGGCCCAAAATTGACTGCAGGGGACCGTATCCCAACACCAAGGGTTCCTTTTCAATGACAATATAATTTAACTCGGCTTTACAAATGTTCTTACTAATGAAATAGATAGCATAATGAATTTTGTCTTTCACTTGTCCTAAGGCAACCCCTATAGATTTATCTGAGGCTTCTATGTGTGTATGGAAAGGTAATGCCCAATTGAGACCTCTAAGGATGGGTACAATGGTCAACTTCTCTTTTATTACTTTGAAGGCCTCTTTATAGTTGTTTGTCCAACAAAAATCTGAATCTTTAGCTAGTAGTCCAAACAACTGTGAAGCCAATTTACTAAAGTCTTTAATGAACCTTCTATAATACCTAGGTAATCCAAGGAAACTCCTAACATCTCTCTGTTTTTTAGGGATAAGGACCATTTTGATGATGGAAATTATGTTTGGGTCAACCTCTATCCCTTCCTTGGATATAGAATGGTTAAGGACAATCCCTACATTCATAAAAAAATTCACATTTCTTAGGAGTAAATGAAAGGTTCATTTTAATGCATTTCTTTAAGACTTTGCACAATTAGAAATAGCTTCCTGGAAGTCACATCCATAAAATTCATCCATGTATATCTCAATAATGTCATGAACAAGTTCAACAAAGATACTTAGAACTACCCTCTGGAAAGTAGTAGGTGCACTGCACAGAGCGAATGGAAAGGCTCTATAGGAAAAGGTACCCCATGGACATGTGAATATGGTCTTATATTGGTCCTCAAGGCTGATTTTTATTTGGTTGTACCCACTAAATCCATCTAGGAAGGAGAATAATTTCTTCCCTCCAAGGCCATCTAGGACTTGGTCAATAAGGGGTGAAGGAAAATGGTCCTTATTTGTAGCCTTATTAGGTTCTTGGTAGTAGACACAGATCCTCCATTTCCCATTTTTCTTAGGGACTAAAATAAGAAGGGACACCCAATCACTATCTAAAATGGGATATATGAACCTTTGATCCAGTAGCTTTTGTAATTCCTCTTTCACAATGTCCTTAAGAGATGGGTCCATCCTTCTCTGCGGTTGACATAGAGGCTTTCATCCCTCTTTGATGTAAATACGATGATTACAAACTGAGGAATGGATGCCTTGCATTTCCTTATAATCCCAAGCAAAAGCAACCATGTGTTTCCTCAGCACACTACATAAATGTTCTTCCTTCTGATCTGAGAGAGATGGGTTGATATTTATAACTCTGGATGGGCCAATCTCCACAAATTTGGTATGTTCTAGGTTAGATTCGACAAAGCTCAAATCAGTCCAAGGATTACTCTCAGTTTCTTCATCATTTCATGAACTGGTATGGTAGTGGGGGATTGATTCTATAGGATATGGTCAATAAGGTCATCTTCATCAAGTTCCCCCCCCCCCCATAACAATGTCCAATGTGCACACTGGGTAGGGGATTTTCTAATAAAATTATTCCTATTCCTCATCCTCTAACCATAAGGGTAAATCATGCTCAATACAGGGTTGGGAAAGAGGATATAACACAAGTTGTTTTGATAAATTTTCATTCTTAATAGTCATGTTCCTAGCCCTACAACTAATTTTGACATCAGTAGTGGCCAATCAAGGCCTTCCTAGGATGAGAAGATAGCCATTAAACTTTGTTTTTGGTTGAAGAACCCGGAAATTAGTGGGGTACTCTTAGGAGTCAATGGAGACCATAAAATCCTCAATAACTCCCTCAAGAGCTACTGTGGATTTGTCTGCAAGCTGCATCATTGTAGTGGTCTTCCTCAAAGCCCCTTGAATATTGAGCTTCAATATGGTTTCTTTGGTCATCCATTGATTGCATCCCCAAGATTGATCAAAGTATTAGGGACCATAATGCCATCTATGTGCACATATACTAC
Organism: Pinus tabuliformis; assembly: GCA_031772625.1. Classification (NCBI taxonomy): domain Eukaryota; kingdom Viridiplantae; phylum Streptophyta; class Pinopsida; order Pinales; family Pinaceae; genus Pinus; species Pinus tabuliformis. Next base: position 866,620,725 of record CM062805.1, read on the forward strand.
TGGGATACTAGGATCCAAGTACTTTGGGGAGATCACCCTCCAAAGCATCAGACCAGATATTTTTCCAACACCATTGATAGTGGGGGTATCTCTTCTTCTTATTCCAAGCATTTTGAAAAATTTCTCCTTAATAATATTGTTGTAAATGGGAACATATTTGATGGTCTGGAGAAGGGGTATCTTGACACACAAGTTCTTCAATTCTCCTAGAAGTTCAACCTCTTTTGGGGTGTGCTGGTTAGGGTGGACCAACCTTTCAAGATAAGGAGGTGTATTGGCTTGAGGGGAAGTCTCTTCCTTCTTCTCTTCAGTCTCTCTAGGTGGAGAAGGTGGGTGATTAACCAGGAGCACCTTCCCAGACCAAAGGTTGATCTTTTATATTTCCACAACATAAGTAGGATAAGTTGTATCCCCACTATAAACCTATTGTGTTTGTTTATTGTTTGAGTTTGGATTGGGTTGAGCAAGAATTTGAGGTTTCTTAGGTGGAGTATGGTGAGAAAGATGTGGTTGAGGTTGAGGTGGAGGCAATAAATCAAGAGGTTGGGTTGTTTGAGGCCTCCACCTTGGTGAGGTGTTGCCCCATTAGAAATATTGGGGTGGATATGGATGAAAAGGAGGATTTATAAGCTAAGGGTGATATTGAGGATATTGAGGAGCATAAGGACAATGAGAAGGGGTGGACCATTATGGATGAGTGGAAGGGTATCAAGGTTGGAATGGTGCTTGCTGATTTGGATTATAATGATGATATTTCTCACCTTGCATGATTTTTTTATATGGCTGAGGACCTTGAGGCCTTCTCCGGTTAATGAAACATAACTACTCTGACCCACTTTCTCCCCTTTCTTGCTATACAACCTTTAGACCTAGAAGAGAGGGGATTTTTTCTATTGCACGATTATCTTCACAGACTGAGCAGACTTCTATGACATTCAATGGACACTCATTCATGGCTATATCTTAGTACATCTAGGGTAGAAGATAGCTAGTGCCCTTTCTGCATCCTCTTGCTTCCTTTTGATTTTCATAGTATCCATTTGCAGGGAAAAGGTATGCAAAATTTCACTCTTAAAATCCTCCAACCTGCTTCCTATCTCATGCTTGATGGCCATGGTAGAGGGAGAGGAACTGACCAAGCTTTGGCTAGACATACCCTTATTCCTAGCAGCCCTAGAGTGATTCCCGAATACAATTTTGATGTCATCATAAGGAAATTGCGTGATATCACCTCCAGACAACATGTTGAGGGTTTCCATTACATCCTCCCTGATCCCTCAGAGAAGGACTAGCTTAAGCGAGTCAAGATCAAGGGTACATATGGCCCTCCTATAATTGAGTTGGAATATTTCCTCATAATATTCTTAGGATTCATCAGGCCCAAGGGTCATCCTAAAGATCTCCTCCTGTTTATTTAGACCTACAGTAATCCCTATACTTTTCATTGAAGTCTTATTACATTTGGGACCATGTAGTGATGTTGCCTCTAGTTAAACTCATAAACCAATGCAAGGATACATCTTTGAGGGTAGAAGAAGACAACTTCAACATTTTCTAATCAGAGGTATAGTCATAGGTACTACAAACAACAAAAAACTCAAACATGAAGGTTTCAGGATCCTCAAAGGTTATGCCATGGAAGTGTGGAAGCGCAGTAGGGCTTATATTCTTCATTCTTGCCTCTCCATTGGTTTCTTTGATAGGGAAAATCTCATTGTGCCTATTTTCAACCATGCTTTGGGTAGGTGAGATAGGTTCTTCTTCCCATATTGGTTCCTAAAATATTTTAGGTTTCTCACCTAAAGTGTCTTCTAGCTACTCTGTAGTCAGATAGGGAAGTTCATAATCACCCAAGATGAATGAAGGCTGACTACTTGAGGGGGGGGCAATTTTTGGTAATAATTTCCCTCAGTTATCCCTACTCCTACAAGGCATGAAAGAACTAGTATCTTTTTGAATTTTTCATTTAAAAAAAACAATAAGACTTATGTAAAACAAAAAAATAAGCAACTCTTAAGTATAAACAACACCTAATTAGACACCTCCTCTACAATTATGATGTCAAAACGTGATGAGCCCTAGTATTGCACTAAGGATGTTGCAACTCCCAAGGGATTCTCAACTTATATTATCAACCCTGAGTTCATACAAACTTAGAGGTGACAGTGCTATATGCACAACATGTTAGGTTCTACTCATGTCACCCTCATTCATGAAATCAAATCAAGGTGTTCAAAGACTATTCCTTCAACTACCTATAAAGAGAAAAACATGTCATAATTGCAAGGAGATGAACGTGGTTATACAAAAATGAAAATGGTAACATTTCAATGTAAATTTTGAATTGAAATTGCATAAACAGGAAAAAAGCTAATCTAGTTGCAAGAAGTAAACCATTTTATTCTATTCTTAATCAAATAAAAAACCTACATTCATGAATTAATTATCTATTTGTAACTTTCTTGAAAATGAGAAATTCAACTTTCATCACAATTAAAAAATGCTAATTCTAATTCTATTTGTTGTCTATGGTTGTAGTGAGGAAAGGATGGGGTTGGAGTGGTCTTAGACTCATCCCTAATCATGAAATCAAGGCTTTTGGGCCATTATTCAATTTCAATACTCAAGGGTAAATATTTGGAACAAATATGGTTGAAGAAAATGATCCTATAGGTTTGCTATAGGAGGCTACAAGAGGCTCTGTATTGCTACAGGAGGCCCTATTTTTCTACAAGAGGAGGTTTCGAGAAATTTTTGAGGAAAAAAATGGTGTCTTTAAGGCAGGAAAAGGTGGGTGAAGGTGGAACAAGGTGAATGAAGGGTGTGGAATCCCCTTAGCCAATCCTAGTACCTCTTCGAGGTCATACTTCCACCAAATTTTGTGCCCACGGTGTTCTCCATCTATATTAGCAAGGTAGTCTTGGTGGAAGAGCTTGGAAGAAATTGGAGATGTCTAGAAGAGAGATGGAGTGGCTTAGGTGGATGTAGAAATGTGTGCCCACCCTTACAGATCAACATAATCCCTACAAACTAATCAAACACATGCATCAAATGATCATTATTACAACAAAGTAAATTAACATGGAAAAGATGAGTTGAATTTCATTGAAACCTACTCTAACCTACAACATAATTCCAATTTCCAAACCAATTTTTCTAACTTCTAAGTTGAAAAAACTAAGCATGTAGAAATATTGCAATCCAATACTTAATAATTTCTAAAAAATCATAAACAAATATTTTTGGGTTGTTATTGTAGATCTCCCAATCACTCTTCCCACAAGATAGGTGATAGGAAAACCTGTAACTACAAGTTTTGTAATATAACATCTACTGAAACAATTAAATCATTGCAATAACCTGAGTAGGAACAAGGAATAAATACAAGAGGGGGACTAAAGCCTCTGGGTTGGGCCCAAACCCAAGGGTTTCATACGTCGAAAACTAACTCAGATACAGACCAATAGTTAAGAGTCACATACATCATATGCAAAATGAGAATAACAATGTCAAGCACTAGGACCTCAATAACTATTCCTAGTTGCAACAAAAATTTGAATCCTAATGAGCCTTTTGTCTGGTTTATTTATACAAAAAGTAGATGAGGGGAAACCTCCTTGAAAGGAGGAATGTTCCCCTCCAAAATCTCGAGATTTTTGGATCTAGTTTCCTTTGATCTTCACATAGAATTGGAGTTCCTTGGTTGTTAGTGAATTCAAGATGTTGGATCTCAAGTTGAGTTGGAGAGTTAATGAGGTGGACAAGCCCCCTATATTTTCTCTGGTTGTATCCATTAAGACCCTGCATAGTAAATATCTCCAAAAATGCTTCTTTTCCCTGCATATTAATCACATTAGGCCATGTAATATGACAAACACCCTTTAGTATGACTACTAAGCATATCATGTCTAACAATGTGAATTAATGTGAGAAAAGGAGAGTTTTAAGGGTTGGATAATAGCACAATGAACCTCAAAATATACCTATTGATGGGCCCCATCAAATACTATGGGAAATTACCATCGTAATGACCCATGGTATCAATTTTTCCATGGTTCAGATTATGTATGTTACGTTTGTTCATAGTACTTGCGTATGCACATGACTCTGCTTCTTAAGGGCCATGTATGTTTTTCAATCTTCATAATTTCCATGCATTTTGTAACTAAATTTCCATTTGGTTTCCATATCCTCTGTAACATCTATACCAATATTCTTGATATCTTCATTAGTTCCTTAACTGTCATATTATAAGAAATTTTACATCAACGAGATATTTGTCAAGTAGGTTGCCATCAAGGACAACACATTATCCATAATGCCAATAGAATTGGCCAGGTGTTGATCATGCATTTTTTTGGATGCTTTTTTCTGATGCATATTGATATTTTTCATAGTTCTATGGGAGGAGGGGCTCATTACGAATGGTTTTACTCATAGTTTTTAGAGTCGATACTCTATTATGAGAAATATCAAGTTTGCTGATTAGCATAAGAATTATACACAATATCTGTTTTCAGAAACATATACAAATTTAACAATATCCGTATCAGGTATGTTGTTGTTCATTTGTTTTGTGACTCTATATATATTTCATAGACAAGAGTTTTACATGAATCAGTTACATCTATATCATGTTACTCGTTTCCTTGTACATTGTATATGTTGTGCTTATCGTTGAGAAATAGTTCATAGTGAAATTAAAATAGTTTTTTGAAATGTAATTGTTATAGCATCAATGAATGAACAAACATGTTTGATGCATGATTGTTAAAGAATTAATGGAGATGCATTTGTTTACTATAGAAAGGAGTGGTACAGATGCAATACTAAGACAACATAGTTTATTTGGTTTGAGAAATTTTCCATAGGTTGTGGGAGATTTCATGTTTGATAGTACGTGAACTCTATTGAATTTTAGATACACATCAAAAAATTGCATGAAGGAACAATATAACATTTCAAAAATTGTTTACTTGAAGGAGTCGAAGCCATATTATCTATGAACACGAATTGAATATAGATGCACTAATACATATGCATGGTATAAATATCCCAGATGTTTACATGCAAAGGATAACAAAATCAACTTCAAATACTAATGCTGGGGAAGAATGAGGAATTTGGGGGAACATATTTTGTATACATTGCTTATCTATCTGGTTAAAAATTCCCATAAGACTTTTGTCAAAGACAACAATGAAAAACTATTTTCATTTTAATTCAGAATTGTGCGAAGAAAGTTATGGCATATTGCTCCATGAAAAGAATTCAATTGTTGGAAATTTCAAACCACTCCTATGTAGGAAAAAATGTTTAATAGGAACTTATCATGAACCTATAATAGAAATAACAACATACGAAGAAACAAAACATGGATGGATGTAGATGGAAAAAATCATGGGCAAACATATGGTTAAGACATTTTTTGGGTTCACAAGTATTTATGGTGAAAGTTGTTTTGAAATAATATGCCAATTGATGAAGAATGAGTATGATTTTCCCTCTTTTATGACACATAATTGATCATACTTTTTTCAATGCAATCATGCATAATGATTCAATTGCATTAAATTGCATAGAGAAATACATGAATGAAGATGCAGTTAAGAAATTTCCTCGAATAGTAGTTAGAAAGGATACATTATACAATAAGCAATGCTATATGAAAAAGGCAAGATAGATGATTGTTTTTTTTTTATGACTGGATACAATATATATTGAACGTAACTATATGTATATGGTCTATTGTCACTTTGGCTATTCTGTCTGAGTTTTGTGGGTTTGAGAAAGATGAAATTGTATTCATATTATGCAATTTGGTTTGGGTCTAGGTCATTTGCATTATGAACCTCTCAAACATATAGTACAAGAAAAAAACATTTCATGTCCTATTGAAACAATTAACAAAATGTAATGTATAGAAGAATCGAATAAAAAACATAGTCGCATTAATACACATGAGTTCGAAAAAATGGATGTGGATGAAAATGGGATAGAAATTGATACATAATTTATCAATGCTAACAAGAGATCACGACTATCAATGAATCAAGTAAAAAACATATAAGAAACAATGACGTTTTCAAAACAAGTGTTCTTAGAAAACCATGCAAGCCATTAAATTATAGTTCTAAGAGCATGGACATTGATGAAAATACAATGGAACTTAATACAAAGTCTATTAATGTAAGCAAAATACCACATTCTTCATTGCATGAACTCAAAAAATACATAAGAAACAAAAATGTCATTGAAACAAGTCGGATTACAAGATGATTGAAATAGTGAAAGTCAATACATAATAGTAATTTTGCTAATGAACATAAAGAATCATTACATATGTTTGATTATACATTTGAAATAGTGGTTGAACAATAATATTTTAATAAAATACAAGATGTTACTATTTATGGTTGTGCAATTTACAATAAAACTTGGTTTAAAAGAGATGTCATAGAAAAAAAAATCACCATTTTGTCCAAAATTAAGTGCATATGCAAAAAATGCAGAAAGGCATTAGACAATTACAATTCTATAAAATTTGCAATTCCAGAGAAAATTAGCCATAATAGACAAATTTCCAGACTAAAAGAACTTTATGAATTGGAGGAACAACTGATATCATTACAATTACCATTTTTTCAAATATGAGAACTTGGAAAACATTTCAGAAAACCACAATTGGCATTGCATGGTGGACTAATCAATGTACCTATTGACATATCTTGAAATCAAATTGCACTTCCTCATGACATAGATGAATCTAGTACTATGGCCATGGAAATTGTGGTTGTGGAAATTAAAAAATGTTCAATGTTTAAAATCATATTCTTTATTTGGAAAATACGTGCTCATAAAGTCATGAGGGCATTGAGACGATTGTGTAAAAATTCACTCTATATACTAGAGAATGTTAGAATCCAACATTGTTTTGGTTTTGTGATATCTTAACCCGTTTTGGCAAGATCACTGTAGTTTGAGGGTGGAGGTGGTTTAACCTTTGGATTCCCTTGGTTGATTATGTCTTGGTTTATCCCATGATATCCCACATTCATGCTTGAAATATGGCATGGGGGTGATTGGCTAAATGAATATTTGGTTCATCTCAATCTATGGTTGGGTGGTATGTGGAAGTCCATGAGTTGGTTGGATTTTGTATATGTTAATAAGAGCTATTGTTCTATTGTACTCTACAAGAATTTGAACCTATTATTATGTTTCTTTGATTGTTGTTCTATCATGGTTATTATTCTGGCTATATGCTAGTTATAAGATTGATTTAAGATGTACTCTAGCTATGGCTCTTATTATGCTTTGATAAGTTAATGAATGGTTAATGAATGCATGGGCTAACAAGTGTTGTTGTAGCTAATTGAGAGGGAACTATACCTTCTCAGTTATTTTCAACTAAAGTACAAATATTTACACTTAGATATGCATTCATGACCTGTAACTCGCATGTTTACCATATGTTTGATGAAATGTCTAGTGTGTTCTAGTCAGTCTCGGTCAAGTTCTAGCTACAAGTTTGAATGACTAACCTTGTCATCATGAGAAATATGATCCTAGAAAGTTACAAGAAGTCCCGAGAAGTGGTCTGGAGACTAGCCTAGAAAAGTGGCTCAAATATCAGGAATGTCAACACAAAACTGAGGATATAAGGTCATAACTGCATCAAGTAAGGCTTGTGAGTGCAATTGGAGGCACACAACTACATGTAAGCAATGTCAAGGGTGAAATTATAGGTCTAGGTTAGATAAAAAGGGTTCTAGCTCAGGGATTGGTCACCGGGGGTGGTTGTTCAATTTCTAAGTGATATGTGGTTCCCGAGGAAGGTCAGTAAGTCTCAGTTGTAGCCCCCACTTCCTTAATTGGAACTAGGAGGTCAGGTCATGTCATAGTGGAAAGTTAGTTCACATTTACCTAGGAGGGCTTGTGAAATTAGATAAAAGTAGGGTGGCATGTTACAAATTGGTATCAAAGCTTTTGGGTTCAACACTTGCACTGTATGGGTGGGATTTCATTACTATGCATGCATGTCAGTTGTGTGCATGTGTGGTAGTGGCTATGGTTGTCATTTATATAGTCGATATTACAGTTTATGTTATCATGTATGATGTTGATATGTTTGTGTAATTATGTGTATATACATGTATATCATACAAATCTAGAGTCATTTGTTCTGATAAGATATCCTCCCCTAAACTTCACTAAAGGATGTTTGATTATGTTTATATTTGGTTTATCTGACATGTTATGTTTATAGGAAGAATAAGATCAGAGATGAAAAGCACAGTGGTGGATTATAGTTCACGTGAGTCTCCTTATAGATCATCTAAGCAACATGGGTAAGAGTATTCTCTTGAAATAGTAGATACCTTGAGAAGTTTGAAGGTAGAAATATGGAGTTTGAAGTTGGATAATGATAGGATAATTCAGTCATAGGAAAGACTTTCTAGGTATTAGGAAAAACAAGATGAGGTCAATGCAGTGATCCTTTAGAGATTTACAGGGATGACATGGATGACATGGTTAGAGGTGGAAGATGGATGGATACACCTGATAGGATAGGTAGTGATTATGGGTTCTATTATAGTTATAGTTCATATAGACATCATGGTCATCATCGCTATCATCCTTATGGGAGGAGTGAGAGGGGATATTTGCTAGATGAGTTTAATATATACAAGCCTCCTACATTTCATGGAGAGCTGAAGAAACCAGAAGATGTAGAAGCCATGATAGCTATTTTCAATCTTAAGGAAAGGTAGATATCTGGTGGGAAAATGTGAAGTATGTTAGAGGAAAAAAGACAAAGGAGTTGAGTTGGCATGAGTTTAAAAGACTCTTCAGGAAGAAGTAATTGCCAGAGAGATATTACAATGGAAAGGTTAAGGAGTTCTATGAGCGGAAGATGGGGACTATGACTAAGTTTTTGGAGTTGTTGAGGTATGTTCCTTATCTTAAGGTTGAGAAGACGAAGGTTCAAATATTCATCAATGGAATGTCATTAGCATTTAAGGATCATATTGTTGGCATTCTGATTCTGGCTTGGCTCTATGGTACATGTGTTGTACTTGATGGAAACTCACTAAAGTGGCAAAACTCTTTTCAGGCTCTTAAAATGATGGAAAATAAGAGGTTCGTAGGTGCATCGTTCAAAAGGTGCGGACCTGCAGTTTCGCCGTCCAGGGAGTGCGGACATACCCGCATGTTCACCGTTCATAAGGTGCGGTCCCCCAGTTCACTCACTCCAATGCAGAGAAGCGCACTCACGTGGGGTATCCTATGATTGGCCCTTGGTATTTAGCCCGTATTTTACGATCCTATGGTTTTGGCCCGTGGTATAGGATCTAATTTATTGAACCCCGGTTTGGATCCCTTGTATTAGTTTTTGATGGTTTTGTCCCATGGTGTGGATAAGGGTTTGACTATAAAAAGGGGAAGGAGATCACTTGGCTGGTCACTTGTGAAAAATTGAATATCTTAAGATCTGAAATTTTGGGTGTTTGGTTTTACAAAGCTAAGATCTAAATCAAGGAGAAATCTTAAGGTGAATCTATTGATAAGTCGTGAACTCTCGGGCGCATGATCAGATCTGTGGATCTGACTGACTGTGGCACATTGGAGTACTGTTATTTTGGCCCTAATCAGAGGTTTGCAGGCGATCCACTACGTAGGTGCGGGGGTATGCAGTACAGGAGAAGACGCAGTGTGGGGGTACACAGCACATCAGGAGGCACAGTGCGAGGTACGCAGCGCAGAAGAAAGCAAAGTGCGGAGATACACAGAGGCACAGAAGGAACATTGCGGAGGTACGCGGTCTGACACACAGTGCATTGTGTATCTGAGTTGAGGTACGCAGTTCAGCAGAAGGGGAAGTTGCGGTGGTACGCAGGGCAGCAGAAGGATATAGTGCGGATCTGCACAGTTCAGGCACAGAAAGGATGCGGATACCCGCAAGTTTATATTGGTGAAGTTGCGGACCTATCTTGAAACATTTATTAGCTGTCTTTTTTCTATTGTTGCAGAGTTCTGGGTTTAGATTTCTGGTATTACTTTTCTGTTTACAACATTCTGAGTAGTTGGGTGATTCATTGGTTGTATAAGGAGATTGGGTGATTTGCATGTACTTGATGATTATTTGATCTTCTTGGATCCAGTCTGAAAATTAATGAAACGTGGTCCTTAAAGAAGTAGAAGAGCAAAGGAGGTTGTAGCTCCCTTCCAGGAGAGACTAGAAAACGAGAGAGAGTTGTAGCTCTCTGCAGGTTGTAGCCTACGTACTGGTAAAGGACTACACCAGTACAAAATCCTTGTAAAAGAAGTTTCTAAATTAAAAGAAGATAGAGACATATTGCAGCAGGTGGTTTTCACCCACATTGGGTTTCCACCTTATATCTGGTGTTCCTTGGTGTGCTTATCTATTTTTCTGGTTCTTGTTCATTATTATATGGTACTGACATACAAATTAATGATCAATATCTGAAGAATAAATTAAAGTATAAATCTGGAAGGCATATTGAAAATAATTTGATAATACTGATTCACCCCCCCCCCCCCCCCCAAGTATTATTTCCAACAATTGGTATCAAAGCAGGTTCTTCAGAAGAAGCTTGATCGCTTGAAGAAAGATCTTGCATCATGAGCAACTACGAGAGGGAAGCATCAATCAGGCCACCGATTTTTGATGGGACAAACTTCGTTTATTGAAAGGTAAGAGTTACTGCCTATCTTCAATCTCTTGGTACAGAAGTCTGGGATATCATAGATACAGGGTATACTTTTCCTTCAGCAACTCCTACAGATCCGGCTGAGAAGAAGAAATATGAAACAAATGCAAAGGCGGTCAATACTCTATTAGGATGCCTATCTCAATCAGAATTTGTCAAGGTAATGTAGTTTAAATCTGCAAAAGAGATATGGGACAAGATTGTTCTGGGCTATGAAGGAGATGATCAGGTAAAAAGAGAAAAACTTCAAACCCTCGGGATTCAGTATGAAAATCTCAGGATGTATAATGATGAAAGTGTGGCTAACTATTTTCTTTGTGTAGATGAGATTGTTAATTGTATGAAAATTTTGGGTGAAGAAATAAAAGAGGCTGTTGTGGTTGAAAAAGTTCTAAGATCTTTGTCCCCTAGGTTTGAATCTAAAGTTTCTGCTATAGAAGAAAAAGAGAATCTACAAAGCCTTAAAATGTCACAGCTGTACAGAATTCTAACTGCTTATGAAATGAGGAAAGGAGGTCCATCAGATAGGAGAGAAGCTGTCTTCAAGGCTTCAGGCAAAGGCGAGTACTACGAGTCAGGACATGTGTCAGAAGAAGAAGAAGAATCAAATTTTGTCAGAAATCTTCAACGGGGTACTGGACGGTTCCGAGGTAAGTTACCTTTCAAATGCTTTGCTTGTGGGAGAGTCGGTCACTATGCTGCCAAATGTCCTCACAAGGATAAGATTGACAAAGGAAAGGAACCTGTTAGATGGAACAAGAAACAAAATGCAACTAAGAAAAGTTACTACACTCATGAAGACAGTGATGGCCTATCAAATAGTGACGAAGATGAACGAGGTAATGATTATAAACTTTTAATGGCCTTTGAAGATGATGATTACATGGATGCTATAGAATTGGATGACTTTTATGAAGAGATTTCTAGGCTCAAGACATGTTTAGAAGAAAAGAATGTGATCATTGATACTCTGCAATTTCAACTTGATGAAAAAGAAAAATCTCTTGAGAAGTTAGAATGTGAAATTGTTGGCCTTAGAAAAGAAATTGAGAAAACAAAGGTTCTTAATCTTAAGTTTGTTAAAGGATCTGAAACTCTAGATGAGATTATCAATGTACAGCGTTCTCCACTAATCAAGACAGGTCTACGTTATAATGGAGAAACATCTCAAGCATCCACCTAAAAGAGTTATCTTGATGCAGCAAGGAGGAATGAGCAAAAGCCCAATGGAGATCATCAGGTAAAGCAGGGACGAATTACATCAAGAACAAATAGAGACTACCAGGTAAACCAGGGGCAATCCATCTTAAGGGTGAACAAAAGCTACAACCAGCCACAGGTAAAAACTTCTCAATTTGCTTCAAGAATGGATGACAATAGAAATTACAATCATTTGGCTGGTAGATTTGATAATCGCAAAAGTTTCTTCAATGGCCAATGTTTCTCTTGCCATAACTTTGGTCACAAAGCAGCTCAATGTGTTGCCTGTAAGACAATCATGACTAGGGGAGCTCAAAAACAAAGAAGTATGACTGGGATTACGAAAAGGACCTATAACAAATTTTCAGCCCTTGAAAATGAAATTGAATGTTCTATTTGTAATAAATTTGGTCATGAAGATTCCAAATGCAGGAGCAGGTTTCAGGAGATAAAGGAACAAGCCTCAAGCACCCGAACATGGAGAATAAAGGAACCACAACCAAAAAGATGTGGGATAGCCTTTTATGCAGAAGGACAGGAAAATCTATGGTACATCGACAACGGATGTTCGAAGCATATGACAGGTGATAAAGAAAAGCTTGAATCATATACTGCTTTAGAAAAGGGTAAGAAAGTTTCTTTTGGAAATGATACCCCTACAGCAATAAAAGGAAAAGGCACTGCTCATTTGAAAGAAAAGGTCAAAGCTGGAAATGTTTTGTATGTTGATGGCTTGAAGCATAATCTACTGAGTGTCAGTCAGACGTGAGATCAAGGAACCGAGGTGATATTTCGATCAAATGGATGTAGCGTTCGTGATCTTGATACTGGATAAATAGTGATCAAAGGCAGAAGAACTCCAAAAAATCTATACATATTTGAAGAAGGACAACAACAATCCTATTTGAGCAAAGATGATGAGCATTGGTTATGGCACCAAAGGTTGGGGCATCTAAGCTTTTCACAATAAGGAAAGAATTCAAATACCAGGCAGTTCGTGGTCTTCCAGATATCAAAATTCCAGACAACACCATATGCAAATCATGTCAGTTTGGTAAGCAAACCAGCACTAACTTCCCTGAGAGGGAAGGATCAGCTAGCAGGCCTCTTGAACTAGTCCATACAGATGTATGTGGTCCATTTAGGACATGGTCACCTTGAGGAGAAGAATACTTTATATTATTCACTGACGACTTCTCCAGGATGGTTTGGTTGGGACTTATGAAACACAAGGACGAAGCATTCGAAAAATTCAAATCTTTCAAAGCCTTGGCTGAAAACGAATCAGATCACAAAATTAAGTGCCTCAGGTCTGACAGAGGTGGGGAGTTTACCTCAAATGAATTTTTTGATTTCTGTGAAGAACATGGAATAAGAAGGGAATTCTCTACAGCTAGGACTCCTCAGAAAAATGGAGTGGTGGAAAGGATGAACAGAACGGTCCAACAAATGGCTCGTGCTATGCTTTATGAGTCTGGGACTCTCGCAACCTTCTGGGGTGAAGCTGCATTTGCTGCGATTGTTATTCTCAACAAAACAAATGTCCGAGTGAATAGCACTCAATCTCCTCATGAGCTCTGGTATGGTGAAACTCCTTCGGTAAAGCATTTCAAAATTTTTGGGAGAAAATGCTATATCAAGAACACTGATGAACAACTTGGCAAAATTGAACCTAGAGCAGATGAAGGCATTCTCCTTGGTTATTCTCCCCACAGCAAAGCATATAAGTGTTACAATAAAAGACTTGGAAGAATTGTTGACAACATTGATGTAGTGGTTGATGAAAAAGGATACATCCCTAGACAAGTAAATCATGAAAATATCGAAGAGGATGAAGATTACTCTCCAAATCAGACAAATGATGAAGAAGAACCTCAAGAGGCACTTGAGGAGCAAATAAGGATAGAAGAGAAGGCTCCATCCAGGTACGTTCAAAAGAATCATCCAGAATCTCAGATTTTGGGGCAGAAAGAAGCAGGTGTACAAACAAGAAGAACAATTGTAGAAGCCTCAAGCTATTTGGCATTGCTCTCCTCCACTGAACCATAAGAGAGGCATGCAAAGATGAATGCTGGGTCAAGGCAATAGATGAAGAACTTGAGCAGATCGAAAAGAACAACACTTGGGAGTTGGTTCCCAGACCAAAAGATAAGAATGTCATAGGGACAAAATGGATCTTCAAAAATAAGTTGAATGAAAATGGAGAAGTAATTAGAAACAAGGCCAGACTTGTGTGTAAAGGGTATGCTCAACAAGAAGGAATAGGCTTCGAAGAAACTTTTTCTCCCGTTGCTAGACTTGAGGCCATCCGAATGTTCCTTACTCTCTTAAGCTTTCAGAAGTTCAAATTTTTTCAAATGGACATGAAATCAGCCTTTCTGAATGGGGACTTAGAAGAAGAAGTGTACATTGAGCAACCAGATGGTTTCATCCTTGGGAATGATCCAAATCTTGTATGTAGACTAAAGAAGGCTCTCTATGGTCTTAAATAGGCTCCAAGGGCTTGGTACTATCGTTTGGACAAATATCTTCATCAACAAGGTTTTTCAAAGGGGTCAGCAGATAGCAATCTTTACATAAAAAATGAAAATGACAAATTACTAATACTTGTTGTGTATGTAGATGATATTATCTTTGGCAGCAATGAAGAAGCTATGAGTCAAAGCTTTGCCTTGGTAATGCAAAAAGAATTCGAAATGTATTTGCTTGGAGAACTGGCATATTTTCTTAGATTGCAAATCCAACAAAATGAAGGCGGGATCTTCTTGTCTCAAACCAAGTATCTCAAGCAGATTTTGAAGAAATATGGCATGGAAGATGCAAAACCAGTATGTACCCCCATGGTCACAGGATGTAGCCTTAGTGCAAATGATGAATCAGCAGCAGTGCATCAACCAACCTACAGATCTATGATTGGAAGTATACTTTATTTGACAAGTACCCAACCAGACACCATGCATGCAGTGGGAATAGTTGGAAGATTTCAGGCAAATCCAAAGGAAACTCATCTTCAGGCAATGAAGAGAATTTTCAAGTACCTTCAAGGAACTCAAAACTATGGCTTATGGTATCCTAGAGATACAAATCTCACACTTCATGCTTATACAGATGCAAATTGGGCCGGAAGCGTGGATGACAAGAAGAGCACAAGTGGTGGTGCATTCTTTATGGGTTCCAGATTAGTATCTTGGTTCAGCAAGAAACAGAGTTCGATTGCTTTATCTATAGCTGAAGCGGAATATGTGGCTGCTGCATCTTGTTGCACTCAACTCCTTTGGATGATGCACACCTTGCAGGATTTTCAGATCACTTGTACTCCACCTATCTCCATCTTATGTGATAATACAAGTCCAATCAACATTTCAAAGAACCCAGTCATGCATTCAAAGACCAAGCACATATCGATCAAGCATCACTTTCTCAGGGAACAAGTTGCTAATATACTCACCAAACCATTGCCCAGGGAGACCTTTGAATACCTTAGGCAAAAGACGGGGGTTGTTGATGCATCATCCTATTGTTGAATCTCATCTGTTTCAGAGATTGTTGGTTGTACGCAAGGTTCATATGGGGTATATGCGTACATTTGCTGGTTTATGGATTGGTCAAAGACCGCATAGCACTGGTTCAGGGGGAGCACATATAATGCATTGTTGGCATTATGGTAGCACAGAAGGCGAACATGGATGCTGATCTGAATATCGCTGCAATATGTCTCTTTCATTCATGGTGTATGGTGGATTATGGTTTGCAGATCAGGTTTACAGTCAGGGGGAGCATGATCAGCAAAACAAAGTCTTAAGCATGGTCTCAGGGGGAGCATAACCCTTTGCCCTTGATGTCAAAGGGGGAGAATGACGATGAGGATCTTGAGGTTGCCATGAAGTCCAAAGGGGGATATTGTTGGCATTATGATTTTGGCTTGGCTCTATGGTACAGGTGTTGTACTTGATGGAAACTCACTCAAGTAGCAAAACTCTTTTCAGGCTCTTAAAATGATGGAAAATAAGAGGTTCGCAGGTGCATCGTTCAAAAGGTGCGGACCCGCAGGATCACCATCCAGGGAGTATGGACATACCCGCATGTTCACCGTTCATAAGGTGCGGTCCCCCAGTTCACTCATCCAATGCAGAGAAGCACACTCACGTGGGGTATCCTATGATTGGCCCTTAGTATTTAGCCTGTCTTTTACGATCCTATGGTTTTGGCCCATGGTATAGGATCTAATTTATTGAACCCCGGTTTGGATCCCTTGTAATAGTTTTTGATGGTTTTGTCCCATGGTGTGGATAAGGGTTTGACTATAAAAAGGGGAAGGAGATCACTTGGTTGGTCACTTGTGAAAAATTGAATATCTTAAGATCTGAAATTTTGGGTGTTTGGTTTTACAAAGCTAAGATCTAAATCAAGGAGAAATCTTAAGGTGAATCTATTGATAAGTTGTGAACTCTCGGGCGCATGATCAGATCTGTGGATCTGACTGACTGTGGCACATTAGAGGATTGTTAATTTGGCCCTAAATAGAGGTTCACAGGCGATCCACGACGTAGGTGCGGGGGTATGCAGTACAGGAGAAGACGCAGTGCGGGGGTACGCAACGCATCGGGAGGCACAGTGTGAGGTACGCAGTGCAGAAGAAAGCAAAGTGCGGAGATACGTAGAGGCACAGAAGGAACAGTGCGGAGGTACGCAGTCTGACACACAGTGCAGTGCGTATCTGAGTTGAGGTACGCAGTTCAATAGAAGGGGAAGTTGCAGTGGTACGCAGAGCAGTAGAAGGATACAGTGTGGATCTGCGTAGTTCAGGCACAGAAAGGCTGCGGATACCCGCATGTTTATATTGGTGAAGTTGCGGACCTATCTTGAAACATTTATTAGATGTCTTTTATCTATTGTTGTAGAGTTCTGGGTTTAGATTTCTGGTATCACTTTTCTATTTATATCATTCTGAGTAGTTGGGTGATTCATTGGTTGTATAAGGAGATTGGGTGATTTGCATGTACTTGATGATTATTTGATCTTCTTGGATCTAGTGTGAAAATTAATGAAACATGGTCCTTAAAGAAGTAGAAGAGAAAAGGGGGTTGTAGCTCCCTTCCAGGAGAGACTAGAAAACAGGAGAGAGTTGTAGCTCTCTGCAGGTTGTAGCCTGCGTACTGGTAAAGGACTGCACTAGTACAAAATCCTTATAAAAGAAGTCTCTAAATTAAAAGAAGATAGAGACATATTGCAGCAGGTGGTTTTCACCCAAATTGGGTTTCCACCTTATATATAGTGTTCCTTGGTGTGCTTATCTATTTTTCTGGTTCTTGTTCATTATTATATGGTACTGACATACAAATTAATGATCAATATCTGAAGAATAAATTAAAGTATAAATCTGGAAGGCATATTGAAAAGAATTTGATAATACTGATTCACTCCCCCCCCCCCTCTCAGTATTATTTCCAACACATATTGAGTATGATGAGCCTTGATTATTGGAGGAAGTCATTGGGAAGTTGAAGCACTGATATGAGCAGTTGAATCACAAGATTGAGCCTAAGAATAATTAGACAAAAGGAAAATGATTGGGAATGAAATGACTAGACCAAAGGAAAATGGCCTCTTAAGTGGGAAAAACTTCAGGATGCAGGTGAGAAAGAAAATGTGGCTCCTTACAAGAAGTTTAATACAGTAGATAAGGAACATGGATATGAGCTTGGAGAGTCGCAGAGTAAAGGTAGTGATAGGGAACCATTGTAATGTTGGATTTTTGGCAAGGATCATCACAATATGAATTGTCCGTTGTCCCAGGGTGGCAGGCCTAAGATCTACAATTCTCAAGAAGCGTAGATAGTTGGAGATTTTGGTCAGAGCATTCCTTAGATTTATGCGGCATTTGATAACAAGCAGGCAGATCACTAGGAATCTGATATTGATATGGAAGGCAATATTTCTGATCGAGTTGTTTCCATTTTAATTTATACTGCATATAATTATAGCTATGTTAATCCTGACCTAGTGGATACGTGTAGCTTAAGTAAATAAGTGCATGCAGAGTCTTGGTTGGTGCAATTGGCTACAGGGACCAAGGAAAGAGTTAATTATTGGGTGAGAGCTTGTGGATTTGAGCTGAATGGTACACCTACATCAACACATCTAAATGTGTTTCCTTTGGAATCATACAACATACTTTTGAGCATGGATTGGTTGTACCTTCACAAGACTAAGGTAGATTTCTGTGAGAAGGATAACGAGTGCTTAGATGATGATGGAGAGAAGTGAATCTTGTAGGGTAAGAAGAATCCTACATCAGTGAGAATGGTTAGAACTATGAAGGTGAAGCACAGTTGCAGGAAAGGATGTGTATTATTTGTAGTGCATGTTTCCAATGATAAGGGCAAGGATGTTGAGGATGTTTAAGTCTTGAAGAGGTATCTTGTTGTTCAGTAGTTTCAAGATATATTCCCAACATATATTTTAGAATTACCACCTCATAGGGAAGTGGAGTTTTTTATTGAGTTGGTACTAGGAGCAACATTAGCATCAAAGGAAACTTATAGGATGAGCACTATAGAGTTAATGGAATTGACGTTGTAGCTTAAGGAAATTCTTGATAAAGGATACATAAGTCCAAGTGTGTCACCTTGGGGTGCACCAATTTTTTAGTGAAGAAGAAGGATGGTACTCTTAGATTGTGTATTGACTACAGATAGTTGAACAAGGTGACAATTAAGAGCATGTATCCTTTGCCACAGATTGATGACTTCTTTGATCAGTTGAAGGGAGCAACAATGTTCTCAAATATGGACTTGAGATCAAGATATCATCAGGTACACGTAAAAGAAGATGACATCTACAAGACCACATTTCGTACCAGGTATGGGCATTATGAGTTTGTAGTGGTTCTATTTGGTCTTGCTAATGCTCCAAATACTTTCATGTGTTTGATGAATAATGTGTTGTGTCATTATCTGTAAAGTTTTGTGATAGTATTCATTGATGACATATTGATATATTCTAAGAATGAGGAAGAGCATGCAGAACACCTAGCAACTTAAGATTATTGAGAGAGCATTAGTTGTATGCCAATATTAGAAAACAGTAGTTTCTTTCAAACTAAAGTTCATTACTTGGGGCATGTTATCTCCAAGGAAGGTATAACAATGGACCTACAAAATATCAAAGAAATCATGGAGTGGGAAACTCCTAGGAATGTGGATAATTTTAGATCATCCATGGTACTAGCAAGTTATTATAGGCAGTTCATCAAGAACTTCTCTCAAATTACCTATCATATTACATCTTTGTAGAGAAAAGGAAAGAAGTTTGAATGGAATGAAGAGTGTGTAGTTAGCTTTGAGAAATTGAAGCATTTTCTTACAAATCCTTTGGTCTGGAAGATTGTAGATCTAGATAAAGAGTTTGTGGTTTGTATAGATACTTGCAAGAGAGGACTTGGTGGAGTCCTGATGCAGGAAGGATAGGTGGTATGATATGAGTCAAGAAAGTTGAATGAGAATGAGCATAACTATGTGAATAATGATCTTGAGTTGGAAGCTATCATTCATGCCTTGAATATGTGGATGCATTATCTTCTTGGCAGGAGGTTCGTATTGATGAGTAATCACAATGGACTAAGATACTTGTTTCACCAACCTAATATGAATGTCAGGCAATCTAGATGGTTGTCTAATCTCAGTAATTTTGATTTCGAGATCAGGTATATCAAGGGAAAGAAGAACAAGGTTGAAGATGCTCTCAGTAGGAGAGTGTAGGTGATTCATATTGAAACAATGAGTTATTATGGGGAAAATTTTTAGGAGAAGATCTTGCAAGCAAGACACCATGATGATAAGTAACATCAACTAAAGAACATGTTGCAACAACATGGTGAAGTTAATAGGAATGAGGAGTATCATCTCACAATAGAAGGCTTAGTCTGATTCAGTAACAATATTTATGTACCAGATGATAGTGAGCTGAAGAAGCTTATCTTGAGGGAGTTTCATGTCAAGTCATATCCAGGTCACCATGGATATCAAAAGACATTGAAAAATGTTAAGAAGTTCTATCATTGGCTGAACTTGAAGAAAGAGGTGGCTGCATTTATTGCGAGATGCTTGAATTGTTAGTAGGTGAAAGTAGAGTGTAAGCATATAGCAAGTTATTTACAATTGATTCTGATTCTAGTGGAAACTATAGGTCATTTCCATAGATTTCACTACAGGTTTACTAAGGATATCAAAGAAACATGATTCCATCATGGTTGTGGTTGATAGGTTATGTAAGGTAGTTCACTTCATTGTAGTTAAGTGTACTAATTTAGCTAGAAAGGTAACTCATTTTTTCATCAGGGATATAGTGAGATTGCATGGTGTTCCTAATAAGATCACATAAAAAATAGATGCCAAGTTCACTTCCAAGTTTTGGAAGGCGTTGTTTGTAGGATTGGGGACATAATTAGCCTTTAGAAAAACTTATAATCCATAGACATATGGACATATAGAGAGGGTCAATAGGATTCTTGAGGACATGTTGAGGATGTGTGTCACACATCAATAATGGAAGTGGGAGGAGTATATTCCATTGATAGAGTTTGCATATAATAATGGGTATTAGGAGTCCTTGAAGATGAGTATGTTTGAGGTTCTTTATGGGTGGATTTGTAATACTCCCATAAACTAGAGTGATCTGGTGAATAGGGTATTGATTGGACCATATATGTTGGCAGAGATGGATAAGAAATGTAGGTTATTAAGAGGAATTTGAAGGCAACACAAGGGAGGAAGAAGATTTATGCAGATCAGCACATGGTATTTAAGGTGTTTCAGTTTGGGGAACATGTGTACTTGCACATTAAGCCCAATAGGAGATCCTTGAGGATTGTTTCATGTGCCAAGTTGACACGTTGGTATTGCAGGCCTTTTGAGATCCTTAAGAGGATTGGACTAGTGGCCTACCAAATTGTACTGCCTTTGACAGTGAAAGTCCATGATGTTTTCCATGTTTCATTTCTTAAGAGATATTTCAAGGATGTTGATCATGTGATTAATAGGTTTGTATTGTAGGTGGAACCAGAGGGAGAATTTGAGCCAAAACCCCAATGCATATTGCAATGGAAACAACTCATGCTTCGGAACCGAGCAATAGATCTAGTTAAAGTGCAATGGAAGCACTTTGGGCCTGATGAAGCTACAAGGGATATGGATGATCAGATGCAGGATTTATATCCTTCATTTTTTTTTGGGGAAAGAAAATGACTTTTGGTATATGTATGTATATATGTGTATGGTTGGCAAAGAGGGAATAATTGGAATTTATTTTTGGAAATAAAGGAAAATATGAGAAAAGGAAGGTTAAGAGACACATATTTGCATGCTAAGGAAATTAGAAGGAAAGTTAAGGAAAATGAAGACAATAGAGGCCTCAGTGATAAAAAGGCTTCTAAGGATCAGTTCACATATTTTTCTAGTTGAGATTTTGTCAATTTGGTTTTGGGATTAGTTTGTGAGAGAGATAGAAAGCACCAAGAGGAGAAAGAAATCAAGGAAGGCAAATAAAAGTAAAGGAAAGCAAGGAAAAGGTTGTATCAACAACTTCAACATGAATATTTTGTAGGTAATAGGTTGCATGTGTGATTTCCTAGCTGAGCTATGAATTCATTGTTCATGAATTTGTGTATTTCGTTCATTTACTTTCATTGGCATGGGTTTTTTTCTAGTTTTACAGTGGTTTCAACCTTGCCTTGGCATTTCCTAGATGTCAGGGTGTGATGGGATTCATTTCTTAGTTGAGATTTGGATTACCAAAAGGTTTTGGAACCCAGTGAGGTACTCATGAAAATTCCCAAGGGTTGGGGGTGGAGATGGTTTTCTATAAGAATCCCTCGATAAGTTGGTGGAGATAGAAAAATTCTTCAAGGTATGGTGAAGAAATTCTATGGTATCCAAGATTCTTTTGCTTTTGTGATCCAGTTTTGGAAAGATCATAATAGTTTGAGGTTGGAGGTCATTTAACCTCTGTGTTATAGGCCATTTTGTCCCATCCGATCAGTGAGTCTACTAATGGGATCAATCACCATCCTATTCCACCTTGTCACCATCTTACACAAATCCCTAAGCATGTACGTTTCATTTCCCAGACTTTCAAACCTAAACTGCTTCATTTGAGCTAGTTTGAGGACCAATGCTCCCTATAAGCCTAATGGGGTGTGTTCACTAGAAATTTGCTCCGCTATGGTTTGCATTGGTCACCAGTAGGTTGCTCCCCTTTGCATCTACGTTTGTTCTAGAAATCCAGGAGAATGATCAGGATTCTGAAAGCTTCCTCTTCTAGGAGTTTCTAGAAGTTGTTTCAACTACTTACCTTGGATTAAACATTCAAATCATATCCTTCCATATATTGGAGTTTTCACCACTTATCCTTTGATCCTATACCTCCATCAAAGGTGGATCTCTTACTCTAGATTCGTAATTGGATAGGAACTCCCAACTTACCTTACTTCTCTATATATTCCCAGGCTTCTATGTGGTTGGGGGTTGGCTTTTGGAGAGTGGTTCTTCCTTTATGCTACTGTAGTGAGTGGTCATCATCTCATGCATTTAGGGTGATTGGAGGTGCATATTGTGACAAGGAAAGGACAATTCAACAACTTAGAGGAGCTCCTCTACAAGATCAACTGCTACTTATGGTTGTAATCTCCTTCCATTTATATTAATGCAAATAAATCATTTTTTTCCTATATGTTATGTTGTTATTTCACTTATTTCAATACCATGTTGATCTATTGAATGAAGTACTTAGATGATACTACATATATCTCCTAGTTTCTTGGCTTGTGTTATCTGACTGTGCAGGTTCTAATTTTGGCATTCAAAGGTGGAATTGGAGCTTCCATGTTATGAACCATCTCACAAATAGATAGAAAAGAAAAATTATTGGATGATACAAATGACTAAAGCTCCTTTTTATATATAGGAGTCTAAGGGGTCACAATATAATCAAAGCTGACATAACAATAATAATATAAGGGCACAACAATAACAATAGTTGATTTCTATGGGGCACACTAATAACTATATGGGGACAATAGGGGCACAATAATAACAATAAGAGCTACAATAAAAATAGTAATGGGGGAATCATTAATATTATAGGGAACTAACATTCCCCTCTCCTTCAAAAACGTGTTGTCCTCAATGCTTGAGTAGTTCTAGATGCTTCTGTATAAAATTCTCATCCTCCCGTGTGGAATCTTCAACGGGTAAGTTCTTCCACTTGATGAGATACTTTGAAATTGATCTATTTCGTAGGTGTTGAGTTCTTGTTTCTATTACTGCTTTAGGTTCCAATATGATTTTTCATTCCTCATCAAGCTCTGGTAATATTGTTTGAACTAGGAGATTGTCACCTATAACATTCTTTAAACATGAAACATGGAAAACTGGGTGCACTCGGGAAGTTGCAAGAAGCTCCAATTTGTATGCCATAGTACCAATCTTTCACAACACCTTGTATGGACCATAATACTTTGGTGATAATTTATTATCCTTCTTAGCTTGCTTGAGGGACATTTTTTTATATGGCTGTAGCCATAGGAATACCTAGTCACCTACATCAAAACTTCTTTCGTTGCAATGTTGATCTGTCTGTTGTTTCATTCTATTCTACGCCAAAGTGAGGTTATCCTTTAAGAGTTGGAGAACTTGTTGTTGATGCTTCATGTGATCTTCCACTACTTGAACCTTAGAATTTTCTCTTAAATATGATGTGATGGATGGTGGATGATATCCATAAAGTGCCATAAATTGGGTCATTTTTGTTGTAGTATGGAAGGAAGTGTTATACCACCATTCAGCTAGAGGCAACCATTTGAACCATTGTGTCTGTTTATCAAAGACAAAGCAACAAACATATCCTTCCAAACATTTGTTTACTATCTAAACTTGCCCATCAGATTGAGGATGATAAGATGATCTATGAGCTAACTGAGTACTGAGACAAGAAAATAATTCTGTCCAAAAAGTTCCAGTGAAAATGGGATCTCTATCGCCTACAATAATCTTTGGGTTTCCATGTAGGTTTTGAATTGTTTCCATAAATGCAGTAGAAACTGTATTGGATTTAAAAGGATGAGATAATGCACAAAAGTGTGCATACTTGGTAAGTCTATCAACTACCACCATGATGACACTCTTTCCTTAAGACTTGGGTAAATCTGGGATAAAATCCATTGAAACCTCCTCCCAACGTTGGCTTGGAATGGATAAAGGTTGTAATAGACGTGAGGTCTTAATTGTTTCAACTTTATTTTGTTTTCAAACTAAACATTCCACCAAAAAATTTTGAATATCCAATTTAAGGCCATCCCAAAAAAATTCCTTCTTAAGCCTGTGGTAAGTCTTTAAAAATCCTCAGTTCCCTCCTAAGGGAGAAGTGTGAAATTACACAAGAATCTTTTGTTTGAGTTGGGAATTCTTACATAGGTATAAGCGATATTTGTACCATAACGAATCATTTTTCTAGCTAAATGTGTCAGATGTATTTGGATCTTGTTATAACTTTTGAATGAGTGCCAACACTTCTTCGTCATTCTTCCATTCATCCCTTGCTTCATTTACCCAATTTGGTTGGATAATAGAAATGGCACAAAGCAATGCTTCCACATCCTCATCCTTTCTTGAGAGTGTATCTGCCACAACATTTTGCTTCCCTTTTTTGTAGATGATTTCAAAGTCATAACCCAACATATTTTGATCCATTTTTCATCTTTTGAAGATAATATTTGTTCTAAAAAGTATTTAAGACTATCACGATCCTTTTTTACCTTGAAGTGTCTTCCCATTAGGTAGGGTTGCCATTTCTTAACTGCATGTAGTATTTCCAATATTTCCTTCTCATAAATAGCTTTGTGTAAATACTTTCCTTTGATTGGATGACTTTCGAAAGCAATGGGTCTTTCTTCTTGCATTAAAACAACATCAATTCCATTTCTTGAGGAATCACATTCCACAATAAAGGTTTTTGTGAAGTCCGGCGTAGCCAAGACCGATGCTTGGCACATTTCCTCTTTAACATGTTCAAAGGCCTTTGTTGCTTATGAAGTCCATGAAAATGTATCTTTCTTCAATAATGTTGTTAGAGGTGCTTCTATTCTCCCATAATTCTTAACAAACATGAAATAATACCCTTGTCAACCCAAGAAATCACTCGCAGATGCTTTATGGATGTGGGAATTTTCCATTCCTTAATGGCTTTAATTTTTCTAGGGTCTACCTTAACACCTTCATGTGATACAATATGACCCAAATATTCCACCTCTTGTCCTGCAAAGAAACAATTTGGAGCTTTTTGCATATAATTGTTTCTCCTCCAAAAGTTTGTGCACCTTGTCAACATGTTGAACACGATCCTTACAAGACTTGCTATAGATTAGTGTATCATCAAAAAATACTAACACAAAGTTTCTAAGGAAGGGTTTGAAAAAGGAATTCATCAAACCTTGAAATGTAGAAGGTGCATTGGTAAGGCCAAAAGGCATGACCAAAAATTCATTATGACCCTCATGAGTTCTAAATGTTGTTTTAGGAATGTATTCAGTCTTCATTATGATTTGATGATATCTTGAACGAAGATCCAACTTGGTGAAGCAAATTGATCCATGCAATTCATCCAATAATTCATCGATGACAGGAATGGGAAATTTATCTTTAATAGTGAGCTTGTTGAGCTCCCTATAATCTAGACACATGCGCCATGATCCATCCTTGGTGTATATCAATACTACTGGAGCGGAGAAAAAAATTTGACTAGGTTGAATTATACCCACCTCTAGCATTTCTGCAACCATACATTCAATTTCACACTTTTGGGCATAGGGATATCTATAAGGCCTGATGTTTGGAGGAACACTTCCTGCAATCAAATGAATAGCATGATCATGATCAAAAATAGGTGGGAGGCCTTTATGAGTATCAAATACCTTGGAATGATTGTGTTGGGCATGGAATCCCCCCCACAGCATGTTTTGGGGCTCAAAGCCCACGTTTTGTTCAAATAATGTTTAAAGACTTCACGAATTGCGGGCATGAAGCACGAAATGTATGTTGAGTCATAGGGTTGTCCGACCTAAGTTTTGTAATGAAATGTCGGCCTACCCATGTACCACGGACCATGGGATTGTATAAATAGAGTGAGGCTCTAAGTTGTAAATATAATTAATTAGCAATAGATAAGAAAACGAATGGAGTCTAGAAGATAGCGAGCATAGAGTAAAGGTCTATGTGTCTTGGGTCATAGTAGTAGGAAGAGGCTCTGCAACTAAGTGCGCAGAGGCTTAGTAGAGTCCGTAGCCGAGTGCGCAGACCCCTGTAGCTGAGTGCGCAGGGCGAAGTCGAGTTTGTAGTCAAGGAAGAATAATAATAAAGAGAAGTTTGATTCCAAATTTTGTGTATCTATTCTTGTGCTATTTCTTGTTTAAATATATTGTTTTCTTTACCGTGCGCACTTATATGAATACCGAACACTATTATATATAACTAGACACATACTGATAAGCTAAGTGATCGACAGTTATAAGGTTAATAGTAAGGAATTGGGTAATAAAACAGATCGCGCCTTGAGCAGGGTTTCACGAGGCAACATCACAGGCTGCGAGGTATTGATAGATGCGCATAGCAATGTGCGCGTAGGGAAAATCTACAGACCACTGAAATTCATCAGACATCTCTAGGGTGTGGAAACCTGGTTCTAGCACCCTCCCATACTACTTTGGGTGAGACCTCAGTCCGTGCTCCATGGGCAGTTGCTGAAAGGGCCAGTAGTATTGGGATTTGTTTGGCTAAATCATCTCTGAACCTGGGTTAGGCCCCAATCAGCCAACAAATTGTCCAAGACTTTTTGGAGATTTGGAGAAATAGATGATTTCAATGTGGGAACATCTAGCCAACATAATTGTGCAATTACGCCTCGTTGTTCTTTCTTTAGAAGCTTTGTCATTCCGTTAGAGCTAATTATCTTTCCCAATTTCCCTACGATACCCCTTAATTCAACTTCCTTACCTTCCGAACAAAATTTCATGAAAAGTTCTTGAAAATTAAAATCTATTGTACCCAAGGATTGTATCCAGCGGACTCCTAGTACAACATCAGCACCACCCATTCGAATGGAAAGCATTGGGATATTCAATACACATTCTCCCATGGATAGCTTGATATTATGGAAATTTCCAGAACAATTTATGGTTCCTCCACTCACAACCATCACTTAACACTCTAATTCTCGATATATGCAGAAATTAAATTCCTTGGCTATCTTATAATGAATAAAATTATGGGTACTTCTTGAATCAATCAACACTATTACCTTTTTCTTCTTGATATGTCCTTCTATCTTCATAGTTTGAGGAGTGGTAATTCTAGCCAATGCATTACAATGTATGGTCGGATTCATTTCATCTTTCTGTAGGGTTTGTTCCTGGTGTATATCCTCTTCTTTTGACATTTCTTGTTCCTTTTCTTCCTCCTCTTCACAATCTATGTAAAATAATTTATTTTCAGCACACTTATGACCTTTATTGTATTTGCTATCACAAATGTAACAAAGCCCTTTTTCTATTTTTTCTTCCAATTGTTGTGGTGTCAACCTTGTAGGTTTTGGAAGGCTAGGGGTGACAACAATTCCATATTTATAGTTGTGAGTGGAAGGCTTCCTAGTTTCCATAATTTTTCTTGCAAACCTGAATGGATTCTCCAATGAATAAGGTTCCCAAAGGAGAACCTCATGTTGGATGTTATCCTTTAAATTCCCTATGAACACATCAATCCTATGCTCCTCTGGAATATATTTTACCCTTATATTCAATTTTTGGAACTCCTCAATGTGATCCATCATTGAACCCTTTTGTTTGAGATTTTTCAATTGGCTAAAGTGACAAGTGATAATTTCTTCCATAAAAATTGCTTAAGTGACAATTTGTTTACGAGAGAAAAACCATCGATACCATACAAACTGATTTGGTTCCAAATATAAAGTTGCAATGCGTACCTTTTGTGTGTTTTTGACATCATGGAGATCAAAATATTGCTCCATCTGTAGTATCCATGTTACGGGATCCTTTCCATCAAACTTCCTCATATCGATCTTTGGAACACAGTGGGTCTTCAATCCAACGTTAAAGTCTATGAAATCATGATTAACATTTCTTTTGATCTCATTATGAGTTTCCTTTACTAGCCTTTCACCATTAGTAAACATTTCTTGTAGCAAGTTTGTCAAATCTATCTTTAAATCTTCCATTTTGCCTTCCATATTAGCTTCCATGCCTTTCTTTAACCATCCATCTTATCTTCCATGCCATCCATCTTAGCTTCCATGCCTTTCTTTAAACCATCCATCATAGCTTCTGTTACTTTTTGTGAGAGTGAATTTTGTTGCACTTGGTCTTGTAATTTTGAGATATCATGTTGCATTTCTTCCTCTTCTTCATGAGTCATGCTAGAGATTTCAGGTTGCTTACTAGGAGTTTTCATTTTCTTTCTTCGGGGCATCAATTAATGATAATTATGCTTCACTATGCCCTTTAAATTCCTTCAAACTAATTTTTCAAACCAAACTTATGAAAAATTTTAAAAAAATTACACACTTCTTTTCACTTTATAGGAGCTTGATGTTGAATCTAATGTATCTCTAAAATTTAGGATCTCCAAGGTCTAAAATTGCACATTTTGGTAGCCCTCTGATTCTTATTTCCAATGTTACCAGTTTGATCAAGATTGGATTATCCAAGAAAGAGTTATGCCCAATATCCCAGGATAACCGGATTATACAATTTTTCAGTAGAGAAAACTTGTATGAAGTACCACATGTCACTGTTTCAACCTTCGGACCTGAAAACGATGCATAAAAAACTACAGTTTGTCCTCTTTTTGTAACTTACAAAATTTCAATATGATACTCAGAGAGAAAGTTATGAAGATTTTCTCAAGGCCACCTGTTTGGGATGAAATTTAGGAGCTTGCCCAAACCCTAATTTTCTTAAATCATATCGCCAAAAATTAAGAGAGAAAAGATCTGAAATCTGGACCTGAGGATCATCTAGATTTCAGCTCAAATGGGTTTTTTTTTAGCTTCTAAAACATCGTATAGCAAATGTTATAGTGAAAATACCACGATGACCTGTTTGGAGCAGCAAAACCCTAGAATCCAAAGCTCTGATACCAAATGTTATGAACCAGCTCACAAATAGATAGAAAATATAGATCAATGACTTCAAAATTAGCCTCTTCGAGGGGGAAACTTCCTTTACATTACAAAAATGAAAAATTGTTAGATGATACAAATGAGTAAACCTCCTTTCTATATATAGGAGTCTAAGGGGTCACAATATAATCAAAGTCGACATAACAATAATAATATAAGAGCACAACAATAACAATAGTGGGATTCTATGGGGCACACTAATAACTATATGGGGACAATAGGAGAAAAATCATAACAATAAGGGATACGATGAAAATAGTAATGGGGGAATCATTGGTATAATAGGGACCTAACATTCCAAGCTAAAGAAGGAGGGAAGTGCACGAAGGATTCCAGGTAGGCCTCACTCTGTCATATATTTACTTTAAGGAAAAGAATTGTGTTCCTTGTCTCTGTCTTGTTCTAGATTATCCACTGAATTAGGGGAGATAATTTTGTCTATAATCATAAATCCTATATAAAAAACTGGCGATTCCAGTGGGGAACTGCACATTACCTTGGTGATATCCTTGTCCATTGTGTTTTATTACCTCCTTGACAGACATTTTTTATATCATCCAACCAAGAACAAACCTAGGAAGTGATTTGATTGATCCTCTTTTGCAAATTTTGTGCCATAATTCTCTTTCCGAGGCCAACGCAGCCCCTGTGTCCTTGATAGAGCATTGCATCTCACCCCGGTTCACTCTACAACAATGTTGCAATGTACTGGTGCCTCTTCTGCACTAGCGTTGGCCCCTATTTTTTCTTGAATTTTGCCTTGGTTCTTGAGCCTATGTTTGGTCATCCTACTTCCAATTGAACTTACCTAAGTATTCAGTGTCTTGTGGTCTCTCTAAAGCATCCATTTGGTTTTATTTTGTGTTGTTTTCCTTTAGTAAGAATTGGTTTTGATTTTTTTTTGTTCTTATCACTTGGTCGCTTGCAAACTATTTTCGTTTGGTTGCTGGTATCTTGGATGAATTTTTGTTCTAGTCCTCATTTTGAAAAAGCGTAATTGAATCAGCAATTGAACATTTACATCTTAGTTTTATTCATATTGAAAATTAAGTGTGGTGAAAAGAAAAATTTTGCATCGACATTTAGGGTTTTGCATGTGCATTAGGATGGGAATAGTGGCATCGGAAAGGAAATTGCTTCTTGCATCTTGTTTTCTTCATATTGTGTGTTGCATCTTGATTGTTTCTTCCCTTCCTTAGCTATGTTTTCATTGAAAGAGAAAGGATTTCTATTTTCTCATCCTAGATTTGCATTTTAGGATATTCAGGTTACATTTGTGGTGAGCCCTAAAACTGAAACATAATCAAATATAATCAGTAAAATTTATTGAATCAACCTAAGGAGCATTTATAACATTAACAAAAAAATTTAGAGGTCTAGGCTAGAGACATGTTCCAACATCGTTAAACGTAGAAGCTGTTGTTGTTTGCCAGCGTTGCATCTCGGGGGTAAAATCTCATTCCACATATGTGAGTGTATAGGACTGTACACCACATACCTTCGAGTATATTGGTGGTGCTCCATGCATGTAAAGTATATGGGAATGCTTTCATTAACCGATTATGCATTAGAAAACACTACTATAGACTGCACTCACACGTATTATTGCATATATTTTGGGAGTCCCCAATAGGTTTCTATCCATCCATAGTTAACTGAGGTTGTCGCCTTGTATATCGTGATACACCGAACACAACATTCAGGGAGATTAGATGCCGTACGTTAAGTCCTTGGGTCGCCAAGGTGTATATTGTAGTTCATGGTTGCTTTGTAATCCTTTATGCCTAGATTACCCTCTTTTTGATTTATTTCTTTTTGTGTTAATAAAATTTATTCTCCAACGTGGAAGAACAAAATCCCCCTTCGCATCGTTCGCATAGAATGAAAAATAAGCCTCCACTTCCTCCAGAAGCTACTCCTAACTGTCGTGCAAGGCATAGGAAAATACAAACTATTGAATCAAGAACATTGGGAACTACTTATGGCCCTCCACCTAATATTAATAAGCCAAAATCATCTGTCCCTTTGAGTTCCGAACCCGAGATTACATCTATTCATGTTGATGACACTGACACAATTGAAATAGAAGTCCTTGAAACTTTGTTACCTGAGGTGATTGAATCTGATATCCCTGAGTCAGAAACTTTGTTTCCTGAGGTTATTGAGCCTAAGTATCCTCATCCATCTTTACCTAAGTCTTTAGGACCTTCCTCCTCTCTTCCTTTGTCTCAGACAAAACCAATATATGTTGGGCTTGACAGTGAGCCTCTCCCATACAAACTTATAGATATTAAAGTGATCCCACAAGAAGAGCCTTGTTCGTCTACTCCTATTCATTTGGAAGGACTTTATTTATATCAAACCAATCCTCTTCCATCTCTTCAACCACTGACACAATCTCCTTTACCTAATTCTTTGGGATTACCCACAGATTTCTCATGGAAATCTTCATTGGGATTGTTAAACATGATTGGAACTAATTCAAACTCCTAGCTTGTGTCCACCACTATGGTTGAGACATCAAGCACTGCATCCTCATCTATGTTTGTAACATCACTAGAAGCTCATTTATATGGTGTACCGTCCGTCCCGCGTGACTATTAGTTATTATCTGGTACTTGTTCTAGTGTGGCTTTCAGTCCTTGGACCTCTCCCATGTCATCCAATCTAAGAATAATGTCTGGTACTTCTATTATGAATGCCACACAGTCTGCTCCTCTTCCTCCATCTATACCTACAATAAAGTAGTAGACCAGCCCTTATATCAGTGGGCAAAGGTACCCTCAACAACCTAACCCTCCTTATGTTGGGTACCCTCAATCTAGATCACAGTTTCCTCCATCATCCCCTCCTCTCATGGCCGGGGGGAAACCTATTATTGGTATACCTCAATATGGTTATCCACCAAGTTATAGCCCTCCTTATCCCGGAATGGATTCCAGTGTTTGGAAACCTACTTTACCCATGCAACTTGGTTCATATTGGTATCAATTATTGAATCCTCAAATTGTACTATCCTCATTGCAAATTCCTAACTATCCGTCAACACCTCAACAAGCTCAAATAAATGTGAGCTAACCTTTAAAACCCATCCCAATGGTATCTGGCTCCCCCAAGATCCCGATTCGTCAACCTGTACAAGTTCCCTCACCTTCTCAATCACTTGTGCAAGGTAGTCCTCAAGTTTCGATCGGTCAAATTATTCAAAATTTGACACAGTCTCAATCGAACCTGTACTAGGGTGCAATGAAAACCCCTATCGAGAAACAATATGGATCATATCAAGTGACTTTTCAAGGCTATTAAATCCAAACCCAACCATTTTGGCAACTTTATCACCATCTTGGGGTTGCGAAACAAACCCTATTATGTGATGGTTATCAGAACCCTCCATATCCTGGTAACTAGGTTCCTTGTGAGAGATTTTTCGGCGAAAATCACGTGGAGTACCATTTGTCGACGCGTTTCGAACCAACTAGTGTGGTTCATCGTCAGGACAAGTTGAAGAAACAGATCCAGTGTAGCATGCTAAATAGTCTGAGCGGAGCCTCCAACAGCTAACTAGACCAACGACTAGTTTGACAATAGGACCGGGGTCAAACTTATTATATTAGCTTAATTAGTAAGATTAAGGACCAGTATCTATAAAAATAAATAAAATATTATCGAGGGTATTCAAGAAATATTAATAAAAATATGAGTTAGTTAGAATTTAGATAAATACATGACCTTACAATATATGAAAAAAAATTTAAATGTCTAAATAAACATATATAAAACAATTATATTTAAAAGTATTATTAAAAATTAAAAATTAATTAATAATTAAAAGGACAATAACATAATAAAATAAAGAATATCAAAAGATGTTACGCTAGTTAGAAAAATTAGTTAAAAATAATTAGATTAGAATTTAAATGGAAGATTAGTTATATAAAGGACATTAAGGTCATAAAAGATATATATAAAATTAATTGAAATGAGAGCTAATTTCTAAGAATTATCAAAGTTAAAAGCTAATTGGTAAAAAATAATAAAAATTAATAAACACAATAAAAGGGAAAAATTAATTAAATAAAATAAAATAAATGATATTAAAGAAATAAAAATAGTTAAAAATAATGTTAAAAATAAAAAATAAAAAATAAAAAATAAAAAATAAAAAAAATAAAAAATAAATAAATAATAATAATAATAATAATAATAAAAATAAAAAATAAAAAAAAAAAATAAAAAAAAAAATACAATAAAATAATAATAATAATAGTAATAATAATATAATAAAAAATAAAAAAATAAATAAAAATAAAAAAATAAAAATAATAATAAATAATAATAATAAATAAAAATAATAATAATAATAATAATAATAATAAAATAACATAAAATAATAAAGAAATAAAGAAATATAAATAATAAATAAATAAATAAAAATAAAATAATAATAATTAAAAATAAAGATAAAAGAAAAAACTTAAAGAGGAAGGTGGAAGAACGACTAGGACGAGAGTGCAGGGACCCAACACCTACTGACTTTCCAGCCATCCTCTCTATTGAGATTGCTTGGTCTCTTTTCAATCTCAAGCGCTTCTCTAAATTTTCGATGATGGAAATGCGAGACCTTAGCAATAACACTAGCCTCCTCAATACAAACATGATGATTGGTTTTCTCAGCATGTTCAGCTAAGGCGGAAGACTTAGCTCTCCTATGCCTAAGATCCGCTGCGTGCTCGCTAATCCTTTGATTAATGGAGCAACCAGTCTCCCCAATATAGGGGGTCCCACAGGAACAAGGGATCAGATAAATGCCCTTCATATCCTTAGGGTCGATCGGATCCTTCACTGATCTGAGGGACATATGAATGGTGTTTAGGGGCCTAAAGGTCACAGGGATACTATGCTTCTTGAGAATCCTTCCAATTCTATCGGTGGTCCCCTGAACATACGGAAGATGGACACCTGGAATTCGCTCTTTCGGTTCTCTTTTAGACCGAGAATTCTTGGAAGCTTTAAGGAAATCCCTCTGACCCATGTATCTACTATAACCATTCTCAACAAAGACATCAAGTAAATGAGATTTTTCTTTCTCAAAGCTATTCTTGTCCGAGATCCTTAGGGCCCGAGTAGCAAGGGTATTGAGAACACCCATCTTTTGAGCCGGGAAATGGTGGGAACTGGCATGAAGATACTGCTCTGTATGAGTTTTCTTTCGAAAAATTTGATGGGCGAGGGAACCATCACTATTCTTAGAAATAAGAATATCAAGGAAAGGAAGGCATCCATCAACTTCCTGCTCCTTAGTGAACTTAATGGCTGAGGATTGCTTGTTGAGATGATCAAAGAAGAGATCAAGCTCATCCTGGCCATGAGACCAGATGACATTGGTGTCATCCACATACCTTCTCCATAGCTTAGGCAAGAGCCGGGAAGAGTTCAAAGCCTTGGACTCAAAATCTTCCATAAACAGGTTCGCAACAACAGGGGTCAGAGGGCTTTCCTTAAAGCTTCCAAGAATTCTCAGTCTAAAAGAGAACCGAAAGAGCGAATTCCAGGTGT
This sequence comes from Pinus tabuliformis, assembly GCA_031772625.1. Lineage (NCBI taxonomy): Eukaryota > Viridiplantae > Streptophyta > Pinopsida > Pinales > Pinaceae > Pinus > Pinus tabuliformis. The sequence continues at coordinate 866,655,461 of CM062805.1, forward strand.
CCATCTTCCGTATGTTCAGGGGACCACCGATAGAATTGGAAGGATTCTCAAGAAGCATAGTATCCCTGTGACCTTTAGGCCCCTGAACACCATTCATATGTCCCTCAGATCAGTGAAGGATCCGATCGACCCTAAGGATATGAAGGGTGTTTATCTGATCCCTTGTTCCTGTGGGACCCCCTATATTGGGGAGACTGGTCGCTCCATTAATCAAAGGATTAGCGAGCACGCAACGAATCTTAGGCATAGGAGAGCTAAGTCTTCCACCTTAGCTGAACATGCTGAGAAAACCAATCATCATGTTTGTATTGAGGAGGCTAGTGTTATTGCTAAGGTCTCGTATTTCCATCATCGAAAATTTAGAGAAGCGCTTGAGATTGAAAAGAGACCAAGCAATATCAATAGAGAGGATGGCTGGAAAGTCAGTAGGTGTTGGGTCCCTGCACTCTCGTCCTAGTCGTTCTTTCGCCTTCCTCTTTAAGTTTTTTCTTTTATCTTTATTTTTAATTATTATTATTATTATTTTTATTTATTTATTATTTATATTTCTTTATTTATTTATTATTTTATTTTATTTTATTATTATTATTATTATTATTTTTATTTTTATTTTTATTTTTATTTTTTATTATTTTTTTTTTTTTTATTTATTTTATTTATTTATTATATTTATTATTATTATTATTATTATTATTATTATTATTTTATTGTATTTTATTATTATTTTTATTTATTTATTTATTATTATTATTATTATTATTATTTAACATTATTTTTAACTATTTTTATTTCTTTAATATCATTTATTTTATTTTATTTAATTAATTTTTTCCTTTTATTGTGTTTATTAATTTTTATTATTTTTTACCAATTAGCTTTTAACTTTGATAATTCTTAGAAATTAGCTCTCATTTCAATTAGTTTTATACATATCTTTTATGACCTTAAGGTCCTTTATATAAGTAATCTTCCATTTAAATTCTAATCTAATTATTTTTAACTAATTTTTCTAACTAGCGTAACATCTTTTGATATTCTTTATTTTATTATGTTATTGTCCTTTTAATTATTAATTAATTTTTAATTTTTAATAATACTTTTAAATATAATTGCTTTATATATTTTTATTTAGACATTTAATTTTTTTTCATATATTATAAGGTCATGTATTTATCTAAATTCTAACTAACTCATATTTTTATTAATATTTCTTGAATACCCTCGATAATATTTTATTTATTTTTATAGATACTGGTCCTTAATCTTACTAATTAAGCTAATATAATAAGTCTGACCCCGATCCTATTGTCAAACTAGCCGTTGGTCTAGTTAGTTGTTGGAGGCTCCGCTAAGACTATTTAGCATGCTACGCTGGATCTGTTTCTTCAACTTGTCCTGACGATGAACCACACTAGTTGGTTCGAAACGCGTCGACAAATGGTACTCCATGTGATTTTCGTCGAAAAATCTCTCACAATATTGATATGGATCACAGAAGCCTGAACTCTTTAACTAGGTTCCTTATTATCAAACCCTCTATTGAAAATAGCAACAAGAAATGCTAAAAATAGAAGTGATAAAAATAGCATTTCTATAAATAACAGTTTGGGTACCAGTGTTGAATGACAAATAGGGAATGAAAATGGAAGTGCTAAAAATAGAATTCTATTTTTAGCAGTTCAGGATGGATTCCAATTTTAGTTAGTCCCTGGACTAAAATAGGAAGTAAAATTCGAATTTGAACTTGACAGCTGTTTGAAAATAAATAAATTAATTCACCATGAGTTAACTAGTTGCGAAAAATCAAACATGAAGTCTATGTGAGGACATGCAACAGTTTCTCTATTAATTGAGGAATTTATCCATCAGTTAAAGAGATAAGGATGAGTTCTAATTTGAGTTGTAATTAGTTGGCTTAGTTAACTGAGTCAAGTCCAGTTAGATTGATTTAAATAGTTTGTTTAAATTAATTTGAGTTCAGTTAGTTAATGCATGTTTGCATATAACTGCTGCACTTCAGATAACTGAATATTCTCTCATGAATAACTCATGCATGTCAGTTTAGACAAAGACCCAGTGGAGATCAGAGGAGGGATAGTGTACTATCAGTTGGATGATTTTTTTCCTATAAAGGAACCTCATCCATGGAGAAGGATTTATCTCCTTCAGGATTGTGCGGTTAGATCAGAGGTTAGTGAGTGTGTGAAGAGGCCAATTCACACAAGTCGCTGCACTGGACCCCAAAGAAAATTGCACAAAGAAATAGGAGGCTTGGAGGGCAGAGGAAAAGGTTTGAGAGAGGCCTTTGACTATCTATGAGAAGCAGAGGGATTGCATAGAGAACATGATAACTTGTGAGCTGATTCTTTTTGTAATCCGGACTATATTTCCACTTGTATGATAATACAGAGTTGGGGTTTTAGGCTAAGGCTTTCCCGGGTTATTTCCTTTGTGTTATGTGTGATTGCTTCTCATTATTAGTTATATGTGTTCTCATTGATCGTGCTCAAATTTATTAAGCTTCTACAAAGTGTTGTAGAAGTAGATCTTGTATTGTGTTTTAGCATATTGCATAATCTATTGATCTATAGTGGGAATTTATACATGGTATCAAAGCAAAGGTGATCAAGGCAAAGAATAGTATACAAGAAGGAGAAGGAGAAGTTTGGTTCCTGAATATAGAAATCGAGTTCTTATCACATCTCTATTTCACCTATGGCGTTCAGTGGTATAAGACTTGAGTATGCCCTTGATGGAAGCTCGAATTATATAGCCTCGAAGGATCGCATGGAGGCAGTATTAGAGGATAACGGTCTAAAGGAATTCATTGATCAAGAAGTCCCCAAGTCGATTGATGCTACTCAACTGGCGGAATGGAAGAAATGTGTGGCTAGAGCAAGGAGAATCCTCTTGGAGGGAGTTCGAGACCACATTGTATCGAGCCTCCATGGGAAGGAGACAATGCTTTCAATGTGGAAAACATTGAAAGATCTATATCAGAATAACAGTGATCAGAGGAAGTTGGCACTGAAGGAGAAGCTTTGGAAGATTAAATGTGAAAAGGGCGACACTATCTCTACGTATCTGAACAAGCTCACCACATGCAGGGATGAGCTTGGAAGTGTAGGGATCACGACAGCTAATGATGAGATGGTGGGTCTTGCACTCCTTGACCTTCCTAAGAGCTGGCATAGCTACCAAGACTTGATTAATGGAAGAGAGAAGCTGCTAGATTGGGAACGAATTTGCTCGGATCTGATGCAAGAGGAGATAAGAAGAAGCACCAAATATGGCTCTTCATCCATGGAGGATGAAGAAAACTACGCCTTAGCGAGTAAGGCAAAGAAGGGGAAGGAGAAAGATTCTCTTTCCCAATCCAGTTCTTCCCAAGGTGGGAAGAAGTTTGACAAATCGAAAGTGCAATGCTTTCGTTGTCATGAGGTGGGCCATTTTACTACAAATTATCCACTGAGGAAATCCAAGAAGGGATCTGTGGAAGGATCAAAAGGTGAGGCACTGGCCTCATAGTTTGAGTTGGATTTCACACTGTTCACATGCATGGTTTCATCCATGGTGGGAAGTGGTTGGTTTCTTGACAGTGGAGCTTCTTTCCACATGATCGGTGACAAGAGTTTGTTCAGTACTTTGGAGGAGAAAGATATCCAGATACTCATAGCGATGGGTAATGATGAAAAGTATAGTGTCTCAGGTGTAGACATGGTTGTATTTTAGAGGGAGCATGGAGCTCGCATTACCTTGACCGATGTCAAGTATGTACTAGGACTGAAGAGAAATTTGGTGTCGATTGTGATGCTAGAAGACAAAGGCTATGATGTAGTCTTCAGTAAGGGAAATGTTTTCCTTAGACACATCATCACTAGACAGGTGAAGCAGATCGGTTCACAGGTCAAGAACCTGTATGCTCTTGAGGTTCAAGATGCATGCAAAGCCTTGAGGAGCAAGGAAACTAATGGAGACTTGGTGGTTGAGAGGGAGAGTACATTACCTCTCAACGTGCAGCCTCAAAAGGTCTCATACGATTGTGGAGGAGCCACGATTGGTGAAGCAACTTCAGGAGGTTGTGGAGCAGCCACAACTAGAAAAGTTGAGAGGAGATCGAGTAGAGACATCTACTCATGTAGAGACCTCCAGTAGGGGGAAATTTCAAGCCAGGTGGGCAGAGGGATCACATGCATCCATACCTCCAGGTCGGAGGTGGGGCGATGTGGAGTGACAGTCCCAAGAAGGCTGGAATAGGGGCAGGATCCTTGAGGTACTGGCTAAGTGGGTAGAGACAGATGTGGATGGAGTGGCAGAGAGAGCTATAGTGCAGGAGTCCCAGGACTGTGTAGAGCTAGCAGGCTGCAACAATGCAAGAGGCACAAGAGTGTTGCACTAGTGCAGGATGGCACAGAGAGGTGTGCAACGATGCGAGATGCATGGAGTGTTGCAACAACTCAGAGGTCAGAGAGGGAGCACTTGTCAGCAACAGGTAGAGCTTCAACATCAGAGTATGTTTCTAGCCCAACAGAGAGGTCAGTGGGGAGTTTTTTTGTTTCTAGAGTTGTTGGAGCAACCACACTTGGTAGAAGTGTTGCATGCAGAAAATTCCAAAGGTACAGGATTTGGTTCGAGTTGAATGCCTTTCTTGTTGAGAGGGAGTGTTGAAAATAGCAATAAGAAATGCTAAAAATAGAAGTGCTAAAAATAGCTCTATTATAAATAGAAGTTTGGGTACCAGTGCTGGAATGAGCAACAGGGAATGAAAAATGGAAGTGCTAAAAATAGCATTCTATTTTTAGCAGTTCAAGATGGATTCCAATTTTAGTCAGTCCCTAGACTAAAATAGGAAGTAAATTCGAATTTGAACTTAACAGCTGTTTGAAAATAAATTAATTAATTCACCATGAGTTAATTAGTTGTGAAAAATCAAACATGAAGTCTATGTAAGGACATGCAACAATTTCTCTATTAATTGAGGAATTTATCCATCAGTTAAAGAGATAAGGATGAGTTCTAATTTGAGTTGTGATTAGTTGGTTTAATTAACTGAGTCAAGTCCAGTTAGATTGATTTAAGCAGTTTGTTTAAAATAATGTGAGTTCATCTAGTTAATGCATGCTTGCATATAACTGCTGCACTTCAAATAACTAAATATTCTCTCATGAATAACTCATGCATGTCAGTTCAGATAGAGACCTAGTTGAGATAAGAGGAGGGACAATGTACTATGAGTTGGATGAATTTTTTCCTATAAAGGCAACTCATCCATGGAGAAGGATTTATCTCCTTCAGGATTTCGCAGTTAGATTAGAGGTTAGTGAGTGTGTGAAGAGGCCAATTCACACAAGTGGTTGCACTGGACCCCAACGAAAATTGCCCAAATAAATAGTTGTTGGCAATATGATACAAGTGTTGTCCTTGATGACAACTCACACAGATGACAGATCATAGTGTAGCAGGTCAGTAGCAAAGAGCTGATGATCAGAATACAAAGAATGAAGAAAGAATAGTATATACGCAGGTTCACTATATACCAAGTCGCATACATATGCAGGTTATACACAGGTTCACTATGTACCAAGTCACGTATATACGCAGGTTCACTATTTACCAAGTAGGGTATACACGCAGGTTATAAACGTAGGTTCTCTATATACAAAGGTGCATATACACGTGGGATTGCTGATCAAAAGTCGCGTATGCGTATGCACACACTTTCATGCACGGAAAAGCGCGTACATGTGGGAAAGCTTATTTTTGGGTCCGTGGTATTTAGACCTATGGTTTTGGTCCTTGGTATTGCATCCAAAGTGTTGAACCCAGGTATTGGGTCCCTAGTATTGGTTCTCAATGGTTTTGGACCATGGTATTGAGTAAGGCCTAAGACTATAAAAGGATAAGAAGATCATTAGGAAAATGTATTGAAAAAGTCTTGAATATATGATGAAGTATGAGATCTAGTATGCAGGTGATGGGTTCATGATGCTTTGCTTGATCTGAGCTAAGAGGAATCTCATCGGTTGATGGAGAACAATATCTAAGGATAGATCGGGATCTAATGGCTTGGAATGAATCATCTCTATACAGTTAGATCATGTTTATTCTAGATCTGTATACTGATGCATGTAATGTAAAAGTTATGATCTGGGTATAACTAAAATCTAGAACAACTGCAAAGTTATGAGTAAATATTTGCAGATCTGTACGCGGGTTGGCTTTGGTAAAAGCACATATGTATGCCAGTTTGGTTCATCATATTAGCGTATACATTATGAAATATGATCTAGTTATTGTTGCAGAGTTCTGTTGTCTATTCTATGTTCTGGTGACTGTGTTGTTGACAGGGTTTTAGTGCTTTAGTATTGGGTGATTCAGAGATCGGTGATGCAGGTGTAGTTGATGGATGTTTTGCAATGGTGATTGATTTTGTGCTTCAATGTTTATGACGGGTCCAGTATGAAAATTGGATGAAACGTGGCCTTCAGATTATGGTTTTGTGCTTCAAGAGTATCCAATTTGAAAATGTATGAAACATGGTACCTGGAGGAAGAAAGAGAAGGTTGTTGCCTTTTGTAGGTCGGCACCTACGTACTAGTACCTCAGCTAGTACAAAAGCAAATGGGGTGGTAGCTCCTTTCTAGTAGCACCTGGAAAATGAGTAAAGGTTGGAGCATTTCAGTAGGCCTACACCTACGTACTAGTAAATGGATCGACTAGTACAAGAGCTAAGGGGGTTGTAGCTCCCTTCTAGGAGAGTTTGGAGAACGAGAGAAGGTTGTAGCCTTCTGTAGGTAGAAGCGTGTGTACTGGTATAAGACTGCACCAGTACAGAACCATTGTAAAAATAAGTCTCTTATTAAAAACAAGATTAAGACGACTTGCAATAGGTGGTTTTCACCCACATTGGGTTTCGACCTTACATCATGGTGTTCATGTGTGCTTCTTGTGTGTGATGATCTGTTCTATTTTACTGCTCCTGTTTACTGTTCATATGGTTAATAATGCTTTGATGCACTCATTAAGGATGAACTAACTGAATCATAAGTTTACTGGATATACGCTTGTTGCATTACACACAGTTGCGTATACACGTGGTTTGCCTTAACTAAAGTAGCGTATATGAATCTTAATATGGAAATGAAAAAAATATATTGATTTGATAATACTGATTCACCCCCCTCCTTCTCAGTATTATTTCCAACAATTGGTATCAGAGCCGGTCCTTTGGTAGAAGCTTGATCGCTTGAAGGAGATCCGTAGATCAATGTGATAGAAGCTTAAGAAGAAAGCGCCTAAGAAGAAGAAGACATCTTAGAAGAACTATGACAGTGGGAGAATCGATTGGGGAATATGTGGAAGAAGCACTTTAGATTCAGAATTACTTCAGAATGAAGATGAAGAACTAGCAGGTATGAATTTTTTATACTCTGGTGATACATTTATCCATCCATTTGAAGATGATGAAAGTGATAGCGAAACAACTGAATTTTCTCTTATGGGTGAGCAAAAAAGATATCAAATAGAGGCAAAATGTAAACAAAATTAGAGATCAACAAGGTCTATTGAACAAAAGGGAATGTGCCTTCAAAGAAGAAGCTACCAAACTAAAAGCTCAACTAGAGGAAGGAAACAAGGTAAGGAATTTATTCAAGGACAAGGAAGATCAATGTCAAAAGTTGCAGGATGAAGTGACATCATTAAGAAATGAAGTCAATGAAAGGAGCACAACAATCAAGAAACTCAGAGATAGATCCAGTTACAATGGAAGTCTTGAAGCTACAATCCTCTCGCTAAAAGAAGATCTTGAAGAATCAAATAAGTAGAATACATAACTACTCCAAGCTCTTGAAAAACAAGAAAATGAAGTTCTTGAACTAAGGCATCAGTTGGAAGAAGGAAGAAAAGCTGAAGAAAACATGAAGAAGCAGTATCATGAAAAGGAGGAGCAACATCAGGTTGAGGAAAATATTCTAAAAGATAACTTAGAAGAAAAGGATAAGCACTTATGATTTCAAGATAGTACTAAGATCTTGGATGATATTCTTAGTAGTCAAAGGTCTCCTGTTATCAAAACTGGCCTTGGTTTTTATGAATCTACTGAAGATGAATCTAGCTCACAAGGAGAGGCAAGGAACTCTAATGAGAAATCTAAAATAATCAATAAGGAGATGAGAGGACAACCCCATCAACAGCCAAGGAAAGAAATTCTTCAAAGAAAATCTTTTACTCCTCCGATGAATAATGTTGAATGTTATGTATGTCATAATCTTGGACATGTTGCAGCTAGATGTAGAAGTAGAATGGTTCAAGACCATCACACAGAAAGCTCATCACGTTCCAGGTACTTTAAGGGATATTGTTTTTCTTGCAATATGTTTGGTCACAAAGCTGTTGATTGCTACAGAAGGAATATGAAACATATGAGATGTTATGCATGTAACAAGCTTGGACATATAGCTAAGGAATGCAGGAACAAAGTATAGGCACCATACCGAAAGGAGAAAACATCATCACACTTGAAGATATGGAAGAAGAGGGAAGTTCAGTCAGAAAAATGTGGCACAACACAATGTACAGACACAACAGACTCAGAAAGAGCTGAAAGTGTGAAACTTCAGTATCCTAAATCTCATACCCAAGTTTCATAAAGTGAAGTCGCGTATATACGTGAGTTAGACACTGCACAATCGCGTATATGTTAGTTTCAAGAAAAGTAGTGGGACAGACTCAGGAAAAAGGGTCTGATATGATTCAATCCATTATTTTCTCTATTTGATAATGGTTACAATCTGCTGATGATGTGTGAAAATGTCTTGATACTTGTAATATGTTTTAAAAGTCTTGTGATCCTAAATTAATGATACTTCTTGATGATATATGCATGATCAAATCTGATAATAAGCAAGATGGCACAGGTTCAGGGGGAGAATATGCCTTTAATAATGCATTGTTGGCATTATGGTTAGTAGTCCTTGGTAATGATGCTTATATGGCTAAATGATATATCTTGCTATGATATGATTATGAGTTATCCATGACAAAATCTCATATGATTCTTGGGGTTACATAGTTGATGTTCAGATCAGATTTGTGGTTGATTCTCTGATGATGCATATATGGTGCTTACATGGTGATCTTCATAAGGATAAGGAGAAGTACAAAGCTTTAATACACATCTTCATTAATTGATGATGAGACACTCATATGCTGCTGTCGTCATATGCATAAAGATCATATAATACAATTATGATGTAGGATTCCTATAGTTCTTAGTGCTCATGTGGATGAGGATTGTTGCTGTTGATGATATCAAGAAGTCTTGACAAATGATCTTGAGCTCAAGATACATAGTGCTGGATACATGAATGATTACTCAAAGTTGCATTGTTGGAGACATGATGATGATGAGTTCTTACCTATATGATGATAGGTTGATACTTACATATGTTGATTGATGCAGATGTTCCCAGAGTGATGATACTTGGATCATGCAGATCTTGATGAGACGGCTATGGTGTTTTTCACATATGATATAATGTGAATGATTTTGTTGCTGGTCTAGATGTTGTTGACAGATGCTTATGGAACAGATCATACATTATGTATGATAGTTATTGATGACTATCATGGTCTTATTTAGATGTTTGGTCTCTGTTATAAATGTCATGTAAAGGTCATATCAAGACTCATGATGTAATAGTTTGTCTCTATCTATTGTAGTCATTTGATGAATCCCTTTTGGTCATATGATGTAATTTGTACCCCCACTATGCATGGGAAAGATGATGTAATATTTCAATCATGTATAAACAATTGGTATCTGGTGTATCCCCACTTGGTTGGGTGGATGAGTTAATATTGGTATATCCCCACTTGGTTGGGAGATGGATGTATGTATGAGTCTTTGGTGATAGGAAGGTCATTTATGATAGAGTCATTTTCTTCTTGTAGAACATCTTTTTGTAGACCTTGCTTACAGTCAGGGGGAGCATGAACAACACTCTTCATCAGATCAGAGATTTCAACAGGTACTTAGGGGGAGTATGGACAATGGAATGTATATCAAGGAAGAGAATACCTTGGTCTGCCCTTAGCCCTTGATGTCAAAGGGGGAGAGTGACTTGGTATGGTTGTTGCCATCAAGTCCAAAGGGGGAGATTGTTGACATTATGATGCATGTGTTGTACTTGATGGCAGCCCACTCGTAGAAGAACAACTCACTTATATATAACTAGATGAATCTATAGAAGAGATATTAGATGTGACAAAATACATGGGATGCAGGACAACTCAAATGAATCAGATGACAGTTCTCAGTATGACAGTTCTCAGTATGACAAGTTAGCTTTGCCATCAAGTCCAAAGGGGGAGATTGTTGGCATTATGATACAAGTGTTTTCCTTGATAGCAACTCACACAGATGACAGATCATAGTGCAGCAGGTCAGTAGCAAAGAGTTAATGATCAGACTACAAAGAGTGAAGAAAGAAGAGTATATACACAGGTTCACTATATACCAAGTCGCGTAGATATGCAGGTTATACATAGGTTCACTATGTACTAAGTCGCGTATATACCCAGGTTCGCTATATACCAAGTAGGGTATACACGCAGGTTATAAACGCAGGTTCTCTATATACAAAGGTGCGTATACACGCGGGATTACTGATCAAAAGTCACGTATGTGTATGCACGCAATTTCATTCATGGAAAAGCGCATACATGTGGGAAAGCTTATTTTTGGGTACATGGTATTTAGACCTATGGTTTTGGTCCTTGGTATTGCGTCCAAAGTGTTGAACCCAGGTATTGGGTCCTTAGTATTGGTTCTCAATGGTTTTGGACCATGGTATTGAGTAAGGCCTAAGGATATTAAAGGAGAAGAAGATCATTAGGAAAATGTATTGAGAAAGTCTTGAATATCTGATGAAGTATGAGATCTAGTATGCAGGTGATGGGTTCATGATGCTTTGCTTGATCTGAGCTAAGAGGAATCTCAGCAGTTGATGGAGAACAAGATCTAAGGATAGATTGGGATCTAATGGCTTGGAATGAATCATCTCTATACGGTTAGATCATGTTTATTCTAGATCTGTATATTGACGCATGTAATGTAAAAGTTATGATCTGGGTATAACTCAAGTCTGGAACAGCTACAAAGTTATGAGTAAATATTTGAAAATATGTACGTAGGTTGGCTTTGGTAAAAGCGCGTATGTACATCAGTTTGGTTCATCATATTAGCGTATACATTATGAAATATGATCTGGTTATTGTTGCAGAGTTCTATTGTTTGTTCTGTGTTCTGGTAACTGTGTTGTTGACAGGGTTTCAGTGCTTTAGTATTGGGTGATTCAGAGATCGGTGATGCAGGTGTAGTTGATGGATGTTTTGCAGTGGTGATTGATTTTGTGCTTCAATGTTGATGACAGGTCCAGTATGAAAATTGGATGAAACGTGGCCTTCAGATTATGGTGTTGTGCTTCAGGAGTATCCTGACTAAAAATGTATGAAACGTGGTACCTAGAGGAAGAAAGAGAAGGTTGTTGCCTTTTGTAGGTTGGCACCTACGTATTAGTACCTCAGCTAGTACAAAAGCAAATGGGGTGGTAGCTCCTTTCCAGTAGCAGCTGGAAAATGAGTAAAGGTTGGGGCATTTCAGTAGGACTGCACCTACATACTAGTAAATGGATCGGCTAGTACAAGAGCTAAGGGGGTTGTAGCTCCCTTCTAGGAGAGTCTGGAGAACGAGAGAAGGTTGTAGCCTTCTGCAGGTAGAAGCCTGCGTACTGGTATAAGACTGCACTAGTACATAACCACTGTAAAAAGAAGTTTCTTATTAAAAAGAAGATTGAGATGACTTGCAGCAGGTGGTTTTCACCCACATTGGGTTTCCACCTTACATCATGGTGTTCATGTGTGCTTCTTGTGTGTGATGATCTGTTCTATTTTACTGCTCCTATTTATTGTTCATATGGTTAATAATGTTTTGATGCACTCATTAGGGATGAACTAACTGAATCATAAGTTTACTGGATATACGCTTGTTGCATTACACATAATTGCTTATACACACCGTTTGCCTTAACTGAAGTAGCCTATATGAATCTTAATATGAAAATGAAAAAGTTATATTGATTTGATAATACTGATTCCCTCCCCCCGCCCCCCTTCTCAGTATTATTTCCAAAAATAGGAGGCTTGGAGGGCAGAGGAAAAGGTTTGAGAGAGGCCTTTGACTGTCTATGAGTAGCAAAGGGATTGCAGAGAGAACAAGATAGCTTGTGAGCTGATTCTTTTTGTAATCTAGACTATATTTCCACTTGTATGATAATACAGAGTTGGGGTTTTAGGCTGAGGCTTTCCCCGGGTTATTTCTTTTGTGTTATGCGTGATTGCTTCTCATTCTCAGTTATATGTGTTCTCATTGATCGTGCTCAAATTGATTAAGCTTCCGCAAAGTGTTGTAGAAGTAGATCTTGTATTGTGTTTTAGTATATTGCATAATCTATTGATCTAAAGTGGGAATTTCTACACCCTCCTTATCCAGGAATGCAAGTGCCCATTTCCCACGCCATCCCTTCATATCTAGGTCATCCGCCTCTACACTTTAATGACAATTTTCTTTTGTGGCTAGTATTGAATTACTGGATTTAACTCAACTTACTAACAACCCCATTGCTTATTCACCATGGTGGCCGATTATTCCCACTAAGTTTCCTTATGATATACCAATGTTTAATAGGAATCCTGGAGAAGACCCGTCCATGCATGTTATGACATATCATATGTGGTGTTCATCCAAATCACTTAATGATGATTCCATTCGACTCTGTCTTTTCCAACTAAATGGTATATTAAATTACCTAGAGTGTTGTTTCATGACTTCAACACTTTAGCCACTACCTTCCTCACACATTTCTAGTTGTCCATCAGATACGAAATTAGAACAGAACAATTGGCTAACTTCAAACAATAAGACTACTCACATTTCAGATCACTTTCATGAGTGGAGGCATTTTCGCTGGTTGGTCAAGACTTATGCTCCTGATCAGTTGTTAGTGGAATGGTTTTTCAAGTCTCTAGTAGCTCTGATAATAGAAGATGTGGAAAAAGGTGGAGTCGTGATCGAAGAGAAAGTTATTTCTCTTGCTTAGTATTTAGCTCTAGTTTATACCGAATCGGGCACGATCTATGATAAGATACCAAATGCTCTACGGCCTTCGAATATTGTTCCTCCTCCACCTAGTAAAGAATCTCATTCTGCTGATGGAATTATAGGTTCTTCCAATTCGCAGTCAACGAGTAAACCATATGGTATTTCTCTTACTACTCATGCAAAAACCCTCCATCTCATCTTCCTGTGGCTTCTTCTTCTATGATAAATGTCGTCTCATTTGATAAAGGAAAGTCTCAATAGTAACCTGGAAGCAAGAAGAAATGTAAAGGTAAGAAAAAGGAGGATTCCTCACCACAAGATAAAGAAACAAATTCGTGTTCTGATGAGAAACGAAAGTCGCAATACCCATGTTTGATTTGTAATGAGGATTAATTTACATGTGATTGTCCGCACCATGCTGAAGTGAATCGGTTCCTTAAATCATCCACTTCTCCGGCTGTACTGCCCGACTTGTTTCGCAATCAGGAGACTCATATGGTTTCTCGGGATGCTTCTTCCTCTAACACGGTTTTTATGCTTTCCTCCTCAAAGCTGAAATCCGATGTCATGGTGGCCACTCGGAATAAGGACTATGGTAATGCAAATCCACTTAATGGTGAGGTTACTGATTAACCTACCAGTTTGGCACCACCTTGATCTGATCTCGTTCCACCTCTGGTTCCTATGAAATTGGCTATCAAGCCTTCGAGCGGTGTTATCCATAATTCTTCTTTCAACCATTGTTCGAGAATAGCTGAAAATTACAACGTAGTTGAAGACTTGCATGGAAAATATTAGGGGCGAATTTTCGCCCTTGGGTGAAATTTAGGGGTGTTATCCATAATTCTTCTTTCAACCATTGTTCGAGAATAGCTGAAAATTACAACGTAGTTGAAGACTTGCATGGAAAATATTAGGGGCGAATTTTCGCCCTTGGGTGAAATTTAGGGGTTTTATATTTTTATTGGGCGAATATTTTGTATCACAGTACATTGTTACAAGTTGCCTCAAATTTATTTTATAAAAAAATTAGGTATGGAGGTTAGCCCACCTTATTTTAAGGGAGAGAGTTAAAAAAGTAAATTTAGCTCTTGAAATTAGGAGTTACAACCTTCCATTCACCTTAATTTTCAAGAATAGGTATTTATGATAGTTATTTCACCCTCCACATTCGGTGTAAAAATGGTTTTTTTCTTTCATTTTCCCCTATTTCATGGTATTGGGGTTAATTTGGAGAAAATGACCTTATTTTTTGGAACAAATGGTCACAAAAGAATAATTCATTTTATTTAAAAATTCAAGTCTCTTACTTTCATGTTTATTTAAAGATTGAATAATGTTCTTGCCATATTCCAAGTTAGTCATAATCATATAAAGAATAATGGAAAACATTTTTTTTATATTTACTCCATAAGTCACCTTATATTTACGTGTAAATAAATAAAAATATAAATAAAGTGGAGTATGGTAAATAAATAAAACCTCTTTTTATATTTAGTCCATAACCCTCTTTCTATTCAAGAAGGCTAAAAAAGAGGTTTTATTTAAGTGAATCCTATGGGTCAAATACCATATTTATAAAAGAGGTATGGTAAAAACAATGTAAACTTTGAAACGAGGGAACTCTAGCCAAAAAACCTCTAAAAAACATCAAAAACAATGTTAAAAATGAAAAGTGTTGATGTTGGAATAACACCTTTTTTTTCTTTGGTAAATTTTCAACATGTTTTAAAAATGGTGGTGAAAACCAAATTTTTGCTCAAAAATTGTCCAAAAAACACCCTCAAAACGAAAAGTGTTAACGTTGGGAAAACAATTTTTTTTTTTCAAAAGTAAAATTTCTACATTTCGAAATAATGGCGTAAAGTATTTTATCATGACCTCGAAAAACATTAAAATATAAAAGAAATAATGAAAAAAAAAAAATCAAAACAATGAAAAAACATAAAATAAAAAAAAAAATGACAAAACATAAATTAAAATATATACTAAAAACAAAACATAAAATAAAAATAAAAAATGAACAAAAAAATCAATCATAAAAATGTAAAAAATAAAATAAAAAAATTAATGATAAGAATAAAAAAAAAAAAAAATAAGAAGACATTATAGACAAATAAATAGTAAAAAAAATATTTTAAAAAAATGGAAAAAAAAAAAAAATCTTCTAAACCATAAAAAAAATTGACAAAAAGAAAAAAAAATATGGAAAAGAAAAAATAACATTTAAAATAAACTAAAAATTAAGTAGGTAAAAAAAAATAAAAATAAAAAATAAATAAATTTAAAAACAAACTAGATTTAAAAAAATAGAAATTAACCAAAAAAAATTAAAAACTACTAAAATTAAGATTAAAATGTTGATTACTTAAAAAAACCAATATATATATATATATATATATATATATATAGATATAGATATATGTGTGACAAAAATGAAAAATAAAAAATGTTAAAAAAAATTTATGTCATAAACCATAAAAGAATATGGAAAAAATAAAAAATAAAAAATAAAATATAAATATAAAATTAACTAAGTAAAAATAGAGAAATTGAAAAAACACATTAGCAAAAACTAGGAAAAAAAATAAAAATAATTAAAAACAAGCTAGTTTTAAAAAGAAAAAAAAAATAACGAAAAAAATTAAAAAACTAGTAAAATTAATATTAAAAAAAACAAAAATTAACTCAAATTATAAAAAAACACACAAAAAAAAATATGAAAATTATTTTGAAAAAAACTAAAAAATATTAAAATATAAAAAAACCAAAAAAAATTTAACATTTAATTTTTTTTTTTATTAAAAAAAATTATTACTGTTAACCTTTTTTTTAAAGCAAATTCTTTTTCTTACTTAAAAAAACAAAAAATCATTAAAAAAGTTTTATTTTTTTTTAAATGAATTAAAATTTTTAATTTTTAATTTAAAAATTTTAAAAAAATTATTTAAAAAAAAATTTAATTTTTTTTTTATGGGTTTTTTTAAAAACAAATTTTTTATTTACAAAATATGTATTATATTAAATTTTTGTTTTAAAACATTTTATTTTTAATTATAAATTTTAAAACACAATTTTTATTTTTTTAAAAAATTATACGTTTAAAATTTTTAATTTAAAATCTTAAAATATATTATTATTATTAAAAAAAAAATTAAAATTATGAAATTTTTTAATTTTCAATTTTAAAATTTATGTTTATTATTTAAAAAAAAATTAAAAAAAAATTGTGTTTTGCCCACCCTCGACCACCCGTGGTGGTGCGGCGGTGGGCAGAGGGTCCTGCGTGCAGGACCTCCGCCCACCGTCGAATCGGATGCCCGCCCCTCAGCCGCCTGTGGTGGTGCGGCGGTGGGTGGAGGGTCCTGCGTGCAGGCCCTCCACCCACTGTCGCGCCACCATGGGTCGCCGGGGGTGGGCAAAACACAATTTTTTTTAAATTCTTTTTTTTTAAATAATAAATATAAATTAAAAAATTGAAAATTAAAAAATTTCATAAGTTTAATTTTTTTTTAAATAATGATAATATATTTTAAGATTTTAAATTAAAAAATTTTAAACTATAATTTTTTTTTAAATAATAATTATGTGTTTTAAAATTTATAGTTAAAAATAAAATGTTTAAAAAAAAAACCATAATTTTTTTTTTTTTTTTAAATAATTATTTTTTAAATTTTTAAATTTTAAATTAAAAATTTGAATTAGTTTAAAAAAAATTAAAAAAATTTTAATGAATTTTTTTTTAAATAATAAAAAAAAATTGTTTAAAAAAAAAGGTTAATAATAATAATTTTTTTTTAATAAAAAGAAATTGTTTAAAAAAAAAATTAATGTTAAAATTTTTTCGGTTTTTTTTTATATTTTAAGAATTTTTTGGTTTTTTATAAAATAATTTTCATAATTTTTTTTTTTAAGTTAATTTTTGTTTTCTTTTAAATATTAATTTTACTAGTTTTTTATTTTTTTTTATTTTTTTCGTTTTTTTAATTTTTATTTATTATTTTATTTTTTTAAAACTAGCTTGTTTTTATTTATTTATTTATTTCCTAGTTTTTGCTAATGTTTTTTTTTAATTCTCTATTTTTTACTTTTTTTTTTTTTTTTTTCCCGTGGAAAAAGTCATAATTTCTATTAGTTCGTAAGAAATTACATTCTGTAGATGCCTTGGCATATGCATAATGAGGCTGGTAGCCTGCCAGATATAGCAAATAACTGTTTTTGTAACAGCAGCAACCATGTACAAGATACAAAAAAAACATTTTGTCTTCTGCCTCCACGCAGGGAGTTCATAAAGCCTCAAAGAGATTTAGCAAAAACAAAAAACATAATAAGATAGTTGTTTTGCAGTGATATGCTCCACGCAGGGAGGCCATCTGGGTTCATACAAAAAAACCAAAACCCGTAGGTCAAAAATAAACTTTGGAAGAAAAAAAAGTCGTTGAGTTGACTGTCGGAGAGTTCTGAGATGAAGCTGTGGTAATAAACAAATATACCCAGCGTTTTTCTAGAAAAAACCATTGAGCCAAAAAGAAACTGTGAGTAGACAGTAATCAGCAGGATGGTTAAGTCTCCCGGTGAGGATGCAGATCTACGAACGGCCTGTGGTAGTATTGGTGAAAAGTTCCATCCATTTCTTCCTGTATCAACCAGTCCTCTTCTTGCCTGTGCGCTGCCTCCTTTGATAGGTGGTCTGCCCCTGAGTTGCGCTCCCTGTAAATGTGTTGACAAACAAAATTATCAAAAGTTGCTGAAAGCCTATGAGCCTCATCCAAAATGTGTCTCAAAGAAAAAGCAGAGCAATGAGATGTTCTATTGAGCCAATTGCAGACAAGTTTTGAGTCCCCAAACAGTTGTAGCTTTGTGCATCGTTTCTCAAGGGCAAAGTGGATGAGGTGTTTGGCCGTGGAGAGCTCCGCGAAATTATTTGTGCCCCTTCCTAGGTGCATTTGGATCTTAAAACAGTGGTCGTCCCTTAGGTAGAGTATTGCCCCTCCCCCACAACCTTCTTCTTGGGTTGAACCGTCAAAGTAGGCCCAGGGGTATGATTTATCAATGAGCTCAGGTCGGATGGTTCTAGGGGGAGTCTGAGGGGGGTCTTCGGGGAGGAGGCCGAAGTCAGCAAGGACATGGGTTCTGATGGCAGGCCAGAGGGGGTCCTTTTGGTAAAAAATGGCCCGTTTCTCGCCGTCCATATAGCCAGCACATTAGGAGGGGTATGTTCCTGTCTCTACCCTTGTGCTTCTCTAGCCAGTCCAGCCAGGCCTCTATCATGGATCTCCCTTGCCATTGATGTAGGGAAAGAGAAGATGAGGAGATGAGGGTCCATTGCTCGATGACAGTGGGGTAAGATAGAAATAAGTGATCGGTGTCTTCCTCATTGTTCCTACAGAGGTGACACCAGAATGGCCCATGAAAAGATCGCCTCATCAAATTTGAGCCCGTGGGGATTTTGTTGAAAAGGATGGTCCACATAAGCATTCGCGTTTTGGGTGCTGCTTTGAGCTTCCATAGTGCTTTCCACCAGTGTTGAACGTTTTCTGGATGGACATGCTGCATGAGCTTTAGGTAGCCTTCCTTGGGAGAGTATTTGCCATTTTTTGCAAAAGCCCATACAACTTCATCTTCTTCTTCCGTTATTTTGATGTGTGCTTGTGTGAGAGCTTCCATGAAATCCTCCCAGTCTTGCCTCCAGTGTCCCGGGATGTGAAGTTCTTGTGCTGTCTTCCAAGCCTGCTGGAAAAGGGTGGAATTTGCCTGATCTGCAATGTTGGATATATGAGTAACGCCCTAGTTCTTTAGGAGAGCAATCAACTGTGCTGGGAGTCGATGGGCGTTTCCACATCCGATCCAGGGATCCACTCCTATATGAACGACGTTCCCCTGATGAATTCTCCATGTTAGGCCTTCCCGAATGAGGGGGAGGGAGTTTAGTACTGCTTTCCATATGTTGGATTTGCAACCGCTTGCCCTGTGTTCCCTGCAGATCCAGTCGATAGTGTTTTCCGGGGCGATGTACTTATCATATACTACTCTTGTCCAGAGGTTGTGCGTGGTGATGAGCTGCCATCCTAGCTTTGCTGCCAGTGCTTTGGCAAAATGATCCAACCTTTTTATACCCCATCCTCCCCATTTCTTAGGTCTCGCTATTGTGTCCCATTTTACCCATGCGAAGAGATTCCCCTGCTTGTTCCCTTTCCATAGGAATCTGTTGCAGATCTTTTGCAGTCTGGCTAGGATTCCCCTAGAAATCCAGGCCAGAGACATCCAGTGTACTGGTGTTGCTTCCAGCACTGCTTTTATGAGGGTGAGTCTTCCTGCCCGAGTAAGGTACCTGTTGTACCACACATTCAACCTCTTTTCCACCTTAACAATGAGCCAGATCCAATCTGCAATTTTGTATCCCCCGGGTTTTAGCCGGAATCCTAGATATTTCAACCCTTCCTCCATGGGATGTGTAGAGAAAGGAAACCGGCGGAGTTCGAAATGTACTTCATGTTGCGAGCATCCTATAGCTGTGAGGGTGGATTTGTGCATATTTATGATCATGCCTGTAGCCTTCTGGAAGAGGTCGAAAACATTCTGTAAGGCAGAGGTGTCGGCCATGCTGTCATTTAAGAATATGAGCACATTGTCTACAAATAGGAGATGGGTGAGAGAGCAATTCTCCATGATTTTTATACCTGTAATTTTGCCCCTCCTGTTGTTGTGGGGAAAAATGCCTATGCAGGACGATCCTATCCACCTAAGGTGTGACAGCGCCTTAGCAAAAAACGAATACAGATATTATGATTTCTTCCTTTATGAAATGTGAAAGAGGGGAGATTGGCAGACTTACCGTTGTCTTCTGGTTGTCCCTCGATCTAGATCCTCTTCCCTTTGTGTGTCCACAGCTACTTGTCTCCTCGCTTGCTCAAGAGAACAGCTACTTGAATCCCACGAGATCACAAGAGAACAGCTACCTGCGACAAGAGAACAGCTACTTGCGATAAGAGAAAAACACAATGCAAAGGCAAATATACATATTCATAAATGATTCAGGATTAGAAGTAAATCAAATACACTAATGCAATCATACAAAATACACCAGCATATAGGAAATAATCAAGATAGCTTTATTGATAAGTAACAGGGTTCAGGAAGAGATACAACCCATAGGGCTCCAATCCAGCATCTCCTTCCCAGAATAATGGAATTCCTTCTTCAGCTCCCTTCAAAGCATTAAGCACCCAATGATCCAGTCTCAAACCAACAACAATTCTTTGCATTCACAAGATTCCAGCCTCTAGATCCCATGGAGGAGAGATCCATATATAGATATTTGGAGAGAGGATGAGTCAGCTTGAGATCTGACTAGTGTCCTCTCCCTCTCTCAGTTCTTGAGTCCACTTGGAGGTTCTTGCTTCCACTTGGAGATTTGGAACCTCTTACTCATCACCAGTCGAATTCCTTGATACAAGTGTCATTTTGGAAGCTTCCTAGGCATTGACACCTTAAGGAATGACTCTGCCACATGTCCAAACTCACTCAGCGTAGGTAGCTAGTGTTGGAGTTGACATTCAACGTAGGTAACCAGTGTAGCAGTTGACATTCAACGTAGTAGCAGTTGACATTCAGCGCAGATGCTCAGTGGAGCAGTTGACATGATCCAGAATTGGCTTGTTTTTGAGTGTTTTCAGGTGGAGAACTTCTGTGAATTGCTGTGGTTAGTTGACCTTGTTCCTCTAGGGGCAGGAACAACATGTTTAGGGACTTTGGATCCCTTAGACTATGGACATTTTATGCTCAATGCTGTAAGGCACAAAAATGTCTATAACAGTTGCCCCCTAAAGTATGAGGCCGTTTATCGGGTGAAATGCTTTATCCAGGAGGGTCCGAAGTTCATCTATCTGCTGGGAGGAGACCTGTAATAAGATACAATACAATACATTATGATTCATACTGCTTTCATGATCTAGCTGAGGCGGGCATTCCCATGCTCAGCTTTATAAATTCATTTTTGTACATAGAACAGACGATCGTCTGATGGTAGACTGATAATTTTGGCTAAAATATCATCCTTTGAGTAGGATGATCATCTGCTGCAATGATGTACATGTCAAATGTCTTTATCTTTCCTGAATATATATCGCAGCCCAGATGGATGAAACTAGATCCGGGGTCTTCAAACTCGTTCGATCTTCACTCTAAGTACAAGTCGATCCATGTGAGAATTGCGCTGAAGTCGAACATGGAAAGACATCGCTTGATTACCGGTCAATGATGTAAACCGTTAACAAGCGCGAGAGGAATCACCGATAATGATAATGACCCTCAAGGTACTGCAGTACAATTCACGTGGTGTGAATAAAGGACTTGGCGTCGAACACCACGCAAAATCTTCTGGTCGAAGGTCATTGATGTATACCTGTCGCCGGAAGTGAGAAACTTGCCATTGAGGCATGCAAGCTTCAAAGTACTGAAGGGGTTGTTCCTAGATCAACTTCTTGGATAATGAGCTGATGTCGACAAGAAGCGATCCGTCAAAGGAGGGCCTTGATGAATCCCACATCAGTGACACGGAACGGAGCTAATGATTTTAATGGAGGTGAAAACGATCTGTGACATATGATTCAGGGTGGCGGTCATGGATGGATGAAGGATAATATATGGCAGTGGATGGGACCCGGTTGACTCTTTCTGAACGACTTCTCTTGAACATATGGCGACACTGATGCGATGGATCGGTAGCATTACCCCAAATATGGATGGTATGGCGAGACCATGGTGATGTGACCGGTGAATGAAACAACCCAACCCGATTATGATACGGAGGAAAAGTGTCATGTTCAAGAGCAACCTGCTACCATCAAAGTTTTCTTGATTTTCTCCCAATTTTTCCCCAGTCATTGCTGACCAGTACCTCTTTATTTTTTTCAAGCTTGAGGAGGATAACATATGCTTGTTCTATAACCTGCCCTTCGGGCAAGCCCATCGCTATGTTTTAACGAGCCTAGCGATAGGGAAACTCGTTCTCGTCTAAAGACAAGTTTGTTGCTATTTAATAATTTTAACGAGTCTAACGACAAGGATAACTCGGTCCTTTTCATTTTTAGAGAGTCTGAAAAGGTACATAAAGTTAACTCCAAAATTCCTTTTTCATCATCTAATCCCTTAAGTCCGAAAAAGTATAAAACAATACAGAAGGGATGAGTTTTCGATAATTTTAACGAGCCGAATAAAACAAGCGCTCGACCTTTTTGTGCAATAATCCCTCAAGTCCAAAAAGATTAAAATCTAGAGGAGGGATAGCTCTTCCTGTCACTTTAACGAGCTGGAAGGCCAAAACTCGGCAATCTTTTCATATTTTACGAGTCAATTGAAAAGAGCTTAAAGAAGACTCGTCTTTTGAGGAAAGAGTGATAAACAGGGATAGCAACTGATTCCAGGTACAGGTTGGAATTTTCCAATCACGGCAGTGTCACAAGGATGGCTAGGTGAAATCACTCTTCGCAGCTGTTCCTCAAAATGGGTAAACAATCATATGGGGGTGAACGATCGGCCAAATGAAAAGTGGAGGTGGCAGGTGCAAACACGACCAAGGCTTTAACGACTGATAAAATTACATTCACAGTGGTTATTTACCGGGATAGGTTCATTTTTTAGTTAAAAATGAGCTTAAACACTGGAGGAAACTTTGCTCACTGCTTATATTTATTTTTTAACGAGCATGAAGACCGCGTTAAAACTGCTCGGATCTTGCGTTTATTTTTTAACGAGCATGAACTTTATGCTAAAACTGCTCGATTACCCAGTCATTTGATAAGAGTGTCTCATGAAAGATCCCATTTTTTATAGAGCTTGCGCCTTACCAAAGCTATGCTCCCTCTCCTTTCTTTATGCAAGTTCGGAAACGACTAATCCTACGAGTTTAAAGGGTTAGACCTACAGGTTTAAAGGGAGGACCTAAAAATTTAAAAAATAAATAGCCGCCCCTTGCTTGCACTCCAAAAGGTTTGCATGCCCCCAAGTATAAAACAGAGTTTCAAGGTTACCTCTACTTACCCTCCGCCAAAACATTTGTTTTAATCGAGAGAGGCATACCTCTTTCAGGTTACCCAAAGATTGTCTCGTTACTCTTTCAAACAAGACACTTCCTCGGCAATGTCTACCGAAATAGACAAGGGTGAATGACTAGTGCCAAACACGTAACTTTGACAAAAGAATCTTATTCTAGAACAACCCCTCTTCCATCCACGGATGGGGTACGGACTAGTCATATTCTCCCGCGGAAACCTACCCTATACCCAAAGTTTCCCTGCCGAAGCAGGCCAGGATGCATGCCCCCTGGGTTCCGGTCATATCCTCTCGGATTACTCGCGCTCATCAGGAGGACGGACCGTGGGTTGAGACACTTCTTGCGTGTATAGACCATTTAGGGATGGTACATGACTATTTGCGATGTGTGATCCGGGAAACGAAAGTTGGTCTACGAGCTTGACCATTCTTCCTTCATGCGGAAAACACATCACTCTAAAGAGTGAGGAGACTACAGCTCCCATGCAATATATATAGTCTCGTCCAAGGAGTAGGTTATAATCCAAGGGTCCTTGAACGACCATCACGTTCATTTGAACGGTCTTCCCTTTCAATGTTACAGGCACATTGGGGAGGATCCCTAAAGGTCGACTGGTTCCTTTATCAAAACCTGATAGATTTCTCATCTCAGGTAAAAGCGCTGGCGAACCAAGCGCTTTCCAAGCAATAGAGGAAAGGATACTCACAGATGCCCCCTCATCAATGATAGTGCCAGCCATTACCATTCTGTATATTTGACAAATAATTCTGAATGGTATACTGGCTGGCAACCGGGGTCTGCCTAGTTGGTTCCAATCAAAGGACACAACCAGGTTGCTTGGTGGTGGGACGGAATATACGGCCGGATAGCGCTCTGATGAACTTCCTTCCTGCAATAAAGGAATGGTGGCATTGCCCCCTTGATCATCAGAGTCAGTGCTGATGAAGAGAATCTGGACGGTGTCGTCTTTATTCTCCTCTGTGGTGGTGTCATTCGAAGATAGAGCCTCTGAAGGCAAAACAGGGTCAACTGCCGTATCAACCTTTTGACTTTCGTCAGGCATGGATCCAGACGGTTCATCTTCAATGACAGGTGCTTCGGCTGACCACCTAAGTGGCTCAGCCAGATTCTCAACTAGTGAGGGACTTGGCATGAGTCTTTGATATCCAAGAGGGAGATGCGCTCGTAAAATCGGGCGATCTTCCAGAACTCTTTTTGCCTCGTCTAAGAAGGGACAACGGTGGATGGCGTGATCGCCTTCACACAGTCTGCAGGGAAATTTAGCTCTCCCGCTCTGTCCTGGAGCTTCACTCCCACTAGTTGACGGTGAGCAGTCGACATGGCTATCAGAGGTCGACACTACCGAATTGTGCAAATGGGGGGACCAGTCTCTTAGTATCTACGGGATACAGGGACAATCTCTATGGAAGTGGTCTCCCCTGCATATGACGCATGGCGATTTAGGCCTTACGAGTGCGGTGTGTGGATTTTTGTTAGATGACACTTGTTTGCCCCCAGTCGCCTTAGGCTCCTTCTTCTTCTTCTCTTTCTTCTTCTTCTCCTTCTTCTCCTTCTCCTTCTTCTCCTTAGGAACCTGGTTTTTAATTCGACCGATTCCGTCAAGCGAAGAGGAAGGAGGGGAGGAAGATGAAGTTGAAGGCTGGGAGGAAACTCTTGTCTGATCTAACTGTTGACTCGACTGTTCAGGAATGGTGGTATTCTGAATGACATTGGTTGAAAAGAGCCAAACTGGTAGGCCAATTGTTAGTCCTGGAAGCGACAATGTGGCCATGTGGGGCGCACCAACATCTCCCCAAGAGGAGAAGGGACTGGGATTTCCACCCAAGGGAACTCCTTGGTTGGTGTGCTCCATCTTTTCAACCTAAAGATCAACGCAGGATTAAAGGGTGATTGTTCCGTTTAAAATAAATTGTTAACGACGCTTTAGACACAACTTGCTTTTTCAGTTTTAAAGAGTCGAGAAAAAGCTAAAGATGACTCTAGTCTCCTTCGATGTTTTAACGAGCCCGAAGTGACAAATGCTCGGATGGACTTTTTCTATTATAGAGTCTGAAAAAGGCCAAAAGAAACTGCTCTGGAGATCTAGGCAGAGGGTGTGCCAAACTTTTCGCAAAACCACAGAATACTTTTTACGGTACGGGTGGTCAATCTTCGTGAATGCTGTGTTCACTGCATTGCGATCAGTAGGGCGGCCGACACGGATTCCTAAGGATAAAAGATATATGCCTATAGGGGTCTCCCAATATATACGCGACGGTACGTGGGAGCACAAATCCGTACTAGCGCTACCGTCTCTCAGGAGGAATCACCCACCTTCTTCGAGATCGACAGTCACTAGGCTTAACGACGCCGGAACACGTCTCTAGCCTAGACCTCTATGTTGTGCGTTATGTTACAAAGCGTTGTTAGGTTCATTCAGTTTATTTTAGGTTGATCTTTTTAAAGTTTGCCTTTCAAGGTTCACCACGAGATGTATGATACAAATTCCTAAATGCAGTCTAAGATGATAAGCAAGCTTTATTATCTTTCAACTTTGAAAATCCTAGCTACTAAGGGAAAAGAACAACACTATCTTTTCTCAAAGAGCATTCAGCACACTCTAATGCACTTTCCCTAAATCCAACATGCAAACTATCAAATGCAAAATGCACAATGCAGGTGTTTGTTTTCAACTTTCTTAGTATAAATGCCTACAAAGAAAGCTTTTGCACAACTTTGAATTCGCTTTTAAAATGATCAATACAAACAAGCTCACTCTTTCGAAAATAACGAGGGTAGAAGAGATTACAATCACTTTGCTACTTTCGAAATAAAGACTTGTTTTGACACTTAAAAGAGACAAATTCAAACTACTAAGCAAAAGTAAATCTATAATCAATCTGCAAACAGCCAATGAACTCTCTTCTAAGACCACAATCAATCAGATCTGAATCAAAGGCTACAGGATGACTACTTTACTCATGCAAAGGAAGACTGTAAATGACGCCACAAACACATAAAAACATTCACAATCTTTTTGTACAAAAAAGAGGCGGAATCTAAGCAAAGAAAAGGTTTATCAGACTGGTACCTATGCTGGTTAAAGGCTACAAAAACAGAGATCAAAACAGGGCAACAAAGGACAAAGAACCCCAGCTGCACAAGGCCAAACTGGTTCAGCGCAACCTCAACACTGAGGACTTGACATTCAGCGCAGGTAGCCCCTTCGGGACCTGCGTTGAAATGCAGACTGCCTTCACAACAGTTGCGCTGAAAGAGAAACTCTCGTTTCCCTTGGGTTTTGGGTCATAAAATGCTTAAAAATCAACTGTTTCAGGCCAAATCAGAAACACAAGCAAGGTATAAACAAAGGGATGCTTTGATAGGGTACTAAAGACTATCACAAGGATCATCAAATCATCTGTGGATCTAGCTTAAATCATAGACAAGTCCAACAACTGGATCAAAGCAGCAACTTTCTACTTTGCATCCGGGAAAGATGCAGTTCAATAGTTGCTGTCAAGTCTATGAAGTAAACAAATGACGGAAACACAAATGAAATGAATAAACAAGTTCTTCCCCAACGGAGTCGCCAATTTTTTGTGGGGAAAAATGCCTATGCAGGACAATCCTATCGACCTAAGGTGTGACAACGCCTTAGCAACAAACGAATACAGCTATTATGATTTCTTCCTTTATGAAATGTGAAAGAGGGGAGATTGGCAGACTTACCGTTGTCTTCCGGTTGTCCCTCGATCTAGATCCTCTTCCCTTTGTATGTCCACAACTACTTGTCTCCTCGCTTACTCAAGAGAACAGATACTTGAATCCCACGAGATCACAAGAGAACAACTACCTGTGACCAGAGAACAGCTACTTGCGACAAGAGAAAAACACAATGCAAAGGCAAATATACATATTCATAAATGATTCAGGATTAGAAGTAAATCAAATACACTAATGCAATCATACAAAATACACCAGCATATAGGAAAGAATCAAGATAACTTTATTGATAAGTAACAGGGTTCAGGAAGAGATACAACCCATAGGGCTCCAATCCAGCATCTCCTTCCCAGCAGAATGGAATTCCTTCTTCAGCTCCCTTCAAAGCATTAAGCACCCAATGATCCAGTCTCAAACCAACAGCAATTCTTTGCATTCACCAAATTCCAGCCTCTAGATCCCATGGAGGAGAGATCCATATATAGATATTTGGAGAGAGGATGAGTCAGCTTGAGATCTGACTAGTGTCCTCTCCCTCTCTCAGTTCTTGAGTCCACTTGGAGGTTCTTGCTTCCACTTGGAGATTTGGAACCTCTTACTCATCACCAGTCGAATTCCTTGATACAAGTGTCATTTTGGAAGCTTCCTGGGCATTGACACCTTGAGGAATGACTCTGCCACATGTCCAAACTCTCTCAGCGCAGGTAGCTAGTGTTGGAGTTGACATTCAACGCAGGTAGCCAGTGTAGCAGTTGACATTCAGCGCAGATGCTCAGTGGAGCAGTTGACATGATCCAGAATTGGCTTGTTTTTGAGTGTTTTCAGGTGGAGAACTTCTGTGAATTGCTGTGGTTAGTTGGCCTTGTTCCTCTAGGGGCAGGAACAACATGTTTAGGGACTTTGGATCCCTTAGATTATGGACATTTTATGCTCAATGCTGTAAGGCACAAAAATGTCTATAACACCTGTGTTCTGCCCCTATCAGTCTGCTTAGCCCCTCCATGACAAGCAGGAAAAGTAATGGTGATAGAGGGCATCCTTGCCTGAGGCCCCTTTCGACAGTGAAGAAAGGAGTGGGAGTTCCATTAAGAAGGACACTGTAAGGTACATCAGAAATGCAGCTCATGATCCATTTGATGAACATATAAGGGAAGCCCAGATGAGTGAGGAGCATGCGAATGTAGAGTAGACTTGCTCTGTCGAAAGCTTTGGAGAGATCCACTTTTAAGATCATACCTTTCAGATTCTTACTTTGCACCGAATGAAGGAGTTCTTGTGTAGTTCCAATGGCTTCGTGTATCTGGCGATGCTAAAGGAAAGCAAACTGTTCAGGGGATATATGTGCCGAAAGGATGGGCTTGAGTCTATTAGCTAGGATTTTGGCCATGATCTTGTAGAGGCAATTGCACAGCGAGATGGGCTGAAAGTCATTGAAAGAGGCTGGCTTGTCAGATTTGGGAATGAGGGCTATGAAAGTGGATTTGATGGCCGAGGGGATTTTTCCATTGAGGCGACAATGATTGATTACTTTGAGGAGGTCCTGACCTAGTAGGTCAAAAAAAGCAAGATAGAATTCTATAGCCCAGCCGTCAGGTCCCGGGCTTTTGTCTCTTTGGAAACCTTGGATAGTAGCCTCAAGCTCCCCCAGCAAAACCTCCTTGGTGAGTTCCCCTTCTTCCCCTTCATCCACAAACCTGGGGAAGTGCTCGGCCACTCTCATGATCTCTAACAGGCTGGCTTCCCTCGGGGCCATGTAAATATTCCTGAAATGTGAGGTGGCCAATGAGGCGAGCTCTCTGGATGTGTGTACCTGATGCCCCTGTTCATTTTGCAGCTCCCAGATAGTGTTGATTGCTTTCCTGCCATTTGCAAATCGGTGGAAGAACTTCGTGTTCTCGTCCCCCTCTTTGAGCTAGATCGCTCTGCTTCTTAGTCGCCAGCTTGCTTCTCTGTCTTTAAGAACTTGAGCCCTCTGCTTGGTTAAAGTTTCATATAAGGATTTCTATTCCATAGAAGTGAAAGTACCCTCCGATTGAGATTCAAAATCTGCGATCACCTGCTCAGCTTGGGTTATAATAAGATCTTCTTGTTCCCTTTTCTTGTGAGCCCAAGCTCTGGATAAAACCTTAATTTCAGAGAGGTTTTTGACAAACCGCATTGCTGGATCCTCCTCCTCAGTGATCGGGTGCGATTTCCAGAAATCGGTTATTAGATTGATATAGGAGAGGTCCTGGAGCCATGTAGAGTTGAATTTGAAAGGGGCTGAGTGTTTTTGTCGCCTTTCTCCAACCTCTAAAAGGATGGGCCTATGATCCGAGATTCCTCCACTGCCGACCCATTGCCTTGATCTGGGTGGCTATTGTGGAAAGCCTCCTTGATAATAAAGCGGTCTAGTCTCCTAGCCAGGCTTTGATCACCAGTTCGGTTGTTTCTCCAGGTGTGCTGTATCTTAGCCGAGGGGATATCTATCCAGAGGAAATTCTCTAGCAGATGCTCAAAGAAATCAGATAGCGGGTCTATCTGCGCCATATGTCCCCAAGATTCCAAGAAGCCCAGAGAGAAATTTAGGTCCCCACCTAGGATCACGTTATCTTCTAGAAGGAGGGGGGAACTGAGTAGCCTATGCCAAAAAAGCTCCCTATTGTGGCAAGGTCCATAGACATTGATAATTCTCAGCTCTTCCTCCAGATCCTTGGAATAGATGTCTGCTCCCAGAAATCCCCCACCTCCCCATATGTTCTTCAAGTTAATGGTGCTATGCTTAAACCCAACTGCGATACCCCCGGAGCGTCCCGAGACGTCAAGAGCGTGGAAAGTCCATCCCGGTAGCCAAGAACTTAGGATAGGGATAACCGTTTCTGCCTTACAAAGAGTTTCTTGTAAAAGGATAACATCAACCAGATCAGATAAAAGGAGACGCTTCAGGGCCAACTTTTTCTCGGGGCTGGCCAGCCCTCTGCAATTGAAGGACAAAATCTTCATGGAGGGGGGTTGGGTAGGGTGTCCTTTGCTCTAAGTACCCTTTCAATGGTATGCTGTTTGCCCTGAATCACTTCGTCACCTGCTTGTTCTTTTGCTTTGTGAAGTTTGGATGGTCTACCTCTACCTTGTTTGGGCGAGAGGATAGGAGGGGCAACATCCAACCCTATGGCATCCGACTCTTTCTGCTTGGTAGTCGAGCGGGTGGAGTACCTCGGCGTTGAGTTTACCGAGGGGGAAGGGGTCTGAAGGGAGGGTAAGGGGGCGGGCGAGAGGGAACATGAGGTAAAGGTGGCCAATGGCATTGGGAGGGGGCAGGTCATATATAGATGACCTGTCCTTGAGGGGGGAGAGGGGGCTGGGAATATGCTACCGGGTCGAGAGCTGACGAGGAGGAGGGGGGGGGGAATCAAGATCGGAGGGGGTAAATGGGAGGAGAGCGATAAAAACGAAGAAGTATGATGAGAAACAGAGGCAGCGGGGGGAGAGACATACCCGATGAGAAGACGTCGCCTTTTGCTGCCTTTGAGCACGTCAGTGGTGGAGAAGGAGGCCTGATCGGGTTCTTGCCCTTCTTTTTCTGCAGAGGTGCGAGCGGCGCTTCCACAGTGTCCGAAGTTTTGATTTGCTCCGCCTTTTGAGCTGCCACGACCTGTGGATCGGGATTCTCAAGTTCCGGGGCTTGTTCCTGCTCTCTGATATCCTGAGGATTTTTCTTGAGGAGGGGGCAGTCTTTGTATAGGTGACCCACTTGGTGGCATCTCCTACAGCGGTAGGGGATTCCTTCATAATCCAGCTTCTGCTTCCTCGAAAAGGATTTCCATTGTATAATGATATACTCCTGCAGGCCTCCTCTTGTGTCCAGATGCACTAAAATCCTGGCATATGCCATCATTCCCGTTGTGATATATGACTTGTCAGACTCCATGTAAGTACCCAGTGAGTTCCCGATTCTCCTGAAGATATCCTCGGACCAGTATTGGAGGGGCAGGCCTGGGAGTCTGATCCAGACCGGTCCAACCCCAATTTGTTTAGTCTCCGGGTTGAAGAGGGGCGACCATCTTTTGAGAAGTACCGGTGCTTTTTCGAAATGCCAGAAGGACGACAAAACCCAGCTCGTGTGGTCGGCCCTGGCGAACCTCAGCGCGAACCATCCTCGCACGAATGTCTGGACGAAGGGGATTTCTGCCAGATGTTGACCCCAGATCTCCGTTGCCCATAACTTCAGCCTTTCCGCTGAGTAATTTTTGCCTCTGATGCGCCCCACAAGCACCCTATCCACTAAATCCATCGCGTCCCCCCACTGAATGTCTTCTTTGAGCCTTAGAATGATGTCTGCAGGTCAGGATTTGAAGCAACGCTATTTCTTTGAGGGGCTGGAGGACATGCGTTTAGGGTTTGTAGGAGCCCTAGATCCTTCCGGAGTAGCGAGCGAGGGGGGAGGGTTAGGGGTCGGGAGGGGGATGGGAATAGCCTCCGAAAGGGGGGGGATCGAGTTAAACTGCCAGAGGATACCAGGGGCGCAAGGGGTGGGGGCGGAGCTGCCAGGGGGGAGCTTCGAGTGATGCTTTAGATTGAAGCGAGGGAGGGTGAGAACCCGACAGATCTGAAGGGCTAGCACAGGAGGGAAAAGCTTGGAAGCAATCCGAGAGAAACCCAAGTGAGGCCGGGGAAGGAACAGTGAAGGGCGTCCAGGATGTGGGTTCTTCCGGCTGAAGGGAGGTGGAGAGAACAGGGTCTGTCGACTGAGTGAGGTCCTCGAAGCTGGCAGTCAAGCTTTCACTATACAGACCTCCCGAAGCCGCAAACGTGGAACACTAGATGGAGCCTTCTACCAGTGGAGAGTCCGAGTAGTCCACCTCATCTAGGTCCATTATGCCAGGTGCTAAAAACAGGGTAATACCTCAGAACCAGGTAACCGTCAGAGACCGGCACCGACAGCGTTGTAGGATCGGGACCGTCCTGAGGCGAGAAATATGGAAAAAAGAAAACCGACTGGGGCAAGCAGGCGGGAGGAAAACGACGGGAGGTGTCCGTGACCCATCTGTGAACAGTTCTTCAAAACCCTAACAGCGATTGGCGGAGGTAAAAATAACAGGGTAAGAGGAAAAGGTAAGTAAAAAGCTCTCTATGCAGGTGAAAAATAAATCGCTAGCCTGGGCACGTGTTCCGAAAAGTGTCAGGGGTGGCTGCAGGACCGATGCCGGCCTGCAACCCCGTTCCACTACCCCCGTTCAAACCATGAGAACTAGGTCCAGCCGTACCCGCTCCGCTCCTCGAAACATATACTTATCTATATATATATATATATATATATTTTTTTTTTTTTTTTTTTTTCCCAAATTCTTTTATGGTTTATGAGATAATTTTTTTTTAACATTTTTTATTTTTTGTTTTTGTATTTTTTATATATATTTATATATATGTTTTTTAGAGACAATTATTTCATGTGGATTGAAAATTTAATTAACGATATATAAATATGTAGAATATAAAAAATGCAAAATATCAACCTTCTATAAATATGAAAAACAATAAAAACCTCACTACAAAAAAAATAAAAATAAAAATAAAAATAAAAATAAAAATAAGAATAAGAAAATATGAATAAGAAGACCACTTCCAAAGTTATTAAATTTACAAAATAATTATTTACATTTCATGGATTATAAAATTAAAAGTAGAAAAAAAAGGCCTCTTAAAAAAAGGGCATGGTGTAGAATTACCACTTTTTTAAATCAACATCAAAATCACTACCATTCTAAAACGCAATGTACATAAAAGAATTTATAGTGCCAAAAACTATGCTCTAAAAAAAACATGTGTGTTCTGCATCACCCATTTTCAAAATCGGGTCACTTTTTTGCTAGCTCTACAAAACGGCTAACAGTACTAGTTCCCGTTTCAAAGTTTACATTGTTTAAATTAATAAAAATATAAATAAACGAGAGGTATGGTAAATAAGTAAAACAATTTTGTATATTTATTTCAGAAGTCATATTATATTTAAGAACACTCAAAAAATGTTTTATATTTAGGTGAAGCCTATGGGCCAAATACTATGGGCCAAATACCATGGGCCAAATTATTATTAATACCATGCAAAAAAAACATTATTAACCTATTATTAACCCTAATATTAGTATTAATTAAAAAAAGAAGATGGCACATGGTATTGACCCATGGTATTCACATGGAATGTAGGCTATTTAAAGGGGAGAATTAAATCAGCATAGATCCATCACTCTAGATCTACTAAGCCCCGGGAGGGATCAAATATCGTGATATGCAAACTAGCATAGAGTGAAAGAATATTTGATCCTCGGGCTTGGTAGATCAAGGGTAAAAATGGATCTTGTAATTTAATGTCACTTAAACATTTTAATTTGATTAAAATAAAAATCAATTATTAATTTTATTAATTTTTATAAATTACTAATAGTAGTTTTTAAGCTCCAGGTTTATGATAACCCACGGTATTGACCCATGGTAATATCATGTTATTCATGTGAGCATAGACTATTTAAAGGGGAAATTCTATCAACTTAGATCCATATTAATTCCAGGTCTACCAAGTTTTGAGAGGGATAGATAGATTTCATCCCTCCAAGAGTGGTAGAAGTGGAGTTAAGATGGATATATGTTGGTTTTTATGATAATAAAGATATTAATAGACTTAGGAAATTATATTATAAAAAACATCTTAAGGTGAATGGTTAAAGCTACATTTAGTCACTTCACAAAATTTAGTAAAAAATACCAATATCTCCATTAATATTGGTTTTTTTCATTTAACAAAAAAAAAATTCAGAAGAGAGATAGTCAGTGCCTAGATTTCCCACCATTTTTCAAATGTTCTCAATATAATATCTTCATGAAAAAGTTAAGGTACTAATGTTGGATTAGTTGTTTGAAAAATATGCTGGTTTGTACAACCTTTCATCTTCTATGTTATTCTTAATTTGTCGTAATGATCTGTAGGGGTTGGGCCAATGCTTGAAAAATATGTTGGTTTGTACAACCTTTCATATTCTGTATTTTTCTTAACTTTTCGTAATGATCTGTAGGGGTTGGGCTAGTGCACCATATTGTCCTAAAAGGCGGAGATTGTGCAAAAAAAAAGAAATTAATCCACATGTTACAACGTTGTTAAAAAATGCAAGACGTATGAAGGTAGTGAATTACGCTAATACGCAATTTAGATTGGGAGAGACGTAATTAAATTTTATTATTTAATTGAATATTTCCAATCAAAATAATAATAATAATAATAATAATAATAATAATATATATATATATATATATATATATATATAGATATATATATTGATTGGAAGGCTTCTAACAATGGTCACTTCTTTCCATTAGATCCCCTTCAGGCCTTTGGGATACCTACTACTTTCTTATATTATATAGTTGGGGCTTGCTACTTGTTGGTGTGTTGGGGTAAACAAAATGTGTTTTTTTTTTATCTCGCAGTTGGAGTCTATGGAATAAGAAAGAAATTTGATAGCTTGAAAAAAGTGGTACAAAATATATATATTTTTTGTCTCGTAGTTGGACTCTATGGAATAAGAAAGAAATTTGATAGCTTGACAAAAGTGGTAGCTTGACAAAAGTGGTAGAGAAAAGATTAATCTCTCCTACCTTGACAGAATTGGTGGTCAAGATCAACACCTACAAGAACTTTGTTGTGGAATATTATCAAAACTAATAGAAGGATATGAAAGAGTGTACAATGAGAACCTTGACAAACATGGCCACTGAAACTTGCAACATTGTTTGTAGGAGGAGAAAATTATGTTTCTTTTTTCCTAACATGTATGTTAGTATATTACAATTTAATGAATATGTTTTCCTACTATCATATATGGTTTCATACTTTAACAAAACATTCGACAAGACTTCACTTTTTATTATTCAGTGAAATATTTGCCAAGATCTTACAAGATTTTATAATTTGGTGATAGATTCGCCATGAATTTACAAGATAATATAATCCGTTGAGAGATTCGCCAAAAAAATTATATATACATATTATATTATTGATAAATACACATTATTATATTATATATACATATAAATTTAGGGTGATTCTTAAAATTTTCCTTGAAAACTTGGCTTAGTCCCCTTTGGCTATGTCGACTCTTGAGGTGTTGCAAAACTACCCCACCTAAAAGAAGGCCTTATTTTCAGTTATCGAATGTGTGGATCCATCGGATTACAACCTATTTTTTTTCTCTCATGAAAATTACACCCCTTGACTTTCGGCTTAGTTAGATTTTATGATCTAGGTCGTTGTTCATGGTAAGAACATTCATCATTATATTGTGGACGAGGGAGCATTGACTTGCACCATGTCTTTGTCTTGCTGGAAGGCAATTAGTTCACCCCAACTAAGTCAATAAACCACCACATTAAAAGCCTTTGATGGAAGGAAATACAAACCTTATGGGATTTTGAATTCCCTCCAAGTGGAATTAGGGGGAAAAGTCGTCTCTGTTGAAGTAGAAGTTATTGACAGACTTTTAGATTAGAATATTCTACTGGAACTTACATGGGTTTATGCTATGGCTACCATCGTTTCGACTTACTTTTGAATGATTTCCTTTCCTCATAAAGGTGATATCCTGGCCATAGATCAACTCACCTTTGTCACCTCTCATTCCAATGTTACTAGAAGTGTCCTTCTAATAGGGGAAGCCCTACATTCCCATCAGCATGTTGGACTTGGTTTATTGAAGGATTTATTGCTTATGGGAATTTTTTCTCTCCCTGCCCCTCCCCTTCCCGGCTCCTCCACTTTAGTTGCTTATATCAACATGATATCATCATCTACGATCCTAACCTATCCATGGATTGTCCCTGATGAAACCAGCATCAAATGTTTTGGGGACCAAATGCCACTTAGCCCTGTTGAGAAATATTACAAAGCCATCTTCTCAGCTTGTGCAACCCATAATTTTTCTTCTATGAATTAGGTAGATCAATCAATGGATTATGGCATGCCCTCTGATCCTTTCTCACATACATTCTCTACCAACAAAAGCATAATGGAGATCATGATGTTAGACACTGCACAGTGGGACGAACATCATCACCATTTCTCCTTCCCAGATACCATTGAAGATAATTTGATTGGTGTATACCTACCTAATTTTATCAAACCCTTTACGAATTCCATTTCCATTCATGAGATCGACTCTCAAAATAACCTTTCAAATATCGAAGAAACCATTCCCGTCGATATTCAATTAAACCTAGAATAGTTGAAAATTTATACATCAGAGTATCTTGTAATTCATTTGAAATCAAAATTTATCGAGCCCTTTTTTGAGTTCAAAGATGTATTTGCCTGGACATATGAGGAAATTCCAGGTATCGACCCAAACATCATAGTGCCTGAAATCAAGATGTATCCCGATGCCAAATCCATTCGGCAGCGCCTTCGTCTGGTCCATCCCAAGAAGGTTGCTGGGATAAAAGATGAAATCAAAAAGCTTCTTCAGGATGGTTTCATATACCCCATTCCTTTAACTAATTGGGTATTGAACACTGTCCCTGCGATGAAGAAACCTGGCACGATTTGAGTATGTGTTGATTATCGGGACATAAATCGAGCTTATCCAAAGGACAAATACCCGACCATGTTTATCGACTAGATTGTCAATGATTGTGGTAGATGCGGGATTTATTCATTTATGGATGGATTCTCGAGCTATAATAAAATCAAATTTCTCATGACGAACCAAACTAAAATCACATTTATTTTTCCATGGGATACTTTTACTTATAGAAATCTCCCCTTCGGTTTCAATAACGTAGGGGCCATGTTTCAGTGGGCGATGATACGCTTTCCATGACATCAAGCATATTGTGTATCCCTATCTAGATGATCTCCTTGCTCACTCCAAGTATTGGGACGATCACCCGAGGCATTTACAGGCCATTTTTCTCCGTTGTAGACATTATGACATTTGACTTAACCCACACAAGTTTGTGCTCTATTTTGGTTTTGTTCGAATCCTTGGTTTTGTCTTTTCAAAACAAGGAATTGGTTTTTATCCTTTAAAAGTTCCAGCAATCATTGAATTGCCTGCGCCTTCCACTCTTGTTTAGTTACAAAGAATCCAAGGGAAAGCCAACTTCCTGAGGAGATTCATCCCTAACTCTGCTGAAATGACCAAAGGATTTACTTGCTTACTTAAAAATGGGATTCCCTTCCATTGGGATGACGCTGCGCATAAAGTGTTTGATTCCTTGAAATATGTACTAGTTCAGACATCTCTTTTATCCTCTTGACTATCAGCGCGATTATTTCATGTACCTTGCTACCACCATCTCTACAATAGCTATGGTGTTGGTCCGAGAAGACAATATGGGGACTCAACATCCCATTTATTATCTTATTTGGAACCCCAACGATACTGAGATCCAGTATACTCATGTGGAAAAGTTAGCTTTGGCGATCATTCCAGTAGTGTAGAGATTTCGCCCTTATATTTTGGTTCACAAAACTACGGTCATTTCAGAATGTAACCCTATGACATACATATTTTCACGTCAATTTCTGGGGGGGAAATACTCTAAGAGGATCGTTATTCTCCAAGAGTTCAACTTGGAATTCACTAAATCCAAGTCAAAGAAATCCTTAGTTTTTTCCAAGCTAATGTGTGATCTCCCTCCCCTTGATGCTGAATCTCCATTTAAAGATTCCATCCCAGACGAGTCATTGTTCTTGATCTCATCATCTAACCCATGTTATGGATATTTTCTCATCTATCTCTAGACCCAGAATTTCCATCCTAATACCTCTCGCTCAAAGCAACGATGTACTTAGTACCAATCCTAAAGCTATGTGATTATTGACGACACCCTTTACCCTCATGGTATCGATATGATTTTATGGAGGTGCCTCACACTTGAGGAGGCCAAGAAAGTATTGAATGAATGCCACTTGGGGGCATGTGGTGTCCATTTATCTAGTTATGCAACCACGAAATTTTTTTATCCGCCAGTTACTTTTAGCCCACCATTTTCCGCGATTGTATCCTCGCAGTCCAGAAATGTCACTCGTGACAAATCTATGATCGAAAATTATGTGCTTCGCCCACTCCATTGCATCCTGTTTTTTTCATTCATCCCTTTCCAAAACTAGGCATTGATTTTCTGACATGTAACCCTCACTTGGTCGGGAGGCATGGCTACATAATTGTCATTGTTGACTAATTTACTAAGTGGGCATGGCTCCATGAAAATGCATATTTTAAATAATGTTGTTAGAGGTGCTGCTATTCCCCCATAATTCTTAACAAACGTGCGATAATACCCTGTCAATCCAAGAAATCACTCGTAGATGCTTTATGGATGTGGGAATTTTCCATTCCTTAATGGCTTTAATTTTTCTAGGGTCTACCTTAACACCTTCATGAGATACAACATGACCCAGATATTCCACCTCTTGTACTCCAAAGAAACATTTGGAGCTTTTTGCATATAATTGTTTCTCCTCCAATAGTTTGAGCACCCTGTCAACATGTTGAACATGATCCTTCCAAGACTTGTTGTAGATTAGTATATCATCAAAAAATAATAACACACATTTTCTAAGGAAGGGTTTGAAAATGGAATTCATCAAACCTTGAAATGTAGAAGGTGCATTGGTAAGGCCAAAAGGCATGACCAAAAATTCATAATGACCCTCATGAATTCTAATTGTTGTTTTAGGAATGTCTTTAGTCTTCATTATGATTTCATGATATCCCGAATGAAGATCCAACTTGGTGAAGTAAATTGATCCATGCAATTCATCCAATAATTCATCAATGATAGGAATGGGAAATTTATCTTTAAGAGTGAGCTTGTTGAGCTCCCTATAATATAGTCACATGCACCATGATCCATCCTTCTTGTGCACCAATACTACTGGAGAAGAGAAATAACTTTGACTAGGTTGAATTATACCAGCCTCTAGCATTTATGCAACCATACATTGAATTTCGCTCTTTTGGGCATAGGGATAATTGTAAGGCCTAATGTTTGGAGGAACACTTCCTGGAATAAAATGAATAGCATGATCATGATCAAAAGTATGTGGGAGACCTTTAGGAGTATCAAATACCTTAGAATGCTTGTCCAATACTTTTTGGAGATCTGGAGAAATAGATGATTTCGATGTGGGAAACTCCAGTAAACATAATTGTGAAATTATGCCTCATTGTTGTTTCTTTATAAGCT
Source organism: Pinus tabuliformis (assembly GCA_031772625.1). Classification (NCBI taxonomy): domain Eukaryota; kingdom Viridiplantae; phylum Streptophyta; class Pinopsida; order Pinales; family Pinaceae; genus Pinus; species Pinus tabuliformis. Next base: position 866,694,619 of record CM062805.1, read on the forward strand.
TTGTCACTCCGTTAGAGCTGTTTATCTTTCCCAATTTCCCTGCAATACCCCTTAATTCAACTTCCTTACCTTCCAAACAAAATTTCATGAAAGGTTCTTGAAAATTAAAAGCTATTGTATCCAAAGATTATAGTCATTGGACTCCTAGTACAAAATCAACAACAACCATTCAAATGGAAAACATTGGGCTATTGAATACATATTCTCCCATGGATAGCTTGATATTATGGCAACTTCCAAAGTAATTTATGGTTCCTCCACTTGCAAACATCACTTGACACTCTGGTGTTGGATATAGGAAGCAATTCAATTCCTTGGCTATCTTACAATGAATACAATTATGGGTACTTCTCAAATCAATCAACACTATTACCTTTTTCTTTTTGATATGTCCTTGTATCTTCATAGTTTAAGGAGTGGTAATTCCAGCCAATGGACAACAAGATATGGTCGAATCATTTCTTCTTTCTATAGGGTTTGTTCCTAGTGTATATCCTCTTCTTTTGATGTTTCTCTTTCCTTTTCTTCCTCCTCTTCACAATCTATGTAAAATAATTTCTTCTCAACACACTTATGACCTTTATTGTATTTTCTATCACAACTGTAACAAAGCCCTTTTTCTCTTTTTTCTTCCAATCGTTGTGGTGTCAACCTTGTTGGTTGTGGAAGGCTAGGGGAAATAACACTTCCATCTTTATAGTTGTGAGTGGTAGGCTTCCTGGTTGCCATAATTTTTCTTGCCAACCTAAATGCCTTCTACAATGAATCAGATTCCCAGAGGCGAACCTCATGTTGGATGTTATCCTTTAAATTTCCTATGAACACATCAATCCTATGCTCCTTTGGAATATTTTTTACCCTTATATTCAATTTTTGGAAGTCCTCAATGTGCTCCATCATTGAACCCGTTTGTTTGAGATTTGTCAATTGGCTAAAAAAGGTGTTCGTTTCTGTATCCTCATAATGTGATATCTTTTCTTCCATAAAAATTGCTCAAGTGACAAGTTGTTTACAAGAGCAAAGGCATTGATACCATATAAATTGATTTGGTTCCAAATATAAAGTTGCAATGTGTACCTTTTGTGTGTTTTACACATTATGGAGATCGAAATATTGCTCCTTCTGTAGTATCGATGTTATGGGATCCTTGCCATCAAACTTCCTCATATCGATCTTTGGAACATGTTGTGTCTTCAATCCAATGTTAGAGTCTATGAAATCATGATTAACATTTCTTTTTTTCTCATCACGAGTTTTCTTTACTACCCTTTCACCATTAGTAAACATTTCTTGTAGCAAATTTGTCAAATCTATCTTCAAATCTTCCATTCCGCCTTCCATCTTAACTTCCATGTCATTCATCTTAGCTTCCAAACCATCCATCTTAGCTTCCACGCCATTCATATTAGCTTCCATGCCTTTCTTTAAAAAACCCATATTATCTTCCACACCATCCATCTTAGCTTCCATGCCTTTCTTTAAACCATCCATCTTAGATTTTGTTACTTTTTATGAGAGTGAATTTGGTTGCACTTGGTCTCTTAATTTCGATATATCATGTTGCATTTCTTCCTCTTCTTCATCATGCTAGAGATTTCATGTTGCTTACTAGGTGTTTCCATTTTCTTTCTTTGGGAAATCAATTAATGATAATTATGCTTCAGTATGCCCTCTGAATTCCTTCAAACTAATTTTTCAAACCAAACTTATGCAAAATTTAAAAAAAAAATACACACCTTTTTTCACTTTTTAGGAGCTCGATGTTGAAGCTGATGTATCTCTGAAATTTTAGATCTCCAAGGTTTGAAATTGCAAATTGTGGTCGCCCTTTGATTAGATAAAACTTGTACGAAGTACCACGTATCAATGTTTCAACCTTTAGACCTAAACACTATGCACAAAAAACTAGAGTCTGTGCTCTTTTTGTAACTTCTTATGGAATTTCAATATGATACTCAAAGAGAATGTTATGAAGATTTTCTCAAGGTCACCTATTTGGGATGTAATTCGGGAGCCTGCAAAAACCCTAACTTTCTGTTGAGGCCTCGAAAATCGCTGCCACAACAAAGGGGATACCACCCGGTCCGGACCTTAATGCAGCTCCTTTTCCGTTTGGAATAGTGGTTCCGACTGGGGATAATGGGACCAGTTTCCCAAGAAGTATAAATGAATGGGATGGATGAATGACTTATGAGATAAGATGGTAATGAGCGGATAGCTAAACTATAAACAAAATGTAATAACTATAATCGGATCCTGGGACTTATTACTAGGCAAAGCGTAGCGTTTGATGATCTGTGCTTTAAGGCAAGCATATAAATGACTCTAACACTTTAAGCATAGACGTTTGAACCATTTAAACATTGCTCTGCATAATTAGTTATGCAGAGCGATTAGAGCGAATTACTACGCTTAATCATTCATATCATTGACACATGCATGAGTGAAAGAGATAACAAATCAACACAAACATTCAATAGTGAAGCGAAATGACGATTCGTTGTTATATCGCATACATGCATTCAACAATAGCAAAGATAATAACACAGCAATTCATATAATCAGAAAGAACACAGATACAGATAATAGTACCATGTAAGCTGATCAATCAATCCAGTACATCAATCACTATGTAGCAGTCCTTCCTTCCAATCGGAAAGCCTTCCAAACAACAGACAGTCGTGCACAATTGTATAAAACAGCCTTCTAATCAAAATTCAGAACCATTGGTCGAGTTTCACAAAAAGAATATAGACTGAAGCACAATAGTGCAAACTTCAGCCTTTAAGTCTTATTACAAAATTTTACGACCCTCTCCAAAACAATGAAAGGGTCTATAAATACTATACTAATCTAAATATCTAAACAACTGAAAATCTATTAAATTGGCATCAATAAATGTTTGTTCCATCTTTTTTGGCAATCTGGCAGTTGGCGGCAATGCTTCATTCGATGGGTTCTTTGCCTTTACTCCTTAGCTGACATATCGCCAGCATTGGCTCTACTTCTGGTGGAGTGTTGAGACGCGAAGTTAGCTGAGCATCATATGTAGCATCTTGAATGTCGAGGATCAGGTATCCGAGGGCATCTGTTAAACACTTAAGAGCAGACCTTTGAGTATGTGGCTTAATTAGAAAGAGCCAATATGCATCAGAGGTTAAAGTATTTACTCCGGTAATTAATTTCCTCTGTTCCTCCAAGTCAGGATAACTTGATTCTTCAAGCATACCTGCTGTTGTTATGCTTCCAGGTGTGCACTTGGAGATCATGTTCGCCAAATAAAGTGTATCATTGACTAGGTTGATCATATTGCTGGCAATTATTTTACACCTGGAAGCCGCCCTTTCTGCCTTCATTACCTGAGTATTCCATTCAGTGAAGAGTATGTCCTTATACGTTTCATGGATTCGGGACAAATTCGCCGCTTCCCTTCTAGAGTGTCTTGCCACTCAACGTATTCGGATATGGCTTCTTCGGCCTGATCTAACTCATTCCTGGCCTTCTCTATTTGCTCACACACTGTTGTAGATATTTCGCATAATTGCTCAGCCTTAGCAAGTTTTTGACATAAAAGTCTGATCTGAGACAGTAATGCGCCATTTATTTGAGTTGCCTCTGCTCTGAAGACTTTCACATTCTGTGTGCTCTTGATACCTTCGAGCTGTGTTGATAATTGAGCTATTCGCTCATCTTTTGATTTCATCATCAGCTCATTTGATGCTTCCAACTGTGACAATGCCTCCGACAATTCTTTTGCCTTCTGAGTTTCACTTTGGTCTATCCTTTGTCTTTCAATTTGCAGTTGCTGGGTTAACAAATTGTTCTCTTGCTGTTGAGCCAGCAACTGCTCTTCCACCTATGCTGCTTTGTTTTTCGCCTCAATTACCTCCGCCTGTAATGCATATATTTCATGGTCCTTAGTCTTCAACAGAAGACTTACCTCCGATGCTTTGTCGATGGTTGCTGCAGAATAAGCTCCCGCGAATTGCGACAGCTTTGTTAGATCATCGGAGGGATCCAAATCCTCCTTCCAGACCATATTGCCCGTGACTGTTTGCTCAGGAAAGATAGAAGGTTGATCAAGCCTTCGTCTTTTCTTAGAGCGCTTGATAACGGCTTTATGCTTTGGGCTATAGAAAATATCCAGGGGAGGAATTTCTTCCACCTGGAGAACAATTTGATCGGAAGGGTCCTTATTGATTACCTCGACATCCTGTGAAATAGGTGGGCCGCTGGTTCCTCCTAGAACCTGAGAAGAAGTGATATCGGGCGCATCGCTTGTTTTAGAGGAGCCTGTGTCTTTGGAGCCTTCCTTACCACTGATAATGGAATCGAATTGATTCCATTGTTTAATCAATTCAGGATCAATGGAAGATTGCTTATGGGCTTTGCTCCGTTCTTTCTCTTGTTCTAACTTCTGCTGTTCTTCAAGTGATTTTCGCTGCTGCTCCTCTCGCGTTTTCTGCTGCTGCTCCTCCAATTCCTTTTTCTGCCTATCTGCTAGTTCTTTCTTTAATCTTTCTTCTTCCTTCTTCTTCCTCTGCTCTTCTTCCCTCTGTGTCTTTTGCTGCCTTTCTATCTGCTCCTTTTTCTGCCTCTCTGCTTGCAGCTTTTTCTGTCTTTCCTCCTGTTGTTTATCCTGTTCTTTAGTTGTAACCGGAGGTGAATGTATCTGTTGCTGACCAGGCTCGCTTGAGGAAGACGCTGGGGTTGTGGATAATAACTCTAGGGGCAGAGTTTGCAACCTCTGCTCCCTAAGTTTATTAAACTCAGTCAATGCCTCATCGTTGTATTTCATTATGGCAAGCTGTTTGACTTGGCTTATTGTCTCGGCACCTACGAACAAGTCATCAAATGTATCCTCTTGATGATCAACTTTTGTTAATTTTGCTTGTTCTAGGGCAATGTAGGCAGTTTTCTTTGGATCATAGAGTCTGTTTGGGAGAGTGGCCAGGGATAAAGCTTGGATTTTTGCTGCTTCTTTTTCTCCGTGCTTGTAATTAAGCAGAGTAAAAACCCCAATTCTTAAAGAAAAAGAGGGCCAACCTTTCTTCTTCTCTTCTTTGAGAGTTTGTGTGACACTGTCGGCCATAATCTGGTAGCAGATTTCCCGGGCTAATAGCTTGTCTGGGATATACAAAGGGAGGACATGTGGCCTAGCCTTACTCCCAAAAACTCTGATATAGAAGAAATACTCTTCCCCAAACCAACTCGCTACGGCAGGTAAGTCAAAGGAGGCTTCATAAGAAATTCTGGAAATGGGTTTGTCAAAAATAGAATAGTAAATGGGGACCATGAAACCATTACAAATTTGGTACAAGTGGTCCTTGTAAGAGGACTTCCACAATTTCTGATGGTATAAATGAATGGGTGTTGGATCCTGGGTGGTCCATCTCCAACCGAGGACAGGAAACTCAGAATTAAGACACAGGGTATCCATAATGTAAGCAGAATAATAGAATGGAGGGATTTTCCTTTCGGAGACTATAGTTTTTTTTCTGAATTCACGAACAGCTACGACCAATTTATTGGAAAGAATAGTGGCCCAGTCCATGATTATAGAATTGATAGCCGCTTCCATTAGGGGAACCATGTCAATATTGATATTAACAGAGTCATGTAATCCCCACAATCTACACATCATAACCCCCGCATAGCAATAGGGAGAGGCCAAAGAAACGTTGGAGTACTTACCCGAACTTTCATGCTTGTGCTTGGCTGGGTTCTGCCTCCAATCTCGGAGGGGTTCGGATGGTGATTCATTTTCTTTTGCGAATTTCTCCACGAAGGTTCTGTTGTAGACTAGCTCCGGTTCAGGCAGATGATACATTCGCCTCAGGTCATCAGGCTTGAATGACCTGAAAATCCTTCCGTCCCTTGTATGGAAAGTTCTATCAGTGATGGGGATTTCTTCGATTGCCCAGCGCACCACGTCTGTGTAAGGGAGAACCTGCTCTCTGGCCGCTATTCTGTGTAAAAAGGAGTCGGCTAAGTCTTTGAGCGTTGCATTAGACTTCCTTAATACATCTACACTAGCCGTTCTCACTGTTACTTTTGGTTGCTCGGCCTCCAACAGATTATATGTACCTTGCCATGTGGTTCTATGAAGACCAGCGCACGTAGTGTCCGAGATTAAGCCTTTCTTTGAAATTGGAGCAGCTTGACCTGCAACAGATGTTGTAGTAGAACCAGAACTCCTCTTATTTTTCTTCCCCATCATGTTCAGGCTTTCTTCAACAAACGAACTCTACACAAGTGCGAGAGAAATCGTAACACGAGGAATAATGAAGACAAAGCATAATTGGAAAGGTATATATCACTTGAAGCGTGGCGCTATTAATCTTCAAAAAGTGGCTGCGGATCCAATCACTGGTAAGAGATTGCATATGCATTAATGGTGATTTTAAGGCTTGCTACCCATTAAATGACCATTTACGCTGTTATTCAGTTGAATGACCACCCAACGCGTGCAACAGATATGATATGCCTTAGACGCAAGTATTCGTTAATCGAAGGGGCAAGGTTATTAAATACGCATGCATTACCTTATCCCTGCATTTAACGGCATTTTGAAATCTGCGCCTTATCAACCGGATTTAAACAATCACCTTTTGAAAATGCCGATTACCGATGAACAATGTCGCATCGCATGGGGGGAGAGTGTTACATTATCGTTTGAAAGTAGCCCTGGCGAACGCCGATTGTGATATCGCATTGGACTAGCATATGAACACATTACCAGATACAATTTAAGTGATTTGCCGAACTCCGATAGCGAATTCGCATCGCATCGGGGAAAGAGGTGGGCGCCTTATAAAAATGCATGGGATACCGCCGACGGCTGATAGCGATATCGCATCGGGTCGGGGTTTATAACTTGACGCGTTTTCTCATAAGAGGCAGTGCCGATAGCCGATCGCCGATATAGCGTCGCATCGGGGTGTGAGATATATGCTCTTTTTGTGTATGCCATGAATACCGCCGATTGCCGATAACGATATCGCATCGGCACAGGCCAAAGTGCCGTTTAAGTGCGCCTCTCTTGTCATTGCGATATGCGATCTTGCGATCGCTTTATCGCAATAACAAAAGATTGTTTTATTTTGGTAACATTGTTATTCGAAAAAGGCTTCATTTTTCATACTTATTTGATTGTCATGGCTTTTTCGAACAAATTCATTAATACCAATTAATTTCTAAAAGGGACCCATTTCATACGTTGATTATTTGTAAATACAGATGATATGAAATGGGGGGTTGTTGTAGGGCACAACAATTGGCGATTCGTTGGTAGAACCAGTTATCTCTGAAATTAACATAAACATTCAAGCCTTTCATAAATAGAAACTCAATCAGAAGGAAAAATTTCTAATATAACTAGATATTCATGTGTTCTGACAAAAGTGAATTCTATTTTGTTAACTTCGTCCCATTAAGTTTAAAGAAACCAAATACATAAAAAGTTTCTAAAATAAGTCTTTATTGGTTCATAATGATAAAAATAGAAAAATTTCCCATATCAGCTTTTATAATTAACTCCTTTGTCATAGGTAGAGCCTCTGTTGCCAGCAGACATTTATAGTCTCGACAGGGATACCTTTTAACCATAATATTGTCTACTTTTCCATTCACATAAGAGTGTGATTAACAGAACGAATCCATAAAATGTTTTCATATTTCATTTCTTCATCTGTTTTTCTTTGTAATAAATAAGATAAAAAGCCACTGTCCTGGTTTGGTATCCAGCTTATGACAATGCCATTCACTGGTAATAAGTTAACTGATCAAGCCGGCTCGTGATGAGACCCCTTGTCTTGAAATTTCAAGTCATTACCCTGTTTTGGTAGGCAGTATTGGTAATGTCAGTTAAGCTATTTCCCTATGAACATGGTAAGCAGGCTTATGATAAGACCTCTTATCTTTAATCTTTTATATTTTAGAATTACACTCTGAATAATCACATCCTTTAGTGAATGGGGTGAACAATTTTCTCCTTAAGAGCCGATGGATGACAAGTGAAGAGTTGAAGATACTGAAAAATGGTTTAGCCTCTATTTCTTTTAACAGATAACCTTTGGAGACTATTTTGGAAACAGAAAATGATTCAGAACTTTTACCTCCTGAGAGGAGTCTTCAAAATTTAGATTAAAATTTCAGAACACAAGGATATCTAATTTCCTAGAAACTATTTCTTTTGAGTGAGGATTCTATTATTTAGAAACAAGTATTTATATTATTTCTGTAAGACAACTTTCTCAAACACAACAAAAGGTCAATGTAGGTACTCTACAGTTTTATTTCCTACTAATCCTACAAACTATGCAAATCTAAAAAGGAGAAGGGGTTACCTTCTCAGTTAAAGAATTTTTTCAGGACCAGGCCATTGACGGGGAGAGAATCTCTCAACCCTGATAAGCTTTGCAATATAAAAGTTGAATGGCCTATCTTTTCACAGATCTGAAATGGTCCAAGCCACATTTTCTGAAATTTGGTATGCTTGCCTTTATCCTCATGGGCCTTGTCCCATTTGAGAACTAAGTCACCAACTTGAAGTTGTTTGGAAGAGGATGATGCTGAGTCAAAAGATGCTTTGATGATTTGTTGATGCTTGGCATGAGTGATTCTGGCCTTTTCCCTTTCTTCTTCTAATTTGAGAATTTGGTCATGTCTAAGTTGGATAGAAGAAGACGGAGTCTCTTGAATAAACTGCACTAGGGCTAAAGATGGAAGAACAAGATTTGTAGGCAACACGGCTTCTTTTCCATATACCAGATTGAAAGGAGAGGTCCCTATTGAAGCCTTTTGTGTTATTCTATCAGCCCATAATGCAAAGACCAAAGATTTATGCCAGTTTCTATGATTCTGTTCAACAGTTCGCTTAATGATTTTGATGAGGTTTTTATTAGTAGATTCGGCTAAACCGTTTCCCTGGGGATAGTAATTGGAAGAATATTTCAGTTTAAACCCCCTTTTAATAGCAAAATCATATATAGCGTTTCCTGAGAAATAAGAAGCATTATCGAAAACAAGAGCATTTGGAACACCGAACCTGGTAATGATGAATTGGTCGATGAACTCGATGATTGCCTCTGCATTTGCTGCCTTCAAAGGAATAGCCTCTACCCATTTAGTAAAATAATCAGTAGCGGTAAGGATATACCTATGTTGTTTGGAAGATGGTGGAGTAATTTCCCCGATGATATCTAATCCCCATTGTTCGAATGGCTGTTCAATGTTGACAGGTTGCAGAGGGAAAGCGGGCTTTCGTTGTCTTCCACCAGATGTTTGGCAATTAAGGCATTTTCTTACGTGCTCATGGCAATCTCTAAATAGAGTAGGCCAATAATATCCAGCATGAATAATCTTATGAGCTGTTGTGTCGGCTCCAAAATGTCCTCCAGCTAGTCCATCATGTAGCTCCTGCAGAACCTTTAGTGCTTCAGTTTTCTCAAGACATCTTAACAGGATAGAATCATAATTTTGTTTAAACAACACATCATCAATGAGAGTGAAGTTCTTAGCTTTCAACCTAATGGCCCTTTTATTTTTGTAAGATAAATTTGGAGGAGCGTAACCGTTCTTCAAATAAAATATCAAATCAGCATACTGAGATTCAGACTCACTGAGACTTATCTGATTGATGGATTTAATCTGATCTTCATCGCTTGATTCGTGAATGTTTGATGCTCCTGCCAATATCCTGCAAAAACCTTGGCCCCTAACAATCTTTGTTGGCTTTATTTCTAAATCATATTCTTGAAGCGCTGTAACCCAATTGGCTCTCTTTTCACCCAATTCTTTCTGAATTAGTAGTTGTCTTACCACTGGGAAAGGAACTACTACTTTCGTGTGGGTTTTCAAAAGGAAGGGTCTATAATGTTTGACTTCTTTGAACACAGCAAAGGCTTGTTTTTCCACATCTGAATAATTCAACTCGGCACCTTGAAGATTTGAACTAAAAAATGATATGGGTGCTTCTAGGTTGTTATCATTCAATTGTGTGAGTACTGCAGCATATGAAGTGTTGGATGCGATAGTATATAGTGTAAAATGATTAGAAAAATTCGGGGTATTCAAAGCTGGGGCATTGATTATTGACTGTTTGATAACATCAAAAGCTTGCTTTTCTTCTGATCCCCATTTGAAGACTGAATTCTTCTTGATCATTGTCTGAAGTGGTAATACAATCTGTGAAAAATCTGGAACAAATCGTTTGACAAAATTAATCTGACCTAAAAATGACTGCATTGATTTCTTGTTATGTGGGAAAGGGATTTCAGAAATTTCATTAATCCGATCAGGATCAATATAAATACCATCTTTGGATACTATAAACCCTAAGAGTTTTCCTTGATCTAGAGCAAAGAAGGACTTTTTTGGGTTTAGAGAAATACCATATCTTTTGCATCTCTGAAAGATCTGATTTAAGTCGTGCAAATGATTATCTCTCTTTCTAGAATACATAGTAATATCGTCTAGGTAGACGACTACTGATCGATTAATTAACCCTCTGAAGGCCATGTCCATAGCTCTCTGAAATGTCGCTCCGGCGTTTATAAGACCAAAAGGAATTTTCTGATATGCATAGGTTCCCCATTTTGTCCTGAATGTAGTTTTGAGCTGGTCATCGGGATGTACCAGAACTTGATTGTACCCTGAAAAACCATCTAGAAAAGACATCAATTCAGAACCTGCCACCGATTGGAGAATTTGCTCCATAGTGGGCAATGGGAAGTTGTCTTTTAAGCTCGCTTTGTTTAAATTCCTGAAATCAATACAAATTCGAATGTCGCCATTTTTCTTCCTGACTGGCACCATGTTAGAGACCCAGTTTGAATGTCGGACTGGGAAAATAATTTTGGCTTTCAAAAGCTTATTAAGCTCCGACTTAATCTGGCTCTCCAAATTTGGGTGTATTTTTCTTAATTTTTGCTGAATTGGTTTTTTATCAGGAAGCATAGGAATGGTATGCTGGATAATAGATGTATCGTATGTCTTTAAGTCATCATATTTCCAAGCAAAAACCTGTTTGTTCTTTCTCAACAATTTAATGAATGCTTCCTTTTCGTTCTGAGATAGTCCTGTTCCTAAATTGATGTTTTGAGGAGACTCGTTGGTTCCTAGATTTATTAATTCAAACCTAAGGGTAGAACTTTGAAGCTTTGTGTTAATTATAGGTTTAAACCTGTCTTTAATATCATAAAGGTCTTCTAATTTTACCACTGGTTTGGGGATCGAATTTTCTTTGGGCACTCCTTTCATCTGGGAATCATGATCATCTTCCTCAATAACTTGCTTATCATAAGAATTCTCAGAAGTTAAAAACTGCAAAATATCATCGTCATGATTAAATACTCTCCAATTAGTGACATTGTCGAGAATTGAAGGTCTGAAAAGTAATTCTACGGAAAATCTATCAAGGCTGTAGTCTTCAGAAGGTAGAAGCTTTGAAGCTACATTGGCTAGCAAATCTGCGGCTGCATTTTGAGATCGAGGTATAGAAGAAATGTTAAATGCAAGAAAGTGTGAGGTAAGTTCTTGAACGAGCGATTGGTAATGTTTAAGGTGAGTCGAAAGGCAATGAATTGCATTTCTAACCTGTTTGACAATGATTTCCGAATCGCCGAAAACCTTTAGATATCGTACCTCCAGACCGATTGCTTTATATAATCCTTGGATTAAAGCCTCATATTCGGCTGTATTATTAGTGCACTCAAACTCTAACCTACAAGACAACATTGTCTTTTCTCCTTGCGGACTAACCAATATACATCCAGCTCCTGAACCTTCAGGGGACTTAGAGCCATCAAAATACATAGACCAAAATAAAGGAATATTAACAAAAGTATCTACATTTTTATCAGCATCATTATAACATCTGGACCTATCAGTTTGTGAAAATTTTTCTATTTGAGATGTAAAATGATTGACTGAAAAAGGAGATGGTTGGGCAACAAAGTTGCCAAAGAATGATTCTGCCGAATAATTCCCCAAAATGTTATTATTGAATGCGACAGGTTGGTTTTCTTGCTCGAATTCAGTAACTGTGTGGGTCATATGTTTCTCACGGTCGATCCTTATCTGATTTGGCTTTCCCTTGTAGGGAAGCCACATATGTGACCAATCTGTGGAAATATACCCATGTAGTTTTTCGGACCAATCTCTGCTTAAAATCAAACCATAAAATTCAAGTATGTCTGCGATTAAAATGTCAATTCTCTGGACAATTCTGGGGTCGGCTGACAACCTGATGGTCACAGAATTAATTTCTCCCACCGCCTGCACTTTAGTTCTATCCAACTGTACAATATGAATTGCAGATTTCTGGGGTTCAATGTTCAGCTTAGAACAAACTGAAGCTGGCATTATATTAGATGAGGCCCCTGAATCTATTAAACAGTTGTGTAGGTTTCTATTATAAATCTCATAAGTAAGCAGGAAGGGTGGAGTGTGAGAATTTGATTTATCTCCGATCAAGACTGAATCGGTAATTTCAACCATGCCTGCAGGAGGCTGGCCTGAATCGTTGGCAGCTCTTGCACTGGGAAGGGGAATAGAGGGAACAACATTTAACTCTTTAAGAAGTAGCTTTTGCTGATGCTTCAGTTTACTGAGTTCAAACATGGTTATATTTGCCTTGGTTTTCTTCATATCATCGACAATGTTATATTCCATGGAATCAGATACTACTAGAGTCTTGGATGTTGAAGGAGAACTAGAAGTTGAAGGCTGATTTGAAGGGACTACCACAGGTGACTTCTTTAGGGGAACTTTTTCTTTTGCTGTAGTAGCGCCTGCGCTCCTCTTCTTTGAAGTTGCCTGGGGGAGTTCAGAAGCAATTTTACTTCTAGTAGTAACCGGGAAGGCTTCTTCTTCATTCTCAGTATCAGAGTTTGGGAGTATAAAATCCCACATTCCGTGACATTCAGCCACTTCTTCATCATCATCGGTCTGTGGAGGTGTTTCCTCTTCCTCTTCTTCTTGGTCTGAATCGGCGTTAGATATAACATTAGGTGGCTTTGATTCGGATTTCTTAAAAGTCCTAAATGGTCTTTTGCTTGAAGTTTCAGCCACTTGCTTTTTAATCTCAACCATTTCATTAGACAATGTTTTAAGGACCTTTTGTAAACCTTCCATGTCATATGGGTCCTTGGGGGTTTTCTTCTTGGAATCTTCTTTAAACGAGACTTTTTTAGCTTTTCTATCTTCTAGAGCAGCTTTCTTTTCAAGAGCATTGATGCGCTTTTCAACTGCAAGTGCTTCTTTCATATTTTCAGCTAGGGTAGGTTTGCCAGCCCTGTCCACAAAGATAGCTATGTTGGCGGGTAGGGCAGTGATGTACCATTGGCTTCGGATTTGCTCACTTGGTTTAGAAGTGGTAGGGATTTTATTCAGTAGTTTATTAAATCTGGCATTAAATTCTTTTATTGGTTCCCTATGCTCTATTCTCAAATTGGAGAGGTCATTTATTAAAGTTGCTAGGGACCGGTCGTCTCCATACTTGGTGAGAAACTGCTCTTGGCATGTAACCCAACTGGTAATTGAACCAGAGGGTAAGGAAAAATACCAGGATCCTGCTGATCCTTGTAAAGTATAAGGGAACAGTCTTACTACGACATCTTGCTCTGTCACTCCTTTTAGATTAACTGCTAACATGAAGTTGTTGATGTGTTCTTCGGCTTGGGTTCCATTATCTGGATTAAATTTAGGCAGCCATTTTTCGGGAGCATCTGGTAGATCATGTAATGGTCCAGGCATGTTGACAGCACCCGGTCTAGTCCATGGATCTGCCATTATGCTAGCGACAGTGGTTGTCACTACTGTCGGGGTTCCAGATATTTGGTGAGGTATTAAAGAGTGAATAGGTTGGGATATTGAGGCTCCTGTTCCCTGATGAACAACAACTTGTAATGGAGGGGTGGGTGGTTGACTTTGCAGATGAGGAGATGAAATGGATGATATGGAAGAAAAATCCCCACTGTCGGATCCTTCAGTGTTTTTCTTTGGCTTTTTCCTTTTGGGTAAAGGAAACTCAGTAGGTTCAATACCAAGTTTTTCGCTCTGAAGTCTGGTAAGAGGATGAGTGAGGTTGAACTGCGAAGTCGCACTGCTTTCTGATATCTCAGATTTCTGTGGTGAGATCGAGAAGCTCTGAAGTTTATGGATTAGAGACTGAACTTCAGGAGATTCAAGACTTAGTTGTTCTGGGATATGATGGGATTGAGCAGTGGTGATAGATTCCTCTTCTTCGTGGTTATGGGCTGGAGAACCAGCATGCAATTGAGAAGAACGAGGAGATTTGGAGGGAGAATTACTCTTAGAATGACTTGCCGATTTGGGTCGGCTTGCCATTCACAGTTGGCCCTCCTTCTAGCGCCAATTTTGTTGAGGCCTCGAAAATCGCTGCCACAACAAAGGGGATACCACCCGGTCCGGACCTTAATGCAGCTCCTTTTCCGTTTGGAATAGTGGTTCTGACTGGGGATAATGGGACCAGTTTCCCAAGAAGTATAAATGAATGGGATGGATGAATGACTTATGAGATAAGATGGTAATGAGCGGACAGCTAAACTATAAACAAAATGTAATAACTATAATCGGATCCCGGGACTTATTACTAGGCAAAGCGTAGCGTTTGATGATCTGTGCTTTAAGGCAGGCATATAAATGACTCTAACACTTTAAGCATAGACGTTTGAACCATTTAAACATTGCTCTGCATAATTAGTTATGCAGAGCGATTAGAGCGAATTACTACGCTTAATCATTCATATCATTGACACATGCATGAGTGAAAGAGATAACAAATCAACACAAACATTCAATAGTGAAGCGAAATGACGATTCGCTGTTATATCGCATACATGCATTCAACAATAGCAAAGATAATAACACAGCAATTCATATAATCAGAAAGAACACAGATACAGATAATAGTACCATGTAAGCTGATCGATCAATCCAGTACATCAATCACTATGTAGCAGTCCTTCCTTCCAATCGGAAAGCCTTCCAAACAACAGACAGTCGTGCGCAATTGTATAAAACAGCCTTCTAATCAAAATTCAGAACCATTGGTCGAGTTTCACAAAAAGAATATAGACTGAAGCACAATAGTGCAAACTTCAGCCTTTAAGTCTTATTACAAAATTTTACGACCCTCTCCAAAACAATGAAAGGGTCTATAAATACTATACTAATCTAAATATCTAAACAACTGAAAAGCTATTAAATTGGCATCAATAAATGTTTGTTCCATCTTTTTTGGCAATCTGGCAGTTGGCGGCAATGCTTCATTCGATGGGTTCTTTGCCTTTACTCCTTAGCTGACATATCGCCAGCATTGGCTCTACTTCTGGTGGAGTGTTGAGACGCGAAGTTAGCTGAGCATCATATGTAGCATCTTGAATGTCGAGGATCAGGTATCCGAGGGCATCTGTTAAACACTTAAGAGCAGACCTTTGAGTATGTGGCTTAATTAGAAAGAGCCAATATGCATCAGAGGTTAAAGTATTTACTCCGGTAATTAATTTCCTCTGTTCCTCCAAGTCAGGATAACTTGATTCTTCAAGCATACCTGCTGTTGTTATGCTTCCAGGTGTGCACTTGGAGATCATGTTCGCCAAATAAAGTGTATCATTGACTAGGTTGATCATATTGCTGGCAATTATTTTACACCTGGAAGCCGCCCTTTCTGCCTTCATTACCTGAGTATTCCATTCAGTGAAGAGTATGTCCTTATACGTTTCATGGATTCGGGACAAATTCGCCGCTTTCCCTTCTGGAGTGTCTTGCCACTCAACGTATTCGGATATGGCTTCTTCGGCCTGATCTAACTCATTCCTGGCCTTCTCTATTTGCTCACACACTGTTGTAGATATTTCGCATAATTGCTCAGCCTTAGCAAGTTTTTGACATAAAAGTCTGATCTGAGACAGTAATGCGCCATTTATTTGAGTTGCCTCTGCTCTGAAGACTTTCACATTCTGTGTGCTCTTGATACCTTCGAGCTGTGTTGATAGTTGAGCTATTCGCTCATCTTTTGATTTCATCATCAGCTCATTTGATGCTTCCAACTGTGACAATGCCTCCGACAATTCTTTTGCCTTCTGAGTTTCACTTTGGTCTATCCTTTGTCTTTCAATTTGCAGTTGCTGGGTTAACAAATTGTTCTCTTACTGTTGAGCCAACAACTGCTCTTCCACCTGTGCTGCTTTGTTTTTCGCCTCAATTACCTCCGCCTGTAATGCATATATTTCATGGTCCTTAGTCTTCAACAGAAGACTTACCTCCGATGCTTTGTCGATGGTTGCTGCAGAATAAGCTCCCGCGAATTGCGACAGCTTTGTTAGATCATCGGAGGGATCCAAATCCTCCTTCCAGACCATATTGCCCATGACTGTTTGCTCAGGAAAGATAGAAGGTTGATCAAGCCTTCGTCTTTTCTTAGAGCGCTTGATAACGGCTTTATGCTTTGGGCTATAGAAAATATCCAGGGGAGGAATTTCTTCCACCTGGAGAACAATTTGATCGGAAGGGTCCTTATTGATTACCTCGACATCCTGTGAAATAGGTGGGCCGCTGGTTCCTCCTAGAACCTGAGAAGAAGTGATATCGGGCGCATCGCTTGTTTTAGAGGAGCCTGTGTCTTTGGAGCCTTCCTTACCACTGATAATGGAATCGAATTGATTCCATTGTTTAAACAATTCAGGATCAATGGAAGATTGCTTATGGGCTTTGCTCCGTTCTTTCTCTTGTTCTAACTTCTGCTGTTCTTCAAGTGATTTTCGCTGCTGCTCCTCTCGCGTTTTCCGCTGCTGCTCCTCCAATTCCTTTTTCTGCCTATCTGCTAGTTCTTTCTTTAATCTTTCTTCTTCCTTCTTCTTCCTCTGCTCTTCTTCCCTCTGTGTCTTTTGCTGCCTTTCTATCTGCTCCTTTTTTTGCCTCTCTGCTTGCAGCTTTTTCTGTCTTTCCTCCTGTTGTTTATCCTGTTCTTTAGTTGTAACCGGAGGTGAATGTATCTGTTGCTGACCAGGCTCGCTTGAGGAAGACGCTGGGGTTGTGGATAATAACTCTAGGGGCAGAGTTTGCAACCTCTGCTCCCTAAGTTTATTAAACTCAGTCAACGCCTCATCGTTGTATTTCATTATGGCAAGCTGTTTGACTTGGCTTATTGTCTCGGCACCTACGAACAAGTCATCAAATGTATCCTCTTGATGATCAACTTTTGTTAATTTTGCTTGTTCTAGGGCAATGTAGGCAGTTTTCTTTGGATCATAGAGTCTGTTTGGGAGAGTGGCCAGGGATAAAGCTTGGATTTTTGCTGCTTCTTTTTCTGCGTGCTTGTAATTAAGCAGAGTAAAAACCCCAATTCTTAAAGAAAAAGAGGGCCAACCTTTCTTCTTCTCTTCTTTGAGAGTTTGTGTGACACTGTCGGCCATAATCTGGTAGCAGATTTCCCGGGCTAATAGCTTGTCTGGGATATACAAAGGGAGGACATGTGGCCTAGCCTTACTCCCAAAAACTCTGATATAGGAGAAATACTCTTCCCCAAACCAACTCGCTACGGTAGGTAAGTCAAAGGAGGCTTCATAAGAAATTCTGGAAATGGGTCTGTCAAAAATAGAATAGTAAATGGGGACCATGAAACCATTACAAATTTGGTACAAGTGGTCCTTGTAAGAGGACTTCCACAATTTCTGATGGTATAAATGAATGGGTGTTGGATCCTGGGTGGTCCATCTCCAACCGAGGACAGGAAACTCAGAATTAAGACACAGGGTATCCATAATGTAAGCAGAATAATGGAATGGAGGGATTTTCCTTTCGGAGACTATAGTTTTGTTTCTGAATTCACGAACAGCTACGACCAATTTATCGGAAAGAATAGTGGCCTAGTCCATGATTATAGAATTGATAGCCGCTTCCATTAGGGGAACCATGTCAATATTGATATTAACAGAGTCATGTAATCCCCACAATCTACACATCATAATCCCCGCATAGCAATAGGGAGAGGCCAAAGAAACGTTGGAGTACTTACCCGAACTTTCATGCTTGTGCTTGGCTGGGTTCTGCCTCCAATCTCGGAGGGGTTCGGATGGTGATTCATTTTCTTTTGCGAATTTCTCCACGAAGGTTCTGTTGTAGACTAGCTCCGGTTCAGGCAGATGATACATTCGCCTCAGGTCATCAGGCTTGAATGACCCGAAAATCCTTCCGTCCCTTGTATGGAAAGTTCTATCAGTGATGGGGATTTCTTCGATTGCCCAGCGCACCACGTCTGTGTAAGGGAGAACCTGCTCTCTGGCCGCTATTCTGTGTAAAAAGGAGTTGGCCAAGTCTTTGAGCGTTGCATCAGACTTCCTTAATACATCTACACTAGCCGTTCTCACTGTTACTTTTGGTTGCTCGGCCTCCAACAGATTATATGTACCTTGCCATGTGGTTCTATGAAGACCAGCGCACGTAGTGTCCGAGATTAAGCCTTTCTTTGAAATTGGAGCAGCTTGACCTGCAACAGATGTTGTAGTAGAACCAGAACTCCTCTTATTTTTCTTCCCCATCATGTTTAGGCTTTCTTCAACAAACGAACTCTACACAAGTGCGAGAGAAATCGTAACACGAGGAATAATGAAGACAAAGCATAATTGGAAAGGTATATATCACTTGAAGCGTGGCGCTATTAATCTTCAAAAAGTGGCTGCGGATCCAATCACTGGTAAGAGATTGCATATGCATTAATGGTGATTTTAAGGCTTGCTACCCATTAAATGACCATTTACGCTGTTATTCAGTTGAATGACCACCCAACGCGTGCAACAGATATGATATGCCTTAGACGCAAGTATTCGTTAATCGAAGGGGCAAGGTTATTAAATACGCATGCATTACCTTATCCCTGCATTTAACGGCATTTTGAAATCTGCGCCTTATCAACCGGATTTAAACAATCACCTTTTGAAAATGCCGATTACCGATGAACAATGTCGCATCGCATGGGGGGAGAGTGTTACATTATCGTTTGAAAGTAGCCCTGGCGAACGCCGATTGCGATATCGCATTGGACTAGCATATGAACACATTACCAGATACAATTTAAGTGATTTGCCGAACTCCGATAGCGAATTCGCATCGCATCGGGGAAAGAGGTGGGCGCCTTATAAAAATGCATGGGATACCGCCGACGGCTGATAGCGATATCGCATCGGGTCGGGGTTTATAACTTGACGCGTTTTCTCATAAGAGGCAGTGCCGATAGCCGATCGCCGATATAGCGTCACATCGGGGTGTGAGATATGTGCTCTTTTTGTGTATGCCATGAATACCGCCGATTGCCGATAACGATATCGCATCGGCACAGGCCAAAGTGCCGTTTAAGTGCGCCTCTCTTGTCATTGCGATATGCGATCTTGCGATCGCTTTATCGCAATAACAAAAGATTGTTTTATTTTGGTAACATTGTTATTCGAAAAAGGCTTCATTTTTCATACTTATTTGATTATCATGGCTTTTTCGAACAAATTCATTAATACCAATTAATTTCTAAAAGGGACCCATTTCATACGTTGATTATTTGTAAATACAGATGATATGAAATGGGGGGTTGTTGTAGGGCACAACACTTTCTTAGATCATATCTCCAAAACTCTAGCGAGAAAATATTTGAAATTCGGACACGAGGATCATCTAAATTTCAGCTCAAATGGGTTTTCTTGTTAGCTTCTGAAACATCGTAGAATTTTTTTTTTATAGAAACAATGCCACGGAGACCTGTTTGGAGCAATGAAACCCTATTTTCCAAATCTCTGATAACAAATGTTATGAACCAACTCACAAATATATAGAAAAGATAGATCAACGACTTCAAAATCAGCCTCTTCGAGGGGGAAACCTCCTTTACATAACACAAATCAACAATTATTGGATGATACAAATGACTAAAACTCCTTTCTATATATAGGAGTGTAAGGGGTCACAATATAATCAATGCCAACATAACAATAATAATATAAGAGCACAACAATAACAATAGTGGGATTCTATGGGGAAAACTAATAACTATATGGGTACAATAGGGGCACAATAATAACAATAAGGGATACAATGAGAATAGTGATGGAATAATCACTAGTATTATAGGGACCTAACATTCCAATCTAAAGAAAGAACGAAGTGGATGAAGGATTCCCGATAGGCCTCACTCTGTCATATATTTACTTTAAGGAAAAGAATTGTTCCTTGTCTCTTTGTTGTTCTAGGTTAGCCAACAACCTAGGGGAGAGAATTTTGTTTGTAATCGTATATCCTGTATAACAAATAGGTGACTCCATTGGGGAACTGTGCATTCCATTGGTGATATCCTTGTCCATTGTGTTTTATTACCTCCTTGACAGACCTTTGTTGTATCAGCCAACGAAGAAAAAACCTAAGAAGTGAATTCATTGATCCTTTTTTGCAAATTTTGTGCCATAATTCTCTTTCCCAAGCCTAATGCAGCTTCTGTGTCCTTGACAGAGCATTGCATCTCACCCTGGATCACTTTGCAACAATGTTGCAATGCACTAGTGCCTCTTCTGCACTAGCATTGGCCCCTATTTTTGCTTGAATTTGGCCTTGGTTCTTAAGCCTATGTTTGGTCAGCCTACTTCCAATTGAACTTACCCGAGTCTTCAATGTCTTGTGGTCTCTCTAAAGAATCCATTTGGTTTTATTTTGTGTTGTTTTCCTTTAGTAAGAATTGGTTTTGATTTTTCTTTGTTCTTATCACTTGGTCGCTTTCAAACTATTTTCATTTGGTTGCTGGTATCTTAGAAGAATTTTTGTTGTAGTCCTAATTTTGAAAAAGTGTAATTGAATCAACAATTGAACATTTACATCTTAGTTTTATTCATATTGAAAATTAAGTATGGTGAAAATAAAAATTTTGCATCAGCATTTAGGGTTTTGCATGTGCATTAGGATAGGAACAATTGCATCGGAAAGGAAATTGCATCTTGCATCTTTTTTGCTTCATATTGTGTGCCGCATCTTGATTATTTCTTCCCTTCCTTAACTATATTTTCATTGAAAGAGAAAGGGTTTCTATTTTCTCATGCTACATTTGCATTTTAGGATATTCAGGTGACATTCATGGTGAGCCCTAAAACTGAAACATAATCAACGAAAAAAAATAAAATTTATTGTATCAACCTAGGGAGCATCTATAACATTAACACAAACATTTATAGGTCTAGGCTAGAGATGTGTTCCAACATCGTTAAACATAGAAATTTTTGTTGTTTGCCAGTGTTGCATCCCGAGGGTGAAATCTCGTTCACATATGTGAGTGTATAGGACCATACTCCACATACCTTCGGGTATATTGGTGGCACTCCATGCACGTAAAGTATATGAGAATGCTCTCATTAAATGGTTATGCAATAG
This sequence comes from Pinus tabuliformis, assembly GCA_031772625.1. Classification (NCBI taxonomy): domain Eukaryota; kingdom Viridiplantae; phylum Streptophyta; class Pinopsida; order Pinales; family Pinaceae; genus Pinus; species Pinus tabuliformis. Next base: position 866,716,045 of record CM062805.1, read on the forward strand.
ACAACACTACTACAGATTGCATTCACACGTACTATTGCATATATTTTGGAAGTACCCAATAGGTTTCTATCCATCCATAGGTAAATGATTATGTCGCCTTATATATAGTGATACACTGAACACAACATTCAGGGAGATTGGATGCCGTACGTTATGTCCTTGGTTCGCCAAGGTGTATATTGTAGTTCATGATTGCTTGGTAATCCTTTATGCCTAGTTTACGCTCTTTTTGATTTATTTCTTTTTGTGTTAATACAATTTATTGTCCAACGTGGAAGAAAAAATCCCCCTCTGCGTTGTTCGCATAGAATGAAAAATAAGCCTCCTCTTCCTCCATAATCTACTCCTAATTGTCATCCAAGACATAGGAAAATACAAACTACCAAATCAGGAACATTGGGAACTACTTTTGGCTCTCCACCCAATATTGATAAGCCAAAATCATCTGTCCCTTTGAGTTCTGAACCCGAGATTACATCTATTCCTGTTGGTGACACTAACACAATTGAAATAGAAGTGCTTGAAACTTTGTTACCTAAGGTCATTGAATCTAATATCCCTCAGTCAGAATTTTTTTTTCCTGAGGTTATTGAGCCTAAGGATCCTCATCCATCTTTACTTGAGTCTTTGGGACCTTCCTCCTCTCTTCCTTTGTCTTAGACATAACCAATATATGTTGGGCTTCATGGTGAGCCTCTCCCATAAAAACTTATTGGTATTGAAGAGATCCCACAAGAAGAGCCTCATCCTTCTACTCCTATTCATTTGGAAAGAATTTATTTATATCAAAGCAATCCTCTTCCGTCTCTTCAACCACTGACACAATCTCCTTTACCTAATTCTTTGGTCTTCTCCACAAATTTCTCATGGAAATATTCATTGGGTTTGTTAAACATGACTGGAACTGATTCAAACTCCCAGCCTATGTCCACCACTATATTGGTTGAGACATCAAGCATTGTATCCTCATCAATGTTTGTAACATCACTAGAAGCTCATTTATATGGTGGCCCGTCTGTCCCGCTTGACTATCAGTCATTATCTGGTACTTTTTCTAGTGTGGATTCCAGTCCTTGGACCTCTCCCATGTCATCCAATCCAAGAATAATGTCTGGTACTTCTCTTATGAATGCCACATAGTCTACTCCTCTTCCTCTATCTATACGCACAATAGAGCAGCAGAACAACCCTTATATCAGTGGGCAAAGCTACCCTCAACAACCTAAAACGTCGCAGAAAAAAAATTTATAGAGAAAATTCCATGATGACATGTTTGGAGCAGCGAAACCATATAATCTAAAGCTCTGATACCAAATTTTATGAACTAACTCACAAATAGATAGAAAATATATATCAACGAGTTCAAAATTAGCCTCTTCGAGGGGGAAACCTCCTTTACATAACGCAAATGAAAAATTATTAGATGATACAAATGACTAAACCTCCTTTCTATATATAGGAGTCTAAGGGGTCACAATATAATCAAAGCCAACATAACAATAATAATATAAGAGCACAACAATAACAATAGTGGGCTTATATGGGGCACACTAATAACTATATGGGGACAATAGGGGCACAATAATAACAATAAGGGATACAACGAAAATACTAATGGGGGAATCACTAGTATTATAGTTACCTAACATTCCAAGCTAAAGAAGGAGCAAAGTGTGTGAAGGATTCCGGGTAGGCTGCACTCAGTCATATATTTACTTTAAGGAAAAGAATTGTGTTCCTTGTCTCTCTGTTGTTCTAGGTTAGCCACCGACCTAGGGGAGATACTTTTTTTCATAATCGTAAATCCCGTTAGCAAATTGGCGACTCCACTGGGGAACTGCACATTCCCTTGGTGATATCCTTGTCCATTGTGTTTTATTACCTCCTTGACAGACCTTTGTTGTATCATCCAACCAAGAACAGACCTAGGAAGTGATTTCATTAAGCCTTTTTTTGCAAAGTTTGTGCCATAATTCTCTTTCCCAAGCCCAACAAACACCTGTGTCCTTGATTGAGTGTTGCACCTCATCCTGGTTCACTCCGCAACAACGTTTCAATGCACCAGCGCCTCTTCTGCACTAGCGTTGGCCCCTATTTTTGCATGAATTTTTCCTTGGTTCATGAGCTTATGTTTGGTCAACCTACTTCCAACTAGACTTACCTGAGTCTTCAGTGTCTTGTGGTCTCTCTAAAGAATCCATTTTGTTTGATTTTGTGTTGTTATCCTTTAGTAAGAATTCGTTTTGATTTTTCTTTGTTCTTATCACTTGGTTGGTTGCAAACTATTTTCATTTGGTTGTTGGTATCTTGGATGAATTTTTGTTGTAGTCCTCATTTTGAAAAAGTGTAATTGAATCAATAATCAAACATTTACATCTTAGTTTTCTTCATCTTGAAAATTAAGTGTGGTGAAAAGAAAAATTTTGCATCAGCATTTAAGGTTCCTGCATCTCGTTTGCTTCATATTGTGTGTTGCATCTTGATTGTGTCTTTCCTTCCTTAGCTATGGTTTCAATGAAAGAGAAAGGATTTCTATTTTCTCATGCTATATTTGCATTTTAGGATATTCAGGTGACATTCATGGTGAGCCCTAAAACTGAAACATAATCAAAGATAATCAGTAAAATTTATTGAATCAAGCTAAGGAAAATTTATAACATTAACAAAAGCATTTAGAGGTCTAGGCTAGAGACATGTTCCAACATTATTAAACGTAGAAGTTGTTGTTGTTTGCTAGCATTACATCCCGGGGGTGAAATCTCATTCCACATATGTGAGTGTTAGGACTGTACTACACATACCTTCGGGTATATTGGTGGTGCTCCACGCATGTAAAGTAATGGGAACGCTCTCATTACACAGTTATGCATTAGAAAACACTACTATAGACTGCACTCACACGTACCATTTCATATATTTTGGGAGTACCCAATAGGTTTCTATCCATCCATAGGTAACTGAGTCTGTCGCCTTGTATATCATGACACACCAAACACAACATTTAGGGAGATTGGATGACGTACATTAAGCCCTTGGTTCACCAAGGTGTATATTGCAGTTCACGGTTTCTTGGTAATCCTTTATACCTAGATTACCCTCTTTTTGATTTATTTATTTTTGTGTTAATAAAATTTATTTTCCAACGTCGAAGAACAAAATCCCCCTCTATGTCATTTGCATAGAATTCAAAACAAGCCTCCTATTCCTCCAGAAGCTACTCCTAACTGTCGTCCAAGACATAGGAAAATACAAACTACTGAATCAGGAACATTGGGAACTACTTCTGGCTCTCCAGCCAATATTGATAAGCCAAAATCATCTGTCCCTTTGAGTTCTGAATCCGAGATTACATCTATTCCTGTTGGTGACACTGACACAATTGAAATAGAAGTGCTTGAAACTTTATTACCTAAGGTCATTGAATCTGATATCCCTTAGTCAGAAACTTTGTTTCTTGAGGTTATTGAGCCTAAGGATCATCATCCATCTTTACTTGAGTCTTTGGGACCTTCCTCCTCTCTTCCTTTGTCTCAGACAATAACTAATATATGTTGGGCTTGACAGTGTGCCTCTCCCATACAAACTTATAGGTATTGAATTGATCCCACAAGAAGAGCCTCGCCCTTCTAATCCTATTCATTTGGAAGGAATTTATGTATATCAAACCAATCCTCTTCTATCTCTTCAACCACTGACATAATCTCCTTCACCTGATTCTTTGTGCTTACCCACAGATTTCTTGTGGAAATCTTCATTGGGATTGTTAAACATGATTGGAACTACTTCAAAATCCCAGCTTGTGTCCATCACTATGGTTGAGACATCAGGTGTCACATCCTCATCTATGTTTGTAACATCACCAAAAGCTCATGTATATGGTGGCCCACCCATCCCTCCTGACTATCAGTCATTATCTGGTACTTTTTCGGGTGTGGCTTCCAGTCCTTGGACCTCTCCCATGTCATCCAATCTAAGAATAATGTCTGTTACTTCTCTTATGAATGCCACATATTCTACTCCTCTTCCTCCATCTATACCTACAATAGAGCAGTAGACCAACCCTTATATCAGTGGGAAAATCTACCCTCAACAACCTAACCCTCCTTATGTTGGGTACCCTCAATCTAGGTTGTAGTTTCCTCCATCATCCCCTCCTCTCATGGCAGGGGTGAAACCTATTTTTGGTATACCTCAATATGGTAATCTACCGAGTTATAGTCCTCCTTATCCTGGAATGAATTCTAGTGTTTGGTAACCTACTTTACCCATGCAACCTAGTTCATATTGGGATCAATTATTGAATCCTCAAACTGTACTATCTTCATTGCAAATCCTACTTATCCATCAACACCTCAACAAGCTCAAATAAATGTGAGATAGCCTTTACAACCCATCCCAATGGTATCTGGTTCCCCTGAGATCCTGATTCGTCAACCTGTACAAGGTCCCTCACCTTCTCAATCAGTTGTGCAAGGTACTCCTGAAGTTTCGGTAGGTCAAATTATTCAAAATTTGACATAGAATCAATTGAACCTATACTAGGGGGCAATGAAAACCCCTATCGAGCTACAATATGGATCACATCATGTGACTATTCAAGGCCATTAAATCCAAACCCAACCAATCCAACAACTTTATCACCATATTGGGGCTACAAAACAAACCCACTTGAATCATGGTTATCAGAACCCTCCATATCCTAGTAACCAAGTTCCATATTATTAAAACCCTCCTTATCCAAGAATGCAAGTGCCCATTTTCGAGGCCATCCCTTCATATCTACGTCATCAGCCTCCGAACTTTAACGAAAGTTTCCTTTTGTGGCTACTATTGAATTACCGAATTTAACTTAGCTTACTAATGACCCCATTTCTCATTCACCATGGTGGCCAATTATTCCCACTAAGTTTCCTTCTGATATACCAAAGTTCAATGGGAATCCTAGAGAAGACCTGTCGATGCATGTTATGACGAATCATATTTGGTTTCATCCAGTTCACTTAATGATGATTCCATTCAACTCCATCTTTTCCAACTAAATTGTATATTGAATTTACCTAGATTCATGAATTCAACACTTTAGCCAATACCTTCCTCACACATTTCCAGTTTCCCATCAGATATGAAACTGGAACAAAACTATTGACTAACTTCAAAAAACCAGACTCTACTCACATTTCAGATCACATTCATGGGTGGAGGCATTGTCGCTGGTTGGTCAAGACTTATTCTCTTGATTAGTTGTTAGTGGAATGGTTTTTCAAGTCTCTATTAGCTCTGACAACATAAGATGTGGCCAAAGGTGGAGTCGTGATTGAAGAGAAATTTATTTCTCTTGCTCAGTATTTAGATCTAGTTTATACCTAATCGGGCATGCTCTATGATAAGATACCAAATGCTCTGAGGCCTTCGAAAATTGTTCCTCCTCCCCTTGGTAAAGAATCTCATGGTGCCAATGGAGTTATAGTTTCTTCCAGTTTGTAGTCAACGATTAAACCATATGGTATTTCTCTTGATGCTCATGCAAAAAAACCTCCATCTCATCTTCCTGCGGCTTCTTCTTTTGAGATAAATGTCATCTCATCTGATAAAAGAAAGTCTCAACAGTAACATAGAAGATAAACAAACAAATTCATCTTCTGATGAGAAATGAAAGAATTGATACCCATGTTTGATTTGTAGTGAGGATCAATTTACATGTGATTGTATGCACTGTGCTGAAGTGAATGGGTTCCTTAAATCATCCACTTCTCTGGCTGTGCTGCCTGACTCATTTCCCAATCAGGAGACTCATATGGTTGCTGATGAGCCTCATCATTGGGTAATTATATGGGCCTTAATTCAACTCCTAGCTTTGTCAAACCAATTCTTCTCACAACTTATTACATGTTTTGATTATATTTTGTTTGATGTGATGAGTTAAAGTGAGATATTATGCTTAGTGGACTAATATGCATTGAATGTAGGTTTGGAAGAGAAAATCAAGGAATTTTTGCAAGACTAAGGTTTGAAACTTGAATGGGACAAGGGAGAGAGATTGTAGGAGGTGAATCCTCCTCATTTACTCCCTCATTCGAATATTCCTCCATTAATCCCACCAGCTCAGAGTGCAAGTGACCAAGTCATGAAGATTAGAAGGCAGCTGAGCAAGTGATAGAAAAAGAGTTAGTTCATCTCGAGTTGGGAGCCAAGCCTCCCTAAATTTAAGGAAGTCATTGGAGACTTCAGTTGTATAAGTAGAGAGGCCTAGAGCCTCATTAGGATTCAATCTTTTATTGCAAAAACACTAGTTATTTTCGAGCTCCAGACTTGTGGAAGACTTTTGATGTAATTTCCTATTTTGGTAATAAGAATGAGCTTTTTCTTGATCTAGTACTGAGTTAAATCATAGGGCTGAATATTTTGGATTAGGGCCCAATGCTAGCAGCAAAGGCTCCTTCTTCTTGTATTTTTATGCTTAGCTTAGTTTCGTATATTCATGGTTAAACTGTTTTTAGAAGTATTTCTTTGCAAGTAGTGTAGATTTGATTAATTATTTATTAGTTTGATCCCATTTGTGCCTTAGTTTAGTAGCAGGTTAGATGGGATAAAAGAGGCTCCACAAAGCTATCAGTAGGTGTCTTGGCCTCACTTCTTCCTTCTAGGATCATGATTTGAGGAAAAGACCCTTATGCAGCCCAAAAAGATAGATTTCAATTTCTTTCATGATATCTAGAGTTTGTTGTACTTAAACTAGCATTTGATTAGTTTTTCAAAGTAGTATTTCATTGCCATCTCTTCTATCTTAGTTCTTTCAATAGATCTCATCCATGATTCCATTTTATTCAACAATTTCCTCATGCATAAGGTAGACAGTTTGTTCATTACATTATGCTTTTCTATCTCATGAGAATTCTTCTTGTTTACATGACTTTTTGGAAATTACACACGTTTGATGCAGAGCAGGTGCTTCAGAAGTAGACAAATATCTAATAGCAAGCAACAACCTTGCAACTTCATCCACCCATAGGCATTCCTTATTTTCATCAAAACCTTCATCAATTTCATCATTTTACATAGAAATTTCCTCAAGCATTTTGAGCGAATCCAACCATCTCCTAAACTTGGTTTTGCACTCTAAGTGATCCTAGGCCTTTTCTCACTCCATTCCACCCATCAACCACCTTCCCTAAGCCTTCCATCACCTCCAACATCCATCATTTTTCTCATGGCTGTATACTGTAGAAATATAGGGAATCCTATAGGTTTCTAGTACATCATGTAGGTTTTCATGTAGTGGCCTATTTTGAGGCCGAATTGAGGGAAAAACTCTAGAAATCCTCCCAAGGTCACCCAAGGGTCTCCCAAACATTCGAGCCATCCACCAACATCCCTAAACCACCTGCCACATCACCAAAAGAGATTAGCTTGCACACTTGATTTTTCATGAAAAGCATAAAAAGACAAAACAAATTTATTACAATCCTTTACATGAATAATAGTGATTTTTGATGTTTTAGACTTCCATGCTTAGGATAGTAGATTTTTTTTGTTATGTTAATTTAGCATTATTGCAAAGCATAGCTCTTAGTAGTTAATTAGGAAATGGTGTGCCTTAGCATTGGATTTCATTGTTTTTCATTATTGCAGTAGATCAACTCTCTCTTACAGTAGATTTCTATTTCTTTCATCAAGGAACCAAGCCTCTTATTAATCCATAGAAGTCTGGCTTGAAAACCCTAGTGGTCTCTTGCCAGCTGCATAGTGATGAAAGGCAGAACCATCACTTTTACTTGTGTATACGACACTGTCACCTCCAAGTTTGTACGAAACTTGGGTTGATAAAGTAAAGCTGGTAGCCCAAGAGTTGTAGCATTCTTGCTGCAATATTGGTGCTCATCACTTTTTGACACCATTTCCAGGGAGGTGTCTATGTAATATGTGATTACTGATTTCTTTCTTCTATTTCTTGTTTCTACTATTTTTCCATTAGCTTCATTTCTGCAAAAGTAATTTAGTTTTCTTCCTTTTCATTTTGCATTCTTTTCTTTCCTTTCCATTCTGCAAGTTAGCTTTCAATCAAGTAGTTAATCTTTTCATTCAGTTAGTAGTTTTGATTCAGTCTGCAATTTCAGTTCTGTAAGTTAGATTTCAATTCAGCAATTAGTTTTTCATTTAGTCAGTAGTTTTCATTCAATCTGCAATTTCAGTTATGCAAATTACTTCCTAAAGTTTGGAAAAACACAAGACCAAACCAAAAAAATTTCCTTTAATGTCTCGTAGGAATAGGGATAACTTAGGGGAATTTTTGCAAAGTACCCCCACTACATCAAATGTCCAACCTTCCCTCTTCTTTGGTGGCTGTGAACAGGAGGAACCCTTAGGTGAGAAACCAGAAATATTTGAAGAACTTGCTGGGGAAGAAGAAGAAACCATTCCTACCAAGCCAATGGCTGAAAACAAAAATGATAGAGGGAATAGAGAGAGATTTGAGGAAACCAATGGGGACACTATGATGAAAAATATAAGCCCCTATGCCCTTCCTCATTTCCATGTCTTAACCACAGAAGATCTCGAAACTTTCCCATTTGATTTTGTTGTTATATGCCAAACCTATGACTATACAGATGATGAACAAAATTTGAAACTATTTCCATCTAGCCTCAAGGATGCAACTTTGCGCTGATTCATGGGTTTACTTGGGGATAGCATCACAACTTGGGCTTAGATGCAACAGGCCTTCAACAACAAGTATCGAGACTACTGTAGGTCTAAGGATACTAAAGAAGAAATTTTTAGGATGACCTTAGGTAATGATGAATCCCTAAAGGATTATGGAGAAAAATTCTAGCTTAGTTACAAAAGGGCTAGGTGCACACTTGACCATGAGTCACTGAAGTTGGTCTTGCTTAGAGGAGTAAGGGAAGACCTTTTGGATACCCTACACTTGTTAGCAGGAGGAGATATATACCTGTTACCCTATGAGGATATCAAGGCTATCTTTAGAAACCATTCTAGGGCAGCTAGGAAAAAGGGTAGGGGAAGTCAACGTATGTTCAGTACATCCTCTTCCAGTTTATCCATCAAGGGTGAAATTGGAAACATGATGGAATATTTCAAGAGTGAGATGATGCAAACCCTTGTCTTACAAATGGACACTATGCACATTAGGAGAAAGAAGGAGGAAGCAGAGAGAGCCTTGGCCATTTTCTGTCTTAGATGCACTAGGAGGCACCCTAGGAATGAATTTCAATTGAATTCTATTGACATTTTCTCAATCTTTGAAGAAAACCACTCCACAGATTCCCTTCTTTTCCTAGACTCAAAGCTGTATATCGAGGAGCTAAAGGGGTCACTGAGCAGCCCTGCTACATAAACCAAAGGAGACCTCATAGGACTAGGTCATACAAGTAGGGCATGCAAGGGTCATCCCATGCATATTACAACCCCAACCAAACCACATCCATACCTTCTTGGGGACCCCCTACTCATCCTTCCTGGTCTACACCTCCACCTTGGTCCTTTGCATCTCAATATCATTCCCAACTAGCTAGCCAATCATTTCAACCATATGATTTGCCACAACCTCAGTGAAATGCACTACCCCAGGGGTGGAGGCCCCAATACAACAATGTCCCAGCTTTATTTCCTTCACTAGCTACCTAGCCAAATCCGAACCCGAACAATAGATAGGCACATCAAGTATACAATGGAGAGACATCATATCCAACTTATGCTTTGGAGATCTAGGAAATTAACTTGAGATATGGGAGAGTTCTCACAGATAACCAACATCCACCTCCATCTATGGAGGTTGAAGAAGAAATAAAGGAAAGAATTCTTAAATTAAATCCACCCTTTCCTGAGAGATTAACTCAACAACTCCAGCCTACCCTAGAAGAGACTAAACTTCAGGGAGAATTGAAAAACCTGTGTCAAGATTCCACTTCTCCAAGCCATCAAGGATGTACCTATTTAAAACAAGTTGATTAAGGAGGAGTTTTTCAAGCATCCAGGGAGGGATGCCCCTACCATTGATGTCATTGGACAACTGTCTAACTTAATGTTGGGGCAGGTAATCTGTCCAAAGTATTTGGACCCTGGAAGCCCTATAGTAGATGTGCACATCAGCAACACCATTGTCCCAAATAGTTTGATCAATCTTGGGGCTGCCATTAATGTGATGACCAAGGACACCATGCTCAAGCTCAACCTCCAAGGTTTGTTTAGAAAGACCACAACAATCCTGTGACTTTTAGACCACTCCATAGTGACCCCTGAGGGGGTTGTGGAGGATGTGATGGTTTCCATTGACTCTTGGGAGTACCCTGCCGATTTCCTAGTTCTCCAGCCGAAGTTTGATCTTACTAGTTACCCTCTCATCCTTCGGAGGCCCTAGTTGGCTAGTGCCGATGCTTACATCAGCTGTAGAGCTGGGAATATGACAATCAAGAACGGGCATATTTCCAAGCAGTTAGTCCTATACCCTCCTTCTTAGCCATATCTAGAGCATGATTTACCTTTATGGCTGGAAGAGGAGGAAGAAGATGAAGTTTATTCTTCCCAACTGTATACCTTAGAAATAACCATGGGAGGAGGACAACAAGATGAAGATGAGTTGATTGAACACCTACTCCAAAGTCCAACTCCCAGTACATTGTCCCTAGAAGAAGTAGTAAAGGAAACCTGGAACAACCATCCAATTGATCTGTACTTGGCCGATTCGAACCCTCTCCATGCCAAAACCATAGAATTCGGTCCTGAGAGAACTTTGAAAATAAATCCATCTCTTTCTTTTCTCCAAGAGGAGAAGTTGTGAAACATGCTAAAGGAACATTTGGATGCCTTCGCTTGGAGTTACAAAGAAATGAAGGGAGTACACCCCTCAGTGTGTACTCACCACATTTACATCAAAGAAGGTTGCAAGCCAATCCGACAACCCCAAAGGAGGATGAATCCAACTCTTAAAGATATAGTCAAAGAAGAATTGTAAAAATTGCTAGATGCAAGATTCATTTATCATATCTCTGACAGTGAGTGGGTCTCTCCTTTGGTGTTAGTTCCCAAGAAAAATGGTAAGTGGAGGATTTGTGTCGATTACAATAAGCTGAACAAAGCCACAAAGAAGGACCATTTCCCTCTACCTTTCATTGACCAAGTGTTAGATGGCCTGGTAGGGAAAAAGTTTTTCTCTTTCCTAGATGGATTCAACGGGTACAATCAAATCTAGATTAGCCCAGAAGAACAGGATAAAACCACCTTAACTTGTCCTTGGGGTAATTTTGCCTATAGGGTCCTTCATTTTGGCCTATGCAATGCTCCTGCCACTTTCCAGAGAGTAGTCTTGAGTATCTTTTCTGAGTTGGTCCATGATGCGGTAGAAATCCATATGGATGATTTCACACCTTATGGGGGTGATTTTGAGGAGGCTTTGTCCAACTTAGGTAAGGTACTGAAAAAATGCATTGAGATGAACCTGTCTCTCAGTCCTGAGAAATGTGAATTCTTGATGACTGTAGGGGCCATGCTAGGTCATTCAATATCTCAGCAGGGATTGCAGGTCGACCCAAACAAAATAGATATCATCTAAAGGGTCCCACCTCCTAAAAATTAGAGAGATGTCAGAAGTTTCCTAGGGTTAGATGGATACTACTGAAGGTTCATAAAGGACTTCAACAAGTTGGCCTCTCCTTTATTTGGGTTGTTGGCCAAGGAATCTAAGTTTATATGGTCAAAAAGATGTCAAGAGGCCTTGGAGATCTTGAAGAACAAGTTAACCACTGCCCTGATTCTCCGAGGCCCAAATTGGGCCCTTCCTTTTCACATTCATGCTGATGCCTCACACAAAGCCATAGGAGAAGCCCTAGGTTAGATAGATGAAATGTTTCCTTATGCCATTTACTTTATCTATAAAAATCTGTCAAAGGCCAAACTGAACTACACAGTGACTGAAAAGGAGCTCTTGGATGTTGTGCATTCATTGAAAAAATTAAGGCATTATATTACAGGCTATCAAACATTTGTCCATACTGACCATGCTACAATCAAATATTTAATGAATAAACTTGATGTGAATGCTCGTATTATAAGATGGTTACTTTTATTACAACAATTTGATCTAACTATTTGTTGATAAGCTTGGTAAGGAAAATGTTCTTGTAGACTTTTTGTCCAGATTAACTTTGCCTGCAGGTGAACAGGGAATGGTTGATGACCAGTTACCAGATGAGCACTTGTTCAACATTTCAATTCTCTCTCCATGGTTTTCTAACATAGCAAACTATTTGGTATCTGCACAGTTCCCACCGAACTTGTCCTCCAAAGAGAAAAGAAAGATTATAAGGAAGAGTGCGCCCTTCACTTGGATTTGGGGCAATCTCTTCAAGCATGGCCGAGATCAAATCTTGAGAAGGTGTGTTAGGTAGGAGGAAGTCTTTGACATCCTTATGACCTGTCATGATGGGCCTTGTGGATGTCACTTTGCAGCAAAGATGGCAACATTCAAAGTGTTAGAAGTAGGCTATTATTGTCCCACTCTTCATCAGGATGTGAAAATATATACTAGTTAGTGTGATCGGTGCCAAAGGATGGGAAAGCCTACTCCAAGGGATGAAATGCCTCTGCAGCCTTAAGTGACTTTTGAGTCATTTGAAAAGTGGGGCATGGACTTCATTGGACCTATTGACGCTCCTTCCAAGCAAAAACAATACATCATTGTGTGCAATGACTATCTGACTAAGTGGGCTGAAACAAAGGCAGTTAAGGCAGCAACAAAGAATAAGGTAGCTGAGTTCCTAAGGGAGAGTGTATTTTACAAATTTTGGTACCCTAGAGAGCTGCTCATTGATCAAGGCAGTTAGTTTACCTCCAACATGATTGAAGACTTGCTCAACCAGCACAAGATCAAGCATAGGACCTCCACTCCCTATCACCCACAAGCTAATGGGCTAGTGGAGGTGACCAACAGAGCGCTGGAGGGCATATTGACCAAAGTGGTTAACAACAGTAGGAAAGATTGGGCAGATAGACTAGTTGAGGCCACATGGGCCTATAATACCACCTGGAAGACCACCACTTCATTCACACCCTATGAACTAGTCTATGGGAAAAATGTCCTACTGTCCATTGATTTTAATTATAACACATTAAGGATGGCAACCCAACTAGATCTAGATATCAACAGTGCATAAAAAGAGAGATTGCTTCAGTTAAATGGTTTAAATGAGTTCAGAATGAAAGCCCTTCTATACACAGAGGTAACTCAACTTCAAAGGAAGATCTAGCATGATAGAACATCAAGGATAAGCAATTTCAAGAAGGTGATTAGGCCTTGCTATATGATTCCAAATATAAAGACTTTAAGGGCAAGTTAAGGAAAATATGGCTAGGACCTTATGTTATAGAAAAATGTCATGATAATGGTTCAGTGTAGATCAAAACCATAGATGAAGAGGCCATTCCTTTACTTGTTAATGGACACCGATTGAAAGTTTACAAAAGACCATTGTCAAAGCAAGAGTTCGTTGATGGTATCAATAAAACAGTGATGGTGAGGGAGAAAGTTTCAGCTCATGCCTCATCAAATCACTGAGAAAAAAAAATAAGGACTTAGGTGGAAACCTCCATGAGGTGCCTGAGTCCCACTATTGGGTTGAAAACCTCTTGGGGCGGCCCAATGGTGTCAAAAAAAAAAAAGAAAAAAAAGGAAAAAAAATATCCCTGGTGAAAACCTCTCTTAAGGCGCCCAGGGAAAATAGCTAGGATGAAAACCTCTTAGAGGCAGACTAGTTGTTTTCAAAAAAAAAAAAAGGTAGAAAAGAATCATGAAAATTTCTATTTGCAAGTCAGCAAGGAGGATGATCAGAGAACAAAGGAGGATAAAAAAGGGACCAATTTCGCTCACATTTTTATTTTCCTAGTCATTTTCATTCATCACTCCACCATTTATTTCATTTTTTTCACTCCTTTTCTTCAGTTTACAAGGGGACTGTGTTTTCTACAGGATTCCTTGTAAACCTACAAGATCCCTTGAAAACCTACAGGATGATCATGTAGGAATTACAGTGGCTCGGGAATCCTACAGGAAGTGACCCTAGGGCGAGAAAATGACATACCATGTCAAAATAATGACATCCCAGAATCACAGCTTCATTACCATACCCGTCTTCACTTTCATCACCCCTGCATTCACCATAAAAAAAGACAGTTTAAAATATATATATATATATATATATATATATATATATATATATATATATATATATATATATATATATATATATATATATATATATATATATATATATATACATAGTCCTCAAGAGAAAACACAAAGAGAAAAAATGAAACAGAGAGTAGAATGGAGCAACACCTGAGTAATTCTCATTTCTCCACACTCTTAGTCTTCCTCTCAATCCATGTCACCATCCTCAAAATCCCAGTAGAGTGTATGATTAAAATTTCTGAGGGAGAAGCAGCTATAGGACATCCTGTAGCAGCCTATCCCACAGAATAAAAATCATGAGTAGCAGCAAGCTTCTGACATGAATATCCAAGGGCAAAAGGAGCTCCAAAGCAGTAGCAACACCATCATATTCAACACCAGATATCTACACATCAAAGGAATCATCAGAGGAAAATAAAAAGAGGCAGGAGAAATAGCATGCAGCCAACACACAATAAGCACCTCCGGTCTTCAACCACTGCAACAAGTTATTAGCACCATAGGTAAGTATCTCATTTCACTCTCTCATTTTCATAATGTAGTCAAAATATGTAAAGGTTACGAGTAAGTTGGCTTATAAGCGAAAGGTGTCCAATTAAATTGGCCACCTTCATTTAGTCGATGAAGACAAAACAGTTGGTCCTCCACATGTGGCAGCAGTCAAGTCAACAAAAGAGAAGAGAAGGAAAAATATAGTTAAGTCTACGGAGGCATGAACTGGGAATTTATTACAAGGAGAGGGGAATGATGAGGTGTTAGTGGGGACCAACGATCCAAAAATAGAAAACTTACCTCCGCTGCCAGCACACAACCTCACATAACTCAGCCATAAGAGGAATACTCGTTGATCCCCATGCACTCATGCATTCATTTCCTCGAGGCTCACTCTAGCAAAGTCAGTCTCATACCCAGGAAACCTATAGAAGAGGAAATTCCATCTATCTTCTATGTAGGACTTCCTATAGGATTACACAACAACTCCTACATGATTGCACAAGAATCCTACAGGATACAAACAAAGAGTGTACAAGATTAGCCGAGAGGAGTTTCAGAGGGGAAAACATGGGGGTTGGCTATAACAAACACTATGAAGACGTAGGCTCTATAATTATTTCCCTTTTTCAAAGTGAATTGAACAGAAAATGATCCAGGTGCATGTTGGTGGCCACCTGCCAAGTCCACTTGGACCCCCACCATTGTTTTTCTCAGCTTTTTCAGTTTCCTTAATTGTAGCACAACTTACTATTTTTAGTAGTTTTTCAGGTCTTGAACTTCCATAGTCGTTTTAAGGCCCTAAACGACGTTTTGTGGGAAAACGGGGAGCAACATGGGTCCATGGACCGATGTTTCTCTTCCCAAAGTTGTAGTTCACAGATAGATCTTTCTAACAAGATATTTTGCATGTCAAACGAAGATCATATGCCAAAGTTACGACCCTGGGAAGTTGATGTACCAATTTAGCCAAACGGGGCCCACAGTTTGGCGTTTCATCTTCTAGGGTTAGGTTTTTTGATGTTTAGGGTTTTCCATTATTTATCAACAATAAATAGGCCTTCGAGTCTCATTTTAACACAGTTCAGAGGCATGTAGCTGCCACATCTCTTCTCAAAGATAAGCTACCATTGCCCTACCTGGTTTACTTCTATTTCTGTTTGTAAGCATATTTCAGTATTTTACATTAATGAAATGAAGTATTATTTCCGCTACATCTCTGTGTTTATGGTTACCTCTGTAATTTGTTCTGTTCCTGTTTAAATCCGGATTAGTGGTATCAAATGGGTTTGCTTTTGTTTCTCTGTTTTTCTTTGCATGTCCCCAACAAGGTCCGAATATAAGGATTTAGGCTTGAATTGGTCGAACCTTTGCAAGACCAGCCTCGCAAATCCTAATGGACTCCCATGGCAGATGAAAAGAAAGATGAGGGGGTAGGAGATCCTATCAAAATCTTGCTCGAAGAAGCGCTTGAGTGACAAAGGAACGGGATGATGGACAACTTTGCCCATATCCTTCAGCGGCTACCTAGAGGTGATGCATTGGCTTCCAACAGCTCCTCTGGAAATGCCACACCCTTTAAGGTACAAGCTAATTTGGAAATCCCCATCTTCAAGGGTCAAATAGATGCAGATGCCATAGATAAATGGTTAAATCTACTAGAGGGTTATTTTTCTGTTCATGATTTTTCCAGCTGGGAAAAGATTATTTTCGCTCTTCTCAAAGCAACCCCCCATGTCAAGGACTGGTGGGAAACCTACTGCGAGCTAAAGGATGAAAGTACAGGCTCACTATTTTCAGCTGCACCCACTTGGGATTCCTTTATGGAGGACATCAAGGAGTAGTAATACCATGTCGGAAGCTATGAGGATTAATACATAAAGTTGACCATGCTGCAGCAAGGAAGGACCAAGACGTGCCGAAGTTTACCAATATTTTCCATACCCTTCACACAAAGTTGGGTATCAAAGATTCAGAGCAGCATTTGGTACTCAAATATTGCAGCCGCCTGCATAAGTACATCCAAGAAGAAATAGAATTCCTGAACATCCCCTCGCTCGGCACGGCATACAGAAATTCCGTCAAGGTCGAGAAAAAGTTTAAGCAGAAGAAGCGAGACTTTGGATCTATGAATTCGATGTAAGGGAAAGGTGCCCCCAAACTGTAGAACAAAGGACAAAGCCAAGGCAGGATGGCCCAAGACAACCCGCCAAAGCTGCAAGCAAAGAATAGCGCCGTGAAGCCGAAAAAGGACACAGGAAAGTGGTGTGAGTTCCATAAGAGCTCCATTCACAACACAAGTGAGTATTGGGCCAAGCAGTCACTGGTGGCTGAGCTAAAGGTTTTAGAATCAGATGCATGTTCTGAATCTGAGTCAAAACCTAACAAGGGGAATGACAAAGGGAAGCAGATTATCGATGCGGAGCCCAAAGCCACCGTTGCCACCATGAAGATACAGAAGGAGGAACCCGAAGATCTAGAGGATGAGGAGCGTCTCTTCCACTCCTAGATGTGGGTAAAGGGCTCCCCACTACAGTTCATTTTCGACAGCGGGAGCCAAAAGAACCTCATTTCAGCATAGGTCGTGAAGCGGTTGGGCTTACCTACCACAGCACATCCACAACCGTACACCATCGAGTGGCTTCACCAAGGACGAGATCTTCGTGTGAGCCAGTAGTGTCGCCTTCCATACAACATCAAGCCCTTCACGGATGAGGTATTGTGTGACATTGCTCCCCTTGAATTTTGTGATGTATTATTAGGACAAACATACTTATGGAAGCGACATGCTATGTATGAATCAAGACACTGGGCTGTTATTGCTACATTGGGAAATACGTTGTACAGAATACCGAAGGTAGCATCGCTTATTTCCATATCTTTAGTTACTACAAAACAATGTAGTAAGCTCATTTTCAAAACTGGGAAATTTGTTTTCCTAATGATACGCCCTCAAGGAAAGAAGAAGATGGTGGCCATGACGTCCAGATAGGGCCCCTCTACACGAAAACTACAGATGGACAAGGTAGTGGAGGAGTACGAGGAAATCTTCACCTCCCCCACAGGGGTTCCTCTACACTGTCAGGTCAAGCACTCCATCGATCTGACCCCAGGTGCGTTGCTACGCAATGGACCAATCTATTGGTGCTTCGTTCTAGAGAACGATGAAATCAAGAGGCAGATTCAGGAGCTGCTGCAGAAAGGTCACATTCGTTCGAGTTCATCACCTTGTCGGAGCCTGATCATGTTGGTATAAAAGAAGGATGGGACTAAGAGACTCTGTATTGACTATCGGGCGTTGAACAAGATCATTGTCCATAATAGGTACCCGATCCCGTGGATTGATGACCTCTTAGACCAACTAAAGGGGGCAAAATATTTCAGCAAGATCAATCTAAAGTCAAGATATCACCAGGTACCAATCGAACCCTCTGATGTGCGGAAGACTGCCTTCAAAGCCAAGGAGGGCCTTTTTGAATAGTTGGTTATGCCTTTCAGATTGACGAATGCTCCTGTAACCTTCATGAGGCTAATGGATGACATCTTGCAGCCATTCACCAACTCATTTGTAGTAGTATACTTGGATGACATCCTGATCTTCAGCCAGAGTTGGGAAGAGCACCTCCACCACATCTGACAGGTTCTCCAAACATTGTGGCAACACAAGCTATGTGCCAATTAGGAGAAATGCACTTTTGGCATGACCTAGTTTCAGTATCTGGGATACATTATTGATGAATAGGGGGTGCATGTGGATCCAACCAAGATCCAATTCATTTGGGATTGGCCATCTCGAACCACTCTAACAAAGCTCCAAGGCTTTCTAGGTCTTGCCAACTTCTACTGCAGGTTCATGTTGGGGTTTTCTCATATCACTTGGCCCTTGAGTCAAGTCACCAAGGGAGGAGTGAAAGCGAAATTCTTTTGGTCTGAATCTTAATAGAAGGCATTCAAAAAGTTCAAATATCACCTTTGCACGGCACTAGTGCTCGTGTTACCAGATTTGCAACAACCATTTGAGGTCGAGACAGATGCCTCTGACTATGCTATTGGGGCAGTCCTTACTCAACACGGGCATCCAGTGGCATATCACAGTGAGACACTTTCAGACACAGTCCAGAAGTATCCCACTTATGACAAAGAGATGTATTCCATTGTGCAGGCCTGCCAACAATGGAAGCATTATATTTTGGGGAAGGAAACGGTCATCCACACAGACCACTAACTCTTGCAGTTCATATAGACCCAAGGGAAATTGTAGAATGATCGCCATCAGAAGTCATATACATACTTGAAACCGTTCCATTTGAATATCAAGTATAAGAAGGGCAGCACCAATAATATTGTAGATTGCCTCAGTCGACCATCGATCATGGCGTTAACCACCGTGCTCAACTCTTGTGGGCATGAGACTTCTAATTGGCCACTTTTGTACAAAAGTGACCTAGAATTTAGCCACACATACTGACAGCCTTGGAGGGTCGGCATGTTCCAGATTTTCACCTCCAGGATGCCCTGTTATGCCACCTCGATCACCTTTGTGTTCCTTCAAGTGAGCATGCCAAGATGATTTGGGAAGCACACTACAGTCGGGCTGCTGGGCATTTTGGGGTCGAGAAAACAGTGGCAGTATTGTAAAAGTATTTCTATTGGCCGAATCTTTCATAGGATGTCGGGAAGTACATCAGATCATGCACTGCCTGTGCCATTGCCAAACCGACCATCAAGAAGCAAGGCCTCAATACCTCGCTACCTACCCCTAGTCGACCTTGGGAATCCATCTCCATGGATTACATGTTAGGCCTTCCTTTCACTAAGCATGGAAACAACTGTGCTTTTGTGGTCGTCGACAGGTTCTCAAAGATGGCCATTATAGTGGCTTGCAAGAAGAATACCATAGCAGAAGCCACCGCTAAACTCTTCTTTGAATGAGTTTGGGTGCACTTTGGGATCCCACAGTCTATCATCTCAGATCGGGACAGTCGGTTCCTTAGTACATTTTGGTCCAGTCTCTGGTTGATGTTGGACACCAAACTCACTAAGTCCACAACCTTCCATCCTCAAACTAATGGCCAGACAGAGGCTGTCAACATGATGATTGTACACATTCTATGCATGTATAACTCAAAGCATCCATGCACATGGGATGAGAGCCTCCCCTATGTTCAGCACAACTACAACCGAGCTCTTCATAGCTCGACTGGACACAACCCTTTTCAGGTGGGTTTGGGATTCCAGCCACTATGTCCCATTGATGTGGCCATGCCATTTGCAGCTACTTACACAGATTCAGCTCATGTCCAGTCCGAAACAGATAAGGCAACTAGCTTCATTAAGCACATCCAACGTATTTCCTAGCAGGTCCATGACATTCTGGAGAAATCAAATGCCAAGTACAAGCGATCAACATCAGGTGCCACACAAGTTTCAGGTGGGCGACAAAGTCTGGTTGCATTTGCAAAAGGAATACCTTACCAGAGCCTATTGGAAACTGAGACTACTCCAATATGGTCCTTACACCATTACCAAGGCTGTGGGAGACAATGCATTTGAGCTTAGCATTCCCCCATTCCTTGGACTACACCCAGTGTTCAATGTGGACCACCTTCAGCCATACTTTCCACCATTACTAGACACATCTGACATCACAGAACAGCTCACACCCACATAATTAAATCAAAATTGCCTGGAACAAGCTGCAACTAAATGGATCATGGACACACAGATGAAGCACACTCACCAATAGAATATCCAACTGTATTGAGTCGTCAAAGAAGGCAAACTCCTTCACTAGGGCAAGTGGCTCACCAAGGACCAAGTTCAGCAGAAGTTTCCTCATCTCATGGAGGAAATCAACACAATGGGGACCATTGCTTCCTAAGGGGGGAGGAATCATCTAGGTGGATGTTGGTGGCCACCTTCCAAGTCCACTTGGACCCCCACCATTGTTTCTTTCAGCTTTTTCAGTTTCCTTAATTGTAGCACAACTTACTATTTTTAGCAGTTTTTCAGGTCCTGAACTTCCGGAGCCATTTTGAGGCCCTAAACGACGTTTTTTGGGAAACCTGGGAGCGACATGGATCCATGGATTGATGTTTCTCTTGCTAAAGTTGTAGTTCTCAGATATATATTTCTAACAAGATATTGTGCGCGTCAAACAAAGATCATATGCCAAAGTTATGACCTCGGGAAGTTGATGTACCAATTTACCCAAAGGGGGCCCACAGTTTGGCGTTTCATCTTCTAGGGTTAGGTTTTTGGATATTTAGGGTTTTCCATTATTTCTCAACAATAAATAAGCCTTCAAGCCTCATTTTAACACAGTTCAGAGGCATGTAGCTACCACATCTCTTCTGAGAGATAAGCTACCATCGCCCTAGCTGGTTTATTTCTATTTCTGTTTGTAAGCATATTTCAATATTTTAAATTAATGAAATGAAGTATTATTTCCACTACATCTCTGTGTTTATGGTTATCTCTGTAATTTTTTTCATTCCTGTTTAAATTTGGATCAGAAAATCCCCGAGTAGTGAGTGAATTTGGCAGCTGTTTAAGGGAATTGTCTCCACAGTTCTTTCAATTATTTACTTCTGCATTCAAAAAAATTGTGTCACCCATCTCAGCTCCTCCAAATTCACCAACAAAATGATAGGGGGTTTAATAGAAGGGATCCCATTAATACTATGAGAATCCACCAACACCCTTAGTTGTTAAAAATCTTCACAAGGCATAATTGGATGGGGTATTTTGAAAAGTTAAGAGGGTATGATGATGAAGTGGCTCAAGATTTTTCTCTCTCCATCATTCCATTGATCAGAATTGATGCCACTGTTGTGGTGAGAGGTCTCTCTATAGAGCTCACTCATGAACTCATAAGCATAATTACCACACTTCCCCTAGGAGTGCCTTGGAGAAAGGAAGACAAGGGAGATGGCCAGATTTCCAAGAAGAAGTTCTTTTTAGAGGGAGAAGAGCCCATTGAGGACAAAAATGGAGTAAGGAGAGCAAGCCTACCATACCCCTTGAATGAGGTGAACTACCACCTTATCAAATATGTATCATGTGAGGGTAGGTATAGTGTGGTTTATGGGCATCACTTTAGGATTCTTGAAGAATTGAGGTTTAGAGTAGAAACACCTCCTCACCACAGGCTCATCATACCATACTTCCTTCTGCAATCACTGATAGACACATCATGTGGAGGGCATCTTATATGATGATAAGGTAGGGGAAACCCCAAACTGCAACCAAAATTCCCATTGTAATTGAGGACTCACCTAAACAACAGGAGAAAATGCCTCCTCCTAAGTCTCCTATCACCTATTTGAGAAGGCCTATAACTAGATCCACCTCATCCAAAGGAAAAGAAATCCTACAGTATACACAGTAGGACCTACATGAAGTAGAACCTCTCTTACATGAGACTCAAAAATTGGATAAGGAGGGAAGCCTACAATGATAAACTAAAGAATAAAACCCAGAGCTAAGGGAACCTAGCCCCCAACCTAACCTTGACTACTACTACATATTTATTGAAGGGGGCAGGGTCATTCCACAAAAATTTGCTATTCCATTATTCTTTGAGCTTGAGAAGGAGAGAGCCAAAACTCATAGATAGATGCAAATTGCCAAGTCCAAGGGGGTTGGGGACATTAGTCAAATGGAGGAGAAGCTCAAGGATATGGGAAGAGAACTAAGTAGCTTGAGGGACAGAGAGGCCATAATGAGAAATCAGTTAGAGACAGAAAATGCATGGTTGAAAGGATCACTGCGAGAAAGAGAGAACTAATTGGCATGTATGGCCAATCTCTCTTTGGAAGCAATCCAGTGCAGGATGACAGCTAAATACTATGCCCTATACCTTAAGGAACAGTGGATAAAGTTCCAAATAAAGACCCTAGCATAGATAGGCACTGTGCCATTTCATGATTATAGACAGTTCATTGATCGTTTTGATCAAAATACATTGGAAGACAGGGCCAAGATGTTTGATTTTTATTTGCATAACATGGCCTTAACAGACATGAATTTATGGGACCCTAATGCCAAGCTAGGGTATTTACAGTTGATGTATTTGGCATCATGGATGAACCATGAGGAAGCAAGGGATGCGAAAATGAAGAAGATATTGGCAAGAGAACAAACATAGCCTCTTATGATTAGAGTTGAGCAGTCCAATCCAATGGCCCTCATCAGTACACATAATTTAATTGAAAATTATCCTTAGCTTGCACCTAGGTATCTTGCTACCCAAGAGCAAGCAATTTCACATTTTGAGGACATGTTCAGGTTGTTAGGGGATGAAAACATGCAAGCTTTCCTGAGGAGATGGAACACATTGCCATACAATTTAAAGATAAGAGAGTACCACTCTCCTCAAAGAATGAGAGAAGCATTGAATAGGACGCCATGTACAAGCAATCTATGCAAAGGCTCAAAGTCAATTGGATTGGCTTGGGACTCAGTACACCACTGCTATTAGGAATGCTAGAAGGAAGGAAGGAAGAATAAGAAAGGAGGCAGTGGCATGAGGTAGAAAAGAAATCAAGTTTCTATGAACAAGAAGAGGAAACCACAGCAGAGGCATGGGATGTGAGGGAGGCCACTAGAGATATGAAAGACATGGATATTGATTGTGTTGCTTAGAGGATGAGCAACACTTTTAGTAGGTAGTGATGATAAGCCTCATCATTGGGTAATTATATGGGTCTTAATTCACCACCTAGCTCAGTCAAACCAATTCTTCTCACAACTTATTACATGTTTTGATTATATTTTGTTTGATGAGATGAGTTAAAGTGAGATATTATGCCTAGTGGACTAATATGCATTGAATGCAGGTTTGGAAGAGAAAATCAAGGAATTTTGGCAAGACTAAGGTTTGAAATTCAAATGAGACAAGGTAGAGAGATTGTAGGAGGTAAATCCTCCTCATTTACTCCTCCCCCATTCGAATATTCCTCCATTAATCCCACCAGCTTGGAGTGCAAGAAACCAAGTCATGAAGATTAGAAGGCAACCAAGCAAGTGATAGACAAAGAGTTAGCTCATCTCAAGTTTGGGAGCCGAGCCTCACTAAATTTAAGGAATTCGTTGGAGACTTTAGTTGTATAACTAGAGAGGCCTAGAGCCTCATTAGGATTCGAATTTTTATGGCAAAAACACTAGTTATTTTCGAGCTCCAGACTTGTGGAAGACTTTTGATCTAATTTCCTATTTTAGTAATAAGAATGAGCTCTTCTTGATCTAGTATTGAGTTAACTTAGAGGGCTGAAGCACTTGGGTTAGGGCCCAACCCTTGCAGAAAAGGATCCTCTTCTTGCATCTTTATGCTTAGCTTACTTTCATAGATTCATGGTTAAACTTTTTTTAGAAGTATTTCATTACAAGTAGTGTATATTTGATTAATTGTTTATTAGTTTTCTCCTATTTGTGCCTTACTTCAGTAGTATGTTAGAAGGGATAAAAGAGGCTCCACAAAGTTGTTAGTAGGTGTCTTGGCCTCACCTCTTCCTTCTGGGATCATGATTTTTAGAAAATACCCTTATGCAGCCCAAAAAAATAGATTTTCATTTCTTTCATGATATTTAGAGTTTGTTGTACTTAAACTAGCATTTGATCATTTTTGTAAAGTAGGATTTTATTTCCATCTCTTCTATCTTCATTCTTGTAGTAGATCTAATGCATGATTATGTTTTATTCAGTAATTTCTTCATGCATAAGGTAGACAATTAGTTCATTACATTTTGCTTTTCTAGCTCATGAGAATTCTTCTTGTTTACATGAATTTTTGGAAATTACACATGTTTGATGTAGAGTAGGTGCTTCATAAGTAGACAGAGATCTCATAGCAAGCAACCACCTTCCAACTTCATCCACGCATAGGCATTCCTTGTTTTCATCAAAACCTTCACCAATTTCATCATTTTACATAGAAATTTCCTCAAGCATTTTGAGCAAATCCAACCATCTCCTAAACTTGGTTTTGGGCTCTAAGTGATCTTAGGCCTTTGTTCACTCCATTCCACTGATAAACCACCTTCCCTAAGCCTTCAATCACCTCCAATATCCATCCTTTTGCTCACGGCTGTATCCTGTAGAAATACAGGGAATCTTGTAGGTTTCTAGTACATCCTGTAGGTTTTCCTTTAGTGGTCTGTTTTGAGGCCGAATTGAGGGACAACCTCTAGAAAGCATCCCAAGGTCACCCAAGGGTCTCCCAAACTTTCCAGCCATCCACCAACATCCCTAAACCACCTACCATATCACCAAAAGAGATTAGCTTGCACATTTGATTTGCCATGAAAAGCATAAAAAGACAAAACAGATTTATTATAGTCCTTTACATGCATAATAGTGATGTTTGATGTTTTTAACTTCCATGCTTAGGACAATAGCATTTTTTTCATGTTAATTTAGCATTATTATAAAGCATAGCTCTTAGTAGTTAATTAGGAAATGGTGTGCCTTAGCATTGAATTTAATTCTTTTTTCAGTATTGTAGTAGATCAACATCACTTTTACTTGTGTATACAACACTGTCACCTCCAAGTTTGTACGAAGCCCGGGTTGATAAAATAACGCTGGTAGCCCATTAGTTTCCAAGGATGCTTCTTCCTCTAACACGATTTTTATTCTTTACTCCTGAAAGTTGAAATACGATGTCATGGTGGCCACTCGGAATAAGGACTATGGTAATGCAAATCCACTTAATGGTGAGGCTACTGATTAACCTACAAGTTTGGCACCACCTTCATCTAATCTTATTCCACCTTCGGTTCCAACGAAATTTGCTATCAGGCCTTCGAATGGTGTTATCCATAAGTCTTATTTCAACCGTCTTTCAAGAATAGCTGAAAATTACAATGTAGTTGAAGACTTGGCTCAATCCCCCTTGGCTATGTCAACTCTTGAGGTGTTGCAAAACTACCCCACCCAAAATAAGGCCTTATTTTCAGCTATCAAATGTGTGGATCCATCGGATTACAACCTAGTTTTTTTCTCTCATGAAAACTATACCCATCGAATTTTGGCTTAGTTAGTTTTAAGATCTAGGTCATTCTTCATGGTAAGAACATTCATCATTCTATTGTGGATGAGGGAGAATTGACTTGCATCATGTCTTTGTCTTGTTGGAAGGCGAATAGTTCACCCCAACTAAGTCAATCAACCACCACATTAAAAGCCTTTTATGGAAGGACATATAAACCTTGTGGGATTTTGAATTCCCTCGAAGTGGAATTAGGGGGAAAAGCCGTCTCAGTTGAAGTAGAAGTTATTAACGAACCTTTAGATTATAATATTATACTAGGACTTACATGGGTTTATGCTATGGCTACCATCGCTTTGACTTACTTATGAATGATTTCCTTTCCTCATAAAGGTGGGATTGTGGCCATAGATCAACTCACCTCTGTCACCTCTAATTCCAATGTTACCGGAAGTGTCCCTCTAATAGGGGAAGCCCTACATTCCTATCACCATGTTGGACTTGGTTTATTGAAGGATTTATTGCTTATGGGAATTCCCCCCCCCCCCCCCCCCCTAGCTCCTCCACTTTGGTTGCTTATATCAACATGATATCATCATCTACGATTCTGGCCGATCCATGGATTGTCCCTGATGAAGCTAGCATCAAATTTTTTGGCAACCAAATGCCGCTTAGCCCTGTTGAGAAATATTACAATCCATCTTCTCGGCTTGTGCAACCCATAATTTTTCTTCGATCAATTACATAAATCAATTAATGGATTATGGCATCCCTTTTATCCTTTCTTGCATACATTCTCTACCCATGAAATCATAATGGAGATCATGATGTTAAATGTTGCACAGTGGGATGAACATCATCATCGTTCCTCCTTCCTAGATACCATTGAAGATAATCTGAGTGGTGTATACCTACCTAATTTTATCGAACCCTTTATGAATTCCATTTCCATTCATGAGATCGACTCTAAAAATAAACTTTGGAATATCAAAGAAACCATTCCTCTTGATATTTCAATGAAACCAGGAATAGTCAAAGATTTATACACGAGAGTATCTTGTACTTCATTTGAATTCAAGATTTAACAAGCCCTTTTTGTGAATTTAGAGATGTATTTTCCTGGACATACGAGGAAATTCCAGGTATTGACCCAAACATCGTAGTGCATGAAATCAAGACGTATCCTGATGCCAAATCCATCTGGTAGTGCCTTCGTCTGGTCCATCCCAAGAAGGCTGGTGGGATAAAATATGAAATCAAAAAGCTTCTTCAGGCTAGTTTCATATACCCCATTCCTTTAACTAATTGGGTATTGAACACTGTCCCTGCCATGAGGAAACATGGCACAATTCGAGTATGTGTTGATTATCGGGATATAAATCGAGCTTATCCAAATGACAACTACCCGACCTTTTTTATCGACCAGATTGTTAATGATTGCGCTGGATACGGGATTTATTCATTTATGGATGGATTCTCGAGCTATAATCAAATCAAATTTCTCATGACAGACCAACCTAAAATCACATTTATTTTTACATGGGGTACTTTTACTTATAGAAATCTCCCCTTCGGTTTAAAGAACACAGGGGCCATGTTTCAATGGGTGATGGACTACGCTTTCCATGAAATCAAGCATATTGTGCAACCCTATCTGGAGGATCTCCCTACTCACTCGAAGTATCGGGCTGATCACCTCATGCATTTACGGACCATTTTTCTCCATTGTAGACATTATAATATTTGACTTAACGTGCACAAATGTGTGCTCTATTTTGGTTCTGTTCGAATCCTTGGTTTTGTTATTTCAAAACAAGAATTCATATTGATCCTTTAAAATTTTAGGCAATCATTGAATTGCCCGTGCCTTCCACTATTGTTTAATTACAAATAATACAAGGGAAAGCCAACTTCCTGAGGAGGTTCATTCCTAACTATGTTGAACTGACCAAAGGATTTACTCGCTTACCTAAATATGGGATTCACTTCCATTTGTATGACACTACACATAAGGTGTTTGATGCTTTGAAAGATGTACTAGTTCAGACATTTCTTTTATATCCTCCCTACTATCATCGCGATTATTTCCTATACCTTGCTACCACCATCTCTACAATAGATATGGTGTTGGTCCAAGAAGACAATATGGGGACCGAACATCCCATTTATTTTCTGATTCAAAACCCCAACAATACTAAGATCCGGTATACTCATGTGGAAAAGTTAGCTTTGGTGATCGTTCAAGTAGTCCAGATATTTCTCCATTACATTTTGGTTCGAAAAACTACGGTCATTTCAGATTGTAACCCTATGACATAAATATTGTCACGTCAATTTCTGGGGGGGAAATACTCTAAGTGGATCGATATTCTCCAACAGTTAAACTTGAAATTCATCAGATACAAGTTGAAGAAATCCTTATTTTTTGCCAAGCTAATGTGTGATATCCCTCCCCTTGATGCTGAATCTAAATCTGAAGGTTCCTTCTAAGATGAGTCATTTTTCTTGATCTCATCATTTGACCCATGTTATGGATATTTTCTCATCTATATCTAGACCTAGACTTTCCATCCTAATATCTCTCACTCAGAGCAATGACTTATTTAGTACCAATCCCGAAAGTATGTGATTATTGACGACACCCTTTACCCTCATGGTATCGATATGATTTTATGGAGGTACCTCACTCTTGAGGAGGCTAAGAAAGTCTTGAATGAACGCCACTCTGGGGCATGCAGTGTCCATTTATCTGTTATGTTATCATGCAAAAAATCTTATCCAGTGGTTACTTTTAGCCCACCATTTTCTGCGACTATATCCTCGTAGTCCAGAAATGTCACGTATGACAAATCTATGATCGAAAATTTTGTGCTCCGCCTACTCTATTGCATCCCATTGTTTCTGTTCGTCCCTTTGTGAAACAGGACATTGATTTTATGACATGTAACCCTCACTCGGCCTGGGGGCATGGCTACATAATTGTTGTTGTTGACTAATTTACTAAGTGGGCATGGCTCCATGAAAATGCATCTTTCTTCAATAATGTTGTTAGAGGTGTTGCTATTCTCCCATAATTCTCAACAAACGTGCATTAATACCCTATCAATTTGAGAAATCACTAACAAATGCTTTATAGATGTGGGAATTTTCCATTCCTTAATGGATTTAATTTGTCTAGGGTCTACCTTAACACCTTCATGAGATACAATATGACCCACATATTCCACCTCTTGTACTCTAAAGAAACATTTGGAGCTTTTTTCATATAATTGTTTCTCCTCCAATAGTTTGAGCACCCTGTCAACATGTTGAACACAATCCTTCCAAGACTTGCTATAGATTAGTATATCATCAAAATATAATAACACAATTTTTCTAAGGAAGGGTTTGAAAATGGAATTCATCAAACCTTGAGATGTAGAAGGTGCATTGGTAAGGCCAAAAGGCATGACCAAAAATTCATAATGACCCTCATGAGTTCTAAATGTTGTTTTAAGAATGTATTGAGTCTTCATTCGGATTTGATGATATCCTGAACAATGATCCAACATGGTGAAGTAAATTGATCCAATAATTAATCAATAACAGGAATACTACTGGAGTAGAGAAACAACCTTGACTAGGTTGAATTATACCAGCCTCTAGCATTTTTGCAACCATACATTCAATTTCATTCTTTTCGGCATAGGGATATCAGTAAGGCCTGATGTTTGGAGGAACATTTCTTGGAATCAAATGAATAGCATGATCAAGATCAAAAATACGTGGGAGGCCTTTAGGAGTATCAAATACCTTGGAATGATTGTCGAAGACTTTTTGGAGATCTAGAGAAATAGATGATTTCGATGTGAGAACCTCTAGTGAACATAATTGTGCAATTATGCCTCTTTGTTATTTCTTTAGAAGCTTTGTCATTCCGTTAGAGCTAATTATCTCTCCCAGTTTCCCTACGATAACTCTTAATTCAACTTCCTTACCTTCCAAACAAAATTTCATGAAAAGTTCTTGAAAATTAAAAGCTATTATACCCAAGGATTGTAGCCATTGGACTCCTAGTACAACATCAGTACCACCCATTTGAATGGAAAGCGTCAAGCTATTCAATACATATTCTCCCATGCATAGCTTGATATTATGGAAATTTCTAGAGAAATTTATGGTTCCTCCACTTGAAACCATCACTCGACACTTTGGTGCTAGATATAGGAAGCAATTCAATTCCTTGGCTATCTTACAATGAATAAAATCATGGGTACTTCCCGAACCAATCAACACTATTACAATTTTCTTCTTGATATGTCCTTCTATCTTGATAGTTTGAGGACTGGTATTTCCATCCAATGCATTACAAGATATGATTAGAGTCATTTCTTCTTTCACTAGGGTTTGTTCCTGGTGCATATCCTCTTCTTTTGACGTTTCTTGTTCCTTTTCTTCCTCCTCTTCACAATCTATGTAAAATAATTTCTTTTCAGCACACTTATGACCTTTATGGTATTTGCTATCACAACTGTAACAAAGCCCTTTTGCTATTTTTTCTTCCAATTGTTGTGGAAGGCTAGGGGCAACAACACTTCCATCTTTATAGTTGTGAGTGGTAGGCTTCCTGGTTGCCATAGTTTTTCTTGCCAACTTGAATGCCTTCTCCAATGAATTAGGTTCCCAAAGGCGAACCTCATGTTGGATGTTATCCTTAAAATTTCCTATGAACACATCAATCCTATGCTCCTTTGAAATATCTTTTACCCTTATATTCAATTTTTGGAAGTCCTCAATGTGATCCATCATTGAACCCTTTTGGTTTGAGATTTATCAATTGGCTAAAAAAGGTGTTGCTTTTTGTATCCTCATAATGTGTTATCATTTCTTTTGTAAAAATTGGTCAAGTGACAATTTTTTTAAGAGAGAAAAGTCATCGATACCATACAAGCTGATTTGGTTCCAAATATAAAGTTGCAATGCGTACCTTTTGTGTTTTTTTCACATTATGGAGATCGAAATATTGCTCCATCTGTAGTATCCATGTTACGAGATCCTTGCCATCAAACTTTATCACATCGATCTTTGGAACATGTTGGGTCTTCATTCCAATGTTAGATTCTATGAAATCATGATTAAAATTTCTTTTGTTCTCATCATGAGTTTCCTTTACTACCCTTTCACCATTAGTAAACATTTATTGTAGAAACGTTGTCAAATCTATCTTCAAATCTTCCATTTTTCCTTCCATATTAGCTTCCATGTCATTCATCTTAACTTCCAAACCATCCATCTTAGCTTCCATGTCATTCATATTAGCTTCCATGCCTTTCTTTAAACCATCCATCTTATCTTCCATGCCATCCATCTTATCTTCCACGCCATCCATCTTAGCTTCCATGCCTTTCTTTAAACCATGCATATTAGCTGCCACACCTTTCTTTAAATCATCCGTCTTATCTTTTGTTACTTTTTGTGAAAGTGAATTTTTTTGCACCTGGTGTCGTAATTTTGATATATCATGTTGCTTACTAGGTGTTTCCGTTTTTGTTCTTCGGGGCATCAATTAATGATAATTATGCTTCACTATACCCTTTGAATTCCTTCAAACTAATTTTTCAAACCAAACTGATGCAAAATTTTAAAAAAACTACACACCTTTTCTCACTTTGTAGGAGCTCAATGTTGAATTTGATGTATCTTTGAAATTTTCGTTCTCCGAGATCTGAAATTGCGAATTTTGGTAGCCCTTTGATTCCTCTTTCCAATGCCACTAGTCTGATCGATATTGGATTCTCCAAGAAAGAGTTATGCCCAATCTCCCAAGATGGCCTGATTATACAATCTTTCAGTAGAGCGAACTTGTACAAAGTGCCACGTGTCACTCTTTCAACCTTCGGACCTGAACATGATGTAAAATAATCTACAATCTATCGTCTTTCTATAACTTCTTACGTAATTTCAATCCGATAGTCAGAGAGAAAGTTATGACAATTTTCTCAAGGTCACTTGTTTGGGATGTAATTTGGGAGCCTACACAAACCCTAACTTTCTTAGATCATATCTCTGAAAATATAGCGAGAAAAGATCTAAAATTCAGACTCGAGGATCATCTATATTTCAACTCAAATGTTTTCTTTTTAGATTTTGCAACATCACTAAACAAAACGTTATAGCGAAAATTCCACGATGACCTTTTTGGAGTAGTGAAATCTTATAATCCAAAGCTCTAATAGAAAATGTTATGAACTAGCTCACAAATAGATAGAAAATTTAGATCAACGACTTCAAAATCAGCCTCTTCGAGGGAGAAAGCTCCTTTACATTACACAAATGAACAATTCTTGGATGACATAAATGACTAAACCTCCTTTTTATATATAAGAGTCTAAGGGGTCACAATATAATCAAAGATGAAATAAAAATAATAATATAAGAGCACAACAATAACTATAGTGGTCTTCTATGGGGCACACTAATAACTATATGGGGACAATAGGGGCAAAAAAATAAAAATAAGGGCTACAACAAAAATAGTAATGGGGGAATCACTAGTATTATAGGGACCTAACATTCCAAGCTAAAGAAGGAGTGAAGTGCATGAAGGATTTCGGGTAGGCCTCACTCCGTCATATACTTACTTTAAGGGAAATAATTGTGTTTCTTGTCTCTGTGTTGTTCTAGGTTAGCCACTGACCTAAGGGAGATACTTTAGTCAGTGATCGTAAATCCTGTATAACAAATTGGAAACTCCAGTGGGAACTGTGCATTCCCTTGGTGATATCCTTGTCCATTATGTTTTATTACCTCCCTGAGAGACCTTTGTTGTATCATCCAACCAACAATAGATCTAGGAAGTGATTTCATTAAGCCTTTCTTGCAAATTTTGTGCTATAATTCTCTTTCCCAAGCCCAACGTAGCCCTTTTTCCCTTGACAAAGTGTTTCACCTCACCCTCATTCACTCTAGAACAATGTTGCAACGCGCTGGTGCCTCTTCTGCACTAGCGTTGTCCCCTATTTTTCCATGAATTTTGCCTTGGTTAATGAACCCTTGTTTGGTCTGGCTACTTCCAACTGAACTTACCTGAGTCTTCAATGTCTTATGGGCTCTCTAAAGCATCCATTTGGTTTGATTTTGTGTTGTTTTCCTTTAGTAAGAATTGGTTTTTATTTTTCTTTATTCT
Source organism: Pinus tabuliformis (assembly GCA_031772625.1). Classification (NCBI taxonomy): domain Eukaryota; kingdom Viridiplantae; phylum Streptophyta; class Pinopsida; order Pinales; family Pinaceae; genus Pinus; species Pinus tabuliformis. The sequence continues at coordinate 866,748,895 of CM062805.1, forward strand.
TATCACTTGGTCCGTTGCAAACTATTTTCATTTGTTTGCTGGTATCTTGGATGAATTTTTGTTCTAGTCCTCATTTTGAAAAAGTGTAATTGAATCAGCAATTGAACATTTACATCTTAGTTTTCTTCATCCTAAAAATCAAGTGTGGTGAAAATAAAAATTTTGCATTGACATTTAGGGTTTTGCATGTGCATTAGGATAGGAATAGTTTCATCAGAAAGGAAATTGCATCTTTCATCTTGTTTGCTTCATCTTGTGTGCCGCATCTTGATTGTTTCTTGCATTCCTTAGCTATATTTTCATTGAAAGAGAAAGGATTTCTATTTTCTCATGCTAGATTTTCATTTTAGGATATTCAGATGACATTCATGGTGAGCCCTAAAATTGAAACATAATCAAAGATATACAGAAAAATTTATTGAATCAACCTAAGGAGCATTTATAACATTAACACAAACATTTAGAGGTCTAGGCTAGAGACGTGTTCCAACATCGTTAAACGTAGAAGTTGTTGTTGCTTTCCAGCATTGCATCTTGGGGTTGAAATCCCGTTCCACATATGTGAGTGTATAGGCCCGTACTCCACATACCTTTGGGAATATTGGTGGCGCTCCATGCACATAAAGTATATGGGAACACTCTCATTAAACTATTATGCATTAGACAACACTATTATGGACTGCACTCACACGTACTGTTTCATATATTTTGGGAGTCCCCAATAGGTTTCTATCCATCCATAGGTAACCAAGTCTGTCACATTGTATATCGTGAAACACCGAACACAACATTCAGGGAGATTGGATGCCATACATTAATTCCTTGGTTCGCCAAGGTGTATATTGCAGTTCACGATTGCTTGGTAATCCTTTATGCCTAGATTACCCTCTTTTTGATTTATTTCTTTTTGTGTTAATAAAATTTATTGTCCAACGTGGAAGAAAAAAATCCCCCTCCACGTCATTTGCATAGAATTAAAAGTAAGCCTCCTCTTCCTCCAGAAGCTACTCCTAACTATCGTCCAAGATATCGGAAAATACAAACTATCGAATCAGGAACATTGGGAACTACTTCTAGCCCTCCACCTGATATTGATAAGCTAAAATTATCTGTCCCTTTGAGTTTCAAACCCGATATTACATCTATTCTTATTGGTGACACTAACACAATTGAAATAGAAGTCCTTGAAACTTTGTTACCTAAGGTCATTTAATCTGATATCCCTGAGTCAGAAAATTGAACCTAAGGATCCTCATCCATCTTTACCTCAGTCTTTGGGACCTTCCTCCTCTCTTCATTTGTCTCAGACATAACCAATATATGTTGGGCTTCACGGTGAGCCTCTCCCATACAAACTTATTGGTATTGAAGAGATCCCACAAGAAGAGCCTCATCCTTCTACTCCTATTCATTTGGAAGGAATTTAGTTATATCAAACCAATCCTCTTCCATCTCTTCAACCACTGACACAATTTCCTTTACCTGATTCTTTGGGCTTCTCCACAAATTTCTCATGGAAATATTCATTGGGTTTGTTAAACATGACTGGAACTGATTCAAACTCCCAGCCTGTGTCCACCACTATATTGGTTGAGACATCAAGTGTTGCATCCTCATATATGTTTGTAACATCATTAGAATCTCATTTATATGGTGGCCCGTCCATCTTGCCTAACTATCAGTCATTATCTGGTACTTTTTCTGGTGTGGCTTCCAGTCCTTGGATCTCTCCCATGTCATCCAATCCAAGAATAATGTCTGGTACTTATCTTATGAATTCCACACAATATGCTCCTCTTCCTCCATCGATACCTACAATAGAGTAGCAGACCAACCCTTATATCAGTGGGAAAAGCTACTCTTAACAATCTAACCCTCCTTATGTTGGGTACCCTCAATATTGATTGCATTTGCCTCCATCATCCCCTCCTCTCATGGCAGGGGGAAACCTATTGTTGGTATACCTCAATATGGTAATCTTCCAAGTTATAGTCCTTCTTATCTTGGAATGGATTCTAGTGTATGACAACCTACTATACCCATGCAACCTGGTTCATATTGGGATCGATTATTGAATCCTCAAACTGTACTATCTTCATTGCAAATTCCCACCTATCCATCAGCACCTCAACAAACTGAAATAAATGTGAGCAAACCTTTACAACCCATCCCGACGATATCTGGTTCCCTTGAGGTCCCGCTTCGTCAACCTGTATAAGGTCCCTCACCTTCTCAATCGCTTGTGCAAGGTACTCCTCAAGTTTTGGTAGGTCAAATTATTCAAAATTTGACACAGTATCAATCGAACCCATACTAGGGGGCAACGAAAACCCCTATCGAGCAACAATATGGATCACATCAAGTGACTTTTCAAGGCCAGTAAATCCGAACCCAACCATTCCAATAGCTTTATCACCATCTTGGGGTTGTGAAATAAACCCACTCGTATGATGGTTATTTGAACCCTCCATATCCTCATAACCAGGTTACTTATTATCAAAACCCTCCTTATCTATGAATGCAAGTGCCTGTTGTTATAGACATATTTGGGCACTTCAACCCCAAACTTATATGTAGATAAAATAGGGCTCATCAACCCCTAAAAGAGTTGTTTCATACCCTAAAATAACATGGTCATTTGATTACATCAATCCCCAAAATTTCCACCCAAGAAACCATCCAGAATTGGCCTAAACTGAGCCATACTGACTGCTACACTAGCCAGGTGTGATGCATACTGAGTGGTACACTATTCAGGTGTGATGCATACTGATTAGGTCTTCTATAGGGTGTGATGGACAAGGATGGACAAATGTCCGAGACAATTTTCTAAGTGGTTGCTCATGGAATCATCTAGAAACTTCTTCTATGCCACTTGCCTCTCTGAATTCGCCCAGGGATGAGTAAGAGATCCAAGAAATCTCCAAGTGGAACCAATTGTAACAAGTGGAATGACACTAATCAAAATGCCAGAGATGACTCACACCCTTGCACACATCTATAAATGGATCCCTCATCTAAGAGATCAGGAGGTGGGAATATTGTGAATTGCAAGGAAGTGCTGATAGTTTGTATTTGAGGAAGAGCATCGTATTGTTGGTGTGATCTTGCTATTTCATGAGGTGAAGAGGGATTGATGCTGGATCAGACAACTGGGTTGTAATTCTCCCTTCTTTTTAATAAAGTTCTTCAAGTTTTCTTCCATATGATTGTGCAATTGTGAATGTTATCTTTTGTGAATGCTATCCTTTGTTCATTATATATCTGATTCTATAATGTTTATGTTGTAAGAGATTAAGATGCTTTGACGGTTCTTTGTTACTGTGTTTCTATAGGTACTCTCCAAGCGGGTTAAGTACAGGGAGGAGTTGCAAGCTCTGTCAAGGGGGAGAGAGATCAAGCAAGGGATTAAGCGGAAGTTCTAGGTTGGTTCCATCATCTTTCTCTTATCTGTTACACATAGAAGAAATTGTTGAATTGATTTAAACTGTTGTTTCTAGGGTAGATGCCAAACCTAGAGGGCTGGTCATTCGAAAAGACACTAGTTTTCCTAGAAACAAATTGGCGAATCCACTGGGGATGAGTAGATGTTTGTTTGTTGTTATTGTTTGTTTTATAAACTATAGATAGAGCCTGAATTTAGCCAGGTAGCCTTCGAACTGCTCTTTCTTTGCAATTTCATAGTTGATGAATGTTGCTTCAGTCAATCTCTAGTTTAGTTTATGAATTAAACATTTGACTTACAAGCACATCTAGATGCCCTTTTGGTAGCTCAATAACCTCTCAAGACATTCCTCTATACTTTTCTCTTTATTGTCCATCAAAACTCAACCTAACTCACTGAAAACAGCTGCACATCTGGGCCAAAACCCATTTTAGTTGCACTTCCTGGCCCATCACACTGTCTGTCACTGTAACCCAGTATGCATCGCACCTCCCGAGTGTGTAAAGTGTGATGCATCCCTATTTTTGTGAAGCCCAGGTGCGATGCATCCCTGTTTCTGTGAAGCCTAGGTGCGATGACTAACTGAACCTATTTCCATTCTAGAAATTGGGGGTTTTTGACCTTGTTTTCAGTTTTCTTTAGTTGTTTTGCTACTTGTGAACAATGCTTATTTACTGAAGCCTACTTGCATCACATAGATCAGCCTCTGTTAGATTAGTATTAGTGAATGTTTTAATGCATTTTTTCATCATTTACAATCCTTTGTCGAAAAGTTTCTTAAATTGATCTATCGCTTTAGTATAGAAAGTGTTGTAATTGTCGTTTTCTGTCGAAAAGAGAAGTGTCGTGGATTCTTCCTTCCTTTGATAGTTGATTGAACTTTTCTTCATGTATTTGGTTTGATTTATTTATATTCGAAGTGTTAAAAGAATTTTTTTTATTCAAAATTGAAAAGTGTCGTTTAGTCTTCCTTTCTATTTTGAAGAAGAAATTGTCGAAAATTTCGCTTTGAGTTAAATATTTCAGATATTTGTTGCATTAGTTTTCCTTTTTGGCATTTTTTACATTAAGGAGAACGAAAGGAAAATACATGAATTTGCATTTGCATTTAGTTTGTGTGCGAAAAATGATTTAGGAAAATGCACTAGTGTGTGCTCCTTGCTCTTTGTTTGAAAGAATTGTAATCTTCTTTCCCTAGTAGCTAGAATTTTCATTGCTCAAAATAAACAAAGATTGTTTATCATTGTAGATTGCATTTTAGGAATTTCAAAATCATCATCACGTAGTGAACCAGGAAAGAAAAACTTTAAACAATATCAACTCTAAAATAAATTTCAATGAACCTAACAACGCTTTGGAACTTAACACAACACATCTAGAGGTCTAGGCTAGAGACATGTTCCAGCATCGTAAAAACTAGTAACTATCATTTTCATTGAAGGTTGGGTGATTCCTCCTCCTTGATATGAAAAGTGCTAGCATGGACTTGTGCTACCTTGTGTTGTCAGTCCGTTTTCACCTCTAAAAATCATTTTCTTTGTTTTGTGTCGTAGATGTGGGATACATTAAGGCCCTCTTACGACGAGTCACTTCTTGTCGACATTAGCTCATTATCAAAGAAGTTGACTTAGAAACACCCCTTTCAGTGCTTTGAAGCTTGCATGCTTCAATGGAAATTTTCTCACTTCCGGCGACAGGTTGACATCAATGGCCTTCGACCGAAAGATTTTGCGTGGTGTTTGACATCGAATCATATATTCACACCACGTGAATTGCACTGTAGTACCTTGAGGGTCATTATCATTATCGGTGATTCCTCTTGCTTCTGTTAACAGCTCACATTATTGGCTGGTAATCAGGTGATGTCTTTCCATGTTCGACTTCAAAACATCTCTTCACATGGATTGACTTGTACATCGGACGAAGATTGAATGAGTTTGAAGACCCCGGATCTAGTTTCATCCATCTAGGCTGCGATATATTCAGGGATATAAAAACATGAAATGTACAAAGGCATTGCACAGATGGTCATCCGAACCAAGGATGATGACTCTACATCTCAAGAATCAGCAGTCTGCATCTATAGATGACTATCTGGTCTATGTACATGAAATGAATTATAGAGCTGAGCATGGGAATGCCTACCTTAGCTAGATCATGAAAATTATATTATGATTATGTATTGTATTGTAACTTATGCAGGTCACTTTCCAGTTCGAAACCTTAGATCCTCATGACAAAGCATTTCACTCGACATTGATATTTACGACTTCATGCTTTAGGGGACAACTGTTATAGACATATTTGGGAACTTCAACCCCAAAATTATATGTCGATAAACTAGGGCTCATCAACCCCTAAAAGAGTTGTTTCATAGCTTAAAAGAACATGGTCATCTGATTACATCATTCCCCAAAAGTTCCACCTGAGAAACCATCCAGAATTGGCCTAAACTGAACCATACTGACTGCTACACTGGCCAGGTGCGATGCATACTGAGTGGTACACTGCTCAGGTGAGATGCATACTAATTAGGCCTTCTATAGGGTGCGATGGGCGAGGATGGACAAATGTCAGAGATAGTCTGCTAGGTGGTTGCTCATGGAATCTTCTAGAAACTTCTCCCGTGCCACTTGCCTCTCTGAATTCGCCCAGGGATGAGTAAGATATCCAAGAAATCTCCAAGTGGAACCAATTGTAACAAGTGGAATGACACTAATCAAAACCCCAGAGATGACTCACACCCTTGCACAAATCTATAAATGGATCCCTCATCTAAGAGATCAGGAGGTTGGAATAGTGTGAATTGCAAGGAAGTGTTGATAGTTTGTATTTGAGGAAAGAGCATTGTATTGCTAGTGTGATCTTGCTATTTCATGAGGTGAGGAGGGAATGATGCTGGGAGGATGATGCTGGATCAGACAACTGGGTTGTAATTCTCCCTTCTATTGAATAAATTTCTTCAAGTTTTCTTCCATATGATTGTGCAATTGTGAATATTATCATTTGTGAATGCTATCATTTGTTCATTACATATCTGATTCTATAATGTTTATGTTGTAAAAGATCAAGATGATTTGACGGTTCTTTGTTACTGTGTTTCTACAGGTACTCTCCAAGCGGGTTAAGTACGTGGAGGAGTTGCAAGCTCTGTCAAGGGGGAGAGACATCAAGCAAGGGATTAAGTGGAAGTTCCAGGTTGGTTCCATCATCTTTCTCTTATCTGTTACACATAGAAGAAATCGTTGAATTGCTTTAAACTGTTGTTTCTAGGGTAGCTGCCAAACCTAGAGGGCTAGTCATTCGACAAGACACTAGTTTTCCCAGAAACACCCGTTTCCCAAGCCATCCCTTCATATCTAGGTCATTCACCTCGACACTTTAACAACAATTTCCTTTTGTGGCTACTATTGAATTACTGCATTTAACTTAGCTTACTAACGGCCCAATTTCTCATTTTCCATGGTGGTTGATTATTCCCATTAAGTTTCCTTTTGATATACCAAAGTTCAATGTGAATCCCGGAGAAGACCCTTCGATGCATGTTATGACTTATCATATGTGGTGTTCATCCAATTCACTTAATTATGATTCCTTTCGACTCTGTCTCTTCCAACTAAATGGTATATTGAATTACCTAAGAGTGTTGTTTCATGACTTCAACACTTTAAGCACTACCTTCCTCACACATTTCCAGTTTCCCATCAGATAAGAAATTGGAATAGAGTTATTGACTAACTTCAAAAAATCAGACTCTAATCACATTTCAGATTACACTCATGAGTGGAGGCACTATCCCTGGTTGGTCAAGACTTATGCTCTTGATCAATTGTTAGTGGAAAGGTTTTTCAAGTCCTTGTTGGCTTCGATAACAAAAGATGTGGCCAAAGGTGGAGTCGTGATCGAAGAGAAAGTTATTTCTCTTGCTCTGTATTTAGATCTAGTTTAAAACCAATCAATCACGCTCTATGATAACATACCAAATGCTTCGAGGCCTTCAAATATTGTTCCTCCTCCACCTTGTAAAGAATCTCATGCTGCCGATGGAATTATAGTTTCTTCTAGTTCACAACCGACGAGTCAACCATATGGTATTTCTCTTACTTCTCATGCAAATAACCCTCCATCTCATCTTCCTACGGCTTCTTCTTCCCAGATAAATTTCATTTCATCTGATAAAGGCAAGTCTCAACGGTAACATGGAAGCAATAAGAAATGTAAAGGTAAGAAAAAGAAGGATTCCTCACCACACGATAAACAAACAAATTCGTGTTCCAATGAGAAACGAAAGCCTCGATACCCATGTTTGATTTGTAATGAGGATCAATTTACATGTGATTGTCTGCTACCCGACTCGTTTCCCAATCAGGAGACTCATATGGTTGCCTGGGATGCTTCTTCCTCTAACACAGTTTTTATGCTTTCCTCCTCAAAGCTGAAATTTGATTTCATGGTGGCCACTCAGAATAAGGACTATGGTAATGGAAATCCACTTAATGGTGAGGCTACTGATTAACCTACCAGTTTGGTACCATCTTCATCTGATCATGTTACACCTTTGGTTCCTACGAAATTGGCTATCAAGCCTTCGGAGGGTGTTATCCATAAGTTTTCTTTCAACCATCATTCGAGAGTAGCTGAAAATTACAACATAGTTGAAGACTTGGCTCAGTCCCCTTTGGATATGTCGACTCTTGAGGTCTTGCAAAACTGTCCCACCCAAAATAAGGCCTTATTTTCAGCTATCAGATGTGTGGATCCATCGGATTACAACCTAGTGTTTTTCTCTTATGAAACCTATACCCCTCAACTTTCGGCTGAGTTAGATTTTATGATCTAGGTCATTGTTCATGGTAAGAACATTCATCATTCTATTGTGGACGAGGGAGAATTGACCTGCATCATATCTTTGTCTTGCTGGAAGGTGATTAGTTCACCCCAACTAAGTTAATAAACCACCACATTAAAAGCCTTTTATGGAAGGACATACAAACCTTGTGGGATTTTGAATTCCCTCCAAGTGGAATTAGGGGGAAAAGACGTCTCCGTTGAAGTAGAAGTTATTGATGGACCTTTAAACACACATTTCATTAAAATTGGAAATTTTTTATTACAAGGACATGATTAGAATTGATTTTTTTGGTTATTTTGAAATTCTAGATCCACAATTTAATTCCAAATTTAATGAAATATGTGTTTTTAGGTTATAATATTCTACTGGGACTTACATGGGTTTATTCTATGGATACCATCATTTCGATTTAGTTACGAATGATTTCCTTTCCTTATAAAGGTGGGATCGTGGCCATAAACCAACTCACCTTTGTCACCTCTCATTCCAATGTTATTGGAAGTGTCCCTCTAATAGGGGAAGCCCTACATTCCTATAAACATGTTGGAGTTGGTTTATTGAAGGATTTATCGCTTATGGGATTCTTTTCTCTTCCTCCCCCTCCCCTTCCCACTTCAATTGCTTATATCAACATGATATCATCATCTATGATCCTGACCGATCCATGGATTGTCCCTTATGAAAATGGCATCCAATGTTTTGGCGACCAAATGCCGCTTAGGCCTGTTGAGAAATATTACAAAGCTATCTTCTCAGCTTGTGCAACCCATAATTTTTCTTCATTCATTTAGGTAGAGTAATCAATGGATTATGGAATGCCCTATAATCCTTTCTCACATACATTCTCTACCGATGAAAGCATAATGGAGATCATTATGTTAGACGCTGCGCAGTGGGACGAACATCATCATCTTTCCTCCTTCCCAGATAGCACTGAAGATAATCTGAGTGGTGTATACCTACCTAATTTTATCGAACCCTTTATGAATTCAATTTCCATTCATGAGATCGAATCTGAAAATAACCTTTGGAATATTGAAGAAACCATTCCTCTCGATTTTCAATTAAACCAGGAGTAGTCGAAAATTTATACATTAGAGCATCTTGTACTTCATTTGAAAACAAGATTTACCAAGCCCTTTTTTGTGAGTTCAGAGAAGTGTTTTCTTGGACATATGAGTAAATTCCAGGTATCGACCCAAACATCGTAGTGCATGAAATCAAGACGTATCCTAATGCCAAATTTGTACGGCAACGCCTTCGTCTAGTCCATCCCAAGAAGGATGCTGGGAAAAAATATGAAATCAAAAAACTTCTTTAGGATGGTTTCATATACCCCATTCCTTTAACTAATTGGGTATTGAACGCTGTCCCTGCCATGAAGAAACATGGCACGATTTGAGTATGTGTCGATTATAGGGACATAAATCAAGCTTATCCAAAGGACCACTACTCGACCTCGTTTATTGACCAGCTTGCTAATTATTGTGCTAGATGTGAGATTTAGTTATTTATGGATGGATTCTTGAGCTATAATAAAATCAAATTTCTCATGATGGACCAACCAAAAATCACATTTATTTTTCCATGGGGTACTTTTACTTATAGAAATCTCCCCTTCGGTTTAAGGAACACAAGGGCCACGTGTCAATGGGTGATGGACTATGCTTTCCACGACATCAAACATATTGTGCAACCCTATCTGGATGATCTCCTTGCTCACTCCAAGTATCGGGCTGATCACCCCATGCATTTACGAGCCATTTTTCTCCATTATATACATTATAACATTTGACTTAACCCACATAAATGTGTGCCCTATTTTGGTTCTATTTGAATCCTTACTTTCGTCATTTCAAAACAAGGAATTCGTATTGGTCCTTTAAAAGTTCAGGCAATCATTGAATTTCCTGCACCTTCCACTCTTGTTTAGTTACAAAGAATCCAAGGGAAAGCCAACTTCCTGAGGAGGTTCATCCCTAACTATGATGAACTAACCAAAGGATTTACTCACTTACTGCAAAATGGGATTCCTTCCATTGTGATGACGCTACACATAAAGCGTTTGATTCTTTGAAAGATGTACTAGTTCAGACGTCTCTTTTATATCCTCCCGACTACCATCACAATTATTCCCTATACCTTTCTACCACCATCTCTACAATATCTATCATGTTGGTCCAAGAAGACGATATGGAGACTGAACATCCCATTTATTATCTGATTCAAAACCCTAACGATACTGAGATTTGGTGTACTCAAGTGGAAAGGTTAGCTTTGGCGATAGTTCAAGTAGTCTAGAGATTTCGCCATTACATTTTGGTTCGCAAAACTACGGTCATTTCAGATTGTAACCCTATGACATACATATTGTCACGTCAATTTTTGGGTCAAAAATACTCTAAGTGGATCATTCTTCTCCAACATTTCAACTTGGAATTCATCAAATCCAAGTCGAAGAAATCTTTAGCTTTTTCTGAGGTAACATGTGATCTCCCTCCCCTTGATGTTGAATCTACATTTGAAGATTCCATCCCAGATGATTCATTTTTCTTGATCTCATTATCTGACCCATGTGATGGATATTTTCTCATCTATCTCTAGACCCAGAGTTTCCATTCTAATACCTCTCGCCAAGAGCAACGATGTATTTAGTACCAATCCCGAAACTATGTGATTATCGACGACACCCTTTACCCTCATGGTACTGATATTATTTTATGGAAGTGCCTCACTCTTGAGGAGCCCAACAAAGTCTTAAATGAATGCCACTCGGGGGCATGCGATGTCCATTTATCTAGTTATGCTATCACGCAAAAAATATTATCCGTTGGTTACTTTTAGCCCACCATTTTCCACGATTTCATCCTCGTAGTCCAAAAATGTCACGCATGGCAAATCTATAATCGAAAATTCTGTGCTCTGCCTACTCTATTGCATCCCGTTGTTTCCATTCATCCCTTTGTGAAATGGGGCATTGATTTTTTGACATGTAACCCTCACTCAATTGGGGGGCATGGCTACATAATTGTCATTGTTGACTAATTTACTAAGTGGGCATGGCTCCATGAAAATGCACCTTTCTTCAATAATGTTGTTAGAGGTGCTATTATTCTCCCATAGTTCTTAATAAACGTGCGATAATACCCTTTCAACCCGAGAAATCACTTGCAGATGCTTTATGAATGTGGGAATTTTCCATTCTTTAATGGATTTAATTTTTCTAGGGTCTACCTTAATACCTCATGAGATACAATATGACCCAGATATTCCACGTCTTGTACTCCAAAGAAACATTTGGAGATTTTTGCATATAATTGTTTCTCCTCCAATAGTTTGAGCACCCTGTCAACATGTTGAACATGATCCTTCCAAGATTTTTTGTAGATTAGTACATCATCAAAAAATACTAACACAAATTTTCTATGGAAGGGTTTGAAAATTAAATTCATCAAACCTTGAAATGTAGAAGGTGCATTGGTAAGGCCAAAAGGTGTGAAAAAAATTCATAATGACCCTCATGAGTTCTAAATGTTGTTTTAGGAATGTTTTTAGTCTTCATTTTGATTTGATGATATCCTGAACGAAGATCCAACTTGGTGAAGTAAATTGATCCATGCAGTTGATCCAATAATTCATCAATGACAGGAATGGGAAATTTATCTTTAATACTGAGCTTGTTGAGGTCCATATAATCTTGACACATGCGCCATGAACCACCCTTCTTGTGCACCAATACTACTAGAGCAGAGAAATAACTTTCACTAGCTTGAATTATACGAGCCTCTAGCATTTATGCAACCATACATTAAATTCCACTCTTTTGGGCATAGGGATATCTGTAAGGCTTGATGTTTGGAAGAACACTTCCTAGAATAAATTGAATAGCATGGTGATGATCATAAATAGGTGGGAGGCCTTTAGGAGTATCAAATACCTTGGAATGATTGTCCAAGTCTTTTTGGAGATCTAGAGAAATAGATGATTTCGATGTGGGAACCTCTAGTGAGCATAATTGTTCAATTATGCCTCATTGTTCTTTCTTTAGAAGCTTTGTCATTCCGTTAGAGCTGATTGTCTTTCCCAATTTCCTTGCGATACCCCTTAATTTAACTTTCTTACCTTCCAAACAAAATTTCATGAAAATTTATTGAAACTTAAAAGCTATTGTACCCAAGGATTGTAGCCATTGGACTCCTAATACAACATCAACACCACCCATTTGAATGGAAAGCATTGGGCTATTCAATACATATTCTCCCATGGATAGATTGTTATTATGGAAATTTCTAGAGAAAGTTATGGTTCCTCCACTTGCAACCATCACTTGACACTCTGGTGCTGGATGTAGGAAGCAATTCCATTCCTTAGCTATCTTACAATGAATAAAATTATGGGTGCTTTTTGAATCAATCAACACTATTACCTTTTTCTTCTTGATATGTCATTCTATCTTGATATTTTGAGGAGTGGTAATTCCAACCAATTCATTACAAGATATGGTCGGATTCATTTCTTCTTTCTCTTGGGTTTGTTCCTAGTGTATATCCTTTTCTTTTGATGTTTCCTGTTCCTTTTCTTCCTCCTCTTCACAATCTACGTAAAATAATCTCTTCTTAGCACACTTATGATCTTTATTGTATTTGCTATCACAACTGTAACAAATACCTTTTGATATTTTTTCTTCCAATTGTTGTGGTGTCAACCTTGTAGGTTGTGGAATGCTAGGGGCAACAACACTTCCATCTTTATAGTTGTGAGTGGTAGGCTTCCTGGTTGCCATAATTTTTCTTGCCAACCTGAATGACCTCTCCAATGAATTAGGTTCCCAAAGGTGAACCTCATGTTGGATGTTATCCTTTAAAGTCCCTATCAACAAATCAATCTTATGCTGCTATGGAATATATTTTACCTTTATATTCAATTTTTGGAAGTCCTCAATGTTCTCCATCATTGAACCCTTTTGTTTGAGATTTATCAATTGGCTAAAAATGGTGTTGCTTTTTGTATCCTCATAATGGGCTATCATTTCTTACGCATGATTTTCCTCAAAATTAGCTTCCACACCTTTCTTTAAACCATCCATCTTAGCTTCTGTTACTTTTTGTGAGAGTGAATTTTGTTGCACTTGGTCTCGTAATTTTGATATATCATGTTGCATTTCTTCCTCTTCTTCATGAGTCATGCTAGATCTTCTAGGTTGCTTACTAGGTGTTTCCATTTTCTTTATTTGGGGCATCAATTAATGATAATTATGCTTCAGTATGCCCTTGGAATTCCTTCAAACTAATTTTTCAAACCAAACTTATGAAAAGTTAAAAAATAAATACACACCTTTTTTCACTTTGTAGGAGCTCAATGTTGAATCTGATGTATCTCTGAAATTTCGGATCTCCAAGGTTTGAAATTGTGAATTGTGGTAGCCCTTTGATTCCTATTTCCTATTCCACCAGTCTTATTGAGATTGGATTCTCTAAGAAAGACTTATGCCCAATCTCCCAAGATGACATGATTATACAATTTTCCAGTAGAGCGAACTTGTACGAAGTACCACGTGTCACTGTTTCAACCTTCGAACCTGAATACGCTGAAAAAAATCTATAGTCCATCCTCTTTCTGTAACTTCTTAAAGAATTTCAATCTGATACTCAGAGATAATGTTATGACGATTTTCTCAAGGTCACTTGTTTGGGATGTAATTTGGGAGACTGCAAAAACCCTAACTTTCTTAGATCATATATCCGAAAATATAGCGATGAAAGATCTGAAATTCAGACCCGAGGATCATATAGATTTTAGTTCAAATGGGTTTTTTTTTTAGCTTCTGCAAAATCGCAAAAGAAATAAAACTTTATAGTGAAAATTCCATGATGACCTGTTTGGAGAATCGAACCCCTATAATCCAAAGCTCTAATACCAAATTTTATGAACCAACTCACAAATAGATAGAAAAGATAGATCAGCGACCTCAAAATCAGCCTCTTCAAGGGGGAGACCACCTTTACATTACACAAATGAAAAATTCTTGGATGATACAAATGACTAAACCTCCTTTCTATATATAGGAGTCTAAGGGGTCACAATATAATCAAAGCCGACATAACAATAATAATATAAGAACACAATAATAACAATAGTGGGATTCTATGGGGCACACTAATAACTATATGGGGATAATAGGGGCACAATAATATAAATAACAGCTACAATGAAAATAGTAATGGGGGAATCACTAGTATTATAGTGACCTAACATTCCAAGCTAAAGAAAGAGTGAAGTGCATGAATGATTCTGGGTAGGCCTCACTCTGTCATATATTTACTTTAAGGAAAAGAATTGTGTTCCTTGTCTCTCTGTTTTTCTAGGTTAGCCACTGACCTAGGGGAGATACCTTTTTCTGTAGTCGTAAATCTTGTATAACAAATTGGAAACTCCACTGGGGAACTGCACATTCCCTTGGTGATATCCTTGTCCATTGTATTTTATTACCTCCTTGACAGACCTTTGTTGTATCATCCAACCAACAACAGACTAAGTGATTTCATTGAGCCTTTTTTTCAAATTTTGTGCTATAATTCTCTTTCCCAAGCCCAACACAGCCCCCATGTCCTTAACAGAGTGTTTCACCTCACCCTAGTTCACTCTGCAACAATGTTGCAATGCACTGGTGCCTCTTCTGCATTAGTGTTGGCCCCTGTTTTTGCATGAATTTTGCCTTGGTTCTTGAGCCTATGTTTGTTCAACCTACTGCCAATTGAACTTACATGAGTCTTCAATGTCTTGTGGTCTCTCTAAAGCATCCATTTGGTTTGATTTTGTGTTGTTTTCCTTTAGTAAGAATTGGTTTTGATTTTTCTTTGTTCTTATCACTTGGTTGGTTGCAAACTATTTTCGTTTGGTTGCCAGTATCTTGGATGAATTTTTGTTCTGGTCCTCATTTTGAAAAGGTGTAATTGAACACTTACATCTTAGTTTTATTCATCTTGAAAATTAAGTGTAGTGAAAAGAATTTTTTTTCATCAACATTTAGGGTTTTGCATGTGCATTAGGATAGGAACAGTTGCATCGGAAATGAAATTGCATCTTGCATCTTGTTTGATTCATATTGTGTGACACATATTGATTGTTTCTTCTCTTCCTTAGCTATATTTTCATTGAAAGAGAAAGGATTTCTATTTTCTCATGCTAGATTTTCATTTTAGGATATTCAGGTGACATTCATGGCGAGCCCTAAAACTAAAACATAATCAAAGATAAATAGTAAAATTTATTGAATCAACCTAAGGAGCATTTATAAAATTAACACAATCATTTATAGGTCTATGCTAGAGACGTGTTCCAACATCGTTAAATGTAGAAGTTGTTGTTGTTTTCCAGTGTTGCATCTTGGGGGTGAAATATTGTTCTACATATGTGAGTGCATAGGACCGTACTCCACATACCTCTGGGTATATTGGTGGCGCTCCATGCATTTAAAGTATATGGGAACAACCTTATTAAATAGTTATGCATTAGAAAACACCACTACAGACTTCACTCACATGTATCGTTTCATATATTTTGGAAGTCCCCAATAGTTTTCTATCCATCCATAGGTAACCAAGTATGTCGTCTTGTATATCGTGATACACCAAACACAACATTCAGGGAGATTGGATGCCATACGTTAAGTCTTTGGTTTTCCAAGGTGTATATTGCAGTTCACAGTTGCTTGGTAATCCTTTATGCCTAGATTACCCTTTTTATAATTTATTTATTTTTGTGTTAATAAAATTTATTGTCGAACATGGAAGAAAAAAAATCCCCCTCCACGTCGTTCACATAGAATACAAAATAAGCCCCCTCTTCCTCTAGAAGATACTCCTAACTGTCGTCCAAGACATATGAAAATACAAACTACTGAATCAGGAACATTTGGAACTACTTCTGGCCCTCCACCCAATATTGATAAGCCAAAATCATCTGTCCCTTTGAATTCTGAACCCAAGATTACATCTATTCTTATTGGTGACACTTACACAATTGAAATAGAACTCCTTGAAACTTTGTTACCTGAGGTCATTGAATCTGATATCGTTGACTCGGAAACTTTGTTTTCTAATGTTATTGAGCCTAAAGATCCTCATCCATCTTTACCTAAGTCTTTGGGACCTTGCTCCTCTCTTCCTTTGTCTAAGACAGAACCAATATATGTTGGGCTTGACAGTTAGCCTCTCCCATACAAACTTATAGGTATTGAAGAGATCCCATAAGAAGAGCCTTGTCCTTCTACTCTTATTCATTTGGAATGAATTTATTTATATCAAACCAATTGTCTTCCTTCTCTTCAGCCATTGACACAATCTCCCTTTCCCGATTCTTTGGGCTTACCCACAGATTTCTCGCGGAAATATTCATTGGGATTGTTAAACATAACTGGAACTGATTCAAACTCCCAACCTGTGTTCACCACTATGGTTGAGACATGTTACACAACATTTTGTCACTCTCCCTGTACTCCTAATTCCTTGATCCTGGAGGACCTCTACAGTGAACCCCACATGCTTTTCCTTCATGAAGAAACTCCCATTATGTCCCTCTTCATGAGTAGATGAATTCCCTTTTGTACCATTTCCCGTGAAACTTCTATTTTGCCTAGTTTACAAGACTGGTGCTAATGACCTTTGTCTCCCCCACACCGATGTGCAGAGATTAGCACTATCCCTAGCACTGATTGGAGCGACTAAGCTGTGTTCCATTCGTGCCGGTCCTGTTATGGAAAGTTTTTTAAATTAATAGCCGAAGCTTCCAGATCTAGAAGCTTCGTAATGGAAATCTGGTAAATGGTTTGGCCGGATGGGGTTGAGGATGTCAATTTGGGCTCCTTTCCCCCTATAATGCTAGAACTACCTCAAGGGATAAGACCTTCTCCCATGAGAAGAGGATCCATCTCCCATCCATTCATCATATATAAACTTCCCTTCTTCCCAAGCACAAGCTAATGTTGATGTTGGTGTGCTAGTGCTATTTTGCTTTGGAGTAAACAACAAGCTATTCATAGTTGTATCTATCTAGTTGTGTGAGGGCGAAGTGTGATTTGGTTTGGAGAAAAGCTTAAATGGAAGAGCCTTAAAACTATTGTTGATTGAGGCCATCACAGAATTCTAGCAGAAGTGTGTGGGAACTTTGTCTTCTCAGACGAGAATTTCAACGTCAAGACAATGGTTGTAATCTATTCTTGATATCAATATATATGCAACTATTGATTGATTTCCTACATGATTTTTCATCTTACATATTCATGGCTTAATGTTTCTTGACTTGTTAAGTAGGTTGAGTTACAATTTGTTTGTTATCACGGTTTTTGTTTGTTGTTGTTTACTTGTTTCAGGTGCTTGAAGAAGGAAGCGAGAGATAGTTGGAGCGAGCAACCAAGGAAATCATCAAATGGGATAAGCGTACTAAGAGGTAGGCCCTCTTAATTGGTTCTAACGTAAGGAATTCTTCCATAGAATTTATATGTTGTGGCTAGACCCATTATCGGGCTAGAGGAATTTGTTTGTGTCCACACTTATAATTTTACTTCACCACAAATTAGCGACTCCACTGGGGAAATGGTGCAAAAGAGAATTGATCTACTCATGAAGAGGAACACAATGGGAGTTTCTTCATGAAGGCAAAGCATTAGGGGAATTTGTTACACAACATTTTGTCACTGTCCTTTTTCTTCGTTCCTTGATCCTGGAGGACCTCTACAGTGAACCCCGACGTTGTGAATAGGGAAAAACTCAATTTCCTCACAAAATCACAATAAAAACTCAAATTTTATGGGCCAAGCATGATTGTTGACTCAAATTAATGGCTTTTGTAGGAAAGAATTACTGAAAATGGTGGATTGGAAAGAATGGTAACATGAGGATGTTGACACCCAGGAAATGAATGACCCAAATTGCCTGGTGTTAGAGTCTAGATTTGTCTCAGGTTGAAAAGACAAGGTTCTAGGTCCACATCAAACCACGCGCAGCCTCGTAGCTAGCCCTACGAGGACAAGAGAGGGCTCTCTCCGGGTTAATCTCAACAAAAGGTAATCGATGAGGCTCGAGATGACTAAATTTGCAATTGATCTTAGGCTAGGCATGAAGTACAAGGAGTTTGAGGTAGATTTTTGAGGGTTTTGTTGAATCAAAGGGAAAGGCAATTTTGGGTGTGGGGATGAGACACAGTTTTTGCATAGGTCTAATTGGGGCAAGGTAGGCGATTGTCTTGATGCTTTTAAAGAGAATGAATGGCTAGATCTGACTGGTGATAAGCTAAGGAGAGAAAGAAGCTTTTAGGGATTCTTCTTAAACAGATGAAAACATGGAAAATCAAACAAATTCAAAGGCAGAGCATAACAATCTATGGATTCTACCTTAACACTTCATTTGTTCAATTGCAGAAGATGAGAGAAGGAAAATGATACACATAACAACTTACAAATACTAAAAGAAGCACACCATCAACACATAAAGACCCATGGATCCCAAACAATGCTGCAAAACCCTGGTCTTTCCTTTGCCAAAAATGCAGAAGTGAATGTACAATAGAGTGTCAAGCTTTTCCCAAGAGTCCAACCCCGAAAATGACTTAGAAATTACGTAATATAGGCAAGCCAAACTATTCCCTTGCCTCTAGGGGTCAAGCTCATCAATCTAAGAGCTATTTCAACCAATTCTAAACAAATCACTACAATCTAGGCAGTCAAAACAACTTGCCTCTATAAGGTAGGAAACTGATTCATTCATTAAATTTTCACTCTTTGGTGAATGAATCTTCTAGAAAAAGTAACTAAGTGTAAAAATTACATCATGTTCAATCAATTACATCAAGAGAATTAAAAATTACATCACAAAGCAAAACTAGTCAAACTAGCCGAATTCCTGAGCCGAAAGGTGAAAAATTGGGCAAAAAATCTATATGCGCCGCGCTACTTTGCTGCTGATTTTGAGGCACTTGCTGAAGTCCAAATTGAGCTCAGGTTGGCTTGTTGGAAAGCCCTGCCTGTCTACTTTCCAACCCAAGTGGAATTTTCCAATGTGGTGTCTATTTGCCCCTCCGAAAGTGCATTCTCCCAAGACTGCTTCCTGTGTGTCAAAATAGGGGCAGTGAGGTCATTTTTGGCATGTTTTTTGACATTTTGGGGACCCATAACTTGCCCAAGTTTCTTGTCCAAGTACCAAAATTCATGATTTTTCATGAAAAACCCAAAACTGCAAGCCATTTGTGATTTGGAGATCCCAATCCTAAGTGCCGCGCTATAGGGAAAAACCCTGTTTTTTAGTGAAAAAATTCCAAAATGTCAAAAATTTCTCCAAATTTCTTGAAATTTGGACTATAGGTCCCCCATCAAGTGCCATGATCAACCAAAGAAGCTTCGGTCAATACTTGGAGCCGATCATGTGTTTTGTGCATCCTCAGTACCCTCCTGGTGTATGCAGTTTCAGTTGTAGAGTCATTGTCTTGGTCATATGATGTATCGGTGCCCGCCTCCATGGTGTTTCAAAGTCTGTTTGGCTTTCAATGAGATGAAGAATGAGAGTTTGGCGCAATTGCCAAATGTGGGAGGGACTGTGGGAAATAGGGCAGTGTGGACAGTGGGGTCTTGTCAAGTGATGTTTGCCCTTTGGAATTTTGACAAATGTAGGCACAATGGACGATTACTTGGCTGTTTAGAAGATTTGAGGTTTTGGGAATTTTACAACTGACATGAATGATAGGGAATGCAATGACTTTAGGGATAGGGATAGTGGGACTTAGGAATGAGTAACTTGGGATATGAGGGAATGTTGGGATAGGGTATAGTATATGGACTAGGGTTTGGGTTTGGGACTTTGTAAAATAGGAATTGAGGGTATGGGATATGAAACTAATGAATATAAGAGTGGGTGACTTTATGAAATAGGGAAATCAAGGAAAAGATGGAGCAAGGGAATGTGAGGTGGGAGTAGTAACTTGGCAGCCAAACAGTTAATACAAAACCCTAACACCATTTTCCTTGGTAGGGTTTGATTTTTCTATCCAGCATCATACGACAACCACCATCTAACAAGCACTAATCTTGGATGAAAAGCAATAATCAGAAGGTTAACCTACTTGAACAAGTGATGATCCACAGGTTTCGGGCGATTTGGAGCAAAATTGTGAAGTTTTTGATGGCTCGGCGCATTGGGCTACTGGCGTGGTGCACATGGAAGGCGCGGCGCATATAGCTTCATTTCTCAGTGCAAAAATACCCTAGCGCGGCGCATATGGAAGGCGCGGTGCATATAGCCCTGTGTGTAGCGCCCTTTTACAGGAGACTTTTGGAGGCCTTCCCTATGTCAAAATCAGGCGCCAGATAGCTCGTTGGAAAGGTATTTGAGTCTAATTTCCAACCCAATTGGAATTGTTCAATTTGGAGTTTATTTTCTCTGTCAAAGATCAAATCTCCCAAGACTGTTCAAAATGTGCCAAATGAGGCTGCCCAAAGGCAGAGTGCTGTTACAGTCAACTTTTGAATGCCTTCCTCAAATCAAAATTTAGCTCATGATAGCTCATTGGAAATATATTTGTGTCTAGTTATCATTTGACGCATCAAGAAAGTCATTCGGCCAACCAAGCTAGGAGGAAACGTGATTTTCCCAAGGCCACTTCAGAGGTGCATTCAGTTCTCCTAAGGCAACAATAGTTTTGACATTTCTCTAAAACCATGACACCTGTGTAAAATGTGAAGGAGGTTTTTCTTCCTTGGCCTATTTTGGACAAAAAACTCTCTCATTTTTCTCAAATTAATCTTTGATTGCTCAGAAACATCATTTGAGTGAAACCTATCCCGATGTGTGGAACAAGGGAATTGTCGAAATGAAGCGAAACATAGGGGATAAGGGGCTCATAAATTCTTGAGAAAATTTTTGGAAGTAGGGAGGGATGTTAGGAAGTAGGGGAAAGTGGAATCTCAGAGATTGAGTAGAAAATTGCCAGGTTGTAGCAAGAAACTAGGGTTTGTGCGAAAATGAGGAATTTGGGGGATCTCAGTGATGGGAAGTGTTTAATAAGGTACATGAAGGATAGGGGAAGGTTTATGAACATCTTGATACAAGTTTTGCTGCTGATTTGACCGTCCAAGAGAAATTGCCTTCAAAACCCTAGGAGAGGGAAATGAACCTTACCTAGGGGCAACTGAAGCATGAACAAGGTGTAAAATGACCCATTAGACCATGACATGATAATGAAAACACTCTGAATGATGATAGACTTAGCTGAATAGTGACATAGACGGACATTTGGGCAACTTTGAAAGGAGTGAAAGCAAACCCTAGACCTAATGCCTAGTGACCAAACTTTGCTTGAAGACTCACTGAAATGACAAAATTTGACCTTGACACACTGAGACCACTTTGTAGGAGCATATTTGATCACTAGAGGAAGGCTGGAAAGACTGACACTAACATTGGCTCCAATGGGGATGGTAGCTCCTTAGAGGTGCCAAGAACAGCAGATCTTTGGGAGAGCTAGACAGTGCCTTCGTCCATTGGGCTATGGAGTCCATTATTTCGGCAAACGACACAAGACTTTGACTCATTTATTGACTGAAACCTGACTCAAGCCGACACAATTATGAAACCAACATGACTGGAAACTGACTCAAAAATGACTCATGACTGACTGAACTAAAACACAAACTAACAAAGCTGATTGAAGGGCAGCAGTTCATCAAGATTTCAAATCATGATGAAAACCACCTACATACTAATGAAATATGTACAATCATGTGTAATGGGCTTTCCAATGTAATCAATCTAGCAGATGGCTACATACCAAATTTCTGCTCTCACTTTTCTCGAGCAAGCGGAACGATGAACCTGTAGGCAACTCAAAATAACCACTGAAACCAAAGCTTATGATAATGAACCAGGCAATATTGATCTTTTCTAATGCTTGCAGAAGAATTCCGAAGGGATCTTGAAAATCCTGAAGCACTGGCTTATCTTGAGATCCAGCTGCAAAAATACAAGTACTCCCTCCATTTTGATCTGAAAGAACAATTGATTTCCAAGGGATAGGAATGCACAGAGAGGTATGTGCTTTTTCCATCTGAGTGTTAGCTGTAGGTTCCTTGAACATGGGAAATCCTGGCATATTGTCTCTCTCAAACTTATATTCCTCAACTTCATAGTCTAGGTTATTCGTAAACAAAAAACAATCTTCAAGATTATCAAACATGACAGCCTTATCATCTTTGTGAAAGAAAATATTATCTGTTTGCTAATCTATAAAACTAATTACAAGATTGTCATCATTTTAAAAAGAGGAAGAAGTTTCACCAACACTTTCTTGACCATGTCTGCACTGCAAATCTACTTTAGCTTGGGTTGTAACATGACCTTTCAAGAGTTGGTCTATCTAATCTTCAGACAAAGGAGATAATGATTTTTGTTTTCTTTTGCTCAAACAGTAATTGTCTTCATATGACGTGGCAATCAAATTATCATTTATCACTGAATTATTGAAAGAAGAATTGTCACTTACTCGAACAAAGATCTCATTCTGTTTTTCATGAACTGACTGGATTACTTCCTCATGAAGGTTGTGTTCTAATGAACTGAGAACGATCTCAACGTCAGAGCTATCCTTCATGGGATTCAGCACAAGGTATTCTTGATCGTCACTATCTGAATCTAGATCTGAAATAACTGTCTTGATTTTATCACCTTTTGAAATCGAAACTTGACTTTCCTGCATATCGTCTTCTTCTATGGACAAATCTGAAGCAAAACCTTCACTTTCATTATTTTCCATTGTACCAAGATCTTGATCCTGCTGCAAAGTTTCCTGAGCATCTTTATGGGAATCCTCTAGGTTCTCTTCATGTTGCTGAAATGGATTCTTGTACAGAGCCTCCATGATTTCTCCATCCATCAATTCATTATCCCCATAAAAATTCTTAAGATTTTCAATAAAACTATGAACATGGCTACAACAATTCTGAACTAAAATCAAGGATGGATAAGATTCTTTATACTTTTCAAAGAACATGGTATGAAAATCTTTAAACAATAAATAGAAGCAGATGGCAAACTTTCATACCAAGATCGGGCTTCATTTTCCAGAGTAGCCATAAACATCTTCATCAAACAGTATTCAGGAATGTCGATATTTAATTTATGCACATGAAAGTGAAATTTCACCAGATGAAGAGCAACATCATTACCTTCCGCATTTCTGAACATAGGCAAATTCTTTGACCAATCTACCTTGGGCATTTTATTTGGAAAACCTAGGATGTGATCTCGGTTCATGGGAGCGTATCTTCTTGCAACCCGTTCCATCTTGAAAATATTAAAGCTACTAATCTTCCTACAGTAGAGTCACCATGAAGCATTGATTTCTGGATTTTTCAATGAATGAAGTCGCCAGGTGAATGATTTCATCCTTGTGGTGTCTAATCATTGTCCACCATCAACAATCAGATCTGAACTTGATACAGGTACTGGGGCAATTAACAAGTTAGATGTCACGTTTACAAGCTAGACCGGAGATTGACTGAAGCAGCATTTATCTACGTCCACTAATGCAAAGCAACAGCGTTTCGAAGGCTACCTAGCATAACTTCAGGCTCCATCCGTAGCTTATGAAACAAATGACATCAACAAGAAAACCATTTTTCGATCCCCAATATGGTTGCCACTATGTTAGAGTCTAGATTTGTCTCAGGCTGAAAAGACAAGGTTCTAGGTCCACATCAAACCACGCTCAGCCTCGTAGCTAGCCCTACTAGGACAGGAGAGGGCTCTCTCCGGGTTAATCTCGGAAAAAGGTAATTGATGAGGCTCGAGATGACTAATTGCAATTGATCTTAGGCTAGGTATGAAGTACAAGGAGTTTGAGGTTGATTTTTGAGGTTTTTGTTGAATCAAAGGGAAAGGCAATTTTGGGTGCGGGGATGAGACACAGTTTTCAGTTTTTGCAGATGTCTACTTGGGGCAAGGTAGGCGATTGTCTTGATGATTTTAAAGATAATGAATGGCTATATCTGACTGGTGAGAAGATAAGGAGAGCAAGAAGCTTTCATGGATTCTCCTTAAACAGATGAAAACATGGAAAATCAAACAAATTCAAAGGCAGAGCATAACAATCTATGGATTCTACCTTAACACTTCATTTGTTCAATTGCAGAAGATGAGAGAAGGAAAATGATACACATAACAACTTACAAATACTGAAAGAAGCACACCATCAACACATAAAGCCACATGGATCCCAAACAGTGTTGTAAAACCCTGGTCTTTCCTTTGCCAAAAATGCAGAAGTGAATGTACAATAGAGTGTCAAGCTTTTCCCAAGAGTCCAACCCCGAAAACGACTTAGAAATTACATAATATAGGAAAGCCAACCTATTCCCTTGCCTCTAGGGGTCGATCTCATCATTCTAGGAGTTGTTTCAACCAATTCTAAACAAAGCACTATAATTTAGGCAATCAAAACAACTTGCCTCTATAAGGTAGGAAACTGATTCATTCATTAAATTTTCACTCTTTGGTGAATGAATCTTCTAGAAAAAGTAACTAAGTGTAAAAATTACATCATGTTCAATCAATTACATCAAGAGAATCAAAAATTACATCACAAAGCAAAACTAGTCAAACTGGCCAAATTCCTGAGCTGAAGGATGAAAAATTGGGCAAAAAATCTATATGCGTTGTGCTACTTTGCTGCTGATTTTTAGGCACTTGCTGAAGTCCAAATTGAGCTCCGGATGGCTTGTTGGAAAGCCCTGCCTATCTAATTTCTAACCCAAGTGTAATTTTCCAATTTGGTGTCCATTTGCCCCTCCAAAAGTGCATTTTCCCAAGACTGCTTCCTGTGTGTCAAAATAGGGGCAGTGAGGTCATTTTTTGCATGTTTTTTGACCTTTTGGGGACCCAGAACTTGCCCAAGTTTCTTGTCCAAGTACCAAAATTCATGATTTTTCATGAAAAAGCCAAAACTACAAGCCATTTTTGATTTGGAGCTCCCAATTCTAAGCGCCGCGCAAGGTGCGCGTTGCATATAGGGAGAAACCCTGTTTTTTAGTGCAAAAATTCCAAAATGTCAAAAATTTCTCCAAATTTCTTGAAATTTGGACTGTAGGTCCCCCATCAAGTGCCATGCTCAACCAAAGAAGCTTCGGTCAAGACTTGGAGCTGATCATGTTTTTTTTGCATCCTCAGTACCCTCCTGGTGTATGCAGTTTTAGTTGTAGAGTCATTGTCTTGGTCATATGATGTATCGGTGCCCGCCTCCATGGTGTTTCAAAGTCTGTTTGGCTTTCAATGAGATGAAGAATGAGAGTTTGGTGCAATTTCCAAATGTGGGAGGGACTGTGGGAAATAGGGCAGTGTGGACAGTGGGGTCTTGTCAAGTGATGTTTTCCCTTTGGAATTTTGACAAATGTAGGCACAATGGACGATTACTTGGCTGTTTAGAAGATTTGAGGTTTTGGGAATTTTACAACTGACATGAATGATAGAGAATGCAATGACTTTAGGGATAGGGACAGTGGGACTTAGGAGTGAGTAACTTGGGATATGAGGGAATGTTGGGATAGGGTATAGTATATGGACTAGGGTTTGGGTTTGGGACTTTGTAAAATAGGAATTGAGGGTATGGGATATGAAACTAATGAATATAAGAGTGGGTGACTTTATGAAATAGGGAAATCAAGGAAAAAATGGAGCAAGGGAATGTGAGGTGGGAGTAGTAACTTGGTAGCCAAATAGTTAATACAAAACCCTAACACCGTTTTCCTTGGTAGGGTTTGATTTTTCTATCCAACACCATACGACAACCACCATCTAACAAGCACTAATCTTGGATGAAAAGCAATAATCAGAGGGTTAACCTACTTGAACAAGTGATGATCCACAGGTTTTGGGTGATTTGGAGCAAATTTGTGAAGTTTTTGATGGCTCAGTGCATTGGGCAACTGGCGTGGTGCACATGGAAGGCGCGGGACATATAGCTTCATTTCTCAGTGCAAAAATACACTGGCGCGACGCATATGGAAGGCGTGGCGCATATAGCCCTGTGTGTAGCACCTTTTTACAGGAGACTTTTGGAGGCCTTCTCTGTGTCAAAATTGGGCACAGGATAGCTCGTTGGAAAGTTCCTTGAGTCTACCTTCCAACCCAATTAGAATTGTTCCATTTGGAGTTCATTTTCCCTACCAAAAGTCAAATCTCCCAAGACTGGTCAAAATGTGCCAAATGAGGCTGCCCAAAGGCAGAGTGCTGTTACAGTCAACTTTTGAATGCCTTCCTCAACTCCAAATTGAGCTCATGATAGCGCATTGGAAATATATTTTTGTCTAGTTATCATTTGACTCATCAGGAAAGTAATTTGGCCAACCAAGCTAGGAGAAAACGTGATTTTCCCAAGGTCACTTCAGAGGTGCATTCAATTCTCCTGAGGCAACGATATTTTTGACATTTCTCTAAAACCATGAAACCTGTGTAAAAAGTGAAGGATTGTTTTCTTCCTTGGCCTGTTGTGGACAAAAGACTCTCAGTGTTCCCAAATTCATCTTTGATTGCTCAGAAACATCATTTGAGTGAAACCTATCCTGATGTGTGGAACAAGGGAATTGTCGAAATGAAGCAAAACAAAGGGGATAAGGGGCTCCTAAATTCTTGAGAAAATTTTTGGAAGTAGGGAGGGATGTTAGGAAGTAGGGGAAAGTGGAATCTCAAAGATTGAGTGAGGGGAAGGGGTCCAAAAGGGCAAAACACAGGCCCAACCTAGAAAATTGCCAGGTTGTAGCAAGAAACTAGGGTTTGTGCGAAAATGAGGAATTTGGGGGATCTCAGTAATGGGAAGTGTTTAATAAGGTACATGAAGGATAGGGGAAGGTGTATGAACATCTGGATACAAGTTTTGCTGATGATTTGACCATCCAAGAGAAATTTCCTTCAAAACCCTAGGAGAGGGAAATGAACCTTACCTAGGCACAACTGAAGCATGAACAAGGTGTAAAATGACCCATTAGACCCTGACATGATAATGAAAACACTCTGAATGATGATAGACTCAGCTGAATAGTGACACAGACTAACATTTGGGCAACTTTGAAAGGAGTGAAAACAAACCCTAGACCTAATGCCTAGTGACCAAATTTTGCTTGAAGACTCACTAAAATGACAAAATTTGACCTTGACACTCTGAGACGAATTTGTAAGAGCATATTTGATCACTGGAGGAAGGCTAGAAAGACTAAAAATAACACCTGAAAGCTCATGGCTTTGGCTTTTACCTTAACTGGCAGCTCGACGATTGACCTCCTGGATCTCCTGCAATCTGCTCTATAATAATTAGGGAAAAAGTGAGTAAAAAGTTTTCATAGCTAGGTAAAATGGTAAATGGTAAAAATATATTTAATTTCCTCCTTTTTATTCATTTTTTCATGAAAATATCATGGTTATGTAAATATTTTAACCTATTTTTCCTCAAGAACTAGATAATACACATTACCTTTTTGCGCAGTGACAGGTGATGGATGTTTGATGATGATGACGAGTCATGTTTCAACTCTTTTATCGACTCGTTTAGCTCATATGAAAAGATTGTTGAGTGTTTTCCCCTTTTGACTCATAAAAGAAAATAAAATAGGGTTTCGCTTTCAAGCTCTTTTCTGACCCTTTAAAAGTGAAAAGATGGTTGATCCCTTGTCGTTTCGAACTCATTAACAGATGCAAAGCGTCGTGTGCCCAGTATAACTTTACCCCTTTTTCGCGCTGGGAGGCACTATTTACGAAAAAGGTACTCCTTGACTGAAATGGTCAAGTGGTTCTCTCAAGTATCGTTTTATACCTTTTCGGGATCGAGAGACACAAATGTACAAAAAGGGACCATGTTGTGTTTTCTTTTCTTTCTCTCTTTCAAACTCTCTAAACATGAAAAATATACCGAGTTATACCTTTGTCGGACTCATTAAAATATTAAATGACATTGGATTCGTCACCATGACGAACATGAAATTCTCCTTCCTATGGCTCATTAAACTTACTAGGTTAGATTCGTCTGAAGGATGAACTTATAGTGCAAGAATATGTTATCCCCTTCAAGTTTGCGATTAGAAAATAGTTGGGGTACCTGCCAAAAATGGTGGGGGAAAATTTAGAAATCTATCAATTGTGTCGACAGCTCACTCTTAAACATGACACTTTCTGCTTCGTGTTGGGTTGGGATATCATCTTTTGTATCATTGACCTTCCTGGGTTTGGGTCATTCATCTTTTCTGTCAATTTGATCTCTTCCACGTCATCATGACCACCGATCCCATGGATCCAATATCTGCCAAACTTCTAGTTATGTCATAATATGTTCAAGAGTTGTCCTTCTGCAGTTACACTTACCTCTGTTTCTCTGTATCACCCAAAATCATTTTGCGTCCTTTCGTTTCAGGTCGATGATGTGGTAAACATTATGGCCCTCCTTTGACATGGTTGTTTCTTGTCAAATTCAGATCATTATCCAGGAAGTTGATCGAGAGACTCCCTTCCAGTACCTTAGAGCTTTCATGCCCTAATGGAAATTTCTTCGCACTCTATAACAAGTTCACTCATTGGCTTTCGATCGAGTGATTTCATGGGCGTTCGACTTCAATTCCTCTGCTCACATTCTGTGAATTGTGCCGATAGTACCTTGAGGACCATTTTCATTATTGGTGATTTCTCTCACACTTGTTAACAACTTACATTATTGACTGGTAATCAATCGAATTTCTATCATGTTCAACATCAACACATCTATTCCCATGTTAGAATTTGTTTTGAGTGGGTCGTGTTGGAGCGCAAGACCCTGGAATCAGATCACAAAAGTCTAGGTTGTGAAGTGTTGTGACATGATTATGTTGATATGCATGTCTCTTTTAGATGGATGGATGTGACCATACCATGAGTTATCAGATGTGATCCTTCTCATTATTGGATGGTTGCGACCATACCTTGGTTTCATTATGATCCTCTTTGATGGATGGCTGTGCCCATACCTGGATCCATTCAAATGATCTTTCTCTAGATGGTTGTGTCTATTCCATGATTCATATATTATTTGACAGAGTTCTTAGCTATGTATATGTATCTGTACTTGCTTGCAGGTTTTCCGATGATAGACTACGGTTCCCCTCACTGATTCATAAAGCATTTCATCCCTTACTCTAGTTCGGCCTTCACGCTTTAGGGGGAATCTGTTACACAACATTTTGTCACTGTCCCTATACTCCCCATTCCTTGATCCTAGAGGACCTCTACAGTGAACCCCACATGCTTTGCCTTCATGAAGAAAATCCCATTATGTCCCTCTTCATGAGCAGATCAATTCCCTTTTGCACCATTTCCCCTTAAACTTCTGTTTTGCCTAGTTTACAAGATCAATGCTAATGACCTTTGTCTCCCCCACGCTAATGAGTAGAGATTAGCACTATCCCTAGCGCCGATCAGAGCGACTGAGCTATGTTCCAGTCTCTCCGGTCCTGTTATCGAAAGTTTTTTAAATTAAGAGCTGAAGCTTCCAGCTCTAGAAGCTTCGTAACGGAAGTCTGGTAAATGGTTTGGTCAGATGGGGTCAAGGACGTTAGTTTGGGCTCCTTTCCCCTATAATGATGGAACTACCTTAAGGGATAAGACCTTCTCCCATGAGAAGAGGATCCATCTCCCATCCATTCATCCTATATAAACCTCCCTTCTTCCCAAGCACAAGCTAGTGTTGATGTTGGTGTGCTAGTGCTATTTTGGTTTGGAGTAAACAACAAGCTATTCATAGTTGTAGCTATCTAGTTGTGTGAGGGATAAGTGTGATTTGGTTTGTAGTGAAGCTTAAAGGGAAGACACTTAAAACTATTGTTGATTGAGGCCGTCATGGAATGCTAGAAGAAGTGTGTGGTAACCTAGTCTTGTCAGAGGAGAACCACAACGTTAAGAAAATGGTTGTAATCTCTTCTTGATATCAATATATATGCAGCTATCGATTGATTTACTACATGTTTTTTCATCTTACATATTCATGGATTAATGTTTCTTGACTTTTTAAGTAGGTTGAATTTCAATTTGTCTGTTATCACGGTTGATGTTTGTTGTTGTTTACTTGTTTCAGGTGCTTGAAGAAGGAAGTGAGAGATAGCTGGAGAGAGAAAGCAAGGGCATCATCAAATGCGATAAGTGTGCTAAGAGGTGGGCCCTCTTAATTGGTTCTAATGTAAGGAAATATTCCTTAGAATGTATCTATTGTGGCTAGACCCATTATTGGGCTAGAGGAATTTGTTTGTGTCCGCACTTATAATTTTACTTCACCATAAGACATCAAGAATCGCATCATCATCTATGTTTGTAACATCACTAGAAGCTCATTTATATGGTGGCCCATCTGTCCCGCCTGACTATCAATCATTATCTGGTACTTTTTCTGGTGTGGCTTCCAGTCCTTGGACCTCTCCCATGTCATCCAATCCAAGAATAATGTTGGGTACTTCTCTTATGAATGCCACAGAGCCTGCTCCTCTTCCTCCATCTATAACTACAATAGAGCAGTACCAGCCCTTATATCAGTAGGCAAAGATACCTTCAATAACCTAACCCTCCTTATGTTGGGTACCCTCAATCTGGATCACAGTTTCCTCCATCATCCCATCCTCTCATGGCAGGGGGGAAACCTATTGTTGGTATACCTCAATATGGTAATCCGCCTAGTTATAGTCCTCCTTATCCTGGAATGGATTCTAGTGTTTGGAAACCTACTTTACCCATGCAACCTAGTTCATATTGGGATCGATTATTGAATCCTCAAACTATACTATTTTCATTGCAAAATCCTACCTATCAAACAGCACCTCAACAAGCTCAAATAAATGTGATCTAACCTTTACAGTGCATCCCAATGGTATGTGGTTCCACCAAGATCCTGATTCGTCAAACTATACAAGGTCTCTCACCTTCTCAATCACTTCTGCAAGGTACTCCTCAAGTTTCGGTAGGTCAAATTATTTAAAATTTGACACAATCTCAATCGAACCCATACTAGGGGGCAATGTAAACCCCTATCAAGCAACAATATGGATCACATCAAGTGAATTTTCAAGGCCAGTAAATCCAAACCCAACCATTCCAACAAATTTATCACCATCTTGGGGCTGTGAAACAAACCCACTTGTATGATGGTTATCACAACCATCCATATCCTGGTAACCAGGCTCCTTATTATCAAAACCCTCCTTATCCAGGAATGCAAGTGCCCGTTTCCCAGGCTATCCCTTCATATCTAGGTCATCCGCCTCACTTTAACAATAGTTCACTTTTATGGCTACTATTGAATTAATGGATTTAACTCAGCTTACTAATGACCCCATTGCTCATTCGCCATGGTGGCTGATTATTCCCACTAATTTTCCTTCTGATATACCAAAGTTCAATGGGAATCCTAGAGATTGACTCGACGAGCATGTTATGACACATCATATGTGGTGTTAATCCAATTCACTTAATGATGATTCCATTCGATTTTGTATTTTCCAACTAAATGGTATATTGACTTACCTAGAGTGTTGTTTCATGACTTCAACACTTTAGCCAGTACCTTCCTGTTGAAGCCCCAAAAATCGGGTCTACAACAAGGGGGATACCCGCTCGGTCCGGACCTTCATTGGCAGCTCCTTATCCGTTTCGTATAGCGGGTCTGACTGGGGATATGGGACCAGTTTCCCAATCTATGAGTGTGTGTGTGTAGAATTTGATGTTCTTGGTCTAACAGTTACTAATTTAAGATACTCTAATTCTAATTTTAATCTCATGCTATGCTATTGTAATCTAATAAGCAGCAACATCTAAATCTATACTAACCCGGGATGTAATTCTTCTGTTATGCGATCTAAAAAGATTTCAAATAACAACTGGTAATAAATATCATTCAGCTATTATAAGAAAGGAAATTAATAAGGATGAACCACTTCGCATAAAAAGTTAGACGAAACAGTTGTGAAAAACATATTGCATAATGAGCTATTCATACATTAAGCATAAATAAATATATATCACCGTACAAAAGTTCCAAATGATAACTCAAGCATTCATGCAATAATACATAAACAACTAAAAACTGTATATCACTTTAACATATAAGTAGAAATGGTCAAGAGATAAAAGTACCATTTATGACTAGTCCTACTCATAAGCTTCAAGTGACAATGATTTATCTCTCCTTGCTCTAACATCCACTAAGAGTACAGAAGTACAACATCAGTAGCAGACATCAAATGCAAACATCAATAAATCTTGATCCATTCATTCACAAAAACCTCCTCTGAGGGTGCAAAAGTGCATGTTCTGAGGACAAGTTTTTGATAAATTTCTGGACTCTTCTCTAAATGCATGAGAAGGGTTTAAATACTACTAACTAAATAACTTAATTACACAGATTCAGGATACGGTTTAAATGACCACCCTTTTTCTAAGAAAAAATAAAGCAAAACTATTTCTAAAAATTAAATCTAATACCTAACTATTTTTGCATTTGCTCCTTAATGTTGCAACCATTCAATATTTGCCTGGGTAGAGTCGGCTGATTGTCTTCCGCTTTTTGTTGAGCTAAGCTAATAGAATTGGTAATAGCTGGCACCACCTTCTCAGCAAAGTCGATGATATACTCGAGAGTCATCCTCTGACTATGTGGATTTACTGCGTATGCCCAGTAATAATCTCAGTTCACTTGATTAACCCTTTGGATTGCTTCTGCCTTTTCTTTAGCTTTCTATTTCCAGTTTGTTTTTTTCCATTGCTTCCTTGCACTTCTCGGGCTTACAGGTGACTGAGCCGTTAGAGGGCTTTCCTTCTCGAACAATTTTCTCAGCGATGCGCGATTAGCGCTAGGCGCTAATCGCGCATCGGAAACTGCCTCCGTTCTTTGATCCGGGCTTCTCTGATGCATTTTTTTCCTTTTGCGCCTCTTCATCTTTATCGGGTATAAAGCTTCAAAATTTGTAAAAATAATGTCCTTGTGAGCTCTTGACCCTGATCATTAAACTGCCTGTTGATATCAGCATCCTTCAGTGCTCATTTAACCATGGCTATATATGAAAGATCTGTAATGGATGGCTTAGCAGCATTCTGTGAATCTACAGCTCTGTTACATGTGGTATCTGTTTATGAGAGCATCTTTTCTTTGTCTTTGAACATTGGAGTTTTACCCTTTTTCCTCATAGCTTCCTGCACATTGCTTTGTGTAACTTTTGTTTTTCGTTCCTGCAGTTCACAAGTGAGGAGAGTAATGATAATAAATAACGACAGGAAAGTTTTAAATGCTAGGGATATGAAAAAACACGCCACCTGACGTGAACTATTTCTTCAAACAACACAAAACCATATTTATTAACAACTGGCATATAATACATTAATCATAATTAAAGTGCGTAACCAGAAAGTTTTTTCTTGAATATTGAGCCGGGAAAATCTGCGATGGAATATTTCTGTGATCTGCATCGCAGTATCCCATATCACTGTATCACATTACCGCAATTTCGTTGTGCTGTGCTATCGCAAGGTTGCTTGATCGCGCTATCACAAGATCGCGGATCACAGTATCGCAAGATCGTAAATCGCTTAATCATTAAATTGTTATGTGTCTTTCATGCATTTTTGCGAGATGCGATATGCGATATCACATATCGGCATTTTCTTAAGGTTTTCTAACGTGAACTTTTCTTAATGCATGCGATGTGATGGAGTTCGCATTGCGATCTCACATTTTACCATTTTGACTCATAAGAAAATACCCTATCATTCTTTGCGCGATGTGATGTTTCTTAAGGAGTGACATATATGAGTTTATTTTTGGAATTTTTTTTTTGACTAAGGGTCCCCACTTACATATTCTTATTGCTAATACTAAATAAGGAGGGGGGTTGTTGGTGGCCACAACAATTGGCGATTCATTTGGAAGAACCAGTTATCTCTGTTTTTCTATTGAATTTTCTAAACTTCCAAAATAGAAAATTTTTCAGAAAATTAAACTTTATTATGGAAAGATAAAGTACATTATGCTCTAACCTGACAATGATATTTTGTTTCAACTATTTTCCACTTTGATTATTTGCTTCCTCGGGCTAGTCCTTGTATTTACATCAGTCATTACTTGGTCTTGTAAAGATAAAACAAAGTATTCTCTGTAAACCAGTTTTAAATATGCTCATTGTCGTAGGTAGAACCTCTGCTGCCAGCAGGTGTTTATAGCCTTGACAGGGTTACCTGTTACCCAGCAATGATCCTGTATCCTACTTAAGGCAACCTAAATCTTTCAAAGAAAAATCCATATCCACACTTATTGCTTTGATTTTCTTTTTTACTCTTAAAGAACAATGTCTTGGTTTGGTATCCAAATTATGACACAGTCATTCACTTGATTTATAACTTTGCTGAACAAGCTGGCTCGTGATGAGACCCCTTCTCTTTTGAGTGCAACAATCTTGAGTCATTTCCCTGTTGTGGTGTACAGTATTGGCAAAGTCAACAAATTATAATATCTGTGATTATGATAAGCCGGCTCATGATGAGACCTCTTATTCTTCAAGATAAAGTGTATCCTTGGGTTGTTCCTCTGAAAGTTGTGATTTTCCTTAGCAGGGAGGAAGTCATTGTTTCCTTAAGATAGCTCTGGACGACAATAATAGAGTTTTTGGAAACAGCTTTTCTACAGAGAATCTTTATTTTGTTATTGATACCTTTCATTGTACTGAGATAAAACAATTTCTTCACTCAAGGTTGTCTTCATCAAACTTTTTGAAGTTGAAACTAGTATCATATCTGGGCTAGAGTCTTTAATTGTATCTATTAATAATAAAGATCATTTTTTCAAAAGATTTGCTATTTATACAAGCGAAAAGTTCAAAATTTGAAAGAGAATTGGTGTCTTTTTTGTAAATGCCTAATGTAACCACTCACGACTGGTTTTATTATGGAAAAGGAAAACAACTATTCTACAAAAAGAAGAAGAATAATCTTCTATGGAAAATATTTCTTGAGAATTTGTCCATTAACAGGCAAAGAGTCTCTCTTACCTGCTAAATCCTGTAACAAAAATGTTGATGGACCTATGACTTCTATAATTTGAAAAGGACCAAGCCACATTCTCTGAAATTTTTTATGTTTTCCTTTCCCTTCATGAGCCTTGTCCCACTTTAAAACTAAGTCTCCCATCTGAAAATCTTTTCTGGTCATTATGTTTGAATCAAAAGAGGATTTTACTAGTGCTTGATGATGAGCATGCGTTTTCTTAGCCTGTTCTCGTTGTTCTTCTAATTTGATTATTTCCATTTGTCTTAGCTATAAGGAGGAAGTGGGTACTTCATCAATGTATTGAACTAGAGACAAAGAGGGAATTGATAAATGAGTCGGAAGAACCACTTCTTTCCCATAAACTAAATTAAAGGGAGAAGTACCGATAGAAGCTTTTTGCGTTATTCGGTCTGCCCATAAATCATATATCAAAGCCTTATGCCAATTTTTATGATTTTGGTCAACTTTTCTTTTGATAATCCTGATTAGGTTTTTATTTGTGGACTCAGCTAACCCATTGCCTTGTAGGTAATAATTGGCTGAATATTTAAGTTTGAATCCTCTTTTAAGTGCAAATTCAGTCATTGCATTTCCAGAAAAGCATGATGCATTATCAAACATTAAAGTGGAAGGAAATCCAAACCTGGTGATTATAAATTGATCTATGAACTCAATGATATTTTCAGCATTAGCCGTCTTTGAGTGGAACTGCTTCTACCCACTTAGTAAAATAATATTTTTTTGTGAGGATGTATCTATGCTGCTTAGAAGAGTGAGGAACGATCTCACCTATTATGTCCAATCCCCACTGACTGAAAGGTTGGTCAATGTTAACTGGCTGTAGTAGCAAGGATGGCTTCTTTTGTCTTCTGGTAGTAGTTTGGTAGACTTGACATTTCCTCACGTAACTGTTCGAGTCTTTAAATAACGTGGGCCAGTAATATCCTGCACGCAAGATTTTATGTGCAGTAGCATCTCCAGCATAGTGTCCGCCTACTGGCCCATCGTGGAGTTCCTGCAAAACTTTTTTAGCTTCAGATTTCTCAAGACACCTAAGAAGAACAGAATCATAATTTATTCTAAAAAGAATATCATTTATGAGCTCATATTGTTTGGCCTTCAACCTTAGAGCTCTTTTCATAGTATGATCGAGGTGTGAAGGAGCATACCCATTCTTAAGATAATAAATGGTATCAGTGTATAATGACTCTGCATCGTTTAGGCTTACCTCGCATATTGGTACCTCTGCAGATGGAATTTTAGAAATTTGCGATGCTCCAGCCAACATTTTGCAGAAGCCTTGACCTCTCACAATGTTTGCTAGTTTAATCTCAATGTCATATTCCTGTAAGGCAGTAACCCAATTGGCTCTTTTCTCACCCACATCCTTCTGTACTAGAAGGTTCCTTATCGCTAGAAATGGTACTATAATTTTTGTATGGGTTTTGAGTAAGAAAGGTTTGAAGTATTTGATCACTTTGAAAACAGCATAAGCCTGTTTCTCCACGTCTGAATAATTTAATTCAACACCCTGTAAATTTGAGCTGAAAAAAGAAATTGGGGCTTCCGCTTTTTCTTGATTTGCTTGAGTGAGTATCACAGCATATGACCTATCTGAGGCAAATGTGGTTCTGAAAAAGTCGGAGTTGCTAACGATGGAGCATTAATAATAGCTTGTTTGATCAGGTTGAATGCTTCATGTTCATCTTGGCCCCATTTAAAATTTGAATTCTTTTTAATCATGGTTTGCAAAGGAGACACGATTCATGAAAAATCTGGAACGAATCTCTTTACAAAGTTGATCTGACCAAGGAAATATTGCATGGCTTTTTTGTTATGAGGTAAGGATATTTCAGAAATCTCTTTGATTCTATCGGAATCAATGTGAATACCGGATTTTGAAACTATGAATCCTAGAAGTTTCCCTTCACTTAGTGCGAAGAAAGATTTCTTTGGGTTAAGTGAAATTCCATACCTTAAACACCGTTGGAAGATTTGTTTCAAGTCTTTAAGATGGTCGCTTCGTTTCTTTGAATACACTGTTATATCATCCAAATAAATTACTACAGATTTATTGACTAAACCTTTGAATGCGATGTCCATGGATCTTTGAAATGTGGCACCAAAATTAATCAAACTAAATGGCATCTTTCGATACGCGTATGTGCCCCATTTAGTTTTGAATGTGGTTTTCAATTGATCATTAGGATGTACCAACACTTGATTGTATCCTGAAAATCCATCCAAGAAAGACATTAATTCTAAGCCCGCCACTGCCTGCAATATCTGTTCCATGGGTGGTAAAGGAAAATTATCCTTTTGGCAGGCCTTGTTAAGGTTTCGAAAGTCAATGCAGATCCTAATATCTCCGTTTTTCTTTCTAACAGGTACCATATTGGAGACCCATTTGGAATGTCTGACGAGAAAGATTATTCTGGCTTTCAATAACTTGTTAAGCTCAGTTTTTATCTGATTTTCTAAATTGGGATGGATCTCTCTCAGCTTTTGTTGGACAGGTTTTTCATTATCGATCATGGGAATAGTATGTTGGATGATGGAAGTGTCGTATGTTTTTAGTTCATCATAATTCCAGGCAAAAACATTTTTATATTGTCTCAAAAGACGAATATACGATAGTTTTTGTTCAGGGGCTAGGCCGAGGCCTAGATTAATGTTTTGTGGTTTAGCATCGGTTCCTAGGATTACTAATTCGTAGTTCAAGGTTGAACTTTGGAGTTTTGAATTGGTATACCTTTTAAACCGATCCTTCAAATCGTACAAGTCTTCTAACTTGACTACCGACTTAGGTATAGCATTGTTAGTGCTATCTTGTTGTAATTGTCGATTATGTTGGTCTTCGTCAATTATTTGATTGGAGTAGGATCCTTCAGATGTGAGGAAATTTACAATATCAGGATCATCATTGAATACTCTCCAATTTGTGATGTTATTAGGAATGGATGGTCTAAAGATTAATTCTATTGAGAATCTATTTGGACTAAATTTTTTTTAAGGAATAAGCTTAGAAGCTATGTTAGCCAAAAGGTTTGCACTTGCGTTTTGGAGTCTGGGAATTGAAGAGATATTAAACGCTATGAAATGCTCAGTCAGATCTTGAACTAAGTGTTACAGGGAAAAGTGTCTATGTAGAACTGCTAATCCCACTAAGGTGTGGTAGCTACCTTAGAAACAAACAAAGTAAAACTAATTTCATTTTCCTTTATGAAAGATAGATGAGAGAAGAATAAAGGAGACCAACCTCTGTCTTGCGCTTGGTTCCTTGCTCGATTCCTCTCTCTTCTGATAGTCCTTTGCTACTTGCTTCCTTGTACACCCAGCTTCACAGAGTACCTGTGGAATCAAAGCAACATAACACTATACAAGAACATGGATCTATTATCATAAACAATCTAGGATCAGATGTAAATTGACCATACAAATGCATGAAACATAAATGACACAAGAGTATGGAGGAAAACTTGAATAGCTTTATTGATAATCAAGAAAGATCCAAGAGAGTTACAACCAGTTGTTCTGACCCAGTATCATCCTCTCAGCAAGTAAGCCCTTCTTCACCTCATACAAAGCTTAGATCACCCAACACTATGATGTTGCCTCAAGAACCCAACAACAATTCCTTACAAGATGCAAAATTCCAGCCTCTGGATCTGTGGGATGAGGGATCCATATATAGATATCTGTAAGGGAGATGAGTCAGCTTGTGATTTGATTAGTGTCTTCCCCCTGATATTTCTTGCTTCCACTTGGAGATTGATGATCTCTTACTCATCCTTAGTCGAATTCAGAGAGGCAAGTGTCACAGGAGATGTTTCTGGAAGATTCCATGCCTCTCCACCTCGCGTATTGACACTACCATTTGTCACTTCTCGCCCATCGCACCCCATAGAAGGGCTTTTTGAAATGCAGCGCACCCACAGAGTGTACTTAGGTGAGATGCAACGCACTTTGCTTATGAAGCAGGTGAAATGATCCTGTTTTGACTAGTTCTGAGCAGTTTTTCATGGAGAACTTCTGAGAGAAGCTGTAATCAGTTGACCTTGTTCCTTTAGGGGTTAGAACAACACTTTTAGGGACTTAGGAGCCCTTGGTTTATGGACATTTTATGCTTGGGGTTGCAGTGCCCAAAAATGTCTATAACAGTTGCCCCCTAAAGCATGAGGTTGTTAATCTTTTTTTTTTTTTGATGTCGGGTGAAATGCTTTATCATGAGGGTCCGACGTTCTTTCAAGCTGGGAGGAGAGCTGTAATAAGATACAATACAATACATTATCTTCATAATATTTTCATGATCTAGCTGAGGCGGGCATTCCCATGCTCAGCTTTATAAATTCATTTTCATGTACATAGGACAGACAATCGTCTGAGTGTATACTGATGATTCTAGTAGAGCCATCATCCCTTTGATTGGATGATTATCTGTGCAGCAATGATGTACATTTGATGTCTTTATTTCCTTGAATATATATCACAGCCCGGATGGATGAAACTAAATCCGGGGTCTTCAATCCCGTTCGATATTCACTCAAAGTACAAGTCGATCAATGTGAGAGATGTTCTGGAGTCGAACATGGAAAGACATCGCCTGATTACCAGCCAATGATGTAAGTTGTTAACAGGCACGAGAGGAATCACCGATAATGATAATGACCCTCAAGGTACTGCAGTACAATTCACGTGGTGTGAATAAAGGACTTGGTGTTAAACACCACGCAAAATCTTTCGGTTGAAGGCCATTGATGTAAACCTGTCGCCGGAAGTGAGAAACTTGCCATTGATGCATGCAAGCTTCAAAGTACTGAAAGGGGTGTTCCTAGATCGACTTCTTGGATAATGAGCTGATGTCGACAAGAAGTGATTCGTCATAGGAGGGCCTTAATGAATCCCACATCAATGACACGGAACGGAGCAAATGATTTTAATGGAGGTGAAAACGATTTGGTGATATATGGTTCAGGGTGGCGGTCATGAAAGAATGGAGCGTAAATGTATTGCAGCGGGTGAGACACAGGTGAATTCTCTGAGTGACTTCTCTTGAACATATCGGTGACACTGACGTGATGGATTGGTAGCATTAACCTCAAATGTGGATGGTGTGATGGGACCATGGTGATGTGACCGGTGAATGAAACAACCCAACTCGACTTGGATGCGGAGTGAAAGTGTCATGTTCAAGAGCGACTTGCTACCAACAAAGTTTCTTCAAGTTTTCTTCCCAATTTTCCCCAGTCATTGCTGACCAGTACCTCTTTATTTTTGTCAATCTTGAGGAGGATAACATATGCTTGTTCTATAATTTTCCCTTTGGGCAAACCCATCGCTATGTTTTAACGAGCCTGGCGATAGTGAAACTCGTTCTTGTCTGCTATGGACAAGTTTGTCTCTATTAGGTTTTAACGAGTTTAACGACAAAGATAACTCGGTCCTTTTCAATTTTAGAGAGTCTGAAAAGGGATGTAAAGGAAACTCCAAAAATCCTTTTTCGTCATCTAATCCCTTAAGTCTGAAAGAATATAAAACAATACAGAAGGGATGAATTTTCGATACTTTTAACGAGCCGAAAAAAACAAGCACTCGATCTTTTTGTGTAATAATCCCTCAGTTCCAAAAAGATTAAAATTTAAAGGAGGGATAACACTTCTGGTCCCTTTAACGATCTGGAGAGGCCAATGGCTCGGCAATCTTTTCATATTTTACGAGTTAGTTGAAAAGAGCTTAAAGGAGACTCGTCTTTGAGGAACGAGTGATAAAATTGGGTAG
The DNA here is from genome assembly GCA_031772625.1 of Pinus tabuliformis. Lineage (NCBI taxonomy): Eukaryota > Viridiplantae > Streptophyta > Pinopsida > Pinales > Pinaceae > Pinus > Pinus tabuliformis. Next base: position 866,790,041 of record CM062805.1, read on the forward strand.
CAGCTGATTCCAGGTAAGGTTTGGAATTTTCCAATCACGGCAGTGTTACAAGGATGGCTAGCGGGATCACTCTTCGCAGATGTTCCTCAAAAGGGGTAAACAATCAAATGGAGGTGAATGATCGGCCAGTACAGAGTGGAGGTGATGATGGGAACACGACCAAGACTTTAAAGGTTGAAGTACTACATTCACGATGGTTATTTACCGGGAATTGGTTCATTTTTTATTGAGCTTAAACACTGGGGGAGACATTTGCTCATTGCTTATGTTTATTTTTTAACGAGCATGAAGTCCGCGTTAAAACTGCTCGATAAATCCAGTCATATAATAAGAATGTCTCATATATGAAAACGGCAATTTTTAGAGTTTTTCCCCACATCCTTTCTTTATGCAAGTTAGGAAACGACCAATCCTACGAGTTTAAAGGGTTAGAGGACCTACAAATTTAAAAAATAAATGGTCGCTCTTCACTTGCACGCCAAAAGGTTTGCATGCCCCCAGGTATAAAATAAAGCTTCAAGGTCACCTTTTATTCTACCGACAAAACATTCGTTTTATCGAGGAAGGCCTACCTCTTTCAGGTTACCAAAGATTGTTTTATCTGGACCGCAAACAAAACACTTCTTCGGCGATGCCTACCGAAATAGACAAAGGCAAGTGGTGCAGACGCCTCCACTCACATAACTTTGACGAGGGAATCTTATTCCAGTCTAACCCCCTTTTCCAACCACGAACGGGAGTATAGACTAGTCATATATCTCTTGCGGAAACCTACTCTATACCCGAAGTTTTCCTGTTGAAGTCGACCAGGGTGCATGCCCCCTGGGTTTCAGTCATGTCCTCCGAATCACTCCCGCTCATCAGGTGGACGGATTGGGGATTTATGAGACATTCCTTGTGTGAAAAGACCATTCAGGGATGGTATATGACTATTTTCTATGTGTGATCCGGGAAATGAAAGCTGGTCTACGAGCTTGACCACTCTTCCTTCGTGCGGAAAACACATTACTCTAAAGAGTGATGAGACAATGGCTCCCATGCAATAAATATAGTCTCGTCCAAGGAGTAGATTATAATCCAGGGGTCCTTGGACTACCATTACATTCATATGAACGGTTTTCCCTCTCAATGTTATGGGCACATTGGGAAGGATCCCTAACAGTCGACTGGTTCCTTTGTCAAAGCCTGTTAGATTTCTCATTTCAGGCAAAAGCGATGGTGAACCAAGTGCTTTCCAAGCAGTCAAGGAAAGGATACTCACAGAAGCCCCTTCATCTATGATGGTACCGGCCATAACCATTCTATATATTTGAGCAATGATTCAAAATGGTACACTAGCAGGTAAACGAGGTTTGCCTAGTTGATTCCAGTCAAAGGAAACAACTAGGTTGCTTGGAGGTGGGACCGAATAGACAGCCGGGTACGACTCTGAGGAACTTCCTGCGGTAAAGGAATGGGTAAATTGCCCCCATGTTCATCGAAGTCTGTGCTTACAAAAAGAATCTGGACGACGTCATCCTTGTTCTCTTCGGTGACTGTATCATCTGAAGATGGAACCTCTGAAGGCAAGACCGGGTCAACTACCGTCTCGACCTTTTGACTTTCTTCTAGTATGGGTTTATATGGTTCACCTTCAATGATAGATGCTTCGGTCGACCACCTGGGTGGGTCAGCTGGTTTTTCAATTAGTGACGGATTCAGCAAGAGTTTTTTTATATCCAGGAGGAAGTCGTAACGGTGAAACCGGACGATCGTCCAAAACTCGTTTAGCCTCGTCTAAGAAGGGACAATGGTGGACGGCATGATCACCTTCGCACAATTTACAAGGAAATCTATATTTTCCTTTTTGACCTGGGGCTTCACTTTCACTAGTCGACGGTGTGTTTTCAACATGATCATCAGAGGTTGACAACACCGGATTGTGCAAACGAGGAGACCAGTCCTTTAAAATCCGAGGGATGCAAGGACAATCTCTATGATAATGGTCTCCTTTGCAAATGACACATGGCGATTTAGGCTTGGTCGATGCAGTGTGTGGATTTTCACTAGACGACACTTGGTTGCCCCTTTTTGCCTTTGGCTCCTTCTTCTTCTTCTCTTTCTTCTTCTTTTCCTTCTTCTTCTCTGGTACTTGATTTTTGGCTTTACCAGCCTCATCAAGTGAAGAGGAAGGAGGAGAGGAAGAATTGGAGGAAGTAGAGGGTTGGGGGGTAACTCTGGAATTGTCTAGTTGTTGACTCAATTTTCCATGAATTGCGGTGTTCTGAACAACAGAGGTTGAGAAGAGCCATACGGGCAAGCCGATTGTCAATCCTGGAAGCGACAATGTGGCCATATGGGGTGCACCAACATCTCCCCAAGAGGAGAAGGGACTAGGATTTCCTCCAAGGGGTATTCCTTGGTTGGTGGACTCCATTCTCTCAACCTAAGGTCAGCGTAGAAAAGGTGATGATTATTCCATTTAAAATAAATTTTAGACGCTTTGACACAACTTGTTTTTTCAATTTTAAAGAGTCGAGAAAAAAAAAGATGACTCTAGTCACCTTCGATTTTTAATGAGCCTGAAGTGACAAGTGCTCAGATGGACCTTTTCCGTTAAGGAGTCTGAAAAGGAACGAAAGGAACTGCTATGGAAATCTAGGCAAAGAGATTACCAAACCAATCGCAAAACTGTAGAATAATTTTTACGGTACGACAGTCCATCTTCCCGAATGTTGTGTTCAGTGCATTGCGATCGATAGGGCGGCAAACACAGCTTCCTATGGATAAAGGATTAAGCCTATTGTGGTCTCCCAAAATATACTCGACGGTATGTGGGAGCACAAGTCCGTACTGGCACTTATTTTCTCAAAGTGGAGGAATCACCCAACCAACAGTGAGAACAATAGTTACCAGGCTTTACGACACCGGAATACGTCTCTAGCCTAGAATTCTAGATGTTGTGCGTTAGGTTCCAAAGCGTTGTTAGATTCATTAAATTTATTTTATAGTTGATCTTGCTTAAGAAATTTTCCTTTCAGGTTCACCGCGTGATGTAGATGTACAATTCCTAAAATGCAATCTAAGATGATAAACAGTCTTTTATCTTCTTTGTGCAATGCAAATCCTAGCTACTAAGGAAAGAAAGACAGAATTCTTTCAACAAAGAGCAAAGAGCACACACTGTATGCACTGTCCTAAATCAAACCAATCAAACAGTCTAAATGCAAATGCACATGCATGTATTTGTTTTCAGCCTTCTTAATATGTGAATGATAAAAAGAAAGCTAATGTGCAAATCTGAATTACTTTCCAAGCGACAATTACTAACAAGTTTCTTTTCAAAATAAAAAATGAAGACAATGACAACACTTTGCGATTTGGAAATGAAGACTTGCTTTCGACACTAGAAAAACTATAAATTTAGATCAAATACAACAGTAACAGGGTAATCGACTATCGAGAGCAATCAGACTCTCTTCTATGACTGAAAATGACACTTGCGACACTTTCAAATCAAGAAACGACAGTACAATTACGTTACTTTTTTGCAAAGGAGAACTGAAAATGACTCAACAAATACACAAAAACATTTACAGTTATTTTCACAATGGAGGCAGAATATCAGCAAGGAAAGGGGTTTCAAACAGAGGTGTACTGACTACAGGCAGCAAAATTCATGAATAGAACTGAAAAGAATGAACACAAAAACCAAAATTCAGGAACAATGCCTAGTCTGATCAGCGCACCTGTAACATAGTGAATTTGAAATGCAGCGCACCTACTACACTTGGGAAGTGTGCTGAATTTCAGATTCACAGAACAGAGACTGCACTGGGCCACAGACGAGACTTTTCTTGGGTTCTGGGTCATAGTTTGCAATTCAGTTCAGGGATTTTGGCCGAGCAAGTGGTAATCAGTAAATCAACAACAGCGGTAGATCTAAGGAGGTTACTAGAGCCACCAAAAGGGAAATTAGAGAGTTTGTAAATCAGTTGTTTAATTCATAAACAAAACCCAGAGATTGACTGAAGCGACATTTATCTACTTTGCATTTGCATAGCAAATGCAGTTCGAAAGCTACCTGGCTCGACTTTAGGCTCCGTCTGTAAGTTTATAAAGTGAACAAAAATGTAGATAAACAAACAACCTAGTCGCTCCCCAGCAGAGTCGCCATTTTGTTACAGGTAAAAGTGTCTATGCAGAACTGCTATTCCCACTAAGGTGTGGTAGCTACCTTAGAAACAAACAAAGTAAAACTACTTTCGTTTTACTTTATGAAATATAGATGAGAGAAGAATAAAGGAGACCAACCTTTATCTTGCGCTTGGTTCCTTGCTCGATTCCTCTCTCTTCTGATAGTCCTTTGCTACTTGCTTCCTTGTACACCCAGCTTCACAGAGTACCTGTAGAATCAAAGCAGCATAACACTATACAAGAACATGGATCTATTATCATAAACAATCTAGGATCAGATGTAAATTGACCATACAAATGCATGAAACATAAATGACACAAGAGAATGGAGGAAAAATTGAATAGCTTTATTGATAATCAAGAAAGAGCCAAGAGAGTTACAACCAGTTGTTCTGACCCAACATCATCCTCTCAGCAATTAAGCCCTTCTTCACCTCATACAAAGCTTAGATCACCCAACACTATGATGTTGCCTCAAGAACCCAACAACAATTCCTTACAAGATGCAAAACTCCAGCCTCTCGATCTCTGGGATGAGGGATCCATATATAGATATCTGTAAGGGAGATGAGTCAGCTTGTGATTTGATTAGTGTCTTCCCCTGATAGTTCTTGCTTCCACTTGGAGATTGATGATCTCTTACTCATCCTTGGTCGAATTCAGAGAGGCAAGTGTCATAGGAGAAGTTTCTGGAAGATTCCATGCCTCTCCACCTCGCGGATTGACACTGCCATTTGTCACTTCTCGCCCATCACACCCCCTAGAAGGGCTTTTTGAAATGCAACGCACCCACAAAGTGTACTTAGGTGAGATGCAACGCACTTTGCCTATGGAGCAGGTGAAATGATCCTGTTTTGACCAGTTCTGAGCAGGTTTTCATGGAGAACTTATGAGAGAAGCTGTAATCAGTTGACCTTGTTCCTTTAAGGGTTAGAACAACACTTTTAGGGACTTAGGAGCCCTTGGTTTATGGAAATTTTATGCTTGGGGTTGCAGTGCCCAAAAATGTCTATAACACTAAGGATTGATAATGTTTTAAATGACCTGATAAGCAATGTATAGTGTTACGTACCTGTTTAACCACAATCTCAGAGTCTCCGAAAACTTGAAGATACCTGACGTCTAACTCGATCGCTTTGTACAACCATTGGACCAAAGCCTCATATTCTGCTATATTGTTGGTGCAATAAAATTCGAGTCTGCATGTGAGCATGATTTTATCTCCTTCTGGACTAATCAGAATGCATCCTCCTCCTGCTCCTTTGTTAGATCTAGAACCATCAAAAAATAATTTCCAAAACAAAGATTTGTTTACAGGTTTATCTAAAAAATTGATACATTTCGAATTATCAGTTCGAGAAAAATTTTCGACTTGGGAGAAAATAAAGTGTTCTAAATAGGGTGACGCATGAGCATTGAATTTTTCGAGGAAAGAATCTACCGAGTAATTGCCAATAATGCTGCTGTTATACGCTACTGGTTCATTTTCCCCCTCTAGCTCCGTTACTATGTATTTCTGGTGTAGTTCTCGTTCAACTTTTATTTGATTCGGTTTACCATTGTAGGGTAGCCACATGTGCGACCAGTTAGTTGCGAAGTATCCATGAATTTTTTCTGACCAATCCCTGCTAAGAATTAAGCCATAGAATTCTGGAATATCAGCAACTAGAATGTCAGATATCATTTTTGGGATTCAACTGCGTTAAGTAAGTCATTCAAACGTATGACCATTTCCATGAGAGGTAGTCGTAACTGACTAATTTCTCATGATTTTTGAATAGTTCACTTAGCACTCATTGCATCGGGTGATGCTCACAGGGGTGAAGAAGTGGGATTGAAACTAGTGAAATGTGGAGAACGAATCACATAGCATCAATCATCACTTCCGGGGCTTGCACCCGGTAACCAGGACTTCCCAGGAGGTCACCCATCCCAGAACTCCTCTGGCTCAAGCGCGCTTAACTGTGGAGTTTTCCCCCCAATAACTTGACATACCTTCAGGTTGGATGACAGCCTTATGGTTACTTGATTTAGTTCGCCAATCACTTCAACTTGAGATCGATCTAGCTGAACAGTGAACTACGCGCACAGCGGATTTCTGCGTCTGAATGTTTAACTTGGCACATATGGACTTTGGTAAAATATTGGATGAAGCACCAGAATATACAAAACAATTGTGCACATTTTTATTGAAAATTTCATAAGGAAGGAGAAACAGGGGAGTATGAGATCTCGATCTTCCTCCAATTAGAGCGATGTCATTTGGATCAATCTTATTGATCACGTTAGTTGGAGGTCTTCCCATGTTATGAGAATCTTGAGAAAGTACAGCGGCAGGAAAAGGTGCAACTGGCACGAAATGTAATTATTTCATCATTATCTTCTATTGATGCTTTAACTTGCTCAATTCGTAAAGGGTGATGTTGGCCCTAGTCTTTTTCATATCTTCTATAATATTGTACTCCATTTCATCCGACATGATTAGTGTTTTAGATGGAGTTGATTCATCTGTTTGGACTGGGCTAGTTTGAGTTTCTTTTGATGTCATTTTCTTTGTTGCGACTTTATCCTTTATTGCAGAGCTTGCGCTCTTTGGCTTAGGGATAGTTTGGGGAGGATCAAGCTGATTTTTGCTTCGTGTGCTAACTGGGAATACTTCTTGATCTTATTCTTGTGGGAGGATGAAATCCCACATTCCTTGTAATTCCACAACCTCTTCTTCATCAGTTTTCCCTTCAGTGGCAATTTCCTCATCCTCTTCTACGGATTCAGCATTTGAAATAGCATTGGGTGGCTTTAAATCCATTGAAGGGCCTATTTTAAAAGCTCTGTAGGGATTTTTCGATGAAGTTTCTACTACTTGCTTTTTGATGTCGACCATTTCATTGGACATGGTCTTTAGAACTTTCTGCAATCCTTCCAAATCGAATGGATCTTTTGCTTGTTTCTTCTTAGAGTCTTCCTTGAAGGTGACTTTTTTGGATTTATGTTCTTCTATCGCATATTTCTTTTCCAGGGCTATTATTTGTTTCTATACTGCTATTGCTTCTTTCATGTTATCGGCTAAGGTTATTTTATTAGCCCTGTCCACGAAGATTGCTATGTTTGATGGTAGAGCGGTGATATACCATTCACATCGTACTTCTTCGCTAGGCTGGGAAGCAGTAGGAATTTTGTTTAGAATTTTGTTGAAACATAAATTGAAATCTTTGATAGGCTCTCTAGATTCGGCCCTAAGGTTGGATAGGTTGTTGATTAACGTTGCCGTAGACCTGTCATCACCAAACTTGGTCAGGAATTGCTCTTGGAAGATATCCCAACTAGTGATAGATCCGGAGGGTAATGAAAAATACCATGACCTGGCTATTCCTTGTAGAGTATAAGGAAAGAGTTGAACAATAGAATCTTCATTAGTAACCCCATTGAGATTAATGGATAGCATAAAGTTGTTTATGTGCTCCTCTGCTAGCATGCCTACCTCGGGATTAAATTTAGGTAGCCATTTCTTAGGATGGGCCGGTATTTGACTCAGGGGCACAAGCATTAAGACTACCCCAGGGTTATTCCATGGATATTGGGCCATTGCTGTGCTACTAACAGTGGAAAGTGCAGAAGATGATCCATGTGGCTGGGAAGATGAGGATACTACGATTGTAGATGAATAAGGAAGAGTTGTGGGGGTTCCCGTGGATGGATGGACGATGATCTGAAGTGGCGGGGTGGGTGGTTGACTTCGCGGTGAAGAAGTTGAGATGGATGATGTTGATGAAAGAGTCTCACTATCAGACTCTTTAGGTGATTTCCTTGCTCTTTTCCTGGTGGGAAGAAGTAATTTGGTTGGCTGAACGCCAAACTTTTCACTCTTTAGCCTGGTTAGGGGATGAGCAGGGTTATATTGTGAAGTCACACTGCCTTGAGATTTATTAGACCTTTGAGGAGAAATGGAAAATCGCTGAAGTTTTTGAATCAAAGATTCGACTTCAGGAAGTTCAACTGTATATTGTTCTGAAATGTCAGGGTTTGTAGCAGCGGTTGATACTCGAGTGACTTCTAACTCTGGATTTAAGTGTAACGGAGAAGTCGGGGGAGATGGTGAGGGCGATTTACTCTCAGAATGGTATTCAGATTTAGATTTCCTTGCCATTCGGAGGTTCAAGCCCTCCTTCTAGCACCAAATATGTTGAAGCCCTAAAAATCGAGTCTACAACAAGGGGGATACTCACCCGGTCCGGACCTTGGTTGGCAGCTCTTTATCCGTTTGGTATAGCGGGTCCGACTAGGGATATGGGACCAGTTTCCCAATCTATGAGTGTGTGTGTGTAGAATTTGATGTTCCTGGTCTAACAGTTCCTAATTTAAGATATTCTAATTATAATTGTAATCTCATGCTATGCTATTGTAATCTAATAAGCAGCAACATCTAAGTCTATAATAACCCGGGATATAATTCTTCTGTTATGTGATCTAAAAAGATTTCAAATAAAAACTGGTAATAAAGATCATTCAACTGTTATAAGAAAGGAAATTAATAAGGATGAACCACTTCACATAAAAAGTTAGACGAAACAGTTGTGAAAAACATATCGCATAATGAGCTATTCATACATTAAGCATAAATAAATAACTATCATCGTACAAAATTTCCAAATGATAACTCAGGCATTCATGCAATAATACATAAACAAATAAAAACTGTATATCACTTTAACATATAAGCAGAAATGGTCAAGAGATAAAAGTACCATTTATGACTAGTCCTACTCATAAGCTTCAAGCGACAATGATTTATCTCTCCTTGCTCTAACATCCACTAAGAGTACAGAAGTGCAACATCAGTAGCAGACATCAAATGCAAACATCAATAAATCTTGATCCATTCATTCACCAAAACCTCCTTTGAGGGTGCAAAAGTGCATGTTTTGAGGACAAATTTTTGATAAATTTCTGGACTCTTCTCTAAATGCATGAGAAGGGTTTAAATACTACTAACTAAATAACTTAATTACACAGATTCAGGATACGATTTAAATGACCGCCCTTTTTCTAGGCAAAAATAAAGCAAAACTATTTCTGTATTTGCTCCTTAATGTTGCAATCATTCAGTATTTGCCTGGGTAGAGTCGGCTGACTGTCTTCCGCTTTTGGTTGAGCTAAGCAAACAGAATTGGTAAGAGCTGGCACCACCTTCTCAGCAAAGTCGATGATATACTCGAGAGTCATCCTCTGACTATGTGGATTTACTGCGTATGCCCAATAATAATCTCAGTTCACTTGATTAACCCTTTGGATTACTTTTGCCTTTTCTTTAGCTTTCTATTTCCAGTTTGTTTTTTGCCATTGCTTCCTTGCACTTCTCGGGCTTACAGGTGACTGAGCCGTTAGAGGGATTTCCTTCTCAAACAATTTTCTTAGCGATGCGCGATTAACGCTAGGCGCTAATCGCGGATCAGAAACTGCCTCCGTTCTTTGATCCGGGCTTATCTGATGCATTTTTTTCCTTTTGCGCCTCTTCATCTTTATCGGGTATAAAGCTTCAAAATTTGTAAAAATAATGTCCTTGTGAGCTCTTGACCCTGATCATTAAACTGCCTTTTGATATCATCATCCTTCAGTGCTCATTTAACCATGGTTGTATATGAAAGATCTGTAATGGATGGCTCAGCAGCATTCTGTGAATCTGTGACTCTGTTGCATGTGGTATCTGTTTATGAGAGCATCTTTTCCCTGTCTTTGAACATTGGAGTTTTACCCTTTTTCCTCATAGCTTCCTGCACATTGCTTTGTGTAACTTTTGTTTTTCGTTCCTGCAGTTCACACGTGAGGAGAGTAATGATAATAAATAATGACAGGAAAGTTTTGAATGCTACGGATATGCAAAAACACGCCACCTGACGTGAACTGGCTCTTCGAACAACACAAAAACATATTTTATTAACAACTGGCATATAATACATTAATCATCATTAAAGCGCGTAACCAGAAAACTTTTTCTTGAATATTGAGCCAGGAAAATCTGCGATGGAATGTTTCTGTGATCTGCATCGCAGTATCACATATCATTGTATCGCATTACCACAATTTCGTCGTGCTGTGCTATCGCAAGGTTGCTTGATCGCGCTATCGCAAGATCGCGGATCGCAGTATCACAAGATCGCAGATCGTTTAATCATTAAATCGTTATGTGTCTTTAATGCAATTTTGCGAGATGCGATATGCGATATCGTATATCGGCGTTTTCTTAAGGTTTTCTAACGTGATCTTTTCTTAATGCATGCAATGCGATGGAGTTCGCATCGTGATCTCGCATTTTACCATTTTGACTCATAAGAAAATACCTTATCATTCTTTGCGCGATGCGATGTTTCTTAAGGAGTAACATATATGAGTTGATTTTTTGAATATTTTTTTACTAAGGGTCCCCACTTACATAGTCTTATTGCTAATACTAAATAAGGAGGGGGGTTGTTGATGTCCACAACACTTCCTCACACATTTCCAGTTGCCCATCAGATACGAAATTGGAACAAAACTATTGACTAACTTAAAACAATCAAACTCTACTCACATTTCATATCACATTCATGAGTGAAGGAACTATCACTAGTTGGCCAAGACTTATGCTCTCGATCAGTTGTTAGCGAAATGGTTTTTCAAGTCTCTATTAGCTTTGATAATAGAAGATGTGGGCAAAGGTGGATTCGTGACTGAAGAGAAAGTTATTTCTCTTGCTCAGTATTTAGATTTGGTTTATACCTAATTGGGCACGCTCTGTGATAAGATACCAAATGCTCTAAGGCCTTCGAATATTTTTCCTCCTCCACTTGGTAAAGAATATCATGCTACCAATGGAATTATAGGTTCTTCCAGTTCGTAGTCGACGAGTAAACCATATGGTATTTCTCTTACTTCTCATGCAAAAAACCCTCCATCTAATATTCCTGTGGCTTCTTCTTTCGAGATAAATTTTGTCTCATCTAATAAAGGAAAGTCTCAATAGTGACCTGGAAGCAAGAACAAATGTAAAGGTAATAAAAAGAAGGATTCCTCACCATAAGATAAACAAACAAATTTGTGTTCCGATGAGAAATGAAAGCCTCGATACCCATGTTTGATTTGTAACGAAGATCAATTTACATGTGATTGCCCACATTGTGATGAAGTGAATCAGTTCCTTAAATCATCCACTTCTCTAGCTGTGCTGTTCGACTCATTTCCCAATCAGGAGACTCATATGGTTTCTTGAGATGCTTCTTGCTCTAACACGGTTTTTATGCTTTCCTCCTCAAAGTTGAAATCCAATGTCATGGTGGCCACTCGAAATAAGGACTATGGTAATGAAAAATACACTTAATGGTGAGGCTACTGATTAACTTGCCAGTTTGGTACCACCTTCATCTAATCTTGTTCCACCTCTGGTTCCTACAAAATCATCTATCAAACATTCGAACGGTGTTATCCATAAGTTTTCTTTCTACCATCATTCGAGAGAAACTAAAAATTACAACGTAGTTGAAGATTTGTATTAGTCCCCTTTGGCTATGTCGACACTTGAGGTGTTACAAAATTGGCCCACCCAAAAGAAGGCCTTATTTTAAGCTATCAGATGTGTGGATCCATCATATTACAACCTAGTGTTTTTCTCTCATGGAAACTATACCCCTCAACTTTTGGCTCAATTATATTTTATGATCTAGGTTGTTGTTCATGGTAAGAACATTCATCATTCTATTATGGACGAGGGAGAATTGACCTACATCATGTCTTTGTCTTGCTGGAAGGTGATTATTTCACCCAAACTAAGTCAATAAACCACCTCATTAAAAGCCTTTGATGGAAGTACATACAAACCTTGTGGAATTTTGAATTCTCTCCAAGTGGAATTAGGGGGAAAAGTTGTCTCTGTTGAAGTAGAAGTTATGGACATACCTTTATATTATAATATTCCACTGGGGTTTACATGGGTTTATGCTATGGCTACCATCATTTCGACTTACTTCCGAATGATTTTCTTTCCTCATAAAGGCAGGATTGTGGCCATAGATCAACTCACCTTTGTCACCTCTGATTCTAATGTTACTGGATGTGTCCCTCTAATAGGGGAAGCCCTACATTCATATCAACATGTTGGATTTGGTTTATTAAAGGATTTATCACTTATGGGAATTTTTTCTCTCCCTCCCTCTCCCCTTCCCAGCTCCTTCACTTTGGTTGCTTATATCAACATGATATCATCATCTACGATCCTGGCCGATCCATGGATTGTCCCTGATGAAACTAGCATCAAAAATTTTGGTGAAAAAATGCCACTTATCCCTATTGAGAAATATTACAAAGCCATCTTCTCGGCTTGTGCAACCCATAATATTTCTTCGATTAATTGGGTAGATCAATCAATGGATTATGGCATGCCCTTCCTTCCTTTCTCGCATACATTCTATAGCAACAAAAGCATAATGGAGATCATGTTGTTAGACAATGCGCAATGGGATGAACATCATCATCATTCCTCCTTCCCAGATACCATTAAATATAATCTGAGTGGTGTATACCTACCTAATTTTATCGAACCCTCTACGAATTCCATTTCCATTCATGAGATCAACTCTCAAAATAACCTTTCAAATATCGAAGAAACCATTCCTCTTGATATTTCAATTGAACCAAGAATAGTTGAAAATTTATACATCAGAGCATCTTGTGCTTCATTTGAAATCAAAATTTATTGATCCCTTTTTTGTGAATTCAGAGATGTATTTTCCTGGACATACGAGGAAATTCTGGGTATTGACCCAAACATCGTTGTGCATGAAATCAAGATGTATCTTGAAGTAAAATCCATCCAGTAGTGCCTTCATTTGGTCCATCCCAAGAATGTTGCTGGGATAAAAGATTAAATCAAAAAGCTTCTTTAGGCTAGTTTCATATACCCCATTCCTTTAACTAATTGGGTATTGAACACTATCCCTGTCATGAAGAAACATGGCATGATTCAAGTATGTGTTTATTATCGGGACATTAATTGAGCTGATCCAAAGGACAACTACCCGACCCTATTTATCAACCAGATTGTTAATCATTGCATTGGATGTGGGATTTATTCATTTATAGATGGATTCTTGAGCTATAATCAAATCAAATTTCTCATGACGGACCAACCTAAAATCACATTTATTTTTCCATGGGGTACTTTCACTTATAGAAAGTTCCCCTTTGGTTTAAGGAATGCAGGGGCCACATTTCAATGGGAAATGGACTGTACTTTCCATGACATCAAGCATATTGTGGAACCCTATCTGGATGATCTCCCTGCTCACTCCAAGCATCAGGCTGATCACCCCATGCATTTACAGGACATTTTTCTCCGTGTAGACATTATAAATTTGACTTACCCGCACAAATGTGTGCTCTATTTAGGTTCTGTTTGAATCCTTGGTTTCGTCATTTCAAAACAAGGAATTCGTATTGATCCTTTAAAATTTCAAGCAATCATTAAATTTCCTGCACCTTCCACTCTTTTTTACTTACAAAGAATCCAAGGGAAAGCCAACTTCCTGAGGAGGTTCATCCCTAACTATGCTGAACTGACCAAAGGATTTACTCGCTTACTTAAAAATGGGATTCCCTTTCATTGGGATGACGCTAGACATAAAGCGTTTGATGCTTTGAAATATGTACTAGTTCAGACATCTCTTTTATATCCACTCGACTACTAGCGCGATTATTTCCTATACCTTGCTACCACCATCTCTACAATATCTATGGTGTTGGTCCAAGAAGATGATATGGGGAATGAACATCCCATTTATTATCTGATTTGAAACCCTAACGATATTGAGACCTGGTATACTCACGTGGAAAAGTTAGCTTTGGCGATAGTTCAAGTAGTCCAGAGATTTTGCCATTACATTTTGGTTCATAAAACTATGGTCATTTCAGATTGTAACCATATGAAATACATATTGTCACGTCGATTTTTGCGGGGAAAATACTCTAAGTGGATTGTTATTCTCCAACATTTCAACCTAGAATTCATCAAATCCAAGTCGAAGAAATCCTTAGTTTTTTCTGAGCTAATTTCTGATCTCCCTCCCCTTGATGCTGAATCTACATTTGAAGATTCCATCCCAGAAGATTCATTGTTCTTGACCTCATTATCTGACCCATGTGATGGATATTTTCTCATCTATCTCTAGATCTAGAGTTTCCATTCTAATACCTCTCGCTAAGAGCAACGAAGTATTCAATACAAATACCGAAACCATGTGATTATCGATGACACCCTTTACCCTCATGGTATCGATATGATTTTATGGAGGTGCCTCACTTTTGATGAGGCCAAGAAAGTCTTGAATGATTGCCACTCGGGGGCCTACGATGTCCATTTATCTGGTTATGATATTGCACAAAAAATCTTATCCGCCGATTACTTTTAGCCCACCATTTTCCGCGATTGTATCCTCGTAGTCTAGAAATGTCACGCATGAAAAATCTATGATCGAAAATTCTGTGCTCTGCCTACTCTATTGCATCCTGTTTTTTCCATTCATCCCTTTGCGAAATGGGGCATTGATTTTATGACATGTAACCCTCACTCGGTCGGGGACCATGGCTACATAATTGTTGTTATTGACTAATTTACTAAGTGGGTATGGCTCCATGAAAATGCATCTTTCTTCAATAATATTGTTAGAGGTGTTGCTATTCTCCCATAATTCTTAATAAACGTGTGATAATACCCTGTCAAACTGAGAAATCAGTCGTAGATGCTTTATGGATGTGGGGAATTTCCATTCTTTAATAGCTTTAATTTTTCTAGGGTCTACCTTAACACCTTCATGAGATACAATATGACCCAAATATTCCACCTCTTGTACTCCAAAGAAACATTTGGAGCTTTTTTCATATAATTGTTTCTCCTCCAATAGTTTGAGCACCCTGTCAACATGTTGAACATGATCCTTCCAAGACTTTTTGTAGATTAGTATATCATCAAAAAATACTAACATATATTTTCTATGGAAGGGTTTGAAAATGGAATTCATTAAACCTTGAAATGTAGAAGGTGCATTAGTAAGGCCAAAAGGTATGACCAAAAATTCATAATGACCCTCATGAGTTCTAAATGTTATTTTAGGAATGTCTTAAGTCTTCATTCTGATTTGACGATATCGTGAAAGAAGATCCATCTTGGTGAAGTAAATTGATCCATGCAATTCATCCAATAATTCATCAATGAGAGGAATGGGAAATTTGTCTTTAATAGTGAGCTTGTTGAGCTCCCTATAATCTAGACACATGCATCATGATTTATCCTTCTTGTGCACCAATACTACTAGAGCAGAGAAAGAACTTTGACTAGGTTGAATTATACGAGCCTCTAGCATTTATGCAACCATACATTCAATTTCACTCTTTTGGGCATAGGGATACCTGTAAGGCCTAATGTTTGGAGGAACACTTCCTGAAATCAAACGAATAGCATAATCATGATCACAAATAGGTGGGATGCCTTTAGGAGTATCAAAGACCTTGGAATGCTTGTCCAAGACTTTTTGGCGATTTGGAGAAATAGATAATTTCAATGTGGGAGCCTCTAGTGAACATAATTGTGTAATTACACCTTGTTGTTCTTTATTTAGAAGCTTTGTCATTTCATTATAGTTGATTATCTTTCCTAGTCCCCCTGTGATACTTCTTAATTCAACTTCCTTACCTTCCGAACAAAATTTCATGAAAATTTCTTGAAAATTAAAAGCTATTGTACCCAAGGATTGTAGCCATTGGACTCCTAGTACAACGTCATCACCACCCATTCGAATGGAAAGCATTGGGTTATTCAATACATATTCTCCCATGGATAACTTGATACTATGGCAATTTCCAGAGAAATTTATGGTTCCTCCACTTGCAACCATCACTTTACACTCTGGTGCTGGATATAGGAAGTAATTCAATTCCTTGGCTATCTTACAATGAATAAAATTATGTGTACTTACCGAATCAATCAACACTATTACCTTTTTCTTCTTGATATGTCCTTCTATCTTGATAGTTTAAGGAGTGGTAATTCCATCCAATTCATTACAAGATATGGTTAGATCCATTTCTTCTTTATCTAGGGTTTGTTCCTGGTGTATATCCTCTTCTTTTGACGTTTCTTGTTCGTTTTCTTCCTCCTCTTCACAATCTATGTAAAATAATTTCTTCTCAGCACACTTACTACCTTTATTGTATTTTCAATCACAACTATAACAAAGCCCTTTTGCTCTTTTTTCTTCCAGTTGTTGTGGTGTCAAGCTTGTACATTGTGGAAGACTAGGGGCAACAACACTTCCATCTTTATAGTTGTGAGTGGTAGGCTCCCTAGTTGCCATAATTTTTCTTGCCAACCTGAATGCCTTCTCCAATGAATCAGGTTTCCAGAGGCAAACCTCATGTTGGATGTTATCCTTTAAATTTCCTATGAACACATCAATCCTATGCTCCTCTGGAATATCTTTTACCCTTATATTCAATTTTTGGAAGTCCTCAATGTGTTCCATCATTGAACCCTTTTGTTTGAGATTTATCAATTGGCTAAAAAAGGTGTTGCTTTTTGTATCCTCCTAATGTGCTATCTTTTCTTCCAGAAAAATTGATCAAGTGACAATTTATTTACGAGAGAAAAGGCATCGATACCATACAAATTGATTTGGTTCCAAATATAAAGTTTCAATGTGTACCTTTTGTGTGTTTTGCACATTATGGAGATCGAAATATTGCTCCATCTGTAGTATCGATGTTACAGGATCCTTGCCATCAAACTTCCTCATATCGATCTTTGGAACATGTTGGGTCTTCAACCCAATGTTAGAGTCTATGAAATCATGATTAACATTTCTTTTTTTCTCATCATGAGTTTCCTTTACTACCCTTTCACCATTAGTAAACATTTCTTGTAGCAAATTTGTCAAATCTATCTTCAAATCTTCCATTTTGCCTTCCATATTAGCTTCCATGTCATTCATCTTAGCTTTCAAACCATCCATCTTAGCTTCCACATCATTCATATTAGCTTCCATGCCTTTCTTTAAACCATCGATCTTAGATTCTGTTACTTTTTGTGAGAATGAATTTGGTTGCACTTGATATCATAATTTTGGTATATCATGTTTCATTTCTTCCTCTTCTTCATGAGTCATACTAGAGCTTTCATGTTGCTTACTACGTGTTTCATTTTCTTTCTTTGGGAAATCAATTAATGATAATTATGATTCAATATGCCCTTTGAATTCATTCAAACTAATTTTTCAAACCAAACTTATGCAAAATAAAAATAAAAAACTACACACCTTTTTTCACTTTTTAGGATCTCAATGTTGAATCTGATGTATCTTTGAAATTTCAGATCTCCAAGGTTTGAAATTACAAATTTTTGTAGCCCTTTGATTAGAGAAAACTTGTATGAAGTAACACGTGTCATTGTTTCAACCTTCAGACCTAAACACTACGCAAAAAAAACTAGAGTCCGTGCTATTTCTGTAATTTCTTACAGAAGTTCAATCTGATACTCAGAGAGAAGGTTATGACGATTTTCTCAAGGTCACTTGTTTGGGATGTAATTTGGGAGCTTGCAAAAACCCTAACTTTCTTAGATCATATCTATGAAACTCTAGTGAGAAAAGATCTGAAATTTGGACACAAGGATCATCTAAATTTCAACTCAAATGGGTTTTTTTGTTAGCTTCTGAAACATCGCAGAATTTTTTTTATAGAAACAATTCCACGGTGACATATTTGGAGCAATGAAACCCTATATTCCAAAGCTTTGATATCAAATGTTATGAACCAACTCATAAACAAATAGAAAAGATAGATCAACGACTTCAAAAGCAGCCTCTTTGAGGGGGAAACCTCGTTTATAATACACAAATGAATAATTCTTCGATGATACAAATGACTAAACCTCCTTTCTATATATAGGAGTCTAAGGGGTCAAAATATAATCAAAGCTGACATAACAATAATAATATAAGAGCACAAAAATAACAATAGTGGGCTTCTATGGGGCACACTAATAACTATATGGGGACAATAGGAGCACACTAATAGCTATATGGGGACAACAGGGGCACAATAATAACAATAAGGGATACAATGAAAATAGTAATGGGGGAATCACTAGTATTATAGGGACATAACATTCCAAGCTTAAGAAGGAGAGAAGTGCGCGAAGGATTTCGGGTAGGCCTCACTCCGTCATATATTTACTTTAAGGAAAATAATTGTGTTTCTTGTCTCTGCATTGTTCTAGGTTAGCCATTGACCTAAGGGAGATAATTTTGTATGTAATAAAAAATCTCGTATAACAGATTGGTGACTCCACTAGGGAACTATGCATTCCCTTAGTGATATCCTTGTCCATTGTTTTTTATTACCTCCTTGATAGGCCTTTGTTGTATCATCCAACCAAGAATAGACCTAGGTAGTGATTTCATTGAGCCTTTTTTGCAAATTTTGCGCTAGAATTCTCTTTCCCAAGCCCAACGCAGCCCCAGTGTCCTTCACAGAGTGTTGCACCTCACCTTGGTTCATTCTACAATAATGTTGTAATGCACTGGTGCCTATTCTGCACTAGCATTGGCCCCTATTTTTGCATGAATTTGGCCTTGGTTCTTGAGCCCATGTTTGGTCAACCTATTTCGAACTGAACTTACTTGAGTCTTCAATGTCTTGTAGTCTCTCTAAAGCATCCACTTGGTTTGATTTTGTTTTTTTTTCCTTTAGTAAGAATTGGTTTTTATTTTTCTTTGTTCTTATCACTTGGTTGCTTGCAAAATATTTTCATTTGGTTGCTGGTATCTTGGATGAATTTTTGTTCTAGTCCTCATTTTGAAAAAGTGTAATTGAATCAACAATTGAACATTTACATCTTACTTTTCTTCATCTTGAAAATTAAGTGTGGTGAAAAGAAATTTTTTTCATCGGCATTTATCATTTTTCATGTGAATTAGGATAGGAACAGTTGCATTGGAAAGGAAATTGCATCTTGCATCTTGATTGTTTCTTCCATTCCTTAGCTATATTTTCATTGAAAGAGAATGTATTTCTATTTTCTCATGCTAAATTTTCATTTTAGGATATTTAAGTGACATTTGTGGTGAGCCCTAAAACTAAAACATAATCGAAGATAAAAAGTAAAATTTATTGAAACAACCTAAGGAGCATTTATAACATTAGCACAAACATTTAGAGGTCTAGGCTAGACATGTGTTCCAACATCGCTAAATGTAGAAGTTGTTGTTTTCCAGCGTTGCATCCTGGGGGTGAAATCCTGTTCCACATATGTGAGTGTATACAACCGTACTCCAAATACCTTCGGGTGTATTGGTGGCACACCACACACATAAATTATATGAGAATGCTCTCATTAACGGTTATGCATTAGACAACACTACTACAGATTGCACTCACACATACCGTTGCATATATTTTGGGAGTCCCCAATAGGTTTCTATCCATCCATAGGTAACTGAGCCTGTTGCCTTGTATATCATGATACACTGAACACAACATTCATGGAGATTGTATGTTGTACGTTAAGTCCTTTGTTAGCCAAGGTGTACATTATAGTTCACGTTTGCTTGGTAATCCTTTATGCCTAGATTACCCTCTTTTTGATTTATTTATTTTTGTGTTAATAAAATTTATTGTCCAACGTGGAAGAACAAAATCCCCCTCTGCATCGTTTGCATAGAGCAGAATAAGCCTCCTATTCCTCCAGAAGCTACTCCTAACTATCATCCAAGACATAGGAAAATACAAAATATGGAATTAGGAACGTTTGGAACTACTTATGGCCCTCCACTCGATATAGATTATCTAAAATCACATGTCCCTTTGAGTTCCAAACTCGATATTACATCTCTTCCTCTTGGTGACACTAACACAATTGAAATAAAATTCCTTGAAAATTTGTTACTTGAGGTCATTGAATTTGATATCCCTATGTGAAAAATTTTGTTTCCTAAGGTTATTGAGCCTAAGGATCCTCATCTATCTTTACCTGAGTCTTTGGGACCTTCCTCCTCTCTTCCTTTGTCTCAGATAGAACAAATATATGTTGGGCTTGATGGTAAGCCTCTCACATAAAACATTATAGGCATTGAAGATAACCCACAAGAAGATCCTCGTCATTCTACTCCTATTCATTTAGAAGGACTTTATTTATATCAAACCAATCCTCTTCCGTTCTTCAACCACTGACACAATCTCCTTTACCTGATTCTTTGGGCTTACCCATATATTTCTCATGGAAATCCTCATTGGGATTGTTAACCATGACTGGAACTGATTCAAACTCCCAGCCTATGTCCACCACTATGGTTGAGACATCAAGTGTCACATCCTCATCTATGTTTGTAACATCACTAGAAGCTCATTTATATAGTGGCCCGTCCATCTTGCCTGATTATCAGTCATTATCTGGTACTTTTTCTGGTGTGGCTTCTAGTCCTTGTACCTCTCCCATGTCATCCAATCCAAGAATAATGTCTAGTACTTATCTTATGAATTCCACACAATCTGCTCCTCTTCCTCCATCTATACCTACAATAGAGCAACATACCAACTATTATATCAGTGGGCAAAGCTACCCTCAACAACCTAACACTCCTTATGTTGGGTACCCTCAATCTGGATCGCATTTGCCTCCATCATCCCCTCGTCTCATGGCAGGGGGGGGAATTATTGTTGGTATACCTCAATATCGTAATCCACCAAGTTATAGTCCTGCTTATCCTAGGATGGATTCCAGTGTTTGACAACCTACTTTACCCATGCAACCTGTTTCATATTGGAATCGATTATTGAATCCTCAAACTGTACTATCTTCATTGCAAATTCCTACCTATCGATCAACACCTCAAAAAGCTCAAATAAATGTGAGCTAACCTTTACAACCCATCCCAACAGTATTTGGTTTCCCCAAGATCCCAATTTTTCAACCTGTACAAGGTCCCTCACCTTCTCAATCGTTTGTGCAAGGTACTCCTCAAGTTTCGGTAGGTCAAATTATTCAAAATTTGACACAATCTTAATTCGAACCTGTACCAGGGAACAATGAAAGCCCCTATCAAGCAACAATATGGATCACATCAAGTGACTTTTCAAGGCTAGTAAATCCAAACCCATCCATTGCAACAAATATATAACAATCTTGGGGCTGCGAAACAAACCCACTTGTATGATGGTTATCAGAACCCTCCATATCCTGGTAACCAGGTTCCTTATTATCAAAACCCTCCTTAACTAGGAATGCAAGTGCCCATTTCCGAGACCATCCCTTCATATCTAGGTCATCTGTCTCCAGACCTTAACGAAAATTTCCTTTTCTAGCTACTATTGAATTACTAGATTTAACTCAGCTTACTAACGACCCCATTGCTCATTCGCCATGGTGGCCAATTATTCCCACTAAGTTTCCTTCTTATATACCAAAGTTCAATGGGAATCCTATAGAAGACCCGTCAATGCATGTTATGTCATATCATATGTGGTGTTCATCCAATTCACTTAATGATGATTCCATTCGACTCTATATTTTCCATCTAAACAGTATATTGAATTACCTAGAGTGTTGTTTCATGACTTCAACACTTTAGCCAATACCTTCCTCACACATTTCTAGTTTCCCATCAGATAGGAAATTGGAACAGAACTATTGAATAACTTCAAACAATTAGACTCTACTCACATTTCAGATCACATTCATGAGTGGCGACATTGTCGCTGGTTGTTTAAGGCTTATGCTCCCAATCAGTTGTTAGTGGAATGGTTTTTCGAGTCTCTAATAGCTCTGATAACGGAAGATGTGGCCAAAGGTGGAGTCGTGATCAAAGAGAAAGTTATTTCTCTTGCTTAGTATTTAGATCTGGTTTATACCTAATCAGGCACACTCTATGATAAGATACCAAATGCTTTGAGGCCTTCGAATATTGTTCCTCCTCCACCTAGTAAATAATCTCATGCTGCTGATGGAATATAGGTTCTTCTAGTTCACATTTGATGAGTAAACCATATGGTATTTCTCTTACTTCTCATGCAAAAAACCCTCCATCTCATCTTCCTACGACTTCTTTTTCCGTGATAAATGTCATCTCATCTGATGAAGGCAAGTCTCAACAGTAACATGGAAGCTAGAAGAAATGTAAAGGTAAGAAAAAGAAGGATTCCTCAGCACAGGATAAACAAACAAATTCGTCTTTCGATATGAAACGAAAGCCTCGATACCCATGTTTGATTTTTAACGAGGATCAATTTACATGTGATTGTCTACACCGTGCTAAAGTGAATTGGTTCCTTAAATCATTGAATTCTCCGTTTGTGCTACCCGACTCGTTTCCCTATCAGGAGACTCATATGGTTGCCCAGGATGCTTCCTCCTCTAACACGATTTTTATGCTTTCCTCCTCAAAGCTGAAATATGATGTCATGGTGGCCACTTGGAATAAGGACTATGGTAATGCAAATCCACTTAATGGTTAGGCTACTAATTAACCTGCCAGTTTGGCACCTCCTTCATCTGATCGTGTTCCACCTCCAGTTCATACAAAATTGGCTGTCAAGCCTTTGAAGGGTGTTATCCATAAGTCTACTTTCAACCATCATTTGAGAGAAGCTGAAAATTACAATCTAGTTGAAGACATGGCTTAATAGCTTTGGCTATGTTGACTCTTGAGGTGTTACAAAATTGCCCCACCCATAAGAAGGCCTTATTTTCAGCTATCAGATGTGTGGATCCACTGGATTACAACCTAGTGTTTTTCTCTCATGAAAGCAATACCCCTCAACTTTCGGCTGAGTTAGATTTTAAGATCTAGGTTGTTGTTCATGGTAAGAACATTCATCATTCTATTGTGAACGAGGAAAAACTAACTTGCTGCATGTCTTTGTCTCCCTGGAAGGCGATTAGTTCACCCCAACTAAGTCAATAAACCACCACATTAAAATCCTTTGATGGAAGGACATACAAATCTTGTGGGATTTTGAATTCACTCCAAGTGGAATTAGGGGGAAAGACATGTCCGTTGAAGTAGAAGTTATCAACAACACTTTATATTATAATATTCTATAGGGACTTACATGGGTTTATTCTATGGATACCATCGTTTCAAATTACTTCCGAATGATTCCTTTCCTCATAAGGATGGGATCGTGGCCATAAATGGTTACACAAAATTTTGTCACTGTCCATGTACTCCCCGTTACATGATCCTGGAGGACCTCTATAATGAACTCTACCTGCTTTCCCATCATGAAGAAACTCCCATTGTGTCCCTCTTCATTAGTAGAACAATTGCCTTTTGCATAATTTCCCAAAAATCTTCTGTTTACCCCAGTTTACAAGACCGAAGCTAATGACCTATGTCCTCCTCACACCGATATGCAGGGATTACAATTGTCCCTAGCACCGATTGGATCGACTGAGCCATTTCTTAGTCACACCAATCCTCTTTTGGAAAGTCTTTTAAATATGGAGCCGAAGCTTCCATATCTAGAAGCCTCATAACGAAAGTTTGGTAAATGGTTAGGCTAGATGGAGTCAAGGAGGTCAGTTTGGGCTCTTTTCCCCTATTAGGATGGAAATAATCCAAGAGATAAGGCCTTCTCCCATGAGAAGAGGAACCATTCTCTCATCCATCCAAGCTATAAAACCTCTCATTTTTCCAAGAAAAAGCTAGTTTTTAGTTGGGAGTTAGAATGATCAACAAGACATCTATAGTCTGAAGTTTTCTAGTGTATGCTTCAGGGAGAATAGTGTTCTTGGGTGTGATTTGAGACTAGAAGGAAAGAGGCCTCAAAACCTATATTGTTGGGGTTGTCCATGAAGTGATAGAAGAAGTGTGGGAACCTGGATACGTCAGAGGAGACTAGCAATGTCAACGCACCAATTGTAATCTCTTTTCAATTTATATAAATGCAACTATCGATTGATTTCCTATATGAAGTGTCATTTTACATCTTTTTGGATTAATGTTCATTGACCTGTTAAGTAGGTTGAATACAATATTGTATGCTATTACGTTTTTTGTTTGCTTGTTTTAGGTGTGCAAAGGAAGGAAACAAAAGATAGTTGGAGTGAAGAAGCAGGATCATCACCAAGCAGAATAAATTTCTAAGAGGTAGGCTCTCTTAGTTGATTCTAGCCTAATGAAATCTTCCTTAGATTGTCTATTTGTGACTAGACACACTCTCTTGGGCTAGAGGAATTGTTTGTGTCTACACTTAGAATTTACCTGCATCACAAATTGGTGACCATACTGGGGAACCAATCCTTTTGTTTGATTGATTGTAATTTCATGGTTTGTGTGAACTTTTATAGTATCACCATTTTCCTCTAGTGTTCTCTGCTTTTCCTGGTTTACTGCTCTGAGTATGAAATTTATAGTAGCAAGTCTGGTTTTTACCTAAGGAATTTTTTATTTTTTCCTTTGAATCCTCAGCCAATGCGGTTTTTTCTAAAACAGTCTTGCCAATTGGATCAAGTTTCTAAAAAACAGTCATGCCAACCCCCTTCTGGTGCTTGTTGTTAGTTAGGCAGTCATGACAATGCCTATAAATGGAGATTAGGGTTTACCCCAGATCTCAACCAGTGTGTCTTGCTCTCCTGATTTCCACCTATTATCTTGTTTTAGGCTATTTCTCCTTGACTGGAAAGCTTGATTTGGCTTGGTTTATGTGATTTTTGGTTTGCCTTCTTTTGCTTGATTTCTTGAGTCTTTGGATAGTTAGTGGCTCTAGGAAATCTAGGTTTTCATCCATTCCGATGATTGTGAACTCAGTGAGTCAAGTTGTTGGTGAATTTACTCCTTACATTTCATTTGTAGTCTTCTTATTGCTTTGATCTCCATCATTCAAGTTTGAAAAGTTTCGTTTGATTGTTTAAACGTCTCTTTTCTAGAATAAATCATGTTTCTTGTCTTACTTTTGGTAGAGTCATTGCTTCATTAGTTTGGAAGAAGTTCTTTTTCTATATTTTCATCTGTTTCAGGATTGATTGTCTCAAAAACTTTTTCATTGAAGTGTTATACAAAAAATTCCTTTTTTTCATTTCATGAAGAGGACATAATTCTAGTTTTTTGCATCAATATGTTACATTAGTTAGCATCATTGAAGACTAGAGTTTCATTTTCATTTGAAAAGAAAAGTATTCTCTTTACCTTTGAAAGGACTGCTTGAAGTGCACTTGTTAGGAAAATAGGAATTGGGAAGAGTTTTTTCATTATTTTGTTTTCAAAAAGTAAAGTAGTGAAAAAATCATTTTTCTTTTAGTTGCTTGGTTGTTTGCATTTGATTGTGTTTTCTACCCTCTCTAGTGTAAACAATTCATTGAATTGAAAGAGTCTTGTCTCATTTAGCTGCATACAGGATTTTTCGAGTCACATCGCTAAGGCTTGAAAACTGAGACATAATTCAAGATAAACTTTAAAATGAACTCAATTAACCTAAGGTGCATTTGAAACCTAACAATCACATCTAGAAGGTCTAGGCTAGAGACGTGTTTCGACATCTTTAAGCCTAGCACTTGTCATCTGCTTCGACACTAGACAACTCTAGTACGAACTTGTGCTCCCCGTATCGTCGAGTATATAAAGGAAGACCCCACTAGGCTACAATCCCTTATACATAGGAAGCCGAGTTTGCTGCCTTGTAAACATGATACACTGAACACAGCACTCGGGGAGATCAACTACCTGTATTTCTCAGTTCACCAGGAGGTATTCTATAGTTCACAGTTACCTGGTAATCCTTTTTACCTAGATCATCTTGAGTAGTCATTTGATTGTTTTGACTCTTTAAGCTTAAAATATCATCTGAGCACTTGTCCTTTCAAGCTCGATTCAAATCCAAAATGATAGAGTCACCTTTGCTTCTTCCTTGACTCTTAAAATATGAAAGAGCACCATTTTGTTTATGTGTCTTAAAAAATTGTTGCCCACAATCTCATAACATCCCCGTTAGTCTTTTTTGAGGCCAAATAGTGAGTATTCCTTTTAAAGTAATTTAAAGCTTTGGAATTTATCTCTATTTTCCTACCATTTGAGGTGAAGCCATCGTGGCTGAACCATCCAGTTCACCTAGTTCCTCTTCTTCTCCTCTGTTTGAAAGATTGTCTGAGGAGCCACTTCCTGAATTACTGCAGTCACTTGAGGACCAAGGTGTTGAAGTTGGAATTGTTCTGAGCATTCAACCTTTTTCATCTCAACCTCCACCTCCCTTAGATACTGGGTCACTTTCTGATATTGGCCTGAAATCTACAAATAACCCGATCCAGACTCCCGAGAGTCAGTCGACTCCTGATGGTCAGCTTGGACTGGTTTTTTATCCTCCGAATCCTTTTTTCGACCCTGTTGAGATATCACTACAACGTCTGTACAATCTGTGCGATCAGCTGGGAATTCCTTTGGAATTATTCCCTCAAACATTTTCCGTTGTTCATCGTCGCTTGTTTCCACTCATGGAACTTGAAGGCAAATTTCCAGTCTCCTCTCTCAGTCACTCAGAGGTTTCCACTCCACACACTGTCAAAGAGGAATAAGATCAATTTACTCCTGAAGGTTTCCCCTAATTATGTGACTTTAGTACAGTTGGTCTCAGGTACACCTAGTGCCTCTGCACTTTATCATAATCCTGTTTGGGAATCCTTGTAAAGTGAGGGCCAATAGTAACCCATTCTGAGAACTTTGTGTGTTGTTCTTTTATTGGCAAAATGCCCTCCACAAGGGCCATCGTGGCAAGCCTTCAATATATCATAAACTTCATCTTCTCTGATGCATCTTCGAACTTCCTGATCGAGTCCTGTGTGAAAGAGACACCCACTTATCCAGCTGTACCTAGCACTTTGCTTAACGATCTTTCTTTTCTCTCTATGCGATAGGTGTGATGGTAGTTTCCTTGCAACTAAGTAATTGGCAATGTCTGCATACCAAGGTGAGTGAGCAGATACTGCAAATAAATATTCATAAGGAAAAGAATCATCCACTGGAATATTTTCATCAGTTTTTAACCGAGAAAGAAAATCAGCAACTATATTTTCTTTACCTGGTCGATCTACAATTGTGATATAAAATTCTTGTAATAATAATAACCATCTGGTAACTCGAGCATTTGTAACTGATTTGTTCATTAAATATTTAATGGCCGAGTGATCAGTATGCACAAAGGTAGTGTAACCAGTAATATAATGTCGAAACTTATTAATAGCATAAATAACTGCTAAGAATTCTTTCTCGGTGACTGTATAATTAAGTTCAGCAGGGGTCATATTTTTACTAATAAAATAGATAGCATAGGGAAGATTGTTTTCTTATTGACCCAAGACAGCTCCAATTGCAGTATCTGAAGCATCAGAGGATATATGAAAGGGGAGTGCCCAGTCAGGTCCTCTTAAAATGGGAGCTGTAGACAATTGATGTTTAAGTTCATTAAATGCTTTTTGACAACCATCAGTCCACTTAAATTCAGCATTTTTCATAAGTAACACAAACAAAGGAGAAGCTATTTTAGAAAAATCCTTGATAAATCTTCTATAATATCCAGCATGTCCTAAAAAACTTCTTACATCAGTTTGTGTTTTCGGGATAGGCAGAGTCTGAATTACTTGTACTTTAGCTGGATCAACTTGAATTCCTAGGAATGAAATGAAGTGTCCCAAAACAATACCTTGATTCATCATCATATGACATTTTTCAAGTATTAAGGCAAGATGTGATTCTATACACCGTTTAAGTAATTTTTCAAGGTTTTGTAAAGCATCTTCAAAAGTCACACCATAAGGAGTAAAGTCATCCATAAATATTTCTAAGGAATCATTAAGCATATCAGAAAAAATTCCTATCACTGCTCTTTGAAATTTTGCTGGGGCATTACATAGTCCAAATGGAAGAACTCTATAAGCAAAAGTCCCCCATGGACTAGCAAAAGTGGTCTTGTCCTGATCTTGGGATGCAATCTTGATCTGATTATATCCACTAAATCCATCCAAAAAGGAAAAGAATCTCTTACCTGCCAAATTATCTAGTACCTGATCAATAAATGGTAAGGGAAAATGATCTTTCTGAGTAGCCTTATTTAGAGCTCTGTAATCCACACACACTCTCCATTTCCCATTTTTCTTAGGTACTATTACTAATGGTGAAACCCATTCACTTTCAGATATAGGATATATAAATCCTGCATTCAACAGTTTTTGAAGTTCTTCCTTCACAATTTCCCTTAAATTGGGATTCATTCATCGTTGGGGTTGGCAGACTGGGCGGGATCCTTCTTTAATATAAATACGGTGAGTACATAATTCAAAAGAAATTCCCTTCATATCTATGTAATCCCATGTGAATGCTTGTTTATTCTCGTGTAGTAACTTCATTAACTTTTGTGTTTCAACATCTGTTAAGTTAGGGTTTATATTTAATGTTTTTCCAGGCTCGATTTCGACTACTATACTTTTGGAGGGGGTGTCAGCTGATGTCTGAGATAAGTCTTCAGTTATAATATTTTCCTGTGATTCAGATTCCAAGATTGTAGTCAAGTGATCATGTATTTCAGAGTTAACCAAAGAAGGTTCAGAAATAAAGCTACTAATTAATTCATCTTTGGTTGAATCTTTAAAAGTTAGGGCTTGTCCAACAGTCAGGATGGGTTGAGTCTCATCATCCTCATAATCTAACCACATAGAGTTGTCATTATTAATCATAGGTGTAGCATGAGGGTACAGAGTAAGCTGTTTGATTTCACATCCATTAAAAATTGTCATTGAACCTGACCTACAGTTGATGAAGGCATCTGCTGTAGCCAGCCAAGGTCTCCCTAAAATCAATGGATGACCCGCCAACTTTGTTTTGGTTTGTAATACCACAAAATCAGCTGGGTAGTTACAAGATTTGACTGAAATTATCAGGTCTTCAATGACTCCTTCAGCTTTGATTGTGGAACGGTCAGCCAGCTCTAGAATGGTTGGGGTTTCCCTAATTAAATTTTTTAACTGTGGTAACTGTGCTGTTTCAAGTGTCATGATGTTTATTGCAGCACCCAAATCTACTAGAACTCTAGAAACAAAGGTTTTACCAACCTGAACTGTGATTGTAGGGTGAGCAGGGTCACCATATTTCACAGGGGGGTTTTTTTCTGACATTAGAGCAGCTAGATCACCCATCACATGAACTGTGAGGGGGTCCTTAGCTTTTCTTCTAGGTTTCTTAATACAAATATCTCTAACAGTTCTAGCATAAATCGGTACATCTCTCAGTGCTTGTAAGAGTGGAATTTTAACATAGAAATTCTACAGCTCTCCTAACAGATTAAAAGCAGGTGGCTCAAGTGTTTTGGTAAGAGCCAAATGTTCAGGGAATGGTGGCTCTGCTGCTTCAGCAGTCTTTTTAGAGGATGTTTCAATTGTTTCAACATTGTTATTAGAGGATGATCCAACTGTTTCAGCATTGTTATTAGAGGATGATCTAACTGTTTCAGCATTAGATGACTTTTCTTTTCCGATTTCTTCTTTATTAGAATCCAAAGTAATGTCATCAATAATGGGTTCAACTATTCTTCCAAAGTGTAAATGAATGTCATTACACTGCATAGGGGAAACCAGTTGGTTTTGAACATCAATTACTTGTAGAGCTTTATTATTATTCGGGTTGGGGTTAGGTTGTAGAGGCAGCTGAGGTCCCATTGTCTGATTATTTGGTGGGGCATTTGATGGTAAGGAGAGAGATTGCTGATACTGAGGTAATTGGTTTGGAAATGGGATCTGTGGAGCTGTCCAATTCAGGTTCCATTGATTATAATAGGTTTGCTGTAGAGCCCAGGGATTCCACATCGTAGGATCAACAAAAGGAGGGTTTGGTTGCTGCATGGGTGGAAAATTCATTTGATTAAGGTATGGGTACTGCATTTGATTGAAAGGTGGGTAATTTGTTTGAAAAGGAGGATGATTATTCCAATGATTAAATGACATGTTAGAATTCGTACCTTGTCCTCGTGATTGCCATTGCCTTCTCTGTGTGAGGAGGTACACTACTTCAGCTCCTTCTTCAGTTGGCTGCAGTGCTGCCTTTATTCCTGGCAAAGAAGGGCATTGTTGAGTCTCATGGTCCTTTTCCCAGATAGTGTAGATTTGTACCTTGTCCAGGGGGCATTCCCTTAGTGGGTGTTTTTCCCTGCATTTAGAGCAGAAAATAGCCAGAGCGGCTTCTGCTTCTGCCTGCTTCTTTTTAACCTGCAAGGTATCAATTTGTGAAGCAAAAGTGCTTAACATTTCAGTTTTAAATTCTTCAAGTAAGTTACCTATTTCAGCCCGTGTTGCTCCTCCACTTGCTGATTTCTGGACTCTTGAGTATGTACTGTCTTTGCTCTTTGGTCTGCTTGCTGCTCCTCTTGAACATCTTTTACAGAGATTGATAATCTCATCATAGGATTCCTTAGATATGTCTCCTTTTCCAAGCATATTCAACATATCTAAACAATCATCTCGTACCCCTTTTAGCAATATTGACTTGAGAATATCCTTACTCATATCAGGATGATCAGATCACTGTAAGTTATACTGTAGCCTTTCCACGAAGTCCTCCAGACTTTCGTCCTCCTTCTGAGTCATCTTGAATAATTCCTCCTTCCTTTCTCTTGTTCGACAATAATCTTGGTATTTAGCCAAAAATTTCTCCTTCATCTGGTCCCATGTTGTAATCACATGAGCTCCCAAGCTCATGAACCATCTTAATGCGTTCCCTTCTAATGTAGCTGGAAACAACTTCAATTTCTGAGCAGCATTAACATAGTCATAGCTTCTACACAATATATCAAATTCAAAAAGAAATTCATCAGGATCTTCTATGGATAACCCATGGAAATTGGGTAATGCTGAAAGTGGGATATTCTTCATAGGAGTTGCTCCTCTGGGGAGATCTCCAATGGGGAATTCTAGGGTGGAGAGAGAATTTTCTCCCCTTCCCTCTATTCTGCGACCTCCACTGAAAAGTCCTTCATTGTTATCCTCCATTGGTTGTTTTCTTGATGCGCTTGCCCGGTCTTAGGAGTTTTCTGTTGGAATTTCAATGTCCTGCACTCGTTCCTCCACCTTAACTTCCTCTATTGGTTCTTCTACTGGTCATTTGTCTTCTTCCACCGGTTCCTCAGTATATTCTGATGGTTATATAACCCTCTCTGGTCCCACTACTTCCTCTGTCTGATAATATGTCTGGGAAGAGTGTTTGGTCTGTGGCCTTCGAGAGCTTAACCTCTGGGATGTCTTCGCTTTTCAAATAATATCATCAATAAAAGTTTTTCTTCCTCCTCCTTTGCCTTTTTCGCCTGAGTGGTTAACCTTCTTGCGTCCTCTCATGCATCCTGCATTTCTAAAGAAAAATGTTAATACCCTTAAAATCTTCAGTCGCCTTCCCCGGCAACGGCGCCAAAATGTTGGTCACTTTAATTGTTTAATAATAAAACAGTCGAGTGCCACATAAATTATCAACCCGGGAAAGTCTGATTATTCCAAAGGTGACTACGTACTGTATGTACTCAATATTAATGGTATTAAAAGCTGTAGTATAAACAGACTACTATCTATTAAATCCCTACTCTGTGTTACAGCAGTTACAGTAGTTACAGCCTATTGCAGAAAATGAAGTAAGAACAAATAACTTAAAGGAAACAAATCTGCAAAAGGAAGTGATGGTTGTCCTGCAACAAAGGATCAGGACCCTATCCTCAGAGTAAGGACTTTTAGCACCTACCTCTGTTGTCCAGTTCACCAATACACTCTGTAAATCCTAATCATCGGTGAGGCACTCATATGCAACATCAATCAGTTAAAAAGGAAAACAGTGTTTCAGCAAAAGTAAATATCATTAGAAGCAGTAACTGTGATATAAACAGAAATCACACACACACCACACAACAGAAAGAAGATGGGTGAATCTTGTGATGAAGGTGGGCCCTGTCCTTCTCACAAGATTCCCCAGAACACAGGAATTAAGATAAAATACTCAGAACAGGATTGTATTCATCTGCCAATAAGCCATATTACAAAAAGAGATTCAGTCTCATCCCTTCACTACAAGTTCTGTATTACAGTTTGTTCCCCTCCTTTCTGTCCCGCTCTCTAATGTAGATGTCTCCTCTTTATAGAGGAGACATCTATTACAAAAGATTTTCATACATTCTGATTCAACCCTTTTGTACCAAAAATAAGAAAGTCAGTTCTTGATAACAAAATATTGTTACAGTCATGAGGATCATGATCATTACGACCAATATAGTAATCGGTCGGACTCCTTTGCCGATGCAGATTTGTTACGCAAATCCCAACTATTCCTCAAAGTGCGCGTGCTATTCGTGCTATTTCAGCTTCGAGGTTCATGCTGTTCTTTTTGTTTCAGCTTCACGATTTGCGTTGTTTCTACTGTTTCAACAACGAAAAAATGCAATTCTGCCAGTTAGGTAGTTTCAGCAATTAGTCAGCACTTTAATCAACTTCAGGGAACAATTATAAAGATAGCATGATTACGTATTGAATAATTAAACATATAACAATGAGGAAAGTTACTGCATACCTTTTGGAGTGATTAAGCCAAAACACTAGCAAAGGCTTTCACCTAAGGGTTGAAGAGGGTAATATAATGGCAAAATATACAGTCAAAAATAGACAATATGGGAACCTAACACCCCCCCCCAACTGAAAATGTTGCATGTCCGCATGCAACGTCTACTCTGAATTGGAATCAGAATACTGGGCTGAACAGTGTAGATTGCTTATACAGTATGTATACAAAGTGCTGTCAACCATGTCTCTGAACCCTTGGACATTCTGAAGTCTTTTCCATGCTGCCAATTCTTCCTTTTTAGTCAATGTAAATTGAGCCTTGTATTTTTCTCTAGGAAGCCATAAGAGAGGGAAATGAAAACGGTAACCAATCCACCGTTCAGCACATTGTCCCATGCATTTTACATAATCAGGTATCCGTGAGATTGCTGCCTGAAGATTGAGGGGATTGTAGGGATGGTATTCCCGTCTCTTTTTGGGTCAGTGTTCCCAGAATAATTCATTTGCTTTTATGGCCAGAGGTCCTTTAGCTTTGACATAATGTTGGCAGTCTTCCAAGACTGCTGCTTGCAGATTCTTAATGTTATCGGTCATCCTTGGTTCTCTTATATTCTGTTGATGTTCCATAAGGAAGATAGCTGCATTCTGCAGTTCCGGGCGAATCCAGAGAAGACAGTTCTCCTCATTGTTTTTTTCAGACATGAAAGCATTCTGCCAAGTGAGTTGGTTGGAAAAAAAGGAAATAAAATCTCTTATTTGAATATCACCACAAATAGGAAGTAAATTAATCTTTCTATCTTCAGGCATAGCCTCATTGTGAAGATAGAGTTCACACAGCAAATTCTGGTCATTGTTTGGTGATTCTACAAAAGTTTCAATGAATTGTTGTGGTGTAGAGACCTGGTGTGGTCTTCCATCCTTTATTGCTTTTAATTGGAGGAACACTAAGCGTTCTCTCAAGAATACATAATAATTAAAAGAAGGCTTTCTTGTAGCCAGTAAGTGCTGGACCAAATCGAAGATAAGGGACAGTCTAGCTTTTAATTGCTTATTTTCTTTGTGCTGTGCATGAGACTGTTCCATTGCTTCCCAATTCCTATAGGCATAGTTAAACCATAATGACTTCTGCTGTTGAAATGCCTTTCCTTGGGAGAGCTCATATTTTGCTTTCCATGTGTTGCTTAATTCTTGAAAACTAGAAGTCTGTGCATGAGCATTGCTAACACAAGGAGGTTCAGTTTGTATATGCACAGTTGTAAAAGATTTTGATTCTGGTTTCTGCTCATCAATAACTCGGGTAGGCTGGGGTGGTTCTATTTCTTCTTCTAGTTTCTACTCATCAATAACTTGGGTAGGCCGGGGTGGTTCTATTTCTTCTTCTGAAATCCTCGAAGACCCTCCTGGTTCTTATGTAACAGTATGGTGTTCCTTTTTAAATATAACAAGGCTGGCTCCAGTCAATGGGACTGCAATTATTTTATATCCTGCTTGAGTATAGATATCCCCACATTCACTGCACATGCATTCACTGTATTGCTCTTTCTCTACACTCTTTTTAGCTTGAGATGCTACTTGAGCTAACATGTACAGATTGAGTTCTTCTTTATAAGCTTCCCTAGCCATTGCTAACTCTTTCTGATAGGCCTTAATTTCTAATTTTAAGAACTCATTTTCTTCTTGTAGGGAGGCTAGAGTAACCGGGGCTTCTATAGTTATAGATTCCAAAGGAGAAGAAAATTGTTGTTCAACATTAACTTCATCATATGCTTCCCCAACAGGTGGTTCTTGTGTTTCACCTATTGGGTCAGTGTGTTATGCTCTTAACCTGCAAAATGATACCCAATACAGAATATGCGAAGAAAAGATACCCAGAACACAGAATAGGAATGATTTTATTATTTAGTAATGTTCACTTGCCTCTTCGAGGGGGCATCCTTCAATAGAGCAGAGCTCGATTACAAAATAAGACACGATACTCCTCGCAGGGAGTCTCTATCCTTTATATATGACTCATACATGCAATACCATGGGCCAATACTGTGGGTTTTATTAATACCATCTATCTAATACTACAGCCCATTTGCAACTAATTGTGGTCCCATCATTAATTGTGGGTTAACCACTTACAAATATTAATATGGGCTTTATTCACTCTTGACTATGACATGATCCCATGACATAAATAAGGGGGTTAGGGTGGGACCCTAACATGCCCTCCCCCTTAAGACTAGCCTTGTCCTCAAGGCTGAAGCTGCGGAAACTGCTGAAGAATAGTGGCTGGTTCCCAAGTTGCATCTTCCGGAGAGGTGTCCTTCCATTTGACGAGGACTTCCTTAATCATGCGTCCGTGCAAGTGTTTGTCTCTTGTGTCTAGAACCTGTTTGGTTTGAAGCCAGATTGACCCTTCTTCGTCCAATTTAGGTAGACTGGTTTGAACTCGGTAATTATTCCCGATCACTTTCTTGAGGCACGATACATGGAAAACTGGATGGATTTTTGCAGTAGGTGGAAAAGCCAACTAGTAAGCCACTTCTCCAATGCGCTGAAGTACTTGGTATGGTTCGTAGAATTTTGGAGATAGCTTCTGACAACCCTTGTCTTTGAGTGATGTTTGCTTATATGGTTGCAGCCTCAAAAAGACCTGATCCCATTGTTGTAGGGAAAAGTATCCGACTCGGATGACCCTAACCCACTCTAAGGGTGACAGTTCCTTAGCAACAACTGTAAAACAAACTACTGAAGGTTTACTTCTTTATGAAAGCAAAAGAGGATGGAGAAAGCACTAACCGTTGCCTTGCGCTTAATGTCGAATCCAAACTCTCCTCTTTGGCCGCTTGCTCCTAGCTCTTTGTTGTTCTGCTCACCCAGCTGCAATGAGATCCTGCACAATAACAAAGAAGGAAACTACAAGAGGCATGCAATCATAACTGGTTCATGGATTAGTGTAAACCAAACATGCAATCATCACAATACATAATTGAAACAAGAGCACATAGAAGAACCTCAATAGCTTTTATTAATGAAGAAATAAAGGTTCTGAGAGGATTACAACCATTGCAGGCTCCAACCCAGCAACACCTCCCAGCAGAAAGAATTGCTCTTCTTCACCTCTCTCAAACAATCACCCAATAACTCAAGAATGAAACCAACAGCATATCATTACTTTGCACCAAATTCCAGCCTCCTGAGCTCATAGGAGAGAGCTCAATATATAGATGAATTGAGAAAGGATGAGTCAGCTTGCAACTGATGTGTAGCTGCCTTGTGTCCTCTCTCTCTTCAGTTAATATTTAGTTGATCTTCAGTTCTTGAGTCCACTTGGTGAACCTTGCTTCCACTTGGAGAAACAAAGCCTCTGACTCATCACAAGGCGAAATACCTGATCCAAGTGTCATTTTTGGAAGATTCCAAAGCAATGACTCACTGTGCCACATGTCCAAACTCGCCCAACGCAGGTGGGCTTTGTTCTGCCTGCTTTGCAACGCAGGTACACCATGGAGCAGTTGTGTTTCAGCGCAGAAGCCTAGTGGAGCACCTGCTTTGATTTCAGGATTGCTTGTTTTTGAGTGTTTTCAGGTGGAGAACTGATCTGAGAGCTGTTGGTTTGCTGACCTTGTTCCTCTAGGGGTAGGAACATCATGTTTAGGGAACTTTGGATCCCTTGGATTATTGACAATTCATGCTTATTGCTGTAAGGCACAAAATTGTCTATAACACCCATTCTTGAAATTGGCGCTCTGAGCGATGCTGGTCTACCTGATGCTTCATGCGGTTCTAAGCTTGATGAAGATTCTCTCTAAGATGGGCGAGCATGGTTGCGCGGTGTTGTAGGAGTTGATCCACTTCTTGTAATTTGGAACACCCCTTGAGATAAGAAGTAGGGGAAGGCAGAAGTTGACCATATACTGCTTCATAGGGAGTCATTTTGGTGGTAGCATGATAGTTGGTGTTATACCACCATTTAGCCAGAGGTAACCACTGTACCCAAAGGTGTTGCTTTTCTGAAGTGAAACACCTAAGGTAGGTTTCTAGACATTTGTTGACGGCTTCAGTTTGACCATCCTTTTGCGGATGATAGGAAGTACTGAGTTTTAGTTGAGTGCCTTGTATCCTGAAGAGTTCCTGCCAAAAATTACTCGTGAAGATTGGGTCGCGATCGGACACAATCGAAGTGGGTATGCCATGCAATTTGAAAATCTGATCCATGAAATATTGAGCGACCAAAGTTGGTGTAAATGGGTGGGGTAGGGCGCAGAAATGAGCATACTTCGATAGTCGGTCCACAACCACCATGATGACTGACTTGTTCCCAGACTTTGGAAGACCTGTAATGAAATCCATAGAAACTTCCGTCCAAATTGATGCCGGAATGGGAAATGGTTGTAATGTGCCTGGTGTGTTGACGGTTTCCCCTTTGTGGCGTTGACAGACATCACATTCTGCTACAAAAGTAAGGATGTCCTTTTTCGTGCCTGTCCAAAAAAATGATCTTCTGGTGCGAGCATACGTCTTCTGAAAGCCCGAATGTCCTGCAATGGGCGATGAGTGCAATTATGCCAAAATGCAACTTTTGAGGGTGGATGTTGGGGATATTACGACTCTGACCCTGTAGCGAAGAATATCATCCTGCCACGAGTAGCCCTTGGTGGAATTTGGATCTACCTACAATTGAGAAATGAGTTGGGATAGCCCGGGGTGTGAAAACCATTCCTTGCGAGCCTCTTCAATCCATTCTGGAATGGGGAGGGAAATTGCTAGCAGAGTACTTTCTTCCTCAAATTGGTGAGATAATGCATCTGCTACACTATTGTCTTTCCCTTTCTTGTAAATGATCTCATAATCATATCCCAGCATTTTGGCGAGCCATTTATTTTGTTGTGGGGAGGATAGGCGTTGCTCCAAAAAATATTTAAGACTGTGATGATTTGTGCGGATTTGGAAACGTTGCCCCAATAAGTAAGGTCACTAGGTCTCGACGGCATGTAAGATGGCCATCATTTCTTTTTCATAGGTAGATTGGCCCAGATTCCTCCCACTTAGTTGTTAGCTTGTGAAGGCCAAAGGTCGCCCTTCCTGCATTAAGACCGCCCCAATACCGATCCCCGAAGCATCACATTCAATGACAAAGGATTTGGTGAAGTCAGGTAGTGCTAAGACTGGAGTGGAACACATGGCGTTTTTGAGAGCGGTAAATTCCTGTTGTGCTTCCTCATTCCAGAAGAAGGAATTTTTCTTTAGGAGTTGAGTGAGGGGCTTCGCTATGCGGCCATAGTTGCGGACAAATTTACGATAATAGCCTATGAGACCCAAAAATCCTCTCAAGCTCTTCAAGGTCTTAGGTTGAGGCCATTCGTCCATTGCCTGGATCTTTTTGGGGTCCACCTTGACACCTTCACGCCCCACAATGTGGCCCAAATACTCAGCTTCTTCCATGCCAAATGAGCACTTGGACATCTTGACAAATAATTTATGCTTGCGGAGCAGGTGTAAGAGTAGATCTACATGCTGAAGATGTGCAGCCCAAGTGCCACTATAGATGAGGATGTCATCGAAGAAGACAAGGACAAATTTCCTGAGATATGGCTTGAGAATGTGATTCATAAGGCTCTGAAAAGTAGAGGGGGCATTACAAAGACCAAATGGCATGACTAGGAACTCATAATGGCCTTCATGAGTTCGGAAAGCAGTCTTGGGAATGTCGACTTCCTTCATGCGAATTTGGTGATAGCCTGAGCGAAGATCTAGCTTAGTGAAGAATTGAGCCCCATTGAGTTCGTCCAGCAAATCGTCAACCACCAGAATGGGAAATTTATCTTTGACTGTCAACTTATTGAGGGCCCTGAAGTCGGTACACATCCGCCACTCCCCATCTTTCTTGAGCACCATGACCACTGGGGATGAATAAGGACTATTACTGGGACGAATGACACCTGCTTCCAAAAGTTCCTTGATGATTTTTTCTATTTCATTCTTTTCGGTGAACGGATATCTATACGGTCGCACATTTTGGGGTTGGGTCCCTGGAACCAAGATGATGCTATGATCATGTTCCCCTCGCGAGGGTGGAAGCTCATGAGGCTTCTCAAAGACCAGTAGATGGTTATTTAAAATCTGTTGCATCTCAGGATGAATTGGCAGAGACTAGGTTTCGACAACCTGGATGGCATTAAATTGAGCTATCACTCCATGATTGCCCTTTTTTAACAATTTTTCCATCCGATGTGAGCTGATGATAGAGGGGGC
Source organism: Pinus tabuliformis (assembly GCA_031772625.1). NCBI lineage: Eukaryota > Viridiplantae > Streptophyta > Pinopsida > Pinales > Pinaceae > Pinus > Pinus tabuliformis. The sequence continues at coordinate 866,829,042 of CM062805.1, forward strand.
TCCCGCCTGGAGTCCACGGAGGGTATGTGTGTAGTTGTTCTGCTTAAAACTCATATATAACTCCTGAAAATCCATTGTGATTGGCCCAAGATTGCGGAGCCATTCAGCACCGAGGACAATGTCACAACCCCCCATGTGTATGACAAATATGTGGGTTTTCAATTGATAATCCCCCATTTGAAGTTTGACATTTTCATAGCGGCCTTCACATTTCATTGTGCCCCCATCCGCAATTTGGACTTGGAAGTTAGAAACTGCTCATACAAAACAATGCACTGCTTCTGTGATTTTTTGATGGATGAAATTATGGGTACTTCCACTATCAATCAAGACTACTACTGGGGAATGTTTAATAAAACCTCTGATTTTGAGAGTTTGAGGGGAAGAAATCCCTGCCAACGCATGCAGCGAAATAACTGGTTCATCAGAGACATTCTCCTTTTGGTTGTCTTCTTCTAGCGCCTCATGTTCCTCAAGTGGTGGATCTTCCTCTGTTGAGCTGTAGTCAGTGGCATCTATTTGAAAAAATTTGGGCTCCTTGCATTTATGACCTGGGGAGTATTTTTCATCACAGTAGTAACATAGTCCTTGCTTCCTTCTTTCGGCCATTTCTGCAAGTGACACCTTTTGGACCTTAAATGTTTGAGTCGTGTTGTGAGCCTGTGGGGGACGACCTTTAGCGGGGAAATTTGGGCGACTGTATTGGGCTGCTAATGCACGTTCCACATTACGGGCTACCCTGCAAGCCTCTGTCCAAGTGGGAGGGTGGTGCAGTAAGACTTGAGCTTTGATGGCTTCTTTAAGACCACTGATAAAACATTCTGTGTAGAACACATCTGAGAGACCCCAAGTGCGGAAGGCTAAGGCTTCAAAAGCTGTAATATATTCATCCACTGTACCTGTCTGTCAGAGCTTAGTAAGACGACCCAAAAAAGAGTCCTCCTGTTCAAAGCGGTCTCGAAGAGCTTTGGTAAATTGGGTCCAAGTCTTAAAAGGTCCATTGCAACATTGATGCCATTCCCACCATTGCCACCGTTCATTGTCCAAGTACATGCTCCCCAACATAAGCTTAGTCGCATCATCTAAGATACGATTCAGTTTGAAATACTACTCCATTTGTGCTATCCATGTGGACGGGTGAGAACCGTCAAATTTATGCATATCCAACTTGGGAGGTCGCTGACTGGGTGGTGGGTGGGTGTGCCAGACATGAGGAGAGTGGCTAGACTCAGCCTTCGGGATTAATTGCTGGACCTGGAGACATAGTCCGGTAAGCTGATTATTGAGGGATTGCATGGATTCTTCAAGTTTGTCCATTCTTTCATTGGCCATTGCTTGAGCTTTAGTTTCTACCATACACCAACCTGATGAAAAATTGGGACCGCCTAAAAATTTTCACTAATAATTGAATGGTACCACCGTGCTCAGCTCTTCATCTTGATTCTGATGGGCTAGATCACCAATAAGCGCCCCGGAAGATCTCAGACTCGTTTTTTTTATTTTTTATTTTTTTATTTTTTTATTTTTTTTTATTTTTTATTTTTTTTATTTTTTTTATTATTTTTTATTTATTTTTTCTGAAAACTCCTAACGAAGTTTTACTCCTTCCTGATCAATACTGCAGTTGCCAAATCCTCAAAATGTCAATGCGGCCAAAAGTCCTACGAAAATTATACCTCGGTATAGGAACCCTTCACAACAACTCTGACTTGGTGGATCTGAGAGATCTGAATGGCGGATCGGATAGCTCTGGGCAGCAGAACAGACTGCTGCTGCGGATCGGCTGGATCTAATAGATCGGAATGATTGATCTGCGAACTCGAGACTGCGGGATTGATGTCGGCTGCTGCTGCACCCCGTTGCACCAACGGATCTGGAATAGATGATGTGCGATCCCCCGATAGAAAAGGGAACTATGGTCTTGAGGAGTGTTAGGTGCTACAGATCGCAATATACATAAGGGTCTGGCAGTAGTACTTGGCCCAATGTTTCAGGGCTCTAACTAAGGAGGATCGACCGTACCCTTAGCCGTACAACCCGACTACCCTATCGTATGGGCGAGTAATCTCTTCGAGTGCTGTTCTCGGTGTACTGTAGCCACAAGACGACCGACGGTTTTTCTATGGTGAGGTTTCAAGGGAGCCTAGGGGCTTCCGATATACCTAGAGGGTACGTGGAAGACAGTCCGTGCGCGGTTTTGTCTAATGCACTACTACTCGAAGGGGTACCCACAGGGGTTACAAGGGAGTCCAACAGACGTGACCACCTCTTGTATTTCCTGTGTGCATGCCTCCCCAAATCTGCAGGTTTATGTGCTCAACGACAGATCCCGTGGTTTAAAGACGCCGGAACACGTCTCTAGCCAAAAAAAAAAATTGCTAAGAATTGGAGATCCCACCGGCCCTGGAAAGTGCTCTGATACCACTTGTTATGCTCTTAACCTGCAAAATGATACCCAATACAGAATATGTGAAGAAAAGATACCCAGAACACAGAATAGCAATGATTTTATTATTCAGTAATGTTCACTTGCCTCTTCAAGGGGGCAACCTCCAATAGAGCAGAGCTCGATTACAAAATAAGACATGATACTCCTCACACAGAGTCTCTATCCTTTATATATGACTCATACATGCAATACTAGGGGCCAATACCGTGGGTTTTATTAATACCATCTATCTAATACTACGACCCATTTGCAACTAACTGTGGTCCCGTCATTAATTGCGGGTTAACCACTTACAAATATTAATATGGGTTTTATTGACTCTTGACTATGACGTGATCCCATGACTTAAATAAGGGGGTTAGGGTGGGACCCTAAAACAGTGGCTGGTTCTTGTGTAATAGCCACATGCAGGTCGTCTTCTTTTTCCTCCCCAACAGGTGGTTCTTGTGTGGCACCTATTGGGTCAGTGGCTGGTTCTTGTGTAACAGCCACATGCATGTCGCCTTCTTTTTGCTCCCCAACAGGTGGTTCTTGTGTGGCACATATTGGGTCAATGGCTAGTTCTTGTGTAACAGCCACATGTCCTATATCAGCTTGGATGTCTAGTTTGAATTTGTCGGCAGCTGGTTCTTGTGGAGCAGCTGCCTCTGTTGAGAAAAATGATGTCACAAAATCATGAACACTTTGAATTTCGGCATCTGAGGGTGAAGGAGGTGAAGGTTCAGGGCTATGCGGAATACGGGGATTTAAAATGATAGGAGGGACAATTGGAATAACGGCCTCGGTTGCTGCAAACAACCTTGTTCGTTGCCGAGGTAGGGAACCAGGAGAGACAGTAGTTTTCCTCTTGTGAGGACTTTTACTCAGGGTAAGGGAATCATCAGAAATAGTAGCTGCCTTTATTGAGGCCCTGGTTCTTCTTTTTGACGGGGTTGCAGTTTTCTGTTGCTTTTTCCTTTTAAGGAAAGTGATGAGGGTATCCTCGTCTGAATCATCGTTAGGGATATGAACTATGGGAGTGGACGGTTCGGCTTCATCATGGGGTGAGGACTGCTGCAGATTTTCAGTGCTTAATTGGGGTGTTCCTCCTGCTGGTTGCTGAGTTTCAGCATCTTGCTAGGAAATTTCTTCATTTTGCTTTGTATTTTCCCAGCTTGTTGGGGAGGGTTAATGAGGGGAGGTGGATTATGCAGGGTGAAGCCTCTATTTATCAGGAGTTGGACCAAACGATGGTGTGTGAGGCAGAGGAGTGGATGCCTTGCGTTCACAGTATAAGGTGCCATATTTTTTAGACATCCAAGGAGATAATAAGGCATATTTACTAGACGACCATGCCGCAAATGATTTAGTAAAACAAAGTCATGTTGGTAGACTACCTGATAGCGTCCCTCGTAAGTGAAGTAATGCTTGACGAATTCTGCAACTTTTGGCCAAGGTGGTGGTAGTGATCGAAGCGCAACACCCCTGCCTTTGGCTTCCACCTGCTCCCCAGGTAACAAGAAATCTTACTGTGCATTGAGGATAAGATGCTTCCTGTTGAACCAGCGAATACCGTTGGTTGGAAGCCCTGAAACTTGCGTGATTGTTTCTTCTGTTACTGGGATTCTCACCCCTTGGATAGTAGAGTACCCCTCCGTCAAATTGCATGCAAATTCCAGAACCTGCTGCAAATCAAATTCCGGAAGTCTTCTAAAATAGTCCACCCATCCTGCCTGTAAGAAGATTTGGTATGCATCTGGGTAAAGTTCCATTAATGCTGTCGAGCCCAGTTCATGTCTAACAGCATCTCCTCCCATGGTTACTATTTTAGGCAGAATACAAAGTGCAGAGCCGAGTTGCTGGGGTCGAAACAGAGTAGAACGTTGCAAAATGAAATTATGACGTGGTAAGGCATAAACGAGGTGGATTAAACACAACTGTGAGAAATAGAGATGGTGGTGATCGGCGTGTTATGTAATGATTAAAATATTTCGGTAATCCCCCCCAACTGCGGCTGAATGATATGGTTGGCAGTACAATGTTTTTAGCGGTCATGTCAACTATCTCCTCATTAACTACAAGTTAATATTAACACATAACATGCATACCTTTATAATTACCTTTGGTTGTTGCACCGGAAAGTGGTTTCTCGTCCTTAATAGGTCAATGATCATTATAGAAAGGGTTTGTAAGATGTGAGGGTTTTTATACACGAGGTTTTTATTATTCACGAGAGGCAGTAGTGAAGGGGTATTATTAACAGGATAAATGGCTGATTCCTTTGAATAAAGAATGATATGTTTCTATTGAAATAATAGTTCATTCTCGGGAGCAAAAATGGGGATATTTAGGAAAATAGAAAAGATTGGTGTTTAAGCAGTGGGATTTGGTGTTTAGATACTGGAAAATAATGTATTGGCAACGGGAAATGGTGTATCAGCAATGGGAAAAAGGTGTATGGAATGAATTATGATCTAGAATGACATGGCAATGCTTTTCCAATCTGCAGATTAATTCTTCCTATATTGGAATTTTTCTTTTCAGCCACCATCTAAAGCTAAGATCTGCAAAATAATTAATTGTAACATGGCAACCGTTGATAGGGATTATTAATTAAGAAATCTAATCTAAAAATAAATACATAAATAGGAAATTAAGTGCATTGAGGGATAGCTGGTTCCCCCAAAAAAACATAGTGTATGTCTGTCATGCAAGTAGCTTTGAAATCCTCTTTAGAAATAGGTCGTTGATACAAACGGAGTCGATACCCATTCACTAATAATGGTGTTCTACTATCATCAATCGTTAGGAGTCTGACTGTTCCATTTGGAAAAACAACATCTACTTCATAAGGTCCTAGCCACCTTGTTCTTAATTTCCCCTGAAAATTTTCAAAACGGGAGTCATACAGTAAGGCCCAATTACCTTTTTGGAACTGCTTGTGCTTAATAGTTTTGTCATGCCACCTGGTTCTTTGTTGTTGTATCATGGTTTTTTGATGGATGGCATCCAACGTCTTTTCATCCAATTCCTGAAGCTGCTACAACCTAGCTGTCTGTGCATCAGTCAAATCAAGGTTAATAGCTAAAGCAGTCCTTAAGGTTTTGATTTCAAATTCCACAGGAAAAACAACACTTTTACCATAAACTAATTCATAAAGTGAAAAACTCGTAGTGTTCCTCCAAGTAGTTCTGTAAGCCCATAATGCTTCAGGCAACCTTTGAAACCAGTCCCTTCTATTCTCCTTGACTGTCTTTGTTAAAATGGCTTCTATGACTTTATTTGTACTTTCCACTTTCCCATTTGCCTGGGGGTGATAAGGTGTAGTCATTTTATGCTTGATGTGATATTTCTGGAGTGTATTTTTGAAGCCATGAGAATTAAAAGGAGGTCCTCCATCTGTAACTAGCTCTCTAGGCAAACCAAACCTAACAAAGATTTCTTCAAATAGAAAAGTTAACACTGATTCTTCATTAGCTTTGATGAGTGCCTTAGCTTCTACCCACTTAGTCATATAATCTGTGCAAAACAGTATATAAACTCTTTGATTGGATGGAGGATTGATGGGACCTATAAAATCTAGTGCCCATCTTTCAAAAGGTTCAAGTATTACCTGGGGGTTAAGTGGCATTTCATCCCTGTGATTAGGATGGCCCATTCTCTGATAGCTATCGCAGGCCCTAACATATTTCTTTGCGTCCTTGAAAAGTGAGGGCCAATATTAACCCATTCTGAGAACTTTATGTGTTGTTCTTTTATCGGCAAAATGCCCTCCACAAGGGCCATCGTGGCAAGCCTTCAATATATCATAAACTTCATCTTCTCTGATGCATCTTCAAATTTCTTGATCGAATCCTGTGTGAAAGAGACACCCCCTTATCCAGCTGTACCTAGCACTTTGCTGAACGATCTTTCTTTTCTCTCTGTGCGATAGGTGTGATGGTAGTTTCCCTGCAACTAAGTAATTGGCAATGTATGCATACCAAGGTGAGTGAGCATATACTGCAAATAAATATTCATCGGGAAAAGAATCATCCACTAGAATATTTTCATCAATTTTTAACCAAGAATGAAAATCAGCAACTATATTTTCTTTACCTGGTCGATCTACAATTTTGATATCAAATTCTTGTAATAATAATAACCATCTGGTAACTCGAGCATTTGTAACTGATTTGTTCATTAAATATTTAATGGTCGAGTGATCAGTATGCACAAAGGTAGTGTAACCAGTAATATAATGTCGAAACTTATTAATAGCATAAATAACTGCTAAGAATTCTTTCTCGGTGACTATATAATTAAGTTCAACAGGGGTCATATTTTTACTAATAAAATAGATATCATAGGGAAGATTGTTTTCTTCTTGACCCAAGACAGCTCCAATTGCAGTATCTGAAGCATCAGAGGATATATGAAAGGGGAGTGCCTAGTTAGGTCCTCTTAAAATGGGAGCTGTAGACAATTGATGTTTAAGTTCATTAAATGCCTTTTGACAACCATCAGTCCACTTAAATTCAGCATTTTTCATAAGTAACACAAACAAAGGAGAAGCTATCTTAGAAAAATCCTTGATAAATCTTCTATAATATCCAGCATGTCCTAAAAAACTTCTTACATCAATTTGTGTTTTCGGGATAAGCAGAGTCTGAATTACTTGTACTTTAGCTGGATCAACTTGAATTCCTAGGAATGAAATGAAGTGTCCCAAAACAATACCTTGATTCATCATCATATGACATTTTTCAGTACTTAAGGCAAGATGTGCTTCTATACACCGTTTATGTACTTTTTCAAGGTTTTGTAAAGCATCTTCAAAAGTCACACCATAAGGAGTAAAGTCATCCATAAATATTTCTAAGGAATCATTAAGCATATCAGAAAAAATTCCTATCACTGCTCTTTGAAATGTTGTTGGGGCATTACATAGTCCAAATGGAAGAACTCTATAAGCAAAAGTACCCCATGGACTAGTAAAAGTGGTCTTGTCCTGATCTTGGGGTGCAATCTTGATCTGATTATATCCACTAAATCCATCCAAAAAGGAAGATAATCTCTTACCTGCCATATTATCTAGTACCTGATCAATAAATGGTAAGGGAAAATGATCTTTCTGAGTAGCCTTATTTAGAGCTCTGTAATCCACACACACTCTCCATTTCCCATTTTTCTTAGGTACGATTACTAATGGTGAAACCCATTCACTATCAGATATAGGATATATAATTCCTGCATTCAACAGTTTTTGAAGTTCTTCCTTCACAATTTCCCTTAAATTGGGATTCATTCGTCGTTGGGGTTGGCAGACTGGGCGGGATCATTATTTAATATAAATACGGTGAGTACATAATTCAGAAAAAATTCCCTTCATATCTATGTAATCCCATGCGAATGCTTGTTTATTCTCGTGGAGTAACTTCATTAACTGTTGTGTTTCAGCATCTGTTAGGTTAGGGTTTATATTTAATGTTTTGCCAGGCTCGATTTCGACTGCTATACTTTTGGAGGGTGTGTCAGCTGATGTCTGAGATAAGTCTTCAGTTTTAAGATTTTGCTGTGATTCAGATTCCAAGATTGTAGTCAAGCAATCATGTATTTCAGAGTTAACCGAAGAAGGTTCAGAAATAAATCTACTAATTAATTCATCTTTGGTTGAATCTTTAAAAGTTAGGGCTTGTCCGACAGTCAAGATGGGTTGAGTCTCATCATCCTCATAATCTAACCACACAGAGTTGTCATTATTAATCATAGGTGTAGCATGAGGGTACAGAGTAAGTTGTTTGGTTTCACATCCATTAGAAATTGTCATTGAACCTGACCTACAGCTGATGAAGGCATCTGTTGTAGCCAGCCAAGGTCTCCCTAAAATCAATGGATGACCCCCCAACTTTGTTTTGGTCTGTAATACCACAAAATCAGCTAGGTAGTTCCAAGATTCGACTGAAATTATCAGGTCTTCAATGACTCCTTCAGGTTTGATTGTGGAATGGTTAGCCAGCTCTAGAATGGTTGGGGTTTCCCTAATTAAATTTTTTAACTGCAGTAACTGTGCTGTTTCAAGTGTCATGATGTTTATTGCAGCACCCAGATCTACTAGAACTCTAGAAAAAAAGGTTTTACCAACCTGAACTGTGACTGTAGGGTGACCAGGGTCACCATATTTCATAGGGGGTTTTCTTTCTGACATTAGAGAAGCTAGATCACCCATCACATGAACTGTGAGGGGGTCCTTAGCTTTTCTTCCAGGTTTCTTAATACAAATATCTCTAACAGTTCTATCATAAATCGGTACATCTCTCATTGCTTGTAAGAGTGGAATTTTACAATATAAATTCTGCAGCTCTCCTAACAGATTAAAAGCAGGTGGCTCAAGTGTTTTGGTAAGAGCCAAACGTTCAGGGAATGGTGGCTCTACTGCTTCAGCAGTCTTTTTAGAGGATGTTTCAACTGTTTCAGTATTGTTATTAGAGGATGATCCAACTTTTTCAGCATTGTTATTAGAGGATGATCTAACTGTTTGAGCATTAGATGACTTTTCTTTTCCGATTTCTTCTTTATCAGAATCCGAAGTAATGTCATCAATAATGGGTTCAACTATTCTTCCATAGTGTAAATGAATGTCATTACATTGCATAGGGGAAACCAGTTGGTTTTGAACATCAATTACTTTCAGAGCTTTATTATTATTTGGGTTGGGGTTAGGCTGTACAGGCAGCTGAGGTCTCATTGTCTGATTATTTGGTGGGGCATTTGATGGTAAGGAGAGAGATTGCTGATACTGAGGTAATTGGTTTGGAAATGGGATCTGTGGAGCTGTCCAATTCAGGTTCCATTGATTATAATAGGTTTGTTGTAGAGCCCAGGGATTCCACATCGTAGGATCAACAAAAGGAGGGTTTGGTTGCTGCATGGGTGGGAAATTCATTTGATTAAGGTGTGGGTATTGCATTTGATTGAAGGGTGGGTAATTTGTTTGAAAAGGAGGATGATTATTCCAACGATTAAATGACATGTTAGAATTCGTACCTTGTCCTCGTGGTTGCTATTGCCTTCTCTGTGTGAGGAGGTACACTGCTACAGCTTCTTCTTCAGTTGGCTGCAGTGCTGCCTTTATTCCTGGCAAAGAAGGGCATTGTTGAGTCTCATGGTCCTTTTCACAGATAGTGCAGATTGGTACCTTGTCCACGGGGCATTCCCTTAGTGGGTGTTTTTCCCTGCATTTAGAGCAGAAAATAGCCAGAGCAGCTTCTGCTTCTGCCTACTTCTTTTTAACCTGCAAGGTATCAATTTGTGAAGCAAAAGAGCTTAACATTTCAGTTTTAAATTCTTCAAGTAAGTTACCTATTTCAGCCCGAGTTGCTCCTCCACTTGCTGATTTCTGGACTCTTGAGTATGTTCTGTCTTTGCTCTTTGGTCTGCTTGTTGCTCCTCTCGAACATCTTTTATAGAGATTGATAATCTCATCATAGGATTCCTTAGATATGTCTCCTTTTCCAAGCATATTCAACATATCTAAACAATCATCTCGTACCCCTTTTAGCAATATTGACTTGAGAATATCCTTACTCATATCAGGATGATCAGATCACTGTAAGTTATACTGTAGCCTTTCCACGAAGTCCTCCAGATTTTCATCCTCCTTCTGAGTCATCTTGAATAATTCCTCCTTCCTTTCTCTTGTTCGACAATAATCTTGGTATTTAGCCAAAAGTTTCTCCTTCATCTGGTCCCATGTTGTAATCACATGAGCTCCCAAGCTCATGAACCATCTTAATGCATTCCCTTTTAATGTAGCTGGAAACAACTTCAATTTCTGAGCAGCATTAACATAGTCATAGATTCTACACAATATATCAAATTCAAAAAGAAATTCATCAAGATCTTCTGCGGATAACCCATGGAAATTGGGTAATGCTGAAAGTGGGATATTCTTCATATGAGTTGCTCCTCTGGGGAGATCTCCAATGGGGAATTCCAGGGTGGAGAGAGAATTTTCTCCCCTTCCCTCTATTCTGCGACCTCCACCGAAAGTCCTTCATTGTTATCCTCCATTGGTTGTTTTCCTGATGCGCTTACCCGGTCTTCAGAGTTTTCTGTTGGAATTTCAATGTCCTGCACTGGTTCCTCCACCTTAACTTCCTCTATTGGTTCTTCTACTGGTCGTTCATCTTCTTCCACTGGTTCCTCAGTATATTCTGATGGTTCTATAACCCTCTCTGGTCCCACTATTTCCTGTGTCTGATAATCTGTCTAGGAAGAGTGTTGGGTCTGTGGCCTTCGAGAGCTTAACCTCTGGGATGTCTCCGCTTTGGAAATAATATCATCAATAAAAGTTTTTCTTTCTCCTCCTTTGCCTTTGTCGCCTGAATGGTTAACCTTCTTGCATCCTCTCATGCATCCTGCATTTCTAAAGAAAAATGTTAATACCCTTAAAATCTTCAGTCGCCTTCCCCGGCAACGGCGCCAAAATGTTGGTCACTTTAATTGTTTAATAATAAAACAGTCGAGTGCCACATAAATTATCAACCCGGGAAAGTCTGATTATTCCAAAGGTGATTACGTACTGTATGTAATCAATCTTAATGGTATTAAAAGCTGTAGTATAAACAATTTATTATCTATTAAATCCCTACTCTGTGTTACAGCAGTTACAGCCTATTGCAGAAAATGAAGTAAGAACAAATAACTTAAAGGAAACTAATCTGCAAAAGGAACTGATGGTTGTCCTGCAACAAAGGATCAGGACCCTATCCTCAGAGTAAGGACTTTCAGCACTTGCCTCTGTTGTCCAGTTCACCAATACACTTTGTAAATCCTAATCACCGGTGAGGCACTCATATGCAACATCAATCAGTTAAAAAGGAAAGCAGAGTTTCAGCAAAAGTAAATATCATTAGAAGCAATAACTGTGATATAAACAGAAATCACACACACACCACACAATAGAAAGAAGATGGTTGAATCTTGTGATGAAGGTGGGCCCTGTCCTTCTCACATGATTCCCCAGAACACAGGAATTAAGATAAAATACTCAGAACAAGATTATATTCATCTGCCAATAAACCATATTACAAAAATAGATTCAGTCTCATCCCTTCACTACAAGTTCTGTGTTACAGTTTGTTCCCCTCCTTTCTGTCCCGCTCTCTAATGTAGATGTCTCCTCTTTATAGAGGAGACATCTATTACAAAAGATTTTCATACATTCTGATTCAACCCTTTTGTACCAAAAATAAGAAAGTCAGTTCTTCATAACAAAATATTGTTACAGTCATGAGGATCATGATCATTACGACCAATATAGTAATCGGTCAGACTCCTTTGCCGATGCAGATTTGTTACGCAAATCCCAACTGTTCCTCAAAGTGCGTGTGTTGTTCGTGCTATTTCAGCTTCGAGGTTCATGCTGTTCTTGCTATTTCAGCTTCACAGTTTGCATTGTTTCAGCAACAGAAAAATTTGATCCTGGCAGTTAGGCAGTTTCAGCAATTAGTCAGCACTTTAATCAACTTCAGGGAACAATTATAAAGATAGCATGATTATGTGTTGAATAATTAAACATATAGCAATGAGGAAAGTTACTCTGTACCTTTTGGAGTGATTAAGCCAAAACACTAGCAAAGGATTTCACCTAAGGGTTGAAGAGGGTAATATAATGGCAAAATATACAGTAAAAAATAGACAATATGGGAACCTAACACCGTCTAGTGTAACTAATGGTCTTGAGTCCTGCCTCTGTCAGTCCTTCAGGTCCCTAAAATAAGTGCACAAGCTGTACCACCACCTGGGGGGTGGAATCTGATTATTTCTATGGTGTCACGCACAACTAATGTGAGTAGCTTGTATTCTCACATGGTTGGGGTGAAGTAACCTTTTTCTGGTGCTGTTCAAAACCCTGTTGGTCCTATTGGATCAAGCAATGTCCAGTACCAATAGGTTCAAAATCTCGTTGGTTTGTCTGGGTCAAGAAATTTCCAGTATTAGTAGCCTTATGAGGCTCAGGTTCAATACCAAACTCCTTATATTCCATATGGTTCCCAAGGAATGGTAAATCTACCTTACATTCTTTAGCCTGGACAGTACGTTTAGCTTGGTCCGACCACCATTCCTAGTGGCTATGGCTAGATACAGTTCATAAATTTTCAAGGTTTCAATTCAGGAGCTGTCCAAGTACCCTTGCAACAGCAAGGAAAGCCTCTACAGCAACAAGGGAAACCTTTGTTACAGTAAGGGTCATCCATGTAGTAGCAGGGTCCAATCATGCAGCAATAGGGACCACTGCAATAGTCGCAGGGGCAACCCTCACAGTAGTTGCAGCAAACCATGCAGCTGCAAATGTAGTATGTTCAACAAACCTCCCAACCTATGTCTTCGCACGGCCAACCTCTGCAGCCGCAGGGACAACTTTGGCAGCCACAAGGTCAGCCCTCGCAGTAGCAAGGATAACCCAGGCAACAACAGGGTCAATCTTTGCGAGGAAAAGGTCATGATCAAGTCTTGCAGCAACAGGCCCTAAATCCTCATGTCCAAGGGAAACATGTTCAAAATCCTCTTGTCCAAGGACAACAGGTCCAAAATCCTTATGTCCAGGGCCAACAAGTTCAAAACCCATATGTCCATGGACAACAGGTGCAAAACCCATATGTCCAAGGTCAACAGGATGAATAGTCTTTTAACCCGTATGTTGCTTATCAACAACCTATGGCTAGACAATTTGAAGGCTTTCAAGGTTAGAATCCTCCCTATGGGAAAGGTAACATATAGTGGGGGAAAAATCAAATGGCCTATGGACAAAATCCTCCACTATGGGGAAAAAATTCTTACCATTAGGGATGGGCTCCTCTAGTTGGACCCGCTTATTGACCTCCAATGCCTTTCAATACTCAATTGCTAATCTTGGCTACATTAGAGTTGCCATATGTGTCTCGACTCATGAATTATCCAATTCTTTGTTCGCCCTATTGGCCTTTGGTCCCATCCAAGATTCGAAGTGATTGTTTGAAGTTCGATGGGAATGCGAAAGAATATCCTCAAGCCCATGTGATGACATATCACCTCTGGTGCTCTTCAAATTCTTACGTTGACGATTCTATTCCTCTCCATATTTTCCAATGAACTGTCACAGGCATTATATCCAAGTGGTACATCGAGCTCTCTCGAGGTACTTATTATGACTTCAACTCTTTAGCCATGGATTTCCTCACGCATTTCCAATTTCTAGTTCACTATGCAACTGGCACCTACTTTCTTACATCGGTTAAGCAAAATACTATGACCCACATCTTCGATCACATCCATGAATGGAGATGTAGGTGTCTCCTGATCAAATTTGATATTGCTGACCAGTTACTAACTGCATGGTTCACCAAATCATTTGTTGCTCCAATTGCTCGTGATATCGCTATGGGTGGGTGCGTCACGGAGGAGAAAGCCATTGCTCGTGCCCAATAGATCTCATTTACTCTTATTTTGGCACTTTGTATGAATTATTACCTGATGCTCAGAGGCCATCGTCCGATCCAATGAAATTGAAGTCACAGGCTACACCTCCTCTTGATGGAGTAATTCGTTCAGTGTCCTAGGCCCCTGCAAAATATTCTTCCAAACAAAATTCGGGCTCAAACACTGCTTCCAATAATCCCTCTCAGAATGCACTTGGCCCTGGGAAAACCTTAGAGGTCCATGTTGTTTAGTCTACTGCAGCAGAAAAATCCTCGAAAGGTAAGAAGAAAGGCAAAGGCAAAAGTAAAGCCCATGCCCCAAAACGGGGTCCTCCTAAGTCATCTGTTGGTGATGCTTCCCAACGGTAGCCTAAGTATCCGTGCCTCATTTGTGAAGAGGACCACTATACTAAGGATTGTCCTAGATGATCCGAAGTTAGTTGTTTGCTCAAAGGGACCCCGACTGTCCTAAAAGAGCCATTTCCATCCCAGCAAACCCAAATGGTAGACCAGCCTCAATGGTCTGCTTCCTCAGGTTCACAATTGTTCATGACGAGTATGCCCATTAATGTGGCTACCAGATCAAAAGATTATCAAACTCCTACCTTGACAACAGGGAAAGAAAAAGAAGATGCCCCTTCTTCTTCTACCCCATCAAGTTCTAATCCTCTTCATATAAAGTGACCTAACCTTGATTCCGCCGTTCGACCACCTTCTTGAAGTGTGCTGCGAAAGTCCTCGTACAATCCCAACACTCAAGCCACTTAGCACTATAATATTGTTGAGGATTTGTCTAAGGCTTCTTCCCTATAGGTACTTCAAAGTTGTCCATCTCAATGGAAATCATTACTGTCAGCTATTGGGGGTATTGATCCTACTAATTCTAGTATTATATATATTGATTTAGAAAACCATGTTCCGTGTCTTCCTAATCAGATTGCCTTTCTCATTCAGGTCATCATCAATGAGAAAACCATTCACATAACCATCATTGATGAAGGTGCTTCCACCTGCATCATGTTTCTTGCATGTTGGAAGGCAATTGGTTCTCCTACTTTGAACCAGTCCCCTAACACTTTGGAAGCTTTTGACGGGCACGATTCATGACCATTTGGTGTCTTACTCAACCTTGCCATTACTTTGGAGGTAAATACAGTCATGGAAAATTTTAGGGGCTAATGTTCACCCAGTGGGCTAATTTTCCATGATTTTTCCACAAAAAAGATTCGCCAATTTCCAATTTTATAAAAGACGATTCGCCCAAATTTTAGAATATAAAATTATTTTACCTTAAAAATCGCCAACATTATAGAGAGACTATATATAAAATAATTATAAATTTGATTAATTTTACAAATATATCAATAAACATTTATAATTTGCATATTAGGGATTAGTGAGATTCGCCAATGTTTTAAACTTCAAGAAAATTTTCCATCCTTAAAATTTTCCTTGAATACAGTGCACATCAATGTAGAGATCGTTGATGCTAATCTCAATTATAATCTTCTACTTGGATGGAGTTGGACCCATGCCATGCATGCTGTAGCCTCCTTCTTGTTCTGCATGATTTGTTTTCCCCATCAAGGGAAAATAGTCACAGTTGACCAACTTTCCTTCTTTTCCTCTTCCTCCTTGGATGGCAATGTTCCGTATGTCAAGCACATCGGTGGTCCTTATGAGAGTGTGGGGGCAGGACTCTTTAAAGATCGTGTGGGCGCAGGACACTAATGGATATCTTTCCACTCCCACCTACTCATGTTGCCTCTGTTAACATGATTTCGGTCAAGTCTAATCCTTGGGTCATTCCCTCTCCGGATCTTGTTAACACATGGGGTGAGGTAATGCCATTAAGTCCTACTAAAATTAATTACATGGAATTTTTTTTTGGCTTCGCCTTCGGTGTCCTCTGATTATCTTGTTTCAAAAACCTCTCTTGATGCGTATTCTCAATCCCTGTGGCTTCGTGCTTCGGAGTCTTCCAATCCCTTAGCCGATACTTTTCTTTCTGATGAGAGTATCATGGAAGTAATGTCTCTAGAATAAGTACCTTGGAACGATACTCTGCATCATTCCTCGTTCTTGCCTAGCTTGACGGTTTTGTCTACTTGTCTCAAGGATTTCTCTTCCTGGTTTCCTTCCCTACCACTTCAGGCACTGATCATGACTTATAAAGCTTGGTTGGAAGGGAACATGGGTAACATTACCCAAATAATGCCAATTGATATTTCTATCAAGCCTGGTGTCGTTGAAAATATCCATATCAGGGTAACTTGTTCTCCAGAAGAGATAAAGCTCTATACTCGTCTATTCCGAGAGTTCCAGGATGTTTTTTCATGGTCATATGAAGAAATGCCTCGAATTGACCCAAGTATAGTCTTGCATGAAATACCGACTTATCCTCATGTGAAGCCCATTGGCCAACAACTCCGCCTAATGCACCCTAGAAAAGCTATCACCATCAAGGTTCTAGTTGAAAAAATTCTCAAAGCTGGATTCATTTATCTAATCCCTCTTACAGATTGGATGTCGAATATTGTACCGGTTGCAAAGAAGCAAGGCACGATTCGTGTTTGTGTTGATTACCATTATCTCAATCATGCCTATCCAAAGGATAACTACCCCACTCCCTTCATTGATTAAATCATTGATGAATGTGATGGGAGTGAATTCTTTTCTTTCATGCATGACTTTTCTGGCTACAACCAGATCAACATTGAACTGGATGATCAAGATGAGACAACCTTCATATGTCCGTGGGGTACTTTCACATACAAAAAGCTTCCCTTTGGCCTTAAAAATGTTGGGGCTACATTTTATAGAGTGATGTCTTATGCATTCCATGACATCCACAACATCATTCAACCTTACTTAGATGACCTTCCCGCTCATTCTCGTAAGCACTATGATCACCCTGATCATCTCTAGCAAATTTTTCTTGGCTGTTGACTCTACAACATTTGGCTTAATCCGCATAAGTGTGTTTTCTACGTCGAATCCGGATGAATCCTGGCTTTACTGTCTCTAAGGTAGACATTCACTTTGATCCTCTTAAAGTCAAGGCCATAGTTAATTTATCCCCTCCATCTTCGTTGCACCAACTACAAAGTCTAGAAGGAAAATAAAATTTCCTCCATTGTTTTGTACCAAATTATGCTGAGCTAGCTTTAGGGTTCACTTGGTTGCTCAAGCAAGGAACACCCTTTGTTTGAAATGAAATTGCCCAAAAGTCTTTCGATGACCTTAAGGTTGTTCCCATAAAAGCTCCTCTACTGCATCCCCCAAATTATCATCGAGATTACTTCCTTTATCTCGTCGCAACCTCTAGCACCATTACCATGGTGTTGGTCCAAGACGATGACGAAGGCAATGAACATGTTATTTACTACCTCAATCGCAATCTCCTAGACACTAATACGTGTTATGTTCATGTCGAGAAGTTGTCTTTGGCTGCCATCCAGGCTGTTTAGCGCTTTCGACACTACATTCTCCTACGCATTACCACTGTGATTTCGTATTGCAACCCCATGACCTACATCTTGACTCATCAGTTGCTGGGGGGTAAGTATTTTAAATGGATTGTCATCCTGTAGGAGTTTGATTTGGTGTTCACGACTACGAAATCTAAGAAATCACTGGTTTTTTCCGACTTGATTTGCTCCCGTCTTTCTACATCTCTTCCTGGTGGCGCCACTGAGAAGCTTCCAGACAAGACTCTTTTTCTGATTAGCACCCTTGACCCATGGTACGATGATATCATCATGTATCTCTAGACATCCACCTTCCGGTCTACGTTGACTAAGGATGATCGTCGACGCATTCGAAATCACTCCTAATGCTACCATATTATTGGAGACACTTTATACCGCGTCGGTGTCGATTCAGTTCTTCTCCGATGTCTTACTCTCAAGGAGGCTGAGAGAGTTTTAAATGAATTTCATTCTAGGGCATGTGGCTGTCATATGTATGGATATGCTACTCCTCAAAAAATACTTCAAACTGGTTACTTATGGCCCTCTGTCTTCAAGGATTGCATCCTTGCTGTGCGCAAATGCCATGAGTGCCAAATTTACCAGCAAAAAATGTGAGCCCTGCCGACTAACGTACACCTCGTTAATACCGTTGGTCCTTTTTCCAAATGGGGCATTGACTATATGACATGTAACTGATGCAGGAGCATTATTCAAGGTTTATAAGACCTAGGAGTCTTATCACACATTTACTAAAGGGAGTGGGTTCCCTTAATTATTTATTTATTTTCCTAAGTTTATTTTGAGTTCTAAAGAAATTGGAATCTAATTTGATTAATAGGGAATATCTCGTCAGTTGTAGAGATATTAGGAATGAATGAGTAATCCTAGGAAGAGTGAGGATTTTAGGGATTTGAAATATCTAATTTAGGATTTTGTTGAGGGAAAAATGGAGCTGAAAAGATACTTTAAGAGAAAGTGAGAGAATTGTGGGATCAAAACTGAAATGGTTCATGAATCCTTTTCTTTTATATATTGTAAACTTTAGAAACATTCGAGAGGTTTTTCAATAAAGAGTTCTTCCTTTTGGGAAGAGAATTGGAGGTGAGCTATAGGTTAGAAAGAGTAGTAGAGGGATTTGATGGAAAATAACTGAAATAGTTGAATGTGATGGTTTCCTTTGTAAATATTTTATAAATATCAAAACAGTGTGGATTTGTATATATCTGTGTGAAAATAAAGGTTTCTTCACTTGAATGGTTGAATTTGTGCACTGGTAGCGAGAGTCTATGATTACTAATTTCCTAATTGGTATCTTGCTACATCTCTGTAATTTATACACATGAATGGTCAAATTATGGAGGTTTTAGATTCCCTATGAAATGTTTGAACCTGTGTTCCTTATGTTTCGAACTCACTCGATTCTGTGTTCATTATGTTTTGATTCTGTAATAATCCTTTTGGTGATAGAGGTTTATGATGGTAACTACCCTTGGCTTGGTGGTTGGATGTTCTGTAAACTCATGTCAAGTTATTGATTGGCCGTAAAGGAATAATCGTGACATTCTGAAATCTGGTGGATTGAAGATAATCGATAGAAATTGTGTGAATTCAAAAGAGTATTGTGGATGTAGAGTGCAGACTGGAGTCAAGGTAAAAGTGGCGGATGAGAAAGAAATTTGGTAGACTGTTAAGTTGATGGGAATCATGAGGAAGTGGTGATCATCTGATCATAGGAGATCAATGCATATCACGTCAGAATATGCAAGCAGGTTAACATTTTAAACGGATGTGATGTGGTTATTAAAAAGAGTTTAGGGTTCAGAGTGATCATATCATCCGTTTAATGGGTGATCGGATCGCTTCTGAAAGTGTGCGCAGGTTAATGTTAGAAATGGATGCGATAAGGTTTTATACAACAAGAATAAAACCTCGTTGAGTTCTGGTCATCAAGACCATTCATTGGTTGATTGATTGGACGATAATCGCGCATGAACATGTGTGTGGGTTAACAGACCTGTTGTGACTTGATATGTTATCATAGAGGATTAAATTTTATTTGAATTCCTGTCATACAAGTCAAATGATCATTTCATTTCAGTTGTGTTTAAGAATATTGCATGCGAGAGGAGTCACACGATTGTGTGAGCTGCGATATTGTGAAGGAAACCATGGGCCACCACAGTGGAAGCGTAGTGGGCCCATAACCCACCAACTGAGGATCAGGTCAAGAAATATGCGGCTTTGCTGCATCATTAATTTTGGTATTAGAGCTAGACTAATGCTCTGTGGAGTTTGCTCAGAGATTGAATTCTATTCCCAACAGGTATATAATTTGCATTATAATGGATCTGATATATAGGGAGAATAGGACACAATGATTCATGCATAGAGAAAACTTGAGATGTTGCAGAAAATGAGGACTTCAGTATTTCATCAAAGATAGAATCAGGTAGAGGTTGTGTAGGTTTTAAAATTTCAATGATATATATGAGAATGCAAAGTAACAACAGATGTTCCAACAAGTAGCTGTGACAAAGAAGTGAATGAAGAAATTGCAGCAAATGAAGTGAATATGGATGTACTCAGCAAGAAAAGAAATTTAGTTGAAAGAAGAATTGAAGTGCAGACAATGAAAAGAAAAACAGCATGTGTATTACCCAAGTTAGTGAAAGGTTAAAGAGATATATCATTTGAATATCTCTTAGGTATGAGTTATATTTTGATGTCAGTTTCATTTGAATTGTTTTATAGGGAAGAGAGTGATAGCAACAACACACAGTAGCAGACTATGTAAAGAAAGAGAGGAGTTGTGTTAGTGGCAGTGAACCTAAATATTCCAGCTGAAAGTTGGATAGGGAGGACAGTTAAAGTGTTCTCAAGAGAGGTGAGTTGAGGATATAAGCCTAAAGAGAGCATAAGAGAGTGCTCAAGAGGTTCCAGAGATAGAGAACCAGTGTTTACCAAAAGACCAAGTCCAAAGAGGGGATTGGTGAGGTAAATGACAACAGGGAGGACTTGTTGTTGCAAGAGGCTTAGTGTAGCTCATAGTGAGTGAGGAACTCATAGAGTGAGATGAGAAAATGACTACTGATAGTCATAGAAGGGGTTCAAAGAGAAGCCACAACAGAAGAAAGAAAGGTGCCAAGGCAAATGGCATATGGAAGTAGTTGGCTGATGGAGAATATGAGAGGGAGAAGGATGAGATAATAGTCCATCTTGAAGTACTGATGGAACTGTTACAGAGGAATGAGAAAGACCAAAGGTATGGTTGGCCTATGAAAAGAAAGAAAATAAAATGGAAGTTGCTGTAGAGACAGATAAAGAGGAGAATGTACATCAGATTGAGTGAGGAACTTAGACCAACAGAGTTAGAGGTGAATGATAGCTATTGTAGACCCGAGCAAGAAGTTTACCTTGATGAGGAAGGAATCATTGATGATTTTATGAACTGTTGGACAATTTTGAATCAATAGAGAGATGTAATGATTGAGACATCAAAGAAAGAGGAGCCTAGTGTTTTTGAAACTAATGATTTGTGTATGTATTTAGGTAGTGAACAACCTTTAGAAGATATGTTTATGCAAGTTGTTGAAGAAATGAAGTTGTTAGAAGAGATGGTCGTAATAGAATTTTTTTCAATTGAACATGTGTTCAAAGACACTGAATATGGACAATTGTTGAAGACTAACATGGAAGTTGAAGATGATGAGTCCAGTAAGACTTAGCAAAAAGATGTTAGCCAGTCTGAAGAAAAAAGAAAATTGCAGATTGCAAAAGAAGAAGTAGAAAAGAGGTACGAAAATAACCTTATGATAGGTGAAAACAAGAGTATATGTGCAGTACAAACACTTGAGGTAATGGGATTATCTCTTCAATTTTTATTCAAAAATTATGAACCTGTATTGATAGTTAATGGGCAAGAAATTGTCTTGGGAGAGCATAATGAAGCATTAATGGAAAGGACTCTTATTAAAGATTGCGCTATGGAAGATGACAAAATAGAAATTTATAAGGAGAATTCAGTCCAAGGAAGTACATTTAATCCATTAAAGGCTGTGATGAAGAAAGGAAAAGAGGACAATCAGGAACTTAAAGAGAGGTTGATAGAGACTGATGCACAACAAAAAATTGAAGACAATGTTATTTGTAAAAATTGCAAAAAGAGTAAGGGTGAATGTAATCAGCAACTTGGAAAGAGGCAGGCAATCTCAGAGGATGAAGGCAAGGATGCTTTCGGTGATATTCATGGTGTTAATAGTAACTTTTACTATTGTAAATGGGACTTTACAGTGGAATGGAAAATTTGTTGTATATGGTGATTTTGCTTCCTGTATAGGAACAAAGAGAACTTTAGGTTCTAAAATCAGAGATTGGAAAATTTTGATTGAAAAGAAAGAGGAATGGAAAAGGAAACTTAGTGGCTTACATATTTCTAAGGAAGAAACACGAAGAATGAAAAGGAGTGTGAAAAGAAGGAAGACCAAAGAGAAGAGTAGAGAACATAATTCAGAAATTAGACAAAATTCAGGGAAAAGTAAAAACAAATAAGACTATTTCAAAATAAGACAATATGGAGGAGGATATGACAAGTTTGACATGTCATATGTGCATCAGGAGGATGACAAATCAGAGAAATTATGGAGTAGAATTAATGGAACATGTAATGCATTTTCTGATTTTGAATTATTAATTGTTGAATGTGGTTTTCAAGATGGAGGACAAATATCTCTTGGAGATATGTTTATTTGTGCAAACATGAAGGAGTATTGAAGTTCCAGAATTGAAGAAATACAGTTTTCCTTATGGACACAAGAAGATGAGAGTAAGCAACTAGTTGGGTTAAAAGCTTGGATTAGAGGAAGGAGATTTGGCATAGCTCTTAAACAAGTCATTGCAGAAGAGAAATAATATTGCAAAAGATGTGAAATTAGAGTCCATGAACAAATTTTGTTTTTGATACAAAGAAGATTTGGATGTCAAGATTCTATCTTGAGTTGGCAATTGGAAAATTGGGTGAACAGTTTAGTTAAATTTAATATGAATATGGAGACAATTGAACAAGGTTCAATAACTAAAAATTTTGCAGCTGGTGGACGGTATGTGGTTGAAAGGTTATATGTTCTTGTATCAAACAAGAACCAATCTTCTTTTGAAATTGAGAGGGTTCTACTCAAGCTATTAGATAGGTGGATGATGAAAACTACAAAGGTGATGAGCATGAGAAATTGTCAAAGTCAGCAAGTCAAGGAAAGATGGAAGGATATATAGGACAACATAAAGGAAATGGTTTATAGACAGAAGAAGATGTTGGTGATTGAGTCAAAAATCAGAATATATAGTCAGGTACAAGACAGTGGAAAATACATAAAGTTGGAGCTCAATTCTGTTGAGATGATGACAAGACAATAGTAGAAATTTATGTTGTTTGAGCAGTTGTTTATGGAGGATATCAACATCAAAACACTATGCAGTGGAGATGCTCATGATAGTAGAGCACAAGGACATCCACAATACAGAGTTTGGCATCCATGAGAAGGATAGGATGCAGCAAAAACGCCTGCAATTGGAAAAGGTGAGACAACCAATTGGAAGATGAAATCTGATGAAGTTTACAATAGAGGAAGTGGGAAGGCTCATGAACAGGGGTCCATGAATTATTTCAACCTGGGGAGTCTGATGCAAGAGCATTCTTCAAGGTTTATAAGACCTAGGAGTCTTATCACACATTTACTAAAGGGAGTGGGTTCCCTTAATTATTTATTTATTTTCCTAAGTTTATTTTGAGTTTTAAAGAAATTGGAATATAATTTGATTAATACAGAATATCTCGTGAGTTGTAGAGGTCTTAGGAATGAATGAGTAATCCTAGGAAGAGTGAGGATTTTAGGGATTTGAAATATCTAACTTAGGATTTTTTTGAGGAAAAAATGGAGCTGAAAAGATACTTTAGGAGAAAGTGAGAGAATTGTGGGATCATAACTGAAATGGTTCATGAATCCTTTTCTTTTATATATTGTAAGCTTTAGACACATTCGAGAGGTTTTTTTCAATAAAGAGTTCTTCCTTTTGGGAAGAGAGTTGGAGGTGAGCTATAGGTTAGAAAGAGTAGTAGAGGGATTTGATGGAAAAGAACTGAAAGAGTCAAATGTGACGGTTTCCTTTGTAAATATATTATAAATACCAAAATAGTGTGGATTTGTATATATTTGTGTGACAATTGGGGTTTCTTCACTTAGTTGAATTTTTGCACTGGTAGCGAGAGTTTGTGATTATTAATTTCCTAATTGGTATCTTGCTGCATCTCTGTAATTTATATGCATGAATGGTCAAATTCCAGAGGTTTTAGATTCCCTATGAAATGATTGAACCTGTGTTCCTTATGTTTCGAACTCACATGATTCTGTGTTCATTATGTTTTGATTCTGTAATAATCCTTTTGGTGATAGAGGTTTATGCTGGTAACTACCCTTGGCTTGGTGGTTGGATGTTCTGTAAACTCATGTTTGGTTATTGATTAGCCACAAAGGAATAATCGTGACAGTCTAAAATCTGGCAGATTGAAGATAATCAACAAAAATTATGTGAATTTGGAGGAGTATTATGGCCGCAGAGTGGAGTCAAGGTAAAAGTGGCGGATAAGAAAGAAATTTGGCAGACTACTAAAATTGACGAGAATCACAGGGAAGCGGTGATCATCCGATCAGAGGAGATTGACGCATATCATGTCATAACATGCAAGCAAGTTAACATTTTAAATGGACACGATGTGGTTATTAAAAGGAGTTTAAGGTTCAAAGTGATTAGACCATCCATTTAATGGGTGATCAGACGCATATCGCTTCCGAAAGTGTGTGCAGGTTAATGTTAGAAATGGACGTGATAAGGTTTTATACAACGAGATTAAAACCTTGTTGAGTTCCGGCCATCAAGACCATTCGTTGGTTGATCTATTGGACGATAATCGTGCATCAACATGTGTGTGGGTTAACGAACCTGTTGTGACTCGATATGATATCAAAGAGGATTAAATTATATTTGAATTCCGGTCATACAAGTCAAATTATTGTTTCATTCCAGCTATGTTTAAGCATATTGCATGCGAGAGGAGTCACACGATTATGTGAATTGCGATATTGTGAAGGATTTTTGTGAAGGAAACCATGGGCCATCGCAGTGTAAGCGTAGTGGGCCCATAACCCACCGGCCGAGGATCAGGTCAAGAAAGATGCGGCTTTGCTACATCAGTAACCCTCATTCGACTGGGGGGCATGGCTATATTGTCATTGCTGTGGATTATTTCACCAAATGGGATGAAGCAATGCCTACATATTGTGCAGATGGTAAAATGGAGGCTCAATTTCTATTCAATCATGTTATTTCTAGGTTTGGAGTGCCTCAGGCCATTGTCACCGACCATGGCTCCCACTTCTGAGATTACATGATGGTTGAGCTTACTTCTACGTTGGGTTTACACCACGATGGACCAATCACGTATTACCCTCAAGCCAATGGCCAAGTTGAAGTTGTGAACAAATTCTTGGTTACAATGCTTTAGCGCACCATTGGGATGCACAAGTCAAATTGGCATCTCATGCTCTTTTCATCTTTGTGGGCTTACCGAACCTTGACCAAGGATGCAACTATATTTACACCATTCCAGCTAGTCTACGGTCTAGAGGCAACTTTAAAGATTGAATTTGAAAGTCGATCCCTTAAGCTGGCTGTCCAACTTCTCCCCGAGACCTCACCTTAGGAAGAGTGTCTCTTGTATTTAGAACAACTGGACAAGACCTCCCATCTTACTGTTTTGTTTATCAAAGCACAGAAAAAATGAGTCAAATCCCATTTTGATCAGTCTGTTTCTCTTCAAAATTTTTCCAAAGGTGATTTGGTCCTTTTGTATGATTAGGCTAATGATAAGCTGGGGGCAGGCAAGTTCGAACCCATATGGCATGGGCCCTACATTGTTGAACACGTGTTACAAAGAGGGACCTTTGAGCTTATTAACTATGAGGGAAATCCCTTAGACAAGCCCCATAATGGGCTTTATCTCAAAAAGTACTATGATTAGGTCATCTTGCATGGTTACTTTTGTACAATAAGTGTGTCATTCATTTTTGTGTAGTGTGGTTTGGTGTGTTGTTTTGCAAGAAAATTTCCTGCTTATTATGTTTTTGCCTGCTTTGCAGATGTCAGTGTCTCCTCACATCGGTTTCGCTGATGGTGCTTGCCAAAGTACCCGAAACCTATCATCCGTAGCATGGGCCATTTATGACCCCCCATGGTGATTTGATTGATATTTAAGGGATTTTTCTAGGTCAAACAACTAATAACATCGTTGAGTATAACACAGTTATTGAATTGTTGTCAGAAGCTATCACTCTTGGCATTTGGGATTTGGTTGTCAACCTTGATTCACAGCTTGTCGTTCTTCAACTCAATGGGAAATATTATGTTAGAAACCCTTATATATTGAGAATGTATCTATGTATTCATCTATTGTAGAGAAATTTTGATTACATTACATATCACCATATTCCTAGAAATATGAATACATTGACAGATGCATTAGCTAATTATGTGTTGAATAGACATTTGCGAAACATGTAAAAATAAAAAACAAATCATTTGTATCATAGTAAGCAGGAAAATATAGCATATATATATATATATATATATATATATATATGTCAATAATGTTTGTCATACATCAAAGCCTGAAAAAATAATATGTGTGTTTGAAATACGTCGGTGGCTCTTATGCATCCGTGGCTCGTAGGCCTAAAAAAGATGGAATGTTAGACCTATGCACTAAAAAACATGATGCTCATGATAACATGTAACTGCTTGGAATACGTGAGTTAGCAGTCAGTGGATCTGATCTGGCACCCCCACCGTATGCCTCTAGTACTGGCGAGGGACACCACCCATTCGAGTGTACTCTGGGATGCCATGGGTCAAACCCTCGATATTTCACACAATCACCTCCTCATTTTTACTACCCTCCTGATAAGGAGTGACATCAAACTGCCGAGCGATGCGCCTGGAAATTGGGGACATCTTGGTAGGGCATTCTGGTCCAACATCTGCATTCATAAAATCGAAGTGTAATGAACACATATATTTAAAAATTAGTAAAAACATAAAAAAACTAAATTTTTTTTTTTTTACCTCCATCATGAAAATCCTCCCCTTCTGGGAGCAGCATATCTGGATCTCCATGGAATTTGGTATCGCAGTAAGGCCAATCCTCCACTACAATCAGCTGTCGTCGTAGCCATGAGAAGAAGGTGGGCTTGTAGGACATCTATTGGTCCCCCGTAACCCTGGGCGTCAACTAGCTCCAACGGACCATCCGTGGATCTCGTGGCATTGGTGGACCCACCTCAGTCAGCTGGTATTGGAACAGCTAAACCTACTCCAGGAAGAAGGTCACTAGCAGAGACCTAAAGCAAAATTGTTTCAGGTTTCCCTCCTTAGATTTTGATAGTTGGCACTTCATGTTGATTTTCATAGATTCCACCTAGTTAAAAATAGTGGGCACTCTGAACTTGATAGCATACAAGAACTTTGACTTGTTAGTCTCATGCGAAACTTGGGACCCAGCCACTTTGTTGATGGTCAACAATAACACTCTCAACACAAGATCTTGAACAATTGCGATCTCGATCTTTCCACTTTTGGATTTGAAAGCTTCTGAGCAATGTTTAACAAGTAACATGGACACACTCGTTCCAATCAACGTCGAACCATATAGGTTAACTAGTTCCCCTCTCTAAGACAGTCTTGTGATGCAATAAATATTTGAAGTATCTAACTCCAGCTCTTGGTCACCGATGACAAAAATTTCCCAATTTATGTCCGAGAGACTAATCAGGTACCGTAGCAGCTCGAGTTGAGCCCGCATCCCTGGTGTGAGAAAGAACTTGAGGATCCCATAGTTCCTCAAATCCTCCAAGCAATTTGGATCAGCTATTGCTTGAGTTTCGATATCCTCATGCTCTCATTCTTTCTAATGCACCATTTTCAATGATTTTCTTCCTCCAAAAAACCATTTAATCAAGTCAATAGTCATATTTTGACAGAGAATTTGGATTCAAGTGGTCAAATTGAGGAAAAAACATGTTTGTTTTTCCCACGGCGCCAACATGACTGTTTTAAAAATAGTGGCACCAATAATGCGATTGGCAGTTTTCTTAACCCCTAGTTGGCGCAGATCCGTGCTCGGAAGTCGCGCCGACAGAGGGTGAGTTTTTTTTGCCAACTCCTTCCCTTGAAATCCAAAAAATGGATAAAAACAGGTAAAAATAGTATGAAAATGGAGCTTAAGGTCTTGGCTCTTACCTTCAACTGACGGCTTGGCAAATGACCTCCCAGATCTACCGCAATTTGCTCCAGCAAAATTAGGGCACAAAAGGGTAAAAAGCTCTTCACACAAAGGTAAAATGGTAAATGGTAACAAAAATAATTACTTTTCCCCCTCTTTATTCATTTTTATGAAAATGTTAGGGTTTTAAAAGTGTTTTGACCTATTTTTCCTCAAGACTGCATAATGCATTTACCTTTCTTGTGCAGCAACATGTGACGGATTATTGATGATGATACTTGAGTCTCATTTAAGCTCTTTTCTTGGTTCGTAAAACTAAAATGAAAAGATCACCGAGTAGTTTTCCCTTTTGACTTGTTAAAGAGAATAAAATGGGGAGGTCTTCTTTCATCTCTTTTCTGACTTTTTAAACACGATAATATTGTCGAGCTCTTGTCGTTTTGAACTTGTTAAAGGATGTGAAATGTTTTTACCCAATATACGTTTACCCCTTTTTCGGGCTAGGATAAACTATTTACGAAAAGGGTACTCCTTGACTGAAATGGTCAAGCGGTTCTCTTAAGCATCATTTTCTACCTTTTCAGGCTCGAGAGACACAAATGTACAAAAAGAGACCATGTGGAGTTTTCTTTTCCGTGTCTTTTTCAAACTCTCTAAACATGAAAAAGATATCAAGTTACACCTTTGTCAGACTCATTAAAGCATTAAATGACATCGGATTTGTCATCATGATGAACATGCGCTTCTCCTTCCTAGGGATCATTAAACTTACTAGGTCGAATTCGTTTGAAGGATGAACTTACAGTGTAAGCACATGCTATCCCCTTCAAGCTTGTGATAAAAAATAATTGGGGTACCTACCAGAAATGGTGGGGGGAAATTTTGAAATTCTATCAGTTATGTTGAAAACTCACTCTTGAACATGACAATATCTATTGTGTGTCCGGTTGGGGTATCCTCCTTTCATCATTGACCTTCCTAGGTTGGGCTCTTCATCTTTTCCTTCCATTTAATCTCTACCACGTCATCATGACCACCGATCCCATGGATCCGAAAGCTGCCAAACTCCAAAATTGTGTCACCGATATGTTCAAGAGTTAGTCCCTCTATAGTTACACTTACTCTTGATTCTCTAGACCATCTAAAATCATTTGCATCCCTTTTTCTCGTGTCAATGATGTGGGATACATCATGGCCCTCCTTCGACATGGTCACTTCCTGTCGACTTCAGCTCATTATCCAGGAAGTTGGCAGAGAGACTCCCTTCCAATACCTTATGGCTTGCATACCCTAATGGAAATTTCTTCGCACTCAATGAGAAGTTCACGTCATTGGCTTTTGATCAGGTGATTTCATGGGTGTTCGACATCAGTTCCTTTATTCACATTCCATGAACTATGCTGCCAGTACCTTCAGAGCCATTGTCATTATTGGTGGTTTGTCTCATGCTTGTTAACTGTTCACATCATTGATCGATAATCAGGTGACTTCTTAGCATGTTCGACTTCAACACATTCATTCGCATGTTAGAATTTGTACTTTGATTGGGTCTTTTGGAGCACAAGACCCTGGACTAAGATTACACAAGTCCAGGTTGCGAGGTGATGTGACATGGTTATGTTGATATACATGTCTCTTTCAGATGGATGGCTACGACCATACCATGAGTTGTTATATGTGATCCTTCTCATTATTGGATGGCTGCAACCATAGCTTGGTTTCATTATGATCCTTTCTGCTGGATGGATGCGCCCACGCCTTGGATCCATTTACATGATAATTCTCTGGATGACTGTATCCATACCATGATTCATGTATTATTATTCAGAGTTTTAGTGATGTATATATATCTATGCTTGCTTGCAGGTTCTCCGAAGATGAACTCCGTTTCCCCGCATGCACTTGTAAAGCATTTCACTCCTCACTCTAGTTCAGTCTTCATGTTTTAGGGGACATCTGTTACACAAAATTTTGTCACTGTCCCTGTACTCCTTGTTCCATGGTCCTGGAGGACCCCCACAATGAACTCTACATCCTTTCCCATCATGAAGAAACTCCCATTGTGTCCCTCTTCATGAGAAGAACAATTCCCTTTTGCATCATTTCCCAAAAATCTTTTGTTTACCCCAATTTACAAGACCCGTGCTAATGACCTGTGTCCTCCTCGCACCGATATGTAGGTATTACAACTGTCCCTAGTACCGATCAGATCGACTGAGCCCTTTCTTAGTCACACCGATCCTCTTTTGGAAAGTTTTTTAAATATGAAGCCAAAGCTTCCAGCTCTAGAAGCTTCGTAACAAAAGTCTGGTAAATGGTTAGGTCAGATGGAGTTGAGGAGGTCAGTTTGGGCTATTTTTCCCTATTAGGATGGAACTAAACCAAGAGATGAGGCCTTCTTCCATGAGAAGAGGAACCATCTTCTATCCATCCAAGTTATAAAAACCTCTTTTTTTGCCAAGAAAAAGCTAGTTTTTAGTTGGGATTTAGAATGATCAGCAAGACATCTATAGTTTGAAGTTTTCTAGTGTATGTTTTAGGGAGAATAATGTGCTTGGGTGTGATTTGAGACTAGAGGGAAAGAGGTATTGAAACCTATATTGTTGGGGTTGTCCATGAAGTGCTAGAAGAAGTGTAGGAACCTAGATACATCAGAGGAGACCAACAACATCAAGGCACTAGCTGCAATCTGTTTTTGATTTATATAAATGAAACTATCAATTGATTTCCTACATGAAGTGTCATTTTAAATCTTTATGGATTACTGTTCCTTGACTTGTTAAGTAGGTTGAATACAATATTGTATTATATTACATTTGTTATTTGTTGTTGTTTGCTTGTTTCAGGTGTGTGGAGGAAGGAAATGAAAGGTAGTTGGAGCGAAGAAGCAGGATCATCACCAAGCGGAATAACGTTCTAAGAGGTAGGCCCTCTTAATTGATTCTAGCCTAAGGAAATCTTCCATAGATTGTGTGTTTGTGACTAGACCCGCCCTTGCGGGCTAGAGGAATGTTGAAATAATACTGAGAGGGGGGGTGAATCAGTATTATCAAGTTCTTTTAACAAATCTTCCTTATTTACACTTTGAATTATTTTTGCATATCAATACCATAAAATAATGAGCATGAACAAGAAAAACAGATAGCCACACCAAAGAACACCAGATATAAGGTGGAAACCCAATGTGGGTGAAAACCACCTGCTGCAATATGTCTCTATCTTCTTTCAAATTAGAAACTCCTGTTACAATGATTTTGTATTGGTGCAGTCGTTTACCAGTACGCAGGCTGCAACCTGTAGAGAGCTACAACTCTCTCTCGTTTTCCAGTCTCTCCTGGAAGGGAGCTACAACCCCCTACTTCTTTTCTTTCAAGGACCACTTTTCATAAATTTTCAAACTCGATCCAACAACAACATTGAAGCTCATAATCAAACAACCTTCTGAATCACCCAATCACCAGATCCATACATATACAATGATATTATGAGAGTTATCAACCAGATCTAGTACATAAAGATAAGTCATTAATCATGTTGTTATCTGAACTCAATACCAGTAACCAAACATCAGTTATGCACCCAAAACCCTGCAGAATAGTCAAAGGCAGTTAAAACAAATTTTAAGCAGGGATCGCAACTTCACTGGTATAGATCTATTGATATCTGTACTACTTCCACACCTGCGCCTTCTGTGGCACCGCGACCATCGCACCTGCGCCTTCTGTGGCGCCTCCGCACTGCGCCTTCTGTGGCACCTCCGCACTGCCCCTTCTGTGGCGCCTCTGCACTACGCCTTTTGTGGCGCCTCCGCACTGTGCCTTCTGTGGCGCCTCTGTGGCGTCTCCGCACTGCGTCTTCTGTGGCGCCTCCGCACTACGCCTTCTGTGGCGCCTCCGCACTACGCCTTCTGTGGCGCCTCTGTGGCGTCTCCGCACTGCTCCTTCTGTGGCGCCTCCGCACTGTGCCTTCTGTGGCGCCTCTGTGGCGTCTCCGCACTGCGCCTTCTGTGGTGCCTCCGCACTGCGCTTTTTGTGGCGCCTCTGTGGCGTCTCCGCATTGCGCCTTCTGTGGCGCCTCTGTGGCGTCTCCGCACTGCGCCTTCTGTGGCGCCTCCACACTTCCGCAGCTGCAGTGCTCGAGAGATCACCCTTCACAGATTCACTTTCAACTTCCCTTTCATAGATCAAACTTTTAAAACAATAACCCAATATTTCATATCTTAAGATATTCAATTTGCAAGAATGAATTAGCCAAGTGATCTCCTTTGCTTTATATAGGCAAGCTTCTTCCTAAAATCATGGATCAATACCATAGATAACCAATACAAGGGGCCCAAAAACATGGGGCTCAATAATACCAAGGACTAACCACCATGGACTAAAGGTAAGTTCTACAACATATACACACTTTTGACGAGGTACCATGGTCCAAAACCATAGGTTCAAATAACAAGGACTAACTACCATGGACCAAAGGTAAGTTCTCCAACATGAAAGTGCGTGAACTTTTTCTCTACATGAAATAAACTTTTCTCTACATGAAATAAACTTTTCTCTGCATAAAAGTGCGTGAACTTTTCTCTACATGAAATAAACTTTTCTCTGCATATAAGTGCATGAACTTTTCTCTACATAGAATAAGCTTTTCTCTGCATATAAGTGCGTGAACTTTTCTGCACTATAATTTATCATCTGAGATGAGTGGGTTGCCATCAAGTACAACATATGTATCATAAAGCCATACCAGAATCATAATCCCAACAATCTCCCCCTTTGCACTTGATGGCAACCTCAAAATCTTCAGCTCATTCTCCCCCTTTGACATCAAGGGCAAAGGGTTATGCTCCCCCTAAGAGCATGCTCCCCCTGAATATGAACCAGATCTGTAAAGAAGAAACATAATCCACCAAACACCATAAATGACCATGAAAGAGATAGAGACATATTGCAGTAATATTCAGATCAGCATCCATGATCGCCTTCTGTACATCCTCCATAATGCCAACAATGCTTTATAAGCTCCCCTTGAACCAGTGCTATTTGATCTTCAACAAATCCGCAACCCAGCACATGTACGCATATTCCCGTACAACCAACAATCAAAAGAGATTCAACAACAAGATGATGCATCAAAAACCCCCAGCTTTTTCCTGAGGTATTCAAAAGTCTCCCTGGGCAATGGTTTGGTGAGTATATCAGCAACTTGTTCCTTAGAAGGAACATACTCCAACTTGACCTTCTGTTCAAGCACTTGTTCCCGAAGAAAATGATACTTGATTGGTATGTGCTTGGTTTTTGAATGCATGACTGGGTTCTTTGAGATGCTGATTGCACTTGTGTTATCACATAAGATGGAGATAGGTGGTGTACAAGTGATTTAAAAATCCTGCAAGGTCTGCATCATCCAAAGGAGTTGAGTGCAGCAAGATGCAGCAACAACATATTTTGCTTCAGCTGTAGATAAGGCAATCGAAATCTATTTCTTGCTGAACCAAGATACTAGTCTGGAACCCATAAAGAATGCGCCACCACTTGTGCTCTTCTTGTCATCCACGCTTCCGACCCAATTGGCATCTGTATAAGCATGAAGTGTGAGATTTGTATCTCTAGGATACCATAAACCATAATTTTGAGTCCCTTGAAGATATTTGAAAATTCTCTTCACTGCCTGAAGATGAGTCTCCTTCGGATTTTCCTGAAATCTTCCAACTATTCCAACTGCATGCATGATGTCCGGTCGGGTACCTGTCATATAAAGTAGACTTCCAATCATAGATCTGTAGGTTGGTTGATGTACTGCTGCAGATTCATCATTTGCACTGAGGCTACATCCTGGGACCATGGGTGTACATACTGGTTTTGCATCTTCCATGCCATATTTCTTCAAAATCTGTTTGAGATACTTGGTTTGAGACAAAAAGATTCCTCCTTCCTTTTGTTGGATTTGCAAACCAAGGAAATATTTCAGTTCTCCCAGCAAGGACATTTCAAATTCTTTTTGCATGACCAAGGCAAAGCTTTGACTTATAGCTTCTTCATTGCTGCCAAAGATAATGTCATCTACATACACAACAATTATTAGCAATTTGTCATTTTCAACTTTTATATAAAGATTGCTATCTGCTGATCCTTTTGAAAAACCTTGTTGATGAAGATATTTTTCCAAACGATAGTACCAAGCCCCTGGAGCTTGTTTGAGACCATAGAGATCCTTTTTCAATCTGCATACAAGATTTGGATCATTTCCAAGAATGAAACCATCTGGCTGCTCAATATATACTTCTTCTTCTAAGTCTCCATTTAGAAAGGTTGATTTCACGTCCATTTGAAATACTTCGAAGTTTTGAAAGCTTGAGAGAGCAAGGAAAATTCGGATGGCCTCAAGTCTTGCAACAGGAGCAAAGGTTTCTTCAAAATCTATTCCTTCTTGCTGCGCATACCCTTTACAAACAAGTCTGGCCTTGTTTCTAATTACTTCTCCATTTTCATTCAATTTATTTTTGAAGACCCATTTTGTTCCTATAACATTCTTATCTTTTGGTCTAGGAACCAACTCCCAAGTGTTGTTCTTTTCGATCTGCTCAAGTTCTTCATCCATTGCTTTGACCCAACATTCATCTTTGCATGCCTCTTTCACATTTTGTGGTTCAGTGGAAGAGAGTAATGCCAAATAGCTTGAAGCTTCTGCAATTGTTCTTCTTGTTTGTACACCTGCTTCTTTCTGCCCCACAATCTGAGATTCTGGATGATTCTTCTGAACATATCTGGATGGAGTCTTCTCTTCTATTCTTGTCTTCTCCTCTGGTTCTTCTTGAGGTTCTTCTTCTTCATCATTCTGTCTTTGAGGGTAGCCTTCATCTTCTTCGATGTCTTCGTGATGTACTTGCCTAGGAATGTATCCCTTCTCATCAACCACTACATCAATGTTGTCAACAATTCTGCCAAGTCTTTTATTGTAGCACTTGTATGTTTTGATATGTGGAGAATAACCAAGAAGAATGCCTTCATCTTCTCTAGGTTCAAGTTTGCCAAGTTGCTCATCAGTATTCTTAATATAACATTTGCTCCCAAAGATTTTGAAGTGCTTCACCGAAGGAGTCTCACCACACCAGAGCTCATGAGGGGTTTGAGTGCTGTTAACACGGACATTTGTTTTGTTGAGAATAACAACCGCAGCATGTGCAGCTTCACCCCAGAAAGTTGCGGGAGTACCCGACTCATCAAGCATAGCACGAGCCATTTGTTGGATTGTTCTGTTCATTCTTTCCACAACTCCATTTTGCTGAGGAGTTCTAGCTGTAGAGAATTCTCTTCTTATCCCATGTTCTTCACAGAAATCGAAAAATTCATTCAAGGTAAACTCCCCACCTCTGTCAGATTTGAGGCACTTAATTTTGTATCCTGATTCATTTTCAACCAAGGCTTTGAAGGATTTGAATTTTTCGAATGCTTCATCTTTGTGCTTCATTAGTCCTAACCAGACAAACCTGGAGAAATCGTCAATGAATAATATCAAGTATTCTTCTCCTCGAGGTGTTCTTTTTCTGAATGGACCACATGTATCTGTATGTACTAGCTCAAGAGGCATGCTAGCTGATCCTTCCTTCTCTGGAAAATTAGTTCTGGTTTGCTTTCCAAACTGACATGATTTGCATATGGTGTTGTCTGGAATTTTGATATCTGGAAGATCACGAACTGCCTGATATTTGCATGATTTCTTTATTTGTGAAAAGCTTAGATGCCCCAACCTCCGATGCCATAGCCAGTGTTCATCATCCTTGCTTGGATAGCATTGTTGTTGTCCTTCTTCAAATACATATAGATTATTTGGAGTTCTTTTACCTTTGATCACCATTTTACCTGTATCAAGATCACAAACAAGACATCCATTTGTTCTAAATATCACCTCGGTTCCTTGATCACACATGTGGCTGACACTTAGAAGATTATGTTTCAATCCATCAACATACAAAACATTTCCAGCCTTGACCTTTTCTTTTAACTGAGCAGTGCCTTTTCCTTTTATAGTTGCAGGAGTATCATTTCCAAAAGAAACTTTCTTTCCCTTTTCTAGAGCAGAATATGAGTCAAGTTTTTCTTTATCACCTGTCATATGCTTTGAACATCCACTGTCAATGTACCATAGATTTTCCTGTCCCTCTGCATAGAATGCTATCCCACATCTTTCTGTTTGTGGTTCCTTTATTCTCCATGTTTTGGTGTTTGAGGCTTGTTCCTTTGTCTGCTGAAACTTGCTCCTGCATTCAGAATCTTCATGACCAAAGTTATTGCAAATAGAACATTCAACTTCATTTTCAAGAGCCGAAAAGTTGTTATAGGTCCTTTTTGTAATCCCGATCATACTTCTTTGTTTTTGAGCTTCTCTAGTCATGATTGTTTTATATGCAACACATTGAGCTGTTTTGTGACCAAAGTTATGGCAAGAGAAACATTGTCCATTGAAGAAATTTCTGCGGTTATCAAATCTACCGGCCAAATGATTGTAATTTCTATTTTCATCCATTCTTGAACTAAATTGAGAAGATTTTACCTGTGGCTAGTTGTAGCTTTTGTTCACCCTTAAAATGGATTGCCCTTGATAGTCTCTGTTTGCAGTTCGTCCCTGCCTTGCCTGATGGTCTTCATTGTGCTTTTGCTCATTCCTTCTTGCTGCATCAAGATAAATTTTTGAAGTGGTTGCTTGAGAAGTTTATCCATTATAGCCCAGACCTGTCTTGTTTAGTGGAGAACGCTGTACATTGATAATCTCATCCAAAGTTTCAGATCCTTTGACAAACTTAAGATTAATAGCTTTTGTTTTCTCAATCTCTTTTCTAAGACCAACAATTTCACCTTCTAATTTTTCAAGATGTTTTTCCTTTTCATCAATTTGAAATTGTAGAGTATCAATGATCATATTCTTTTCTTCTATACATCTCTTGAGTCTAGTAATTTCTTCAAAAAGGCTATCCACATCTATAGCATACATATAATCATCATCTTCAAATGCCATTAACAGTTTATAGTCATTACCTTGTTCATCTTCATCACTAATCGATAGACCATCACTATCTTCATGAGTGTAGTAACTTTTCTTGTTTGCACTCTGTTTCTTGTTCCATCTAGCAGGTTCCTTTCCTTTATCCTTATAAGGACATTTTGCAGCATAATGACCTACTCTTCCACAAGCAAAACATTTAAAAGGTAACTTACCTCTGAACCTTCCAGAACCCCTTTGAAGATTTCTGACAAAATTTGATTCTTCTTCTCCTTCTTCTGGCACGTGACTTGCTTCATAGTAATCTCCTTTGCCTGAAGCCTTGAAAGCCGCTTCTCTTCTGTCTGATGGACCTCCCTTTCTCATTTCATAAGCAGTTAGAATTCCATGTAGTTGAGACATGGTGAGAGTTTGTAGATTTTCTTTTTCCTCTATAGCGGACACTTTAGATTCAAACTTGGGGGACAAGGATCTTAGGACTTTTTCAACCACAATAGCCTCTTTTATTTCTTCACCCAAGTTTTTCATGCAGTTAACAATTTCATCTACCCTAAGGAAATAGTTAGCCACACTTTCATCATTATACATTCTGAGATTCTCATACTGAATCCTGAAAGTTTTAAGTTTAGCACGCTTTACCTGTTCGTCTCCTTCATAGCTCGTGACAATTTTGTCCCATATTTCTTTTGCGGATTTATAGTGCATTACCTTCACGAATTCTGGTTGGGATAAGCATCCCAATAGAGTATTGACTGCTTTCGCATTTGTTTCATATTTCTTCCTCTCGGCCGAATCTGTAGGAGTAGCTGAAGGAAAAGTGTAGCCAGTCTCTATGATATCCCAAACTTCTGTACCAAGAGATTGAAGATAGGCAGTAACTCTTATCTTCCAATAATTGAAGTTCGTCCCATCAAAAATTGGTGGCCTAATTGATGCTTCTCTCTTGTAGTTACTCATGATGAATGATCTACCTTCAAGCGATCAAGCTTCTCTAAAGGACCTGCTCTGATACCAATTGTTGAAAATAATACTGAGAGGGGGGGGGTCAATCAGTATTATCAAGTTCTTTTAACAAATCTTCCTTATTTACACTTTGAATTATTTTTGCATATCAGTACCATAAAATAATGAGCATGAACAAGAAAAACAGACAGTCACACCAAAGAACACCAGATATAAGGTGGAAACCCAATGTGGGTGAAAACCACCTGCTGCAATATGTCTCTATCTTCTTTCAAATTAGAAACTCCTGTTACAATGATTTTGTACTGGTGCAGTCCTTTACCAGTACGCAGGCTGCAACCTGCAGAGAGCTACAACTCTCTCTCGTTTTCCAGTCTCTCCTGGAAGGGAGCTACAACCCCCTACTTCTTTTCTTTCAAGGACCACTTTTCATAAATTTTCAAACTGGATCCAACAACAACATTGAAGTTCATAATCAAACAACCTTCTGAATCACCCAATCACCAGATCCATACATATACAATGATATTATGAGAGTTATCAACCAGATCTAGTACATAAAGATAAGTCATTAATCATGTTGTTATCTGAACTCAATACCAGTAACCAAACATCAGTTATGCACCCAAAACCCTGCAGAATAGTCGAAGGCAGTTAAAACAAATTTTAAGCAGGGATCGCAACTTCACTGGTATAGATATGCGGATATCTGTACTACCTCCGCACCTGCGCCTTCTGTGGCACTGCGACCACCGCACCTGCGCCTTCTGTGGCGCCTCTGCACTGTGCCTTCTGTGGCGCCTCCGCACTACGCCTTCTGTGGCGCCTCTGCACTGCGCCTTCTGTGGCGCCTCTGCACTGCGCCTTCTGTGGCACCTCTGTGGCGTCTTCGCATTGTGTCTTCTGTGGCGCCTCCGCACTACGCCTTCTGTGGCGCCTCTGCACTGCGCCTTTTGTGGCGTCTCCGCACTGCGCCTTCTATGGTGCCTCCGCACTGTGCCTTCTGTGGCGCCTCTGTGGTGTCTCCACACTGCGCCTTCTGTGGCGCCTCCGCACTGCACCTTCTGTGGCGCCTCTGTGGTGTCTTCGCACTGCGCCTTCTGTGGTGCCTCTGTGGCACCTCCGCACTGCGCCTTCTGTGGTGCCTCTGCACTTCCGCAGCTGCAGCGCTCGAGAGATCACCCTTCACAGATTCGCTTTCAACTTCCCTTTCATAGATCAAACTTTTAAAACAATAACCCAATATTTCAGATCTTAAGATATTCGATTTTCAAGAATGAATTAGCCAAGTGATCTCCTTTGCTTTATATAGGAAAGCTTCTTCCTAAAATCATGGATCAATACCATAGATAACCAATACAAGGGGCCCAAAAACATGGGGCTCAATAATACCAAGGACTAACCACCATGGACCAAAGGTAAGTTCTCCAACATATACACACTTTTGACGAGGTACCATGGTCCAAAACCATAGGTTCAAATACCAAGGACTAACTACCATGGACCAAAGGTAAGTTCTCCAACATGAAAGTGCGTGAACTTTTTATCTACATGAAATAAACTTTTCTCTACATGAAATAAACTTTTCTCTGCATAAAAGTGCATGAACTTTTCTCTACATGAAATAAACTTTTCTCTGCATATAAGTGCGTGAACTTTTCTCTACATAGAATAAGCTTTTCTCTGCATATAAGTGCGTGAACTTTTCTGCACTATAATTTATCATCTGAGATGAGTGGGTTGCCATCAAGTACAACATATGTATCATAAAGCCATACCAGAATCATAATGCCAACAAGGAATTGTTCGTGTCTGCACTTAGAATTTACCTGCATCACATAGATCAACTCACCTTTGTCGCCTCTCATTCCAATGTTACTGGAAGTGTCCTTCTAATAGGGGAAGCCCTACATTCCTATCAACATGTTAGAGTTGGTTTATTGAAGGATTTATCGCTTATGGGAATTTTTTCTCTCTCTCCCCATCCCCTTCCTACCTCCTCCACTTTGGTTGCTTATATCAACATGATATCATAATGTACGATACTAGCCGAGCCATGGATTTTCCCTGATGAAACTAGCATCAAACGTTTTGGCGACCAAATGCCACTTAGCCCTGTTGAGAAATATTACAAATCCATCTTCTCGGATTGTGCAACCCATAATTTTTCTTCGATCATTTGGGTAGATCAATAAATGGATTATGGCATGCCCTCTGATCCTTTCTCGCATACATTCTCTACTGATGAAATCATAATGGAGATCATGATGTTAGACGTTGTGCAGTGGGACAAACATCATCATCTTCCCTCCTTCCCAGATACCATGGAAGATAATCTAAGTGGTATATTGATGAGTGCTAGTATTGCAACAAGGATGTTGCAACTCGTGGGCTACCAGCTTTACTTTATCAAGTTGGGGTTCGTACAAACTTGGAGGTGACAATGCTGTATACATAAGTAAAAGTGATGGTTCTGCCTATTGTCACTGTTCAGCTGGCGAGAGACCACTTAGGTTTTCAAGCCAGACTTCTATGGAGTCAGAAGAAGCTTGATTTCTTGATGGAAGAAAGGTAAATCTACTATAAGAGCGAGCTACTCTACTACAATAATGGAGAAGACCGAAATTCAATGCTAAATCACACCATTTTCTAATTAACTGCTAAGAAACTATGCCTTGTAGAAATTCTAAATCAACATGAACCAAATGCTACTATATAAGTTATATAAGTAAGAAGCATCAAACATCACTAATGTGCAAGTAAAGAGACTAAACTAAATCTGCTTTTTCCTTTTTTCCTTTTCATCCAAAAACAAGTATGCAAACTAATTTCTTCTAGCAATGTGGTAGGTGAATTAAGGATGATTGAGGATGGTTTGAAGGGTTATGAGATGGTTGGATGGCATGGGAGACCCTTGGGATGCTTTTTGTGACTTCCTATATGTTTCCCTCAATTCGGCCTCAAAATAGGCCATTTTAGGAAAACCTACAGGATTCCCTATAAACCTATAAGATATAGCTGAGAGAAAAATGTGAGGTGTTAGAGGTGATGGAAGGCCTAGGAAAGGTGTTTTATGGGTGGAAGGGAGTGGGAGGAGGTCTAGGATCACTCAGAAGTAAAAAAAAAAGATAGGAGATGGTTGGATTCACTCAATGTGTGTTGGGACGTTAATATGTAATTATTATTATCACTTTTTAACACCTATTTCATCCATTTCTACTCTTCTTTATCACGTCATTTATCATGATTTATCATATAATCCCATTTTATAATTATTTATGCTCTTATGGATAAAAATTATTTATTCTCCTTTATTTTTAATAAATTGATTATTATGCATGTTTTTACCAATGATGGTTTATTAATAAATTGGTTTTAATATCACTCACCATTTTAGCCTCCAAGATATTTTCCATATTGTAGATTTGATCTCCAACTCATCATTAAATGTGCCAACTCAGAAATTCGATGGAATAAAAAATGACATTTTTTCATTGGACGTTTTGGGCAAATGGAGAAGAATTTGGAAAATCCGAAACATGGGTTTTGTTTAGAACGGACCAAATTAGTTTTGAAATAAGACGTTTTCCCAAATTCAGTCCGTATTAAGAGAAACAGAAGGTTCTCTGAAGATGTTTTTCTCAGATTTGTTGTTGTGGCCGTTTTCCAAATTATCTCAGTTATAATAACAAATTCAACCTGCTCTTGTTGAATTTTGATGGAAAGATATTTTAGATATGATCTTGTTGATCAATGTGTTGTGAACAATCCAATTTTGTAATGGGAATCACATTTTAATCATCTCTGTTGTAATTGCTCTCCACTCTCGGTGTATTTAAATGAAAACAGAGATCAAAGAAATGGATGAGAACTATGGGGAATTAGATGGATTATTAGATT
Organism: Pinus tabuliformis; assembly: GCA_031772625.1. Classification (NCBI taxonomy): domain Eukaryota; kingdom Viridiplantae; phylum Streptophyta; class Pinopsida; order Pinales; family Pinaceae; genus Pinus; species Pinus tabuliformis. The sequence goes on from CM062805.1 coordinate 866,870,571, forward strand.
AGAGATAGATAGGATAGGATACGAAGAGAGGGGGATGGAACGATTATTATTCAAAATTGTAATTTTATTTGCAGACTCTCTCTGCTGAGAAGACACAACTTACTGTAATGCTGCCCGATTTGATGATTAATATATAAGTAGAGTTGTTGTTCCTTCGCATCTCCTAAAGTAATCTGGTGGTATTCACCTTCGGCTAAGGGCCCGACCCCTGGTGGATTCACTTGTTATCCCGGTATCATGCATTTCTAATTTCCGTAGTGTGATGGTTTGATTGAATTTCTACTTTCTGCAATTGTATCGCTTTGTTGTTTCTTACTTTCTAGTATTAACATAATCGTTCTGCTTTATGTAATTTGTAGTAGTGTTCTTGATTCAGTTTGTTGTTATTTCAGATTCATTCATTCAATTACACATTCTCGTTAAGGTTATTCACTGTAAAGAACATTGACTATTACTGTCAAAGCTCTCAGATTGGTATCGTTTGATGTTTGTATTGGTTATTGTGGATTGTGTTTGATTTATCAAATCAGTTAAAAGAGGAATGAATTATCACTACTGTATCCTCGACTGATAATTGTTGTTACTTTGATGAATGTATGATTTGATTTCTTTAGAGGATTAAGTTTTCTTTAATTGTAATTGGGATTTATTAAAAGCATTCATTTACTCTTGTATTTGAAAGATCTATACTGCAATTTAAGAAACATTACTCTCTGGGATTATAGCGTGCACATATTGTGTACAATCTTGAAATAAGAGGACTTTCCTGGGTTGATAATTAATGTGAGGAAATTAGGAGTTTTAAAAGACACCTTTTATCACCCAACATTTTGGCGTCGTTGCTAGGGAGAGTGTTGCCATTTCACAAAGAGTGATGTACTTTTGATATTTGTCTGTTGTGAAAGAATTGGGTATTAAAAACGGAAGGTAAGACCTTGCATAACGAGCAAGTAAAGTGTTTCCTCCTCCACTCACTTTTCAACAGAATTTCATACGAATTGAAGTAGGAAATTTAGAGGTAGAATGTTTGAAGAAATCTCATAATTCCACTCAAGTCATGATGTAAGCACCACCCATTTCACTAACCAATTGACAGGAACATTTGAAGGAGGAGCCTCAGAGAAACACATGAAGAACATCTTCTATTATGGTAAGAAATGGCTCACATCGCAACTTTTGAATTTCCTATCAAAGATCTAGGAGGAGTGACGCAAATGCACATAATTCCCCCATCTTCTCTACCAAATTTTCATGGTTTGACAAATGAAGATCAAGATACATTCTTATTTGAGTTTGAAATACTTTGTAGAGGATATGATTATTATACTAATCATCAAAGGTTGAAAGTGTTTCCTCTTACTCTAGAAGGGGCAGTTCTTCGATGGTTCATGAGCCTAGGTGGGAACTGCATCCAAACATGGGAGGACATGAAGAACATATTCTTGAAGAAGTACCAAGACCACTGCAAATCCAATGAAGAAATTTTCTGTATGATACAAGGGGAAGATGAAAGCTTGGAGGACTATGTAGAGTGATTTCAATGTAACCTTCAAAAATCAAAGCATAAGTATTTGGAAAAAGAGATCTTAAAAACACTCATTCTTAAAGGAATCAAAGATGAATTTTTAGAACTCTTACATCTAATAAGAAAAGGTGATGTTTTTCAGTTTTCATATGATAATGTTTGTGAATTATGCATAAGGTATTCAAGAGGAATCTCTAAGGCTGGTAAGAATTCTAGAGACATTCGTTCTTTCTTTTCCAAATCTGCTACAAAACAAGAGACATAAGAGCTAAAATCAATGTTTTATTTGAAAATTTTAAAGCTGATTTTATTAGCTCTTTAAATTCAAACATGGATGTTTTGTAGGTTTAGAAAAATCAAGAAATTGAAGAAATGTTTTTCCCTCATTATCGAAAGGAGCATCCAATAGATAGTTGTTCTTCCTTATCTAGGATGGAAGTAGCATATCAAAGAGATGGGGAGCTGCAACAAGGTCAAAAACATGGAAATCATGGCCTACAAGTATGGTTCAAAACAATTCTTCTTCATTCTCTTACTTGCATAACCCATTATGGAATATATATGTGTTAGGGCCGCAATGTCAATCTCAATATAACCCCGACAAATCTTGTCTACAAGTTTGGCATGGTTCATCTTATGACTGCATGACTACTCTCCCTCATCTTGTAGCACAAACACATCCTCCATATTCTTCACCAACTCTTCCACAACATCTTTCTTGCCTATCAAAATCATCCACTCAACCTAATCAACTACATCATCAAAATGCTCCATTCTGTACACAATTTCCTGCTCAACTAATTCCTCACCCTGACCATAATAAACTAGTACAACATGCTTACAGTGTTTAAATGCAAAATTTACCCACCCTTCTCACCAATTCTATCTCACATGCACCATTGGAGAAAACTTACAATGAGATTCAGAATGTTTCAAATTCAAAAATTGTAGAAGTTATGGGAAAAATGAGGTTTCTTCTAGTTTACATCAACAAACCATTTTAAAATCTCAAGAACTTCATGATATGATGGCTATGAGAAATCAAGAAAGTAAAGGATATATTGAATATTGGTTTCAATCCATCATTTATTTGCAGCATCACTCCATACTTCAACAATTTTTTTCACCATCTTTTCAAGGGAAGTTGGCTTCTCATACCCTAGTATTTATTAACATGCAATTTTCAAATTTGGGTATGTGCATAATTGAAGCCTTATTTCAAAAATGGCTCCACTAGAAGTACTCTTATACGTAATCATAGTCATTTTTCAAATCAGAATAGGTTAGTGTAGAAAATAAAATAAATAAGGAAATAAAATAAACACTTTTTTTTTATGTAAAAATAGTTGTTTTTGTTGCAACACATTGTGGAAATCAACATCGGTGATAAATATTTTAATTCATTTGTGTATGTAGATGAATTATAATGGAAATAATATTTCTACAACTACTCATATTCATTTTTATCACCAAGTTAAAAAAAATTCTTGAATATCATATTTTTTTGGCTTGTGGGCTTGATAACATTTCTGAAAACATAGTCGGGACAGTCATGTTTTTAGGGATCAAAAGGGAATATTTTTAAAAAAAATTTCTATCCTAAGTAGCCCTTGATATATACTTTCCAACCTAATTTGAATTACTCAATTTGGATTTGAAACGAAAAAGTTATAACCAAAAAATTGATAGGGTGTCTAGTACGCAGCTTAGGAACAGAGTTGAGATAGTTAGTTTTTGGAGATCCAAATGACTATATTTTTAAAACATATTTCTATGCCAAGTATCCATTGATGTATACTTTCCAACCCAATTTGAATTTCTCAACTTGGATTTGAAATGAAAAATTTATAACCAAAACATTGACATGTTGTCTAGTAGGCAGCTCAAGAACAGAATTGGACACTCAATTTTTAGAGGCCTAAATGACTATATTTTGAAAACTTGTTTCTATGGTATATTCCCCTATTAATATAGTTTACAAGGAAATTTGAATCACTCATTTTTGATATCATATGAGGAAGTTATGACAAAAATATTGACTATCTTTCGTAAAACAGCACTCTTAAAACTCTATTTTTCTGGCTGTTCATTAGAGTAGTTGACCTATCAATTATTAATTTCTTCAAAACTTGTTTCTATTGGAGATAAATAAATGAATCTAATTTCATTTCCAATTTGAATCATTCGAATCCGACATCAAACGAAAAATCTATGCTTAAAATATCCATTGTTGTTCTGAGTGGGGTAATCGAAAATGACTCAGTTATATAGGTTGTTCTAAGTAAAATGGAAATATCATATCATTGAATTTTTAAAACCTGTTTCTATTGGAGATATAACTTTTAATTAGCTCTTATTAGGATTTTTAATCACTTAATTTGGATGAGAAACAAATAAGTTGTGATTAAAACACTGTAGGTTAGCATGATTGGCCACTGCTCCCCCGCAAGTGACAAATAAATTTTACTTTGTTATTTTCTCCGTGGATTTGTTATACATAGTAACTACCTGTCATTTTTTTGCATAATTCTTGGATTAGGAGAGCCCGATCACCTCTCTTTCTCCATGATTTAATGTTTTATTGCAGGTAGACACTCCTTTTTTGCAGGTCCTAGGAGAATAAAGAAGGTCAATTTATGGACGAGTGATTCTTGAAAGAAATTTGAATGAAACAAGGGAATTTCATTCAATTCATTACCCAATGGATTTATAACATAAGAAACGAAAAATTGATTTCCATTTGAAGATTCATGTCATGTCATTGCTACCAAAACATTTTTCAAAAAGATCATTTTTTTCCTTGCCTTAGGAAATAACATCATAGCTGTTGTAACTTAATAAAGTGTTGTTTTTTTTTCTGATTTATTTTATGTTTTTGTGTTTCAGGTGTTGCTCATTTCAAATTGTAGTTTCCGCTCCATTGCTGATTGAACAATGAGGACCCTACAATACAAATTCTTGCTGCAGAAGGAAAATCTTCGACAACACCAGCCCACTAAACAATTTATTCTCTTGAAACCTGTACATAAGTTTACCTTTTTTGTTTTTTTCTTTTTATTTGATTAGATTTGCTTGGATAATAGATTGCATATTAGTTTTTTTTCTATTTTTCCCTTCATGTTCCCTATAGGGAACACTAATTTTCATATGAATTTTGTTAGCTGTTCCTCTTAAGGAACAACAACCGTTCCATTTAAGAAACAACAGTTTTGTATGTTTGTCTTTTTGCTGTTCCATTTAAGGAATAACTACTATTCCTCTTAAGGAACAACAACTATTCCATTTAAGGAACAACAGTTTCGCGTGTTGATTTTTTTGTTGTTCCTTTTAAGGAACAACACTTTTTTTGGGTGTATTTTTTGTTGTTCCTTTTAAGGAACAACATTTTTTTTGTGTATTTTTTTGTTGTTCCTTTTGAGGAACAACACTTTTTCCCATGCATTTTTTTGTTGTTCCTTTTAAGGAACAACACTTTTTTTATGTGTATTTTGTGTTGTTCCTTTTAAGGAACAACACTTTTTTTCATGCATTTTTTTCGTTGTTCCCTATAAGGAACAACACCTTTTCGTGTGCATTTTTTTGTTGTTTCCTATAGGGAACAATACTTTTTCACGTGCATTTTTTTGTTGTTCCCCACAGGGAACATCACCTTTTCATGTGCATTTTTTTGATGTTCCCTATAGGGAACAACAATTTTTCGCGTGCATTTTTTTGCTGTTCCCTACAGGGAACATCACTTTTTTGTGTCCATTTTTTTGCTGTTCACTATACTTTTTTGCGTGCATTTTTTTGTTGTTTTCTACAGGGAACAACACTTTTTTCGTGTGTATTTTTTCTATTCCCTATTGGGAACAACACTTTTGGCATGCATTTCCTTTACTTTTCCCTACAGGGAACATCAGTTTGGGAGTATTTTCGAGAACAACCCTTCCTTCCTCTTGTGGGATTATTACTAGTTCATCTCAACCACATTTTATTGATTCTCTTTCATGGCATGAAGTACACTACTTTTAGGAGGATAAGAATTATGGATTTTATTAAAGCGAGTTAATATCATTCACTTTATGTTTTTTAACATGACAGCTCTTTCATGATAGATTATTTTCAAAAGGGACACAATTATTTATATACTACTTTACTGCATTGTTTTCTGTTGAACATGATATTGATTGATCATCTTAATACCATGCTAGTTCCACCCTTCCTGGTTATAATCTTCTCTTTCTGTAATAAATGAAATTATGGGTATATTTTTTTCTATTGACATGTTCAACTTTTTCCACCATCCCTACTATTAAGGAGTACTGAGCCTCCCTCTTTTTATCATAAAAATGTGTAATAACAACAAAATTTTGTTTGCAAATGGATGATAGGGGGTCTCATTACGAGCTAGTCTACCATGTTCATAAGGCTGTCATGAAGTGACATTCCAACTATGGTCACCACACCAAGGTTATGATCCATTGGATAGCCAAAATATCCTTGGAATAGGAGGTCTCATCATGAGCCAGCCTGATCACTTTTGCTACATCCCAGTGAATGGCAGTGTGATTATCTAGTTACCATGCTAGCACACTGATCCCTTCTGTAGAATATCACTGGAACTCTCCATTTATAAATTGAGGATCCTGGCTCATACAGGTTAAAAAGCAACCGTGCCGAGGCTATGGATGCCCGTCGGCAACAGAGGCTCTACTTATGGTATTGAAGTTATATATTATCATCAATTATTACTATAATACCATTTTCTTATTCTCTCTTTTTATCATAGAAGTTATTTCCTTAATTTTTCCCTGTTTTGAACCTTTATGCATGAGAAATTGTTTTCTGATGAATTGCATCATTTTCAGCTAGAATACCGTTAGCAAAGCATATTTTTGGCATATTGTTTTCTTTTTTCTTTTTTAACTTATCATCAATCCAAAGCATCCTATCTCTTATTCATAGCTATGTTTACACACTCTGCCCTCATTATAACCATACCTCTTGCTGTCCTATTATTGATGTGTGTACTCTGCTTCATTTACTGTTGTATTGTTCATTCCCTTGCCTTGCCATTAGCACAACACCTTTCATATGCTTTATGGTCATGGAATTCCTTTTCCAATTAGAGGGGGAAATGTATGCATTATGGGATAGCATACGATATGATTACTATTCTCTAGCATAACTTGTTGATTTGACAAAATATTAGTATTGCATGTATACAAAAAAATTTATGATTGAAATTTTTGCATGCATTTTATCTGTTGCTATTCAAAACTAACACTGTGGATTCAAGAACATTGTATGCAAAATAGTGATTTGTTTACAAGAGAACAACAAGTATGGCGGGGAAACTCTATTCGCAGCATGACCACACTATTACAACTGACAGAAGAGGCTCGAGCAACTCGCAAACATGAACAATTTTTCATACATGATGTGCTTGCCTGGATTCCACCTTTTGCATCACTTTTAACATCAACTCTGCCTACATCAGCTTTAACAAATGTCAGTCCATACATGTCATTCTACATTTTTTTTGGAGGTAAAAATTGAGGTAAAATAACATAATTTTCTGATTTATTACGAATTTAGGAGAATTTCATGAAAATCCATTGAGCATTATCATTCATTCCACATCTTTACCACTTCCCATTTTTCAGAGACATCATCTTTCAGTTTGGGGGAGTGTTGCTTTCATTCATTTCTTTTTTATGACCATGTCATTAATATTCTTTATCATCCATTGATATTCTTATTCATTCTCAACATCTCCCTTATTCCATATTGTTTTACACCAAGCATAGATTTCAACAGATGGTAGCGACCACCTCAATTTGTTTTCTAGCATTGCATGAGGGCATGCTAATTATTTAGTTTGGGGGAGGAATTGCTATGTGTGATAGATGTTTTCTACTTTATTTCTTATTTAAAAGCATACAATTTCATTTTTATACAGTACAAAAATTGATTTGCATATATCTTTAAAATTATGAACTGAATTCTTGTGAAATATGGATAACAAAGAGGTATCATTAAAATACAAAAACCCAGATAATTTCAAGTTAAATTAGTTCATAAAATTTTTGAAATCATGCACTATCACCTACAACCTTTTTGTTTATATCTCATGATCCGTGCATCAAAACAATCTGATTTTTGGATCATAGAAGCATTAATATATTATAAATCTACTTGCAAAATTTCAGCAAAATCTGGTTTGTGGTTTTTGAGAAAATGGTTAATGAAGTTTGTTGTTACTTATATCATATTTTGCTGCAACTTTATATACATATAAGTTGAACTTCAATGAAAAAATTGTTATGTCTTCATCAACATTGCTAAAATTGAATATTCATTGTTTGAGGAAGAATTCATTGCTTGGTTAACACAGAGTCTTTGGGTTGTATGAGGACATGCAATACATGCAGTTTTGAGTTGCATGAGGACATGCAATATCAGTTTGGGGGTATGTTGGGCCATTAATATGTCATTATTATTATCACTTTTTAACACCTATTTCATCCATTTCTACTCTTCTTTATCATGTCATTTATCATGATTTATCATGTAATCCCATTTTATAATTATTTATGCTCTTATGAATAAATATTATTTCTTCTCCTTTATTTTTACTAAATTGATTATTATGCATGTTTTTACCAATGATGGTATATTAATAAATTGGTTGTAACATCACTCACCATTTTAGCCTCCAAGATATTTTCCATATTGCAGATTTGATCTCCAGCTCATCATTAAATGTGCCAACTCAGAAATTCGTTAGAATAAGAAGTGATAATTTTGCATTGGCCGTTTTGGGCAAATGGAGAAGAATATGGAAAATCCAAAACATCGGTTTTGTCCAGAACAGACCATATTAGTTTTGTAGTTAGCCATTTTCCCAAATTCGGTCCATATTAAGAGAAACTGAAGGTTCTCTAAAGGTTCTCTAAAGACGTTTTTCTCATATTCGTTGTTGTGGCCGTTTTCCAAATTATCTCAGTTACAATACCAAATTCGACCTATTCTTGTTGAATGTTGATGGAAAGATATTTTAGATATGATCTTGTTGATAAATTTGTTGTGAACAATCCAATTTTGTAATGGGAATCACATTGTAATCATCTCTGTTGTAACTGCTCTTTGCTCTCTATGTATTTAAATGAAAACAGAGATCAAAGAAATGGATGGGAATTTTGGGGAATTAGATGGATTATTAGATTATATATATATATAGGATAGGAGTAGAGGGAGATTGAATGATTATTATTCCGAATTGTAATTTTATTTGCAGACTCTCACTGTTGAGAAGTCACAACTTACTGTAATGCTGCCCGATTTGATGATTAATATATAATTAGAGTTGTTGTTCCTTCACATCTCCTTAAGTAATCCGGTGGTATTCACCAGCGGCTAAGGGTTCGGCCCCTAGTGGATTCACTTGCTGTTCCTATATCATGCATTTCTGATTTTCGTAGTGTGATGGTTTGATTGAATTTCTACTTTTTACAATTGTATCGCTTTGTTGTTTCTTACTTTTTAGTATTAACAAAATCATTCTACTTTGTGTAAATTGTAGTAGTGTTCTTGATTCAGTTTGCTTCTATTTCAGATTCAGTCATTCAATTACATATTCTGGTTAATATTATCAACTGTAAAGAACATTGACTATTGTTTTCAAAGCTCTCAGATTGGGATCGTTTGTTGTTTGTATTGGTTATTGAGGATTGTGTTTGATTTAGATCAAATTAGTTAAAAGAGGAATGAGTTATCACTACTGTATCTTCAACTAATGATTGTTGTTACTTTGATGAATGTATGATTTGATTTCATTAGAGGATTAAGTTTTCTTTAATTGCAATTGGGATTTATTAAAAGCATCCCTTTACTCTTGTATTTGAAAGATCTATACTGCAATTTAAGAAACATTACTCTCTGGGATTATAGCATGCACATATTGTGTACACTCTTGAAATAAGAGGACTTGCCCGAGTTGATAATTAATGTGAGGCAATTAGGAGTTTTAAAAGACATCTTTTATCACCCAACAATGTGCTTGGAAGAATTTCTATGAAAAATGATGAAAACTGGTAAAGGTGATGGTGAAAAAAATGGATGGCTAAGGTGGATGGAGTGGAAGGTGTCTGCTGGCTATGAAGTCTTAGTCTCCTCCTGAAGCACCTGCTTTGCATAAAACATGTATATCTTCCAAAAAGCTATGTAAACAAGAAACATTCTCATAAACTAAAAAAGCAGAATTAATGAACTAACTGCCTACATTATGCATGAGGAAAGTTACTGGAAGGAATGAGAGCATGGATGAGATCTATTGCAAAAATGAAGTTGAAAAATATGAAAATGGAATCCTACCTTGCAAAACTAACCAAATACTAATTTAAAGACAACAAACTCCAAAGCTCATAAAAGAAATAGAAATTTGTGTTTTTGGGGCTGCTTAAGGGTCACTTCCTCAAATCATGATCCCAGAGGGAGGAAGTGAGGCCGTGACACCTGCCAACAACCTTATGGTGCTCTTTTTATCCCTTCTAACCTGATACTGAAGTAAGACACAAATGGAAGCAAACTAATAAACAACCAATCTAACCTACACTACTTGTAACGGAAATGCATCTAAAAGAAAATTAACGATGAAGCTATGAAACTACACTAAACATACATATTCAAGAAATAGGATCCTTGGTTGCTAGGATTGGGCCCTAACCCAAGAGCTTCAGCCCTCTGAGTTAACTCAGTGTTGACCCAAAACAAAACTCATTCTTATTACCAAAACAACAAATTACATCAATAGAACTTTCACGAGTCTGGAGCTCGAAAATAGCTTAGATTTTTACAGTAAAATCTGAATCCTAATGAGGCTATAAGCCTCTCTACTTATATAACTAAAGTCCCCAACGAATTCCTTAAAGTTAGGGAGGCTCGGCTCCTGAACTCGAGATAAAATATCTCTTTGTCTCTCACTTGCTTGATTGCCTTCTAATTCTCATGGCTTGGCTTCTTTTACTCCGAGCTGGTGTGATGGATGGAGGAATATTCGAATAGGGGATAAGTAAATGAGGAGGATTTACCTCCTACAATCCCTCTCCCTTGTCCCATTCGATTTTTAGCCTTAGTATTTGCAAAAATTCATTGATTTCCTCCTTCAATCCTGCATTCAACGCATATTAGCCCACTAGGCATAATATCCAACTCTAACTCATCTCATAAACAAAATATAATAAAAAAAATGTAATAAGTCATGAGAAAAGCTGGTTTGACTAAGCTAGGAGGTGAATTAAGGCCCATATAATTACCCAATGATGAGGCTCATAATCACTTCCCTACTAAAAGTGTTTCTCATCCTCTGAGCAACTCAGTCAATATCCATATCCTTCATAGCTCTAGTGGCCTCCTTGACATCCCATGACTCTATTGTGGTTTCCTCTTCTATTTATAGAATCTTGCTTTCCTTTCTACCTCCTCCCACTACCTCCTTTCTTCTTCTTCCTTCCTTCCTTATAGCATCCCTAAGAGTAGTGGTGGATTGAGTTTCAAGCCAATCCAATTGACTTTCAGCCTTTGCATAGATTGCTTGGGCATGGGTGTCCTGTTTAATGCTTCTCTCAATAATTGAGGAGAGTGGTAGTCTCTTATCTTTAAGCTATATGGAAATGTGTTCCATCTCCTTAGGCAAGCTATATTCTATCATCCCCTAATAGCCTGAACATTTCCTCAAAATGTGAAATTGCTTGCTCTTGGGCAGCAATATATCTAGGTGCAAGTTGAGGATCATTTGTAACCAAATTATGGGTATTGATGAGGGCCATGGGATCTGATTGTTTAGCTCTGATCATAAAAGGTTCAGTTTGCTCTCTTGCTAATATCTTTCTCATCTTTGCAGCCCTTGACTCCTCATGGTTCATCCATGATGCCAAAGCCATCAATTGTAAATATCCTAGCTTAGCATTAGGGTCCCATACATTCATGTCTATTAGGGCCATGTTTTGCAAATAAAACTCATCCAGCTTTGCCTTATCTTCTAGTGTGCTATGATCACAAAGATCAATGAACTGCCTATAGTCCTGAAATGGAATGGTGCCTCTCTATGCCAGGGTCTTGATTTGGACCTGCAACCACTATTCCTTGAGGTATAGGGCATAGGATTTTGCTTGCATCCGACACTGGATTGCTTCCAAAGAGACACTAGCCATACATGCTAATTGATTCTCTCTTTTCTGCAGTTGTCCTCTCAACCATGCATTTTCTGTCTCTAGTTGATTTTTCATTATGGCCTCTTTGTCTCTCAAGCTACTTAGCTCTCTGCCCATATCCTTGAGCTTCTCCTCCATGTGCCCGATGTCTTCCACGCCCTTTGATTTGGCGATCTCCATCCATCGGTGAGTTTTGGCCCTCTCCTTCTCAAGCTCAAAAAATAGTGGAATCAAAAATTTTTGAGGTATGACCTTGCCTCCTTCAATAAACCTGTAGTAGGAGTCTAGGTTAGGTTGGGGGCTTGGTTCTTTTGTCTTTGGGTCCTCTTCTTTAGTTTATTGTTGCTTTCCTACCTCCCTTTCCAATTTTTGTTCCTCCTGTAGGTTCAGTATAGTATCCTGTAGGACTGCATTTGCTTCTTGTAGATTTTTTTGTGTATCCTATAGGATTGCTTTTCCCTTGGAGGAGGTTGATCTAGTCATAGGCCTTCTCACATAGGTGATAGCAGACTTATGGGAAGGCAGTTTATCCTCTTGTTTAAGGCAGTCTCCAATCACAATAGGAATTTTGGTTGGTGTCTGGGGTTTCCCCTATCTTATTCTTGTGCTTTTCCTTGTCTTGAAATATAACGGGGTCTGCCTCTGTCTTTTGCCTTTTTTCTTGATGGGGGTGCTAAGAGCAGTGAGGGAAGCTACTGCCTCCCTCTCAGTCGGTTCTGGAGACACCCTAGGTGACTCCTCCTTGTTTTTTGTCCCCTCTTTTCCTTTGATTTCTTCACCTATGTCCTTCCTTTCTTCTTCCTCTTGTAGATCCTCAACATCTTTATCGATTTCCTCCTTAACATCCTCCTCTATTTCTTCATCATCCTCCTTTTTTTTCTCCTCTTCTTCTTCATCTTCCTCATTTTCTTCTGTTTCATCTCCTTCTTCATCCATCTCATCTTCAACTCCTTCTGTTTATTCTTCTTCCTGCTCTACTTCTTATTCCTCTGCTTCAATCTCTTCCTCTTCACTGATAGTAGGACTAACATAATATGTAAGATCTTTGATGTCTTCCTTTGCCTGCATGTCTATGAAAACTAACCATGTTATAAGAATTCTGAGGTTTTGGAGGGCATATTCTATAAGGATCCTAATTAACCCATGGTGAGCTAATTGTTGGGAAATTCCCTCTTGCACTTTGATACTTGAGTCTATTAGTGATTGTAGCAGGAAGTATGGTACGTTGAGCCTATGGTGAGGGGTGTTTCTGCTCCAAAACTCAATTCTTCAAGAAGCCTAAAATGATAGTCATAGACCACACTATACCTACCCTGACATGAAATGTATTTGATCAGTTGGTAGTTTACCTCATTCTAGGCATATGGTAGACTTTCTCTCCTTACTCCATTATTTTCCTCAGTGGGTTTCTCACATTCTAAAAAGAATTTCCTTTTGGCAACCTGAATATCTCCTTTATCTTCCTTCCTCTATGGTATTCCTAGGGGAAGTGTGGTAACTCTACTAATGAGCTCAGGAGTGAGTTCTAAGGAGAGGCCTCTTACCACAATAGTGGCTTGGATTCTGGTGAGTGGAATGAGGGAGAGAGAAAAATCTTAGGCCACCTCATCTTCATACCCTTTGAAATTTTCGGAAAACCCCATCCAATTGTGCCCGGTGAAGATTTCTAGTACTTGAGGGTGTTGTTGGATTCTCACTGTGTTTTTTGGCTCCCTCTTATTAAACCCTCTTGTCATCTTGGTTGGTGAGGTTTTGAGGAGATGAGATGGTTAATACAATGCAAAAGTAAGAAATTGAGATGATTGTGCTGACAATTCTATTGCATAGCTACCAAAGTTACTTCAAACTAGAGGTTTTTTTTATCAATTTACTTGGAAAGAGGAATGTAATTACAGAGCCTACCTCTTCCTAATTTTTGTTGTGGTCAACCCCCGAGATTTCCCCTCTGAAATTCCTCTCAGCCTATCTTGTAGACTGTCTCTGTGTATCCTATAGGAATTCCTATGCACAATTCTATAGGAATTCTTGTGCAATCCTATAGGAATTCCTGTGTAGTGAAACAATGGAGTTTTTCTTTCGGTAGGTTTCTTGGGTATGAGAGTGACCAGTGAGAGTGAGCTTCGAGGAAATGAGTGCATGAATGCATGGGGACGATGATTATTTCCTCTTATAGTCATTTGGGGTGAGGTGGTGTGCTGGCAGCAAAGGTACATTTCCATTTTTGGATCGTTGGTCCCCACTACCACCTCATCACTCCCCACTCTTCATAATCAACTCCCACCTTATGCATCCCTAGCTTTAACTACTTTTATCCTTCTCCTTCTCTATTTTTGAGTTGACTACTGCCACGTGTGAGAGAACATCCTATTTTGTCTTTGTTGATTAAGCAAAGGCGGCCAAGTTAACTGGCCACCTTTTTGCTTATAAACCAACTTCCTCGTAACCTTTACATTTTTTTACTACATGATGCATATGAGAGAGCGAGCATGATACTTACCTGTGGTGCTAATACCTTGCTGCTATTGTTGAAGACTAGAGGTGCTTGCTGTGTTATTGGCTGCATGTTATTCTTCTTCCCTTCTTGTTGCTTTCTGATGATCCTTTTGTTTGTGTAGGTACCTGTTGTTGAATATGGTGGTGGTGTTGTTGCTTTGGTGCTCCTTCTCCCCTTGGATCATCATGATGGAGGCTTATTGTTATTATGATTTGTATTCTGTGGGATAGGCTGCTACAAGATTGCCTATAGGATGTCATGTAGCTGCTTCTCCCTTAGAACTCTTAATAATACACTTTTCTGGGGTTGTTAGGATGGGGACATGGATGGAGAGAAGACTAGGAGTGTGGAGAACAAGGAATACTTAGGTGATGCTCTCTATTCCTCCCTATTTCCCTTCTTTTTGAAGACTAATATTTTTTTTTTTGAAACTGATTTTGTTTTTAAGGGTGAATGCATGGGTGATGGAATGATTGTAAGGCATGGTGATGGAATGATGATGAAGGGGGTGTTATGTTCTTGGATAACATGTCATTTTTTTTTTGGGTCACTTCCTGTAGGATTTCTAGGTCACTGTGATTCCTACAAGATCAGCTTGAAGGTTTTCAGGGGATCCTGTAGAAAACACAGTCCCCTTATAAACTGAAGGAAAGAAGTGGAAAAGAGGACTTATCGACAGACCACAAGAGAAGATAAAGCCCCATGTTCCCAACAGATGAGTGAGAAGTACCTAATTGATAGCTCAGCTTCTCAGAGATCGAAGTCAGTAAGGTACGTAGTCGCTTGTCCGCACCGGGCCCCCATAATCCTTTCTCATTTGCACGGAATGTAAAAGTCGCTTCGTTGACAATAGCTGTTCTCCGGCATGAAGGGACATCGATTCGGCTGGTCCCATGGTCAATGATCCCTTAGGAATCCGATCCATCTCGTTATCCGAGAGAAATGGTAGAGTGATGAATGAAAATGAGTGAAAAAATAAAATGTGAGTGAAATAGGTCTCTTGGTGATCCTCCATTGCTTCCTGATCGTCCTTCTTACTGACCTGCAAAAACAAAAATTTTCATGAATTTTCTCTTGGTTTTTTTTTTAAACAACTAGGCTGCATCTGAGAGGTTTTCATCCTAGCTCTTTGTCGTGGGTGCCTCAGGAGAGGTTTTCACTAGGGATCTTTTTATTCTCATTTTTTCTTTCTCTCTCTTTATTTTTTAATTTTTTTATTGTCACTATCAGGCCACCCCAAGAGGTTTTCAAATCGATAGTGGGACTCAGGTGCCTCATGGAGGTTTTCACCAAAGCCCTTATTATTTTTTTTTTCTCAGTGATTTGGTGAGGCAGGAGATGAAAATTTCTCCACTATCATCACTGTTTTATTGGTATCATCAATGAACTCTTGTCTTGACAAAGGTCTCTTATAGATTTTCAATTGGTGTCCATTAACAAGTAAAGGGATGGCCTCTTCATCTATGGTTCTGATATGCACTGAACCATTATCATGGCATCTTTCTACAACATAAGGTCCTAGCCATCGTGTCCTTAACTTTCCCTTGAAGTCTTTATACCTAGAATCATGTAACAAATCTCAATCACCTTCTTGGAATTGCTTTTCCTTGATGTTCTTATCATGCCAAATCTTCCTTTGCAGTTGAATTACCTCTGTATGTAGGAGGGCCTGCATTCTGAACTCATCCAAACCATTCAATTGGAATAATCTCTCTTTTTGTGCACTGCTGAGATATAGATCTAGTTGGGTTGCCATCCTTAATGTGTTATACTCAAATTCAATGGACAACAAGGCCTTTTTCCCATAGACCAGCTTATAGGATGTGAATCCAGTGGTGGTCTCAACTAGTCTATCTACCAAATCTTTCTTGATGTTGCTTACCACTTTGGTCAAGATGCCCTCTAGTTATCTGTTGGTCACCTCCACTTGCCCATTAGCTTGTGGACAATAGGGAGTGGAGGTTCTATGCTTGATCTTGTGCTGGCTGAGCAAGTCTTTAATCATGTTAGAGGTAAACTGGTTGCCTTGTTCTATGACCATCTCCTTAGGGTACCCAAATTTGTAGAATACATTCTCCCTAAGGAACTCAGCCACCTTCTCCTTTTTTGCTTCCTTAATTGCCTTGGTTTCATCCCACTTAGTCAAATAGTCAGTGCACACAATGATGTACTAAATTTTCTTGGAAGGAGGGTCAATATGCCCAATGAAGTCCATGCCCCACTTGTAAAATGGCTCAAAAGTCACTTGAGGCTACAGAGGCATTTCATCTCTTGGAGTAGGCCTTCCCATCCTTTGGCACCTATCACACTGACTAGTATATATTTTCACATCCTAATGAAGAGTGGGCCAATAATAGCCTACTTGTAACACTTTGAATGTTGTCCTCTTTGCTGCAAAGTGACCTCCACAAGGCCCATTATGATAAGTCAGAAGGATGTCAAAGAATTCCTCCTCCCTGACACACCTTCTTAAGATTTGATATGAGTCAAGTTTGAAGAGATTGCTTCCAATCCAAGTGAAGGGGGTGCTCTTCCTTACTATCTTGCTCTTTTCTTTGGAGGACAAGTTCGGTGGGATCTGTGCTGATACAAAATAGTTTTCTATATCAGCAACCCATGGAGAGAGAATTGAAATAGAAAATAAGTGCTCGTCCAGTTATTGGTCATCAACCATTCCTTCTTCACCTGCAAGAAAATTTACTCTGGACAAAACGTCTGCAACAACATTTTCCTTACTAGGCTTATCAACAATAGTTAGATCAAACTGTTGTAATAAAAGGAACCATTTTATAATCTGAGCATTCACATCTAGTTTATTCATTAAAATTTGATTGCATCATGGTCAGTATGCACAAATGTTTAATAGCATGTAATATAATTCCTGAATTTTTTTAATGAATGCACAACAACCAGGAGTTCCTTTTTGGTCACTGTGTAATTTAGTTCAGCCTTTGACAGATTCTTAGTGATAAAATAGATAACATAGGGAAATTTTTCATCTATCTGACCTAGGGCTGCTCCTATGGCTTTGTGTCAGGCATCAACATGAATATGAAAGGTGAGGGCCCAATTTGGGCCTCAGAGAATCAATGCATTGGTTAACTTGTTCTTTAGGATGTTTGAGGCCTCTTGACAACTTTTTGACCATATAAAATCAGAGTCCTTGGCCAACAAACCAAATAAAGGAGAAGCCAACTTGTTGAAGTCCTTTATGAACCTTCGGTAGTATCCAGCTAACCCCGGGAAAGTTTTTACATCTCTCTGCTTTTGAGGAGGTGGGACCCTTTGGATGATAGCTATTTTGTTTGGGTCCACCTGCAGTCCTTGCTGAGATATTGAATGACCTAGCACGGTCCCTGCAGTCATCAAGAATTCAATTTTTTCAGGACTGAGAGATAGGATCATTTCAATGCATTTATGTAGTAATTTGCCTAGGTTGGATAGAGCTTCTTGAAAATCACAACCATAAGGTGTAAAATCATCCATATAAATTTCTACGACATCATGGACTAATTCGGTGAAAATACTCAGGACTTCTCTTTGGAAAGTGACAGGAGCATTGTATAGGCCAAAAGGAAGGACCCTATAGGAAAAATTACCCCAAGGACAAGTGAAGGTGGTTTTATCTTTGTCTTTCGGGCTGATTTGGATTTGGTTGTACCTGCTGAATCCATCTAGGAAAGAGAAAAACTTTTTCCCTACCAAGCCATCTAGCACTTGGTCAATGAAGGGTAGAGGGAAATGGTCCTTCTTTGTGGCTTTGTTCAACTCCTTTTAATCGACACAAATTATCCACTTACCATTTTTCTTTGGAACTAACACCAAAGGAGAGGCCCACTCACTGTTGGAGATACGGTAAATGAATCCTCCATCTAACAGTTTTTGTAGTTCTTCTTTGAATATATCTTTAAGAGTTCGATTCATCCTCCTTTAGGGTTGTTGGACCGGCTTGCAACCTTCTTTGATGTATATGTGGTGAGTACACATTGAGGGGTGTACTCCCTTCATTTCTTTGTAACTCGAAGTGAAGGATTCTAGATTTTCCTTTAGCATGTTGTATAACTTCTTTTCTTGGAGAGCAGAAAGAGATGGATTCATTTTCAACGTTCTCTTAGGGCAAAATTCTATAGTTTTGACATGGAGTGGGTTGGAATCAACCAAGCATAAGTCAATTGGATGATTGTTATGGGTTTCCTTTACTACATCTTCTAAGGGAAATGAATTGGAAGTTGGACTTTGGAGTAGGTGTTCAATCAAATCATCCTCATCCTGTTGTCCTCCTCCCATGGTTGTTTCTAAAGTATAAAGTTGGACAGAATAGACTTCATCTTCTTCCTCCTCCTCCAACCATAAAGGTAAATCATGCTCTAGAGATGGCTCAGCAGGAGGGTATAGCACTAACGTCTTGGACATATGCCCATTCTTGATGGTCATATTCCTAGCTCTACAGCTAATGTAAGCATCGACAGTGGCCAACCATGGTCTCCCAAGGATGAGAGGGTAACCAGTAAGCTTAGACTTAGGCTAGAGAACTAGGAAATTTGCAGGGAACTCCCAAGAGTCAATGTAGACCATCACATCCTCCACAATCCCCTCAGGGGTTACTGTGAGCGGTTTGCAAGTTGCAAAACTGTTGCAGTCTTCCTCAATGAAACTTGAAGGTTTAGCTTGAGCATGGTGTCCTTGGTCATCACATTAATGGCAGCCCCAATATCAATCAAAGTGTGTGGGACAATGGTTCCATTTATGTGCACATATACTACAGGGCTTCTAAGGTCCAAATATTTTGGACAGATTACCTACCCCAGCATTGAGTTGGACAGCTGTCCAATGACATTAATGGTAGGGGCATCCCTCCTTCACCTCCCTGGATGCTTGAAGCCCTTATCCTTAATCAACTAATTGTAAATAGGAACATATTTTATCACTTGGAGAAGTGGAATATTTACACATATATTTTTCAATTCTCCCAGAAGTTTAGTCTCTTCTAGGGTAGGCTGGAGTGGTTGGGTTAATCTCTCAGGAAAGTTTGGATTCACTTTAAGACTGATTTCCTCTCTTTCTTCCTCAACCTCCCTAGGTGGAGGTGGAGGTTGTTTATCTGGGAGAACTCTCCTAGATCTCAGGTTAATCTCTTGGATTTCCATAGCATAAGCTAGATATGGTGTCTCTCAACTGTATACTTGTTGAGCCTGTCCATTGTTCGGGTTCGGATTTGGCTGGACAGGCATCTGGGTTTGCTTGGGTGGATCAAAGTCTAGTAGCTATGGGTGGGTAGGTGGTGGAGGCAATAAAGCCGAAGCATTGTTATATTGTGGCCTCCACCCCTGGGGTGGTGCATTCCATTGAGGTTGTGGTAGAGCATAAGGTTGAAATGACTAGCTGGCTGGAAGGGAGTGATACTTAGATGCAAAGGACCAAGGAGGGGGTGTAGACCAAGAAGGATGAGCAGGGGGTGCTGAAGAAGGTATGGATGTGGTTTGGTTGGGGTTGTAATATGCATGGGACAACCCTTGCATGCCCTGCTGGTATGGTATAGGCACATGATGTCTCCTTTGGTTTATATAGTAGAGCTGCTCAATGACCCCTTCAGCTCCTTGATATACAGATTTGAGTCCAAGCAAAGAAGGGCTCCTGCTGTGGAGTGATTTTCTTCACAGACTAAGAAAATTTCAATAGAATTCAATGGACATTCATTCCTAGGATGCCTCCTGGTGCATCTAGGACAAAAAATGCCAAGGCTCTCTCTGCTTCCTCCTTCTTTCTCTTAATATGCATAATGTCCATTTGAAATTCAAGGATTTACAACATCTCACTTTTGAAATCTTCCAGCATGTTTCCAATTTCACCCTTGATGGATGAGTTGGAAGAGGATGTAATGACCATAGGTTGACTACCCCTACCCTTTTTCCTAGCTGCCCTAGAATGGTTTCTAAAGAAAGTCTTGATATCCTTATAGGGTAATTGGTAGATATCTCCTACTGCTAACAAGTGTAGGGTATCCCTAAGATCTTCCCTTACTCCCTTAAGCAGAACCGGCTTTATTGACTAAGGGTCAAGCGTGCACCTATCCCTTTTGTAGCTAAGATGGAATCTTTCTTTGTAATCCTCTAGGGATTCATAATTTCCTATGGTCATCCTGAAAATTTCCTCTTTAGTATCCTTTGACCAACAGTAGTCCCGATATTTGTTGTTAAAGGCTTGCTACATCTGAGCCCAAGTTGTGATGCTATCCCTAGGTAAACCCATGAACTAGCACAATGTTGCATCCTTGAGGGTAGATGGAAATAATTTTAACTTCTGCTCATCATTTGTATAGTCATAGGTTCGGCATATAACAACAAACTCAAATAGGAAAGTTTCGGGTCCTTTGTGGTCAAGCCATGGAAATGAGGTAGGGAAGAGGGGCTTATATTTTTCATCTTAGTGTCCCCATTGGTTTCCCTGATGGGGAAGGCACCCTCAACTCTCTCTCTCTTCCCTCTGTCATTTCTGTTTTCAGCCATTGGTTCAGTAGGAATGGGTTCTTCTTCTTCTTCTTCTTCCCCTGTAGGTTCTTCAAATATGTCAGGTTGCTCACCTAAGGGTTCCTTCAGTTCACAGCCATCAAAGAAGAGGGAAGGTTGGATGTTTGATGCATTGGGGGTATTTGGAAAAAATTTCCCTAAGTTATCCTTATTCCTACGAGGCATGAAAGGAAATGTTTTTGGTTTGGTTTTGTGTTTTTTTTTCAAACTTGGAAAGTACTTTCCAGAATTGAAATTGCTAATTGAATGAAAACTACTGACTGAATGAAAAGAAAACTACTTGCTGAATTGAGATCTTTCTTGCAAAATGGAAAGGAAAGCATAAAATGCAAAATGGAAAAAAAGGAAATAGCTAAATTACTTCTGCAGAAATAAACTAATGGTAGAATATCAAGACAAGAAATAGAAGAAAAGAAAGCAGTAATCACACTTTTCTCAGACACCTCCCTGGTAACGTCACCAAAATGTGACAAGCACCAGTATTGCAACAAGGATCCTGTAACTCCCGGGCTACCAACTTTACTCTATCAACCCGGGGTTCGTACAAACTTGGAGGTGACAATGCTATATACATAAGTAAAAGTGATGGTTCTCCCTGTTTTCACTGTTTAGCTGGCGAGAGACCACTAGGGTTTTCAAGCCAAACTTCTATGGAGTCTAAACAAGCTTGATTTCTTGATGGAAGAAATGTAAATCTACTCTAAGAGAGAGATACTCTACTGCGATAATGGAGAATACCGAAATTCAATGCTAAATCACAACATTTCCTAATTAACTGCTAAGAAACTATGCTTTTCAAAAAAGCTAAATCAACATGAACCAAATTCTACTATCTAAGTTATAGAAGTAAGAAGCATCAAACATCACTAATGTGCAAGTAAAGAGACTGAACTAAATTTGTTTTTTCCTTTTTGTCTTTTCATGCAAAATCAAGTATGCAAACTAATTTCTTTTGGTTATGTGGCAGGTGAATTAAGGATGATTGAGGATGGTTGGATGGTGTGGGAGACCCTTGGGATGCTTTTGGTTACTTCCTAGAGGTTTTCCCTTATTCGGCCTTAAAACAGGCCATTTCAAGAAAACCTATAGGATTCCTTGTAAACCTACAGGATACAACTGAGAGAAAAATGTGAGGTGTTGGAGGTGATGGAAGGCCTAGGAAAGGTTTTCTATGGGTTGAATGGAGTGGGAGAAGGTCTAGGCTCACTCATAAGTCAAAAACAAAGATAGGAGATGGTTGGATTTGCTCAATGTGCTTGGAAGAATTTCTATGAAAAATGATGAGAACTGGTGAAGGTGATGGTGAAAACAAGGGATGGCTAAGCTGGATCGAGTGGAAGGTGGCTAATGGCTATGAAGTCTTAGTCTCCTCTTGAAGCACCTGATCCACATAAAACATGTATATCTCCCAAAAAGCTATCTAAACAAGAAACATTCTCATAAACTAGAAAAGCAGAATTAATTAATTAACTGCCTACATTATGCATGAGGAAAGTAGTTGAAAGGAATGAAAGCATGGATGAGATCTGCTGAAAAAATGAAGATGAAAATGGAATCCTACCTTGCAAAACTAACGAAATACTAATTTAAATACAACAAACTACAAAGCTCATAAAAGAAATAGAAATCTGCGTTTTTGGGGCTGCTTAAGGGTCCCTTCCTCAAGTCATGATCCTAGAGGGAGGAAGTGAGGCCAAGAAACCTGCTGACAACCTTATGGTGCTCCTTTTATCCCTACTAACATGCTACTGAAGTATGACACAAATGGAAGCAAACTAATAAACAACAAATCTAATCTACACTGCATGTAATGGAAATGCATCTAAAAGAAAATTAACAATGAAGCTATGAAACTACACTAAACATACATATACAAGAAAGAGGAGCCTTGGTAGCTAGGGTTGGGCCCCAACCCAAGAGCTTTAGCCCTCTCATCTAACTCAGTGCTGCCTCAAAACAAAACTCATTCTTATTACCAAAACAACAAACTACATCAATAGAACTTTCACAAGTCTCGAGCTCGAAAATAGCTTAGAGTTTTATAATAAAAATCTGAATCCTAATGAGGCTCTAGGCCTCTCTACTTATACAACTTAATTCTACAACGAATTCCTTAAAATCATGGAGGCTCGGCTCCCAAATTGGAGATAAACTAGCTCCTTGTCTCTCACTTGCTCGGCTGCCTTCTAATCCTCATGGCTTTGTTGCTTGCACTCCGAGTTGGTGTGATGGATGGAGGGATATTTGAATGGGGGATAAGTAAATGAGGAGGATTTACCACCTACAATCCCTTTCCCTTGTCCCATTCAAGTTTTAACCTTAGTATTTGCAAAAATTCCTTGATTTCCTCCTTCAATCCTGCATTCAATGCATCTTAGTCCACTAGGCATAATATCCAACTCTAACTCATCTCATAAACAAAATATCATAAAAACATTTAATAAGTTGTGAGCAAAGTTGGTTTGACTAAGCTAGGAGGTGAATTAAGGCCCATATAATTACCCAATGATGAGGCTCATCATGTATACCTACCTAATTTTATCGAACCCTTTACGAATTCCATTTCAATTCATGAGATCGACTTTGAAAATAACCTTTCGAATATCGAAGAAACCATTCCTCTCGATATTTCAATTAAACTAGGAATAGTTGAAAATTTATACATCAGAGCATCTTGTACTTCATTTGAAACCAAGATTTATCGAGACCTTTTTTGTGAGTTCAGAGATGTATTTGCCTGGACATACGAGGAAATTCTAGGTATTGACCCAAACATCATAGTGCATGAAATCAAGATGTATCCTGATGCCAAATATGTCTGGAAGTGCCTTTGTCTGGTCCACACCAGGAAGGTTGTTGGGATAAAAGCTGAAATCAAAAAGCTTCTTTAGGATGGTTTCATATACCTCATTCCTTTAACTAATTGTGTGTTGAACACTATCCCTGCCATGAAGAAACATGGCACGATTCGAGTATGTGTCGATTATCGGGACATAAATCGAGCTTATCCAAAGCACAACTACCCGACCCTGTTTATCGACCAGATTGTTAATTTGGATGCGGGATTTATTCATTTATCGATGGATTCTCAAGCTATAATCAAATCAAATTTCTCATGACAGACCAACCTAAAATCACATTATAAAATTTTACTTAACCTGCACAAATGTGTTATCTATTTTTGTTCTATTCGAATCCTTTGTTTCATAATTTCAAAACAAGGAATTCGTATTGATCCTTTAAAAGTTCAAGAAATAATTGAATTTCCCACGCCTTCCACTCTTCTTTAGTTACAAATAATCCAAGGGAAAGCCAACTTCCTGAGGAAGTTCATCCCTAACTATGATGAACTGACCAAAGGATTTACGTGCTTACTTAAAAGAGGGATCCCCTTCCATTGGGATGATGTTGCACATAAAGCATTTGATTCCTTGAAAGATGTACTAGTTCAGACATCTCTTTTAAATCCTCCTGATTATCAACACGATTATTTCCTGTACCTTGCTACCACCATCTCTACAATAGCTATGGTGTTGGTCCAGGAAAATGATATGGGGACTGAACATCTCATTTATTATCTGATTTGGAACCCCAACGATACTGAGATCTGATATGCTCATGTGGAAAAGTTAGCTTTGGTGATTGTTCAAGTAGTCCAGATATTTCACCATTACATTTTGGTTCGCAAAACTATGGTCATTTTAGATTGTAACCTGATGACATACATATTGTCACGTCAATTTCTGGGGGGAAAATACCCTAAGTGGATTATTATTCTCCAAGAGTTCAACCTGTAATTCATCAAATCCAAGTGAAATAAATCCTTAGTTTTTTTTGAGCTAATGTGTGATCTCCCTTCCCTTGATGCTAAATCTACATCTGAAGATTCCATCCCAGACAACTAATTGTTCTTGATCTCATCATCTTACTCATGTTATGGATATTTTCTCATCTATCTCTAGATCCAGACTTTCCATCCTAGTACCTCTTGCTTAGACCAATGACATATTCAGTACCAATCCCGAAACTATGTAATTATAGATGACACCCTTTACCCTCATGGTATTGATACGATCTTATGGAGGTTCCTCACTCTTGAGGAGGCCAAGGAAGTATTGAATGAATGCCACTTTGGGGCAACAATGTCCATTTATATGGTTATGCTACCGCGCAAAAGATCTTATGAACCAGTTACTTTTAGCCCACCATTTTTCACGACTATATCCTCGCAATCCAAAAATGTCATGCGTGACAAATCTATGATCGAAAATTATGTGCTCCTCCTACTCTATTGCATCTCGTTGTTGCCGTTCGTCCCTTTGCGAAACAAGGAATTTATTTGATGACATGTAACCCTCACTCGGCTGGGGGGCATGGCTACATAATTGTTGTTTTTGACTAATTTACTAAGTGGGCATGGCTCCATGGAAATGAATCTTTCTTCAATAATGTTGTTAGAGGTGCTGCTATTCTCCCATAATTCTTAACAAACCTGTGATAATACCCTGTCAAACCAAGAAATCACTCGTAGATGCTTTATGGATGTGGGAATTTTCCATTCCTTAATGGATTTAATTTTTCTAGGGTCTACCTTAACACCTTCATGAGATACAATATGACCTAGATATTCCACCTCTTGTACTCGAAAGAAACATTCAGAGCTTTTTTCATATGATTGTTTCTCCTCCAATAGTTTGAGCACCCTGTCAACATGTTGAACATGATCCTTCCAAGACTTTATCTAGATTAATATATCATCAAAAAATTCTAACACAAATTTTCTAAGGAAGGGTTTGAAAATGGAATTCATCAAACCTTGAAATGTAGAATGTGCACTGGTAAGGCCAAAAGGCATGACCAAAAATTCATAATGACCCTCATGAGTTCTAAATGATGTTTTAGGAATGACTTAAGTCTTCATTCTGATTTGATGATATCTTGAATGAAGATCCAACTTGATGAAGTAAATTGATCCATGCAATTCATCAATGACAGGAATGGGAAAGTTATCTTCAATAGTGAGCTTGTTGAGCTCCCTATAATCTAGACACATATGTCATGATCCATCCTTCTTGTGCACCAATAATACTAGAGTAGAGAAAGAACTTTGACTAGGTTGAATTATACCAGCCTCTCGCATTTTTGTAACCATACATTCACTTTAACTCTTTTGGGAATAGGGATATTTATAAGGCCTAATGTTTGGAGGAACACTTCCTGGAAACAAATGAATAGCATGATCACGATCACAAATAGGTGGGAGGCCTTTAGGAGTATCAAATACATTGGAATGATTTTCCAAGACTTTTTGGAGATCTGGAGAAATAAATGATTTCAATGTGGGAACCTCTAGCGAACATAATTGTGCAATTACGCCTCGTTGTTCTTTCTTTAGAAGCTTTGTCATTTTGTTAGAGTTGATTATCTTTCCTAGTTTCCCTGTGATACCCCTTAATTCAACTTCCTTACCTTCTGAAAAAAATTTCATGAAAAGTTCTTGAAAATTAAAAGCTATTGTACCCAAGGATTGTAGCCATTTGACACCTAGTACAACATCAGCAACACCCATTTCAATGGAAAGCATTGGGCCATTCAATACATATTCTACCATGGATAGCTTGATATTATGGAAATTTCTAGAGTAATTTATGGTTCCTCCACTTGCAACCATCTCTTGACACTTTGGTGCTGGATATAGGAAGAAATTCAATCCCTTGGCTATCTTACAATGAATAAAATTATGGTTACTTGCCAAATCAATAAACACTATTGCCTTTTTCTTCTTGATATGTCCTTCTATCTTGATAGTTTGAGGAGTGGTAATTCCAGCCAATGCATTACAAGATATGGTCAGATTCATTTCTTCTTTCTCTAGGGTTTGTTCCTGGTGTATATCCTCTTCTTTTGACATTTCTTCTTCCTATTCTTCCTCCTCTTCACAATATATGTAAAATAATTTCTTCTCAACCCACTTATGACCTTTATTGTATTTGCTATCACAACTGTAACAAAGTCATTTTTCTCTTTTTTCTTCCAATTATTGTGGTGTCAACCTTGTAGGTTGTGGAAGGCTAGGGGAAAAAACACTTCCATATTTATAGTTGTGAGTGGTAGGCTTCCTAGTTTCCATAATTTTTCTTTCCAACCTGAATGCCTTCTCTGATGAATCATGTTCCTAAAGGCAAACCTCATGTTGGATGTTATCCTTTAAAGTCCCTATGAACATATCAATCCTATGCTCCTCTAGAATATATTTTACCCTTATATTCAATTTTTGGAAGTCCTCAATGTGCTCCATCATTGAACCCTTTTGTTTGAGATTTATCAATTAGCTAAAAAAGGTGTTTATTTTTGTATCCTCATAATGTGCTATCATTTCTTCCGTAAAAATTGCTCAAGTGACAATTTTTTTACGAGAGAAAAGCCATCGATACCATACAAACTAATTTGGTTCCAAATATAAAGTTGCAATTCGTACCTTTTGTGTGTTTTGCACATTATGGAGATCGAAATATTGCTCCATTTGTAGTATCCATTTTACGGGATCCTTTCCATCAAACTTCCTCATATTGATCTTTGGAACATGGTGGGTCTTCAATCCAATGTTAGAGTCTATGAAATCATGATTACCATTTCTTTTGTTCTCATCATGAGTTTCCTTTATTACGCTTTCAACATTAGTAAACGTTTCTTGTAGACTTAGTCAAATCTATCTTCAAATCTTCCATTTTTCCTTCCATCGTAGCTTCCATGTCATTCATCTAGCTACCAAACCATCCATCTTAGCTTCCACGTCATTCATATTAGCTTCCATGCCTTCCTTTAAACCATACATCTTATTTTCCACACCATCCATCTAAGCTTCCAAGCCTTTCTTTAAACCATCCATCTTAGCTTCTGTTACTTTTTGTAGAGTGAATTTTGTTGCACTTGGTCTCACAATCTTGATATATCATGTTGCATTTGTTCCTCTTCTTCATGAGTCATGTTAGAGCTTTCAGGTTTCTTACTAGGTGTTTCCATTTTCTTTCTTCAGGGCATCAATTAATGATAATTATGCTTCACTATGCCCTTTGAATTCCTTAAAACTAATATTTCAAACCAAACTTTTGCAAAAATTAAAAAAAACTACAGACCTTTTTTCACGTTATAGGAGCGCGATGTTGAATCTAATGTATCTCTGAAATTTCGAATCTCCAAGGTCTGAAATTACAAATTGTGGTAACCTTTGATTCCTCTTTTTAATGCCACCAGTCTAATTGATATTGGATTCTCCAAGAAAGAGTTATGCCCAATCTCCCAAGATGATCTGATTATAAAAATTTTCAGTAGATCGAACTTGTACGAAGTACCACATGTCACTGTTTCAACCTTCAGACCTGAAAATGATGCAAACAAAACTAAATTCCATCTTATTTCTGTAACTTTTGACGAAATTTCAATCTAATACTCAGAAAGAAAGTTATGATTATTTTCTCAAGGTCACCTGTTTGGGATGTAATTCGGGATCCTACAAAAACCCTAAATTTTTTAGATCATATATTTGAAAATATAGCGAGAAGAGATCTGAAATTCAGACCCGAGCATCATCTAGATTTCAGCTCAAATGGGTTTTTTTGTTAGGTTCTGAAACATAGCAAAAAAAAAGGTTATAGCGAAAATTCTACGATGACCTATTTGGAGCAACGAAACCCTATAATCCAAAGCTCTGATACCAAATGTTATGAACCAACTCACAAACAGATAGAAAAGATAGATAAACAACATCAAAATCATCCTCTTTGAGGTGGAAACCTCCTTTACATTACACAAATGAACAATTCTTGGATGATACAAATGACTAAAACTCCTTTCTATATATAGGAGTCTAAGGGGTCACAATATAATCAAAGATGACATAACAATAATAATATAAGAGCACAACAATAACAATAGTGGGCTTCTATGGGGCACACTAATAACTATACGGGGACAATAGGGGCACAATAATAAAAATAAGGGATACAATGAAAATAGTAATGGGGGAATCACTAGTATTATTTGGACCTAACATTCTAAGCTAAAGAAGGAGTGAAGTGTGCGAAGGATTCCAAGTAGGCCTTACTCCGTCATATATTTACATTAAGGAAAAGAATTGTTTTCCTTGTCTCTCTGTTGTTCTAGGTTAGCCACTGACCTAGGGGAGATACTTTTATCCGTAGTCGTAAATCCCGTATAACAAATTGGCGACTCCACTGGGGAACTGTGCATTCCCTTGGTGATATCCTTGTCCATTGTGTTTTATTACCTCCTTGACAAACCTTTGTTGTATCATCCAACCAAGAACAGACCAAGGAATTGATTTCATTGAGATGTTTTTGCAAATTTTGTGCCAGAATTCTCTTTCCCAAGCCCAATGTAGCCCCTATGTCCTTGACAGAGCATTGCACCTCACCCTAGTTCACTCTGCAACAACGTTGTAATGCACTGATGCCTCTTCTACACTAGCGTTTGCCCCTATTTTTGCATGAATTTTGCCTTGGTTCTTAAGCCTATGTTTGGTTAGCCTACTTCCAAGTAAACTTACGTGAGTCTTTAGTGTCTTGTGGTCTCTCTAAATCATCCATTTGGTTTGATTTTGTGTTGTTTTCCTTTAGTAAGAATTGGTTTCTATTTTTATTTGTTCTTATCACTTGGTCGCTTGCAAAATATTTTCGTTTAGTTGCTGGTATCTTGGATGAATTTTTGTTCTAGTCCTCATTTTGAAAAAGTGCAATTGAATTAGCAATTGAACGTTTACATCTCAGTTTTCTTCATCTTGAAAATTAAGTGTGGTGAAAAGAAAAGTTTTGCATTGACATTTAGGGTTTTGCATGTGCATTAGGATAGGAATAGTTGCATTGGAAAGGAAAATGCATCTTTCATATTGTTTGCTTCATATTGTGTGCCACATCTTGATTAGTTCTTCCCTTCCTTAGCTATATTTTCATTGAAAGAGAAAGGATTTCTATTTTCTCATGGTAGATTTTCATTTTAGGATATTCAAGTGACATTCGTGGTGAGCACTAAAACTGAAACATAATCAAAGATAAAGAGTTAAATTTATTGAATCAACCTAAGGAGCATTTATAACATTAACAAAAACATTTATAGGTCTAAGCTAGAGACGTGTCCCAACATCGTTAAATGTAGAAGCTATTTTTGTTTTCCAGTGTTGCATCCTAGGGGTGAAATCATGTTCCACATATGTGAGTGTATAGGACCGTACTCCATATACCTACGGGTATATTGGTGGCACTCCACGCATGTAAAGTATATGGGAATGCTCTCATTAAATGGTTATGCATTAGACAACACTACTACGAACTGCACTCACACGTACCATTGCATATATTTTGGGAATCCCCAATAGGTTTCTATCCATCCATAGGTAACCGAGTCTGTTGCCTTGTATATTTTGATACACTGAACACAACATTCAAGGAGATTGGATGCCATATGTTAAGTCCTTGGTTTGCCAAGGTGTATATTGCAGTTCACGGTTGCTTGGTAATCCTTTATGCCTAGATTACCCTCTTTTTGATTTATTTCTTTTTGTGTTAATGAAATTTATTTTCCAACGTGCAAGAACAAAATCCCCCTCTGTGTCGTTCGCATAGAATGAAAAATAAGATTCCTCTTCCTCCAGAAGCTACTCCTAACTATCGTCCAAGACATAGGAAAATACAAACTACCAAATCAAGAACATTGGGAACTACTTTTGGCCCTCCACCTGATATTGATAAGCCAAAATCATTTGTCCCTTTCAGTTCCGAACTCGAGATTACATCTATTCCTGTTGGTGAAACTGACACAATCAAAATATAAGTCCTGGAAACTTTGTTACCTAAGGTCATAGAATTTAAATCCATGAGTTAGAAACTTTGTTTCCTGAGGTTATTGAGCCTAAGGATCCTCATCCATATTTACCTGAGTCTTTGGGACCTTCCTCCTCTCTTCTTTTGTCTCAGACAAAATCAATATGATCCTCTCATACAAACTTATAGGTATTGAATAGATCCCACAAGAAGAGCCTCATCCTTCTACTCCTATTCAGTTGGAGGGACTTTATTTATATCAAACAAGTCCGCTTTCGTCTCTTGAACCACTGACACAATCTCCTTTACCTGATTATTTGGGCTTACCCACACATTTTTCATGGAAACATTCATTGAGATTGTTAAACATGACTAGAACTTATTGAAACTCCTAGCCTCTGTCCACCACTATGGTTGTTAAATCAAGAGTTGCATCCTCATCTATGTTTGTAACATCACTAGAAGCTCATTTATATGGTGGCCCGTCTATCCCGCCTGACTACCAGTCATTATCTAGTACTTTTTCTGGTGTGGCTTGCAATCCTTGGACCTCTCCAATGTCATCCAATCCATGAATAATTCCCTGTACTTCTCTTATGAATGCCACACAATCTGCTCCTCTTCCTCCATCTATACCTACAATAGAGAAGAAGACTAGCCTTTATATCAGTGGGCAAAGCTACCCTCAACAACCTAACCCTCCTTATGTTGGGTACCCTCAATCTGGATCGCAGTTGCCTCCATCATCCCCTCCTCTCATGGTAGTGGGGAAACCTATTGTTGGTATACATTAATATGGTAATCCACTGAGTTATAGTTCTCCTTATCCTGGAATGGATTCCAATGTTTGGAAACCTAATTTACCCATGCAATCTAGTTCATATTGGGATAGATTATTGAATCCTCAAATTGCACTATCTTCATTGCAAATTCCTACCTATCCATCAACACCACAACAAGCTCAAATAAATGTGAGCTAACCTTTATAACCCAACCCAATGGTATTTGGTTCCACTGAGATCTTGATTCATCAACTTGTACAATGTCCCTCACCTTCTCAATCACTTGTGCAAGGTACTCCTCAAGTTTTAGTAGGTCAAATTATTCAAAAAAATTTGACACAGTCTCAATCGAACCCGTACTAGGGGGTATTGAAAACCCATATTAAGCAACAATATGGATCACATCAAGTGACTTTCCAAGGCCAGTAAATCCAAAACCAACCATTCCAATAACTTTATCAGCATCTTGGGGCTGCGAAACAAACCCACTTGTATGATGGTTATCAAAGCCCTCCATATCCTGATAACCATGTTCCTTATTAAAAAACCCTCTTTATCCAGGAATGCAAGTGCCTATTTCCCAGACCATCCCTTCATATCTAGGTCATCCGCCTCCGAACTTTAATGACAATTTCCTTTTGTGGCTACTATCGAATTACTAGATTTAACTCAGCTTACTAATGACCCCATTTCTCATTTTCCATGGTGGCCTATTATTCCCACTAAGTTTTGTTCTGATATACCAAAGTTCAATAGGAATCCTGGAGAAAACCCGTTGATGCATGTTATGACGTATCATATGTGGTGTTCATCCAATTCACTTAATGATGATTCCATTTGACACTGTCTTTTCCAACTAAATGTTATATTGAATTACCTAGAGTGTTGTTTCATGACTTCAACACTTTAGCCACTACCTTCCTCACACATTTCCAATTGGCCATCAGATATGAAATTGGAATATAACTATTGACTAACTTCAAACAATCATACTTTACTCACATTTTTTATCACATTCATGAGTGGAGGCACTGTCTCTGGTTTGTGAAGACTTATGCGCCCGATCAGTTGTTAGAGAAATGGTTTTTCAAGTCTCTGTTAGCTCCGATAAAAGAAGATGTGGCCAAAGGTGGAGTCGTGATCGAAGAGAAGGTTATTTCTCTTGCTCAGTATTTATATTTGGCTTATACCCAATCGGGAACACTCTATGATAAGATACGAAATGCTCTGAGGCCTTCGAATATCGTTCCTTCTCCACCTAGTGATGAATATTATGCTATTGATGGAATTATAGGTTCTTCCAGTTCGTAGTCAAATAGTAAACCATATGGTATTTCTCTTACTGCTCATGCAAAAAACCTTCCATCTCATCTTCCCGCGGCTTCTTCTTCCGAGATAAATGTTGTCTCATATGATAAAGGAAAGTCTCAACAGTAACTTGGAAGCAAGAATAAATGTAAAGGTTAGAAAAAGAAGGATTACTCACCACAAGATAAATAAACAAATTTTTCTTTTGATGAGAAACAAAAGCCTCGATACCCATGTTTGATTTGCAATGAGGATCAATATACATGTGATTGTTCGCACCATACTGAAGTGAATTGGTTCCTTGAATCATCGACTTCTCCAGATGTGCTACCCGACTCATTTCCCACTTAGGAGACTCATATGGTTGCACGGGATGCTTCTTCCTCTAACACGGTTTTTATGCTTTCCTCCTCAAAGCTGAAATCTGATGTCATGGTGGCCACTCAGAATAAGGACTATGGTAATGAAAATCCACTTAATGGTGAGGCTACTGATTAACCTGCTAGTTTGACACCACCTTCATATGATCCTGTTCCACCTTTGGTTCCTATGAAATTGGATATCAAGCCTTCGAAGGGTGTTATCCATAAGTCTGCTTTCAACCATCATTCGAGAGAAGCTGAAAAATACAACGTAGTTGAAGACTTGGTTCAGTCTCCTTTGGAAATGTCAACTCTTGAGGTGTTGCAAAACTAACCCACCCATAAGAAGACCTTATTTTCAGGTATCGGATGTGTGGATCCATCAGATTACAACCTAGTGTTTTTCTCTCATGAAAAATATACCCCTCAACTTTCATCTCAGTTAGCTTTTATGATCTAGGTCATTGTTCATCGTACGAACATTCATCATTCTATTATGGACAAGGGAGCATTGACCTAAATCATGTATTTATCTTACTAGAAGGCAATTATTTCACCCCAACTAATTCAATAAACCACCACATTAAAAGCCTTTGATGGAAGCACATACAAACCTTGTGGGATTTTGAATTCCCTCCAAGTGGAATATGGGGGAAAAGTCGTCTCTGTTGAAGTAGAAGTTATTGACGGACCTTTAGATTATAATATTCTACTAGGACTTACATGGGTTTATGCTATGGCTACCATCGTTTCGACTTACTTCCGAATGATTTCCTTTCCTCATAAAGGCAAGATCATGGCCATAGATCAACTCACCTTTGTCGCCTATGATTCCAATGTTATTGGAAGTATCCCTCTAATAGAGGAAGCCATATATTCCTATCATCATGTTGGAGTTGGTTTATTGAAGGATTTATCACTTATGGGAATTTTTCTCTCTCTCCCCCTCCCCTTCCTAGCTCCTCCACTTTGATTTATTATATCAACATGATATCATCATCTATGATCCTCTCTGATCCATGGATTGTCCCTGATGAAACTGGGATCAAACGTTTTGGCGACCAATTGTTGCTTATCCCTGTTGAGAAATATTACAAAGCCATCTTCTCGACTTGTGCATCCCATAAGTTTTATTCGATCAATTGGGTAGATCAATCAATGGATTATGGCATGCCCTCTAATCCTTTCTAACATACATTCTCTACTCACGAAAGAATAATGGAGATCATGATGTTAGATGCTGTGCAATGGGATGAACATCATCACCTCCTTCCCATATACCATTGAAGATAACTTGAGTGGTGTATACCTACCTAATTTTATTGAACCTGTTAGCCTTGTTGACAAATGGCCTAAAAATGGATCCAAATATGCTCTTTAAAGTCTCCATAAGCCAGAAAAATCATGCCAATGGATCCAAATATGCTCTTGAAGTCTTCAAAATCTTCTTAAGGATCATTCAAATATCAAAACCATCACATGCCAAGAGCCCTTGGAAGGGTGGAAAAGCACTATCGGGAAGCAAAAAACTAGAGAAAACAATGAAAAACCACACATCTTAGGCTTAAATTGAGAAATGCACAACAACCATCCGATTTGGCTGATCAATGGTCCAGATCTGATCGGAAGATCGCAATTGACATAGGAAGACAGTGGAAATCGACGCAGACTATATGGAAATGGCGACGGTGATAGACGATTCAACATGGACCATCATCAAGCGCACAGATCGATGGCCCACATCGCGTCGCAGGATCGCTATCGGGGATTACAAAGAGCGCTAGCACATGGGCCCTGGGCATGAGCGACATGAAATTGTGATTGATCACATCGCTATATCACATTGGCCACACCATGGGGCGGGACCGTTATATGGGAATGTGTGCAACCTGATGAATCAGACCCGATGGTATTATACATGATATTTCATAAGATTTCAGGTCTGTAGGAAAGGCAAATTTTAATGTATTTTGTATATTTTCATTATATAATGAAATACAAAGGGGCAGCAACGATGCGATAAAACCTGGACCCAAAGGGGTTCGGAAATGAAATATATAATATTTTAGGTCCGCCAAAGCTAATTTTTAATGTTTTTTTTTTACTTATTTTCAGAATACAAAGGAAACATAGGGACAGGTCGTCTGCGATATGCGATAGCGACCCTAAGGGTGGAATCGATAGATGAATAGCCAATATCTAAGGACTTTTGAAGTTCGAAAGAATAGAGATTGGTGGGATTTGCACAGTTGCAACGTTTTTCTGTGTTTAACAAAAAAAGAGTCATTGTTCACATTTTAAAGGGATTACAAAGGCCCGAAGACCCACTCCACCACATAGCAGAGTCTGGGAGACAAATCACCAGGAAATAGAGACTGGAAAGGGAAAAACAAGGGCCACAGTATGATGCAGCCTGAAATGAAAGTGGTCATGGAGCAACACATCGTAACACAACTGAATCAACTCGAAGCGATCATAAAGGTGACAACGCAGCTCATCCAAAACTGACAAATGATCATGGGGCATCTCTGGCATGAGAGAGCTCCCTACTAGTGCAACAAACTACCTGAATTTGGTTACTCTTATATTAGAAAAAGAAACCTCCGAGCCCATGCTTTCCTAGTTAGGGAATCAAATAGTTAACAAGACAGAGGGATAGATTAAGACCTCTCGAGCCTCAAAAGGCTCGAGAGAATTGTAAACAGGCATAAAAATATTTGTAAGATCAGAGTATGAAGGGTTAAACTTCTAGCAAATACAAGCTTCTTTTACTGTGATATGTTCAATGTCCATTTTCTCTTCTGTTCTAAGCTTGCACTTGAATAGGTTGTTCATGTTTCTTCTATGTCTAATGCCAGATAACTGTCATCTTATCTCTACATTGATAAATTAGATTTGCAAGCTTCTTTTAATTCCTGTAGCTGGCCATTCATATGTGTTTATATATGCATCTGTTAGTACAGTTGGTCTTCTCCATCTATCCATTGAATCTAAAAACTATTGAGCATTAGTGGTCTAAAGCCTTGTAAAGATGGGGGTGTTCATGCATGTCTTGAGTAAAAACAAAGTTGACACAGTTATTTGGCTTGATCCAAACCTTCATTCATTCCAATAGTTCAGAGAACAATATTGAAGATTATATGTTACTAGGCATCTCTGAGCTGCAATGTAGGAGAGTTTCCTGGAGTGATAACATAATTGGCACCGTTTCCGGGGAGAGGAAACTGAAGCTCAGCTTCCTTGGGAGATGAAACAGATCCAACTTTGATGACAGACAAAGTCTGGGCACATTTTTGGTTGTAATCATCTATCTGGCGACTCTACTGGAGGCTGAACCTCTTGGCAGCTCCACTTTATAGTTCTGGTTCAGTTTGTGAGGCATACTAGGAGAATCCTCAGAAGCCACAAGCTAACCCAGTACCTGACCCTGAAAAAGTCATCAAAGAAAGAAAGGTATTGCAGAAAGGAGCATCAAGTTCAAGTAAATCTAAACAATCTTCTATATCTCTTCAAGAAAAGCCTGCAATAGCACAAATACATGTTGAAAGTATAGCATCTAATACTAGCAGTGAAGAAAAACTCTCAGAGATTCATAAAGCTCCTTATCCTTTAGGTCCTCCTTTTGTTTTAAGACCAAAGGAAACCTCACCTCCTATCCATCATACTCCTTTAGTCTTATCAGTCACTCTTCAGCCCTCTACCATTTAGACTGCCAGTACCCTTATAGCCACCACAGCTATGGCAGGTCCATAAGCACCTTTCAAAATGGAAAGAATCATAGCTGCTAGGTATGGACCCCAAGTACTACCCACTCCTTTGAATGCCATGCCTACTAGAGAATATCACAAATATAAGCCAAAGTTCACTGGGACTGAAGGTGTTATAGCTAAAGAACATTTTGAGTCATTCTATAGCTATGCTGATAACCTGGACATTAGTGAAGATGATGTGTGGGTGAGAGTCTTTGTCCAAAGCCTAGATGGAGAGGCTAGAAAATGGTTCAGAGAATTGACCCCAAGATCTATAGCAGATATTGAGGCTTTAGATGATGCATTCCTAAAGCATTGGGGGGATAAGAAGGATCTCCTCTACTACCACATTGAGTTTGGGAACTTAAAGAGGGAAAATGGTGAGTTGCTATCTGATTTAATAAGAGGTTTAACCATATGTACAACAAGGTACCGGGTGAAGTAAAACCCACCACTACCTCTGCTAAACTCACCTATGCTAGTGCTTTCGATTATGACTTTTGTCTACTGTTAAGGGAGAGGTGATGTGCTACTTTGGCCAATATGCAGGATGCAACCTTGGAAGTAGAATCAAACATCATGGCTGCAGAGAAGCTCAAGGGAAATGTTGATAGAAGGAGACAGAGGGGTGAGTCTTCATCATCTTCAGATCCTAAGATAGATAAAATGACTAAGATGATAGAGTCACTAGCCTCTGAAATCTCCGAATTAAAAGTTGAGCAGGACCATGGGAAAGGAAGAGTTCCTAACACCTTTTCTCCTCCAAATCCAAATCCATATAGAAGAATCGATGAGCAGTTGCAGATTCTGCAAAGAAGCAAAGATGCCCATGAAGACCAAAGGCTAAAGCCCCCTTTTTAGAATATAGTCATGGAGAAAGAGTAGTTTGAAGAAGATGATGGGATCCATTAGTTTGAAGACATAGGCAATGCCCCTTTTTTGACCTTAGTTGCCTATGAAAAGTCATTATTCAATGACCAGATCAGCCAAGAGTGGGACGATGAAGCTGTTCTACAAACTGAAGATCAACAAAGATATAATCTGAGGTCGAAGATGAATAATGCCAAGGAAACCCCTATTCAAAGAGCTGTTGTCCCTCCAGTACAACAAGCTAATAAGGAAAAGTTACCAGTAGTTGATCCTATCATCCTCAAATCTCCAGCTCACGAGGTAAGAGGCCTTGACAAGTCTCCTTCTCCCTTCAGTTTTCAATCAAAAATTCATAAGCTAAGAATAACTATGCCTCTGATTGAACTAGTGAAGAATGAGTCCTTCAAAAGATCCATCCTCGAGGCCCTCGAGCCTAAAGCCATCCAAGCCTCCACTGACTATGTAAATCTTCAAGATGACCAACTAGATGTTACTCTCAGCCCAATGATTGAAAATTTTGAAGACAACTCCCCATCATTCTATGTCTCTCTGACTATTCATGATAAAACCCTTCACAACTACCTTCTAGACATTGGGGCCAGCCATAATCTAATGCCCAAGGCTATCATGGATAAGTTGGGTCTTGACATTAGCAAGCCCTATCATGACCTGTTTTCTTTTGACTCTAGAAACGTGAAATGTCTGGGATTAATCAAGGACCTAGCCATCACTTTGCCTCAGCTACCCATGAAGAGCATGATGATGGATATTGTGGTAGCAGATGTACCCCCCAAGTTTGGAATGTTGCTTTCCAAGGCTGGATTAAGAGATTAGGTGGAACATTTCAAAATGATCTGTCATATGCTACTGTCCCAGTTTTGGAGGTGAATGCAGGAGATTATATAGAGAAGCTCAGTTGGCTTATATTATCAGTGATGAAAGGAATCCCACTAATCATCCCATATATGCTATCGACACTGATTTTGGAGCTTGTTTTCTTTAGATTGAAGAATCTCAGTTGGCCTCCACGCAACTTAAAAAACCAATTTTCCAGATCACAGAAGAAGCGAGCCCACAAATTTGGAACATGTTCTTTGATGGAGCTTTCTCTAAAGAAGCTGTAGGGGCAGGTGTAGTCCTTGTGTCCCCCACACAGGAATGCATTCATTTACCATTCATATTAACTTTTCAGGTCACAAATAACACAACAGAGTACGAAGCAGACCTTATCATTCACTAGGTGAACAAAACCTTCCAAGCAAAACATCCAAGGCTGAAATAATACAGAGATGAGGTGAAATATAAACCATCTTTGACTGACAATGTCAAATGCTGGAATTTTTTTGAAGAGGATGATGAAATTAATAGGCTTTTACAAGTCTTTGATGAATTTGCTGAAATTCATCAGAAGAAGATCAAAGAAACCTTTGAATGGGACAATTTTCAGTTTGGTGACTCGGTTCTCAAATGGGAAGGTGTTTTTGGTAGCCTAGTAAATGGGCGGTTCTTCAAACTTTCTTTCATTTAAGGCTTTAAAGCCTTGGTATTGTAAATATGTTTTTTCAATTTTTATTTTGTTGCAAAATAGACTCCATGCCCAATGGAACACTAGAAGGAAGATTTGATTTGGTTTTACAGGAAAGGTATTGTTTTGTAGTTCTTGAAACCTCATAGGGAGGCTTTCATCCCCAGAAGGAGCTAGTGTTAGCCTTGTTGGCAAATGTCCCAAAAATGGATCCAAATATGCTCTTTAAAGTCTCCATAAGCCAGCAAAATCATGCCAATGGATCCAAATATGCTCTTGAAGTCTTCAAGATCTTCTTAAGGATCATTCAAAGATCAAAACCATCGCATGCCAAGGGCCCTTGGAAGCGTGGAAAAGCACTATCAAGAGGTAAAAAACCAGAGAAAACAATGAAAAACTACATATCGGAGGCTTAAACTGAGAAATGAACAACAACCGTCCGATCTGGTCGATCAACGGTTCAGATCTGATCGGTGGGTCACAATAGGCAGTTGTAATCGACAGTTGCAATCAGCACAGGAAGACAGTGGCAATCGGTGTAGACTATATGGAAATGGCAATGGAGATTGGCGATTAAGTGTGGACCGTCGATCAAGCGCGCAGATTGGCGACCCACATCGCGTCACATGATCGCTATCAGGGATTACAAAGAGTGCTAGCACATGGACCCTGGGCATGAGTGACATGCAACCGCGATTGATCACATCGCTATATCGCATCAGCAACACCATGGGACAGGGACATTATACAGGCATGTGTGCGACCCAATGAACTAGACCTGATGGTATTATACATGATCTTTCATAAGATTTCAAGCCCGCTGGAAAGGAAATTTTTAATGTACTTTCTGTATTTTCATTATATAATGAAATACAAAGGGGTAGCGACGATGTGATAAAACCCAGAGCTGAAGGGGTTCGGAAATGAAATATATAATATTCCAGGTCCGCTAAAGCCATTTTTTATGTATTTTCCGAATATAAAGGGAAGACAGGGACATGCCATCTGCGATATGTGATAGCAACACTAAGGGAAGACCCGATAGATGAATAGGCAATATCTAAGGACTTTTGAAGTCTAGAAGAATAGAGATGGGTGGGATTTGCACAGTTGCAACATTTTTCTGTGTTTAACAGAAAAAACAATCATTATTCGCATTTTAAAGGGATTAAAAAGGCCCAAAGACCCATTCCACCACATAGTAGAGTTTGGGGATAGATTGTCGGGAAACAGAGACCGAAAAGGGAAAAACAAGGGCCACAACATGATGCAGCCTAAAACAGAAGTGGTCATGGAGAAACACAGCTCAACACAGCCGAATCAACCCAAAGTGATCATAAAGGTGAAAACACAGCTCATCCAAAACCGACAAATGATCACGGGGCATATCTGGCACGAGAGAGCTCCCTACCAGCAACAAACTACTCGAATGTGGTTACTCTTCTGTCAAAAGAAGAAACCTCCGAGCCCATGCTTGCCTAGTGAGGGGATCAAACAGTTAACAAGATAGAGGGATAGTTTAAGACCGCTCGAGCCTCGGAAGGCTCAAGAAAATTGTAAAC
The DNA here is from genome assembly GCA_031772625.1 of Pinus tabuliformis. NCBI lineage: Eukaryota > Viridiplantae > Streptophyta > Pinopsida > Pinales > Pinaceae > Pinus > Pinus tabuliformis. Next base: position 866,911,307 of record CM062805.1, read on the forward strand.
AGGACTATAAATATTTGTAAGATCAGAGCATGAAGGGTTCAACTTTTGGAGATTGTTGATACTCTATTCCTTCAAGCTTCTCATCTTCATTCTAGCAAATAGAAGCTTCTTTTGCTGTTATATGTTCAATGTCCATTTTCTCTTCTGTTCTAAGCTTGCACTTGAATAGGTTGTTCATGTTTCTTCTATGTCTAATGCCAGATAACTATCATCTTATCTCTACATTGATAAATTAGATTTTCAAGCTTCTTTTACTTCCTGTAGCTGGCCATTCATATGTGTTAATATATGCATCCAATGGTACAGTGGGTATTCTCCTTCTATCCATTGAATCTACAAACTATTGAGCATTAGTGGTCTAAAGCCTTGTAAAGCTGAGGGTGTTCATGCATGTCTTGAGTAAAAACATAGTTGAAACGATTATCTGGCTTGATCCAAACCTTCATTCATTCCAATAGTTCAGAGAACAATATTGAAGATTATATGTTACCAGGCATCTCTGAGCTGCAACCTAGGAGAGTTTCTTGGAGTGATGATAGAACCCTTTACGAATTCAATTTCCATTCATGAGATTGACTCTCAAAATAAACTTTTGAATATCGAAGGAACCATTCCTCCTGATATTTCAATTAAACCAGGAATAGTCGAAAATGTATACATTAGAGCATCTTGTACTTCATTTGAAATCAATATTTATCGAGCCCTTTTTTGTGAGTTCAGAGATATATTTTCTTGGACATACAAGGAAATTCTAGGTATCGACCCAAACATCGTAGTGCATGAAATCAAGACGTATATTGATGCCAAATCCATCTGGTAGTGCCTTCGTGTGGTCCATCCCAAGAAGGCTGCTGGAATAAAAGATGAAATCAAAAAGCTTCTTTAGGCTGGTTTCATATACCCCATTCCTTTAACTAATTGCGTATTGAACACTGAACCTGCCATGAAGAAACATGGCTTGATTTGAGTATGTGTTGATTATCGAGATATAAATTGAGCTTATCCAAAGCACAACTACCTGACCCTGTTTATCGACCAGATTGTTAATGATTGCGCTAGATGTAGGATTTATTCATTTATGGATGGATTCTCGAGCTATAATCAAATCAAAGTTTTCATGACGGACCAGCCTAAAATCACATTTATTTTTCCATGGGATACTTTTACTTATAGAAATATCCCCTTTAGTTTAAATAATGCAGGGGCCACGTTTCAATGGGTGATGGACTATGCTTTACGTGACATCAATCATATTATGCAACCCTATCTAGATGATCTCCTTGCTCACTCCAAGTATCAGGGTGATCACCCCATGCATTTACGAGCCATTTTTCCCTGTGGTAGACATTATAACATTTGGCTTAACCCACACAAATGTGTGCTCTATTTTGTTTCTATTCAATTCCTTGGTTTCATCATTTCAAAACAAGGAATTCATATTGATCCTTTAAAAGTTCAAGAAATCATTGAATTGCCTATGCCTTCCACTCTTGTTTATCTACAAAGAATCCAAGGGAAAGCTAACTTCCTAAGGAGGTTCATCCCTAAATATGTTGAACTGACCAAAGGATTTACATGCTTACTTAAAAATGGGATTCCCTTCCATTGGGATGATGCTGCACATAAAGTGTTTGATGCCTTGAAATATGTACTAGTTCAAACATCTCTTTTATATCCTACCGACTATCAGCGTGATTATTTCCTGTACCTTGCTACCACCATCTCCACAATAACTATGGTGTTGGTACAAGAAGATGATATGGGGACTGAACATCCCATTTATTATCTAATTTGGAACCCCAACGATACTGAGATCTAGTATACTCATGTGGAAAAGTTAGCTTTGGTGATTGTTCAAGTAGTCTAGAGATTTCGCCATTACATTTTGGTTTGCAAAAATATGGTCATTTTAGATTGTAACCCCTATGACATACATATTGTCATGTCAATTTTTGGGGGTAAAATACTCTAAGTGGATCATTATTCTCCATGAGTTCAACCTGGAATTCATCAAATCCATGTCGAACAAATCCTTAGTTTTTGCCGAGCTAATGTGTGATCTCCCTCCCCTTGATGTTGAATCTACATCTAAAGCTTCCATCCCAGACAAGTAATTGTTCTTGATCTCATCATCTGACCCATGTTATGGATATTTTCTCATCTATCTCTAGACCTAGAATTCCCATCCTCATACCTCTCAGTTAGAGCAATGACATATTCAGTACCAATCCTGAAACTATGTCATTATCAATAACACCCCTTACCCTCATGGTATCAATATGATTTTATGGAGGTGCCTCACTCTTGAGGAGGCCAAGAAAGTCTTGAATGAATACCACTCGAGGGCATGCGGTGTCCATTTTTCTGGCTATTCTACCGCACAAAAAATCTTATGCGCTGGTTACTTTTAGCCCACCATTTTCCATGATTGTATCCTTGCAGTCTAGAAATGTCACACGTGACAAATATATGATCGAAAATTTTGTGCTCTGTCTACTCTATTGCATCTCGTTGTTGTAATTCATCCCTTTACGAAATGGGGCATTGATTTTATCACATGTAACCGTCACTCGACTGGGGGGCATGGCTACATAATTGTCGGTGTTCACTAATTTACTAAGTGGGCCAAAGCGATGCCTGCATTCAATAATATCGATGAAAAGACTACATAATTTTTATTCAACCATGTGATTTTTAGGTTTCATGTTCCGCAAGAAATAGTAATAGATCACGGGAAGCACTTTCAAAATCATATGGTGACCAAATTATTTTCCAGATTGGGAGTTTCATATGTAAATTCCACTCCGTATTATCCTCAAGCTAATAGACAAGTTGAGGCTATTAAAAAAGTTCATAAGACTATACTTCAATGTATGATAGGGGTCCATAAATCATACTGGCACTTGCTTCTCTTTGTTTCCTTATGGGCACATTGAATCTCAGTTAGGACTACTACTAGATTCACATCCTTCTAGTTGGTGTATGGTATGGAAGTGATGCTCCCTATTGAATGAAAAATTTCATCACTGAAACTAGGTATCGAACTTCTTCCTACTACTTCCGCAGAGGAGGAGCATCTTTTACGTCTAACTCGTTTGGATGAAACCTCGCACAAAGTCATGTTAGCCAATCGATCCCATAAAATAAGCATCAATGCAATATGACAAAAGTTTCAAGCCTAGAATCTTCTCGGAAGGAGATCTTGTTCTCTTATATGAACAGGAGGTCGACAAGTTAGGTCGAGGAAAGTTCCAGCCTATGTGGCTGGACCCATATATTGTCAAGTGAGTCCTTACAAAAGAGGCTTATGAACTAGTAGATATCGATGAAGTTCCACTAGCTCAGCCTAAAAATGGGTTGTACCTCAAAAAATACTATGCTTGATCCCATGCATGGTACATTGTGTACATATTGTTTATAGTTGTGTTGAGTCTATTTGCAGGGTGTTTTCTAGAGTTTCTCGTGGTTTCTATTGACTTTGTTTGCTTTTGTATTGCAGATGTCAATCTCTCTCGAGCCGTATATCGGTTATGCAGATTGTGCTAGCCATAATACTCAGAACATATCCTCTGCAGCATGGGCTACATTTTCTCCGAATGGAGAGCTAGTGAGTATGCAATGGATTTACATTGGTCACTCGAATAACAACATCGATGAGTATAATGCAGTGGTTAAGCTACTTTCTGATGTTATTTCACATTATATCCATCGTATAGTCATCAGGCTTGACTCACAGTTCGTAGCACTGCAAATCGTGAATATTTTTTCAGTGAGAAATCCTGCCATCATTTGCATGGTTTTGAGAGTGTGTCTTTTGAAAAGGCATTTTGATTTCATACGATATGAACATATTTATATAAATTTGAACACATTAGTAGATGTCCTAGCTAATTTTCTTCTAGATCGACATTTGCAAAGAATGTAAATAACTTTCAATTCACATCACATCATATTCAAAGAAAAATAAAAACTAGGAGACACTGAAAATATATGTATATATGTGTATATATATATATATATATATTTATAAAGTTTGGTTTTACAAAATGTGTGCCTCAAGACACATATGGCTACATCGTCCATATAAAAGCTACACGTAGAACATCTAAGTAGAAAAATCAGTGGTGTTCATGATAAAATGACACTGCATGAGCTATCTTGTGTAGTAATCGACCGATATGACTAGGCACTCCGATTATGTGTCTCTTAAGTTGTAATGGAACCTGATTGAGCACAATCTCATCAATCCTGTGTGTCAGCCCTTTCATGTGGCACTCCACCTTTGATAGGATCTCTACTATGTCTGGATCTCGTAGCACATCCCATCATTCTACAATGACTTGTACTAGTCCCAGTGCCTCCTCCTGTGGCTGTCTCTCTGGGTGACGAAGATATGTAACACCTATTGGTTGGACAAGTCCCATGTCTTCCTGAAAGCATGAAATATTTTAGTCTTAGGAACATCAAAAACACACAAAAAATCATAAAACTTTAAAAAACTTAATGGTCAAAGTATCTTACTTGAAGCATCCCATTGATCACCCTCAGGCAACTCAAGCTTAGGATCAACACAGAAATCCATCCCTGAGTAAGGAAAATCATCAATAATGATGAACTGCTTGCGTAGTGATCCAAAGAAGGCTGGTGAAAAATTGATCGCTGATGGGCCTACATGTTGGCTCATATGGTCTATCCACCTCCTCATCAGTGGGGTCCTCATATTGATGGGCTCAAGTAAAATCTACTGAGGGCATAGTAATGGCACTTGCTCTAGAGAAAAAGAGACTAAGATCGTGCTGTAGTTGAAATTCTTCAACTTCCACTCCTTTTCTTTGGTAAGTTGTTCGTTCAAATTGACTACGATACCCTCACTCCAGTTGAATATTGTAGGCTCTAGACATTCTATCCCATACTCCATGTATGATTTTCTTGCTACATGTAGTGTTGAGATGCTTGCCAATATTGCAATAACGAACAAGATTGTTCTCACGGGTAATTGGGTTACATCCTTTATGTTGATATTTTCATCCCTAATAGGAATGGCTTGAGGTATGCAATAGGTAGAAATATAGTCTTTCATGGTCTTGCCGCCACTTCTTCCAACTAGAAGAGAGACAATGACAACTTGCTTTGAAAATCTTGTCGAAAAGTAAATATCCTCTACTGGTATCTCAAGTAGCTTCTCCCAAAACCTGAATGCTTATGCCTGAATATCCCATGAACAGACAAGGTACTTCAACAACTCCATTTGTTGCCTCATAATAGGAAGCTAGAATAATTTCAATAACCCACAATTTTTTAGTGTTTGGAGGGTAGCAGGGTCATTTGTCGCATTTAAATCTTGTTCCTCGTGTTCTGTTTCTCTCCAGATGAATTTCATTTTTTGTGCTAATGGGTACCTGAAACATCAACAAGAAATTCATTAGGCTCTTTCCCATGAAAGAAACCTGATAGAATTTGGGGAAAAACTAAAAGCCAACTTTAAAAAATGCACCTAATGCACCCCAACAGTGTCTACCATAGCGTTGCACCTCTGCCTGCAACATTTCTCTACCTTGGTGCAATGCAATTTTTGACACAGGGGGTGAGTTGGTCCCAGGGTGTTTTTTTATGAAAACCATGGGCCTCAAAACCTTAAAATATTTGCATGAAAACACAAAAATGGACCGTAGAATGATAGAGAAAGTTTTTAGCTCCTACTGGGAAGAGATGACACTTGAAATGGTTCCCTAGATTGGCCACAATCCACTGAAGAAAATCGAGGGAAAAAGGGATCCAAATACTCACTATGGAAGGTAAAATATGAAATGGTAAAAATGAGAAGTCATTTTGAATATTTATGGTCATTTTCTCATTATTTTATTCATTTTTAGTATTTTTACCTAGATATGGTTCATTTTTACTATGAAAAAGGTATATTTGATCCTTCTTGTGGTGTTTTGAGTAGGTTAAAAACTGTTAGTAGGTTTTCATTATGTTTGAACATGTTACTCTAACAAGAAATTACAATTTTATCTCTTTTTTGGGCTCTTTAAAGCTACGAAAAAAGAACTCCCCTCGAGTCTTCTTTCAACACTTTTTAGACTCCAAAAATATGATAGATTGTTGAGCACTTGTTTTTTCGAAATCGTTAAAGTAAATGGAAAAACATCTACTCAGTATAATTTTAACCCTTTTCCAGACTGAGATAGACTAACTACGAAAAATAAATACCTTAGTCGAACATAGCTAAGAGGTTCTCTTGGGTATTGTTTTCTACCTTTTTGGACCTAAGGGACTACCTATGAAAAGGGACATATGGAGTTTTGTTTTTTGCCTCTTTTAAAACTCTCTAAACATGAAAAAAATGTTGGTTTTTTCCTTTGCTAGACTCGTAAGAACATCAAACAAATGATGTACTCCTCGATCATGATGGGGATGAACTACTCCTTCTTAGGGTGTTACATAACATTTTGTCACCGTCCCTGTGCTCCATGTCTACAATCCTGGAGGACCTCTATAGGGTACCAGACATGCTTTCATATCATGAAGAAACTCCCATTGTGTCCCTCTTCGTGAGGAGAACAATTCACTTTTGCATCATTTCCAAAAAATATTCTATTTATCCCAATTTACAAGACCGGCACTAATGACTCGTGTCCTCCTCGCGCTGATATTTAGGGATTGAAACTATCCCTAGCATCAATTGGATTGAATGAGCCCTTTCTTAGTTGCACCGATCCTCTTTTGGAAAGTTTTTTAAATATGGAGCCGAAGCTTCCAACTCTAGAAGCTTCGTAACAAAAGTCTGGTAAATAGTTAGGCTATATGGAGTCGAGGAGGTTAGTTCGGGCTCCTTTTCCCTATTAGGATGGAACTAATCCAAGAGATAAGGCCTTCTCCCATGAGAAGAGGAATCATCTCCCCTCCATCCAAGCTATATAAACCTTCCTTCTTCCCAAGCACAAGATAGTCCTAATTAAGTTCTAGTTCTAGTTTTGATTTTGGAGTAATCAACAAGTTACCCATAGTTTGTAGCTCTCTAATTTGTGTTTAAGGGAGAATTGTGAGTTTGGTTTGGTGTGAATACTAAAGGGAAGAGCCTTGAGACTACCATTGTTGGGGATATCCATGAGATGCTAGCAGAAGTATGTGGGAACCTGGATATGTCAGAGGAGAACAGAAACGTCAAGACACTGGTTGTAATATCTTCTTGAACTAATATAGATGCAACTATCGATTGATTTCTTACATGAAATGTCATCTTACAGATTTATGGCTTAATGTTTCTTGACTTATTAAGTAGGCTGAATTCAATTTGTATGTTATCACATTTTTTGTTTGTTTTTGTTTACTTGTTTCAGGTGTACGAAGGAAGGAAACGAAATACAGCTAGAGCAAGGAAGCAAGATCATCACCAAGAGGAATAACGTACTAAGAGGTAGGCCCTCTTATTTTATTCTAGCTTTAGAAGATCTTCCATAGATTTTTTGTTTGTGGCTAGGCCCGCTCTCTCAGGCTAGAGGAATTATTTGTGTCCGCACTTAGAATTTACCTGCACCACAAATTGGGACTCTGTAGGGGAGGCAATCCTTCTGTTTGATTGTTTGTAATTTCATGGTTTTTTGTGAAATTTTCTAGTATCACCATTTCCCTTTATTCTTGTCTTCTTTGCCTGGTTTACTACTTCGGGTCTGAAATTTACAGTAGCAAGTCTGGTCTCGGCCTTAGAAAATAATTTATTTCTTCCTTGCATCCTTGGTCAACATGTTTATTTTCTTGAAAATCGCGCCGATCAATGCGAATTTCTCAAAAACAGTTGCACCGACCCCCTTCTGGTGCTTGTTTTTAGTTAGGCAGTCACGTAGATGCCGTAGCTAAAGATTAGGGTTTACGCTAGATATCAACTAGTGTGTCTTGCTCTCTTGGTTTCTGCCTCTAAGCTTGTTTAGATTGTGTTCTCCCTGGTTGGAAAGCTTCATCTGGTCTGGTTTATGTGCTCGTTGATTTTCCTTCTTTTTACTTGATTTCTTGAGTCCTTGGATGGTTGGTGGCCCTAGGGCATCTAGGTTGTCATCCATTCTGCTAATTGTGAACTCAATGAGTCAAGTAGTGTGTGAATTTACTCCTTGAATTTCATTTGTAGTCCTCTTGTTGCTTTGATCTCCATCACACAAGTTTGAAAGGTTTCGTTTTCCTAAGCGTTTCTTTTCCAACATAGATCAAATTGCTTGTCTTTTTTTTGGTAGAGTCATTGCATCATTGGTTTGGAAGAAAATCTCTTTTGTGTGTTTTCATTTGGTTGGGGATTGATTGTCTTGAAATCGTTTTCATTGAAGTGTTCTATGAAAGATTCATTTTGTCATTTCATGAAAAGTACATAATTATAGTTTTTTGCATCAATATGTTACATTAGTTAGCATCATTGAAGACTAGAGTTGCATTTTCATTTGAAAAGAAAATAGATTTCTCTTTACTTGTGAAAGGACTTCTTGAAGTGCATTTATTAGTAAAATAGGTATTGGAAAGAGTTTTTCATTAGTTTATTTTCAAAAATTAAAGTAGTGAAAAAATCATTTTGCTTTCAGTTGCTTGATTGTTTTCATTTGATTGTGTTTTCTTCTCTCTCTAGTGTAAACAATTCATCAAATTGAAAGAGTCTTGTCTAATTTAGCCACATATAAGATTTTTTGAGTCACATCACTAAGGCCTGAAAAACCGAGACATAATTCAAAGATAAACTTTAAATGAATTCCATTAACCTAAGGAACATTTGAAACCTAACGAACACATCTAGAAGGTCTAGGCTAGAGACGTGTTTTGGCATATTTAAACCTAGCAGTTGTCGTTAGCTTCAGCACTAGACAACGCTAGTACGGACTTGTGCTCCCCATACCATCGTGTATATAAAGGGAGACCCCATTAGGTTACAATCCTCTATCCATAGGAAGATGAGTATGCTGCCTTGTAAACGTGATATACCAAACACAGAATTTGGGGAGGTTGCCTGCCCATACTTCTCGGTTCGCTGGGTGGTATTCTACAGTTCATGGTTACCTGGTAATCCTTTTTACCTAGATCATCCTGAGTAGTCATTTGATCTTTTTGACTCATTAAACTTAAAATATCATTCGCACATTTTCCTTTCGAGCTTGTTTCAAATCAAAAGTGATAGAGTCATATTTTTTTCTTTCTTAACTCTTAAAACATGAAAGACCACCAGTTTGTTTATGCGTCTTGAAAAATTGTTGCCCATGATCTTATAACATCCCTGTTAGTATTTTCTAGACCAAATCATGAGTATTCCTTGAAGTACATTTTAAATCCTTGAAATTTATCTCTCTTTCCCTATTATTTGAGATGAATTCATCATGGATGACCATCTGGTTCACCTAGTTTCTCTTCCTCTCCTCCGTCTAAAAGATTGTCTGAGGAGCCATTTCCTAAATTCCCGCTGTCACTTGAGGACCAAGGAGTTGAACTCAGAATTATTCTGAGCATTCAAACTTTGTCATCTCATCCTACACCTCCCTCAGATAATGGGTCACTTTTTGATATTGGCCCGAAATCTCTGGACAATCCTGTCCAGACTCCTAAGAGTTTGTCGACTACTGAAGGTCAACTTGAACTGGTTGTTTATCCTCCAAATCCTTTGTTTGATATTGTTGTGATATCACTGCAACGTCCGTACAATCCTTATGATTAGCTGGGTATTTCCTTGGAATTATCCCCTCAAACATCTTTAGTCATTCGTCGTCACTTTTTTCCACCTATGGAATCCAAATGCGAAATTCCAGTCTCCTCTCTGGGTCACTCGGAGGTCTCCACTCCACACACTGTTGAAGAGGAAGAATATTCTTTTCCACCTGAAGGTTTCCACTACATGGGAAGAATTCCCTTCAATATTTATCGAGATTTTCCACCTAATTATGTGACTTTAACATAGTTGGTCTTAGGTACACCTAGTGCCTCATCACTTTATCATAACCTTGTTTGGGGATCTAGAGATATGCCTACCACAGGTCTGTTCATTTAGAACCCGACCTCCCAAAAGATGGTGATTTCTGCAGTTACTTTAGTCCTGGTGCAACCCACCGTTTCGAACCCTCTTGTCTCATCGGTCCAAGTAACTCGTCCGATTCAACAGATAGTCTCGATTCATGTCTCTCTCAATTCGTCAATCCCTCCAGTAAGTGGACAGGTTGTGCCACCTGGGGGGAAGAATCTAAATGTTTCTATGGTGTCAGGCACAACCAATGTGAGTGGCTCACAAGCTCACATGGTTGGGATGAACCAAACTTCCTCTGGTGCTATTCAAAACCCTAGCTAGTCCTGCTAGATCAAGCAATGTCCAGTACCAATAGGTCCAAAATCCCATTGGTCCACCTAGTTCAAGCAATTTCCAGTGTCAGCAGCCTTATGAGGCTCAGATTCAGTACCAAACACCTAATGTTCCATATGGTTCCCAAGGACTAGTCAAACCGCCTTACATCTTTCACCTTGGACAGTATGTTCAACCTGGTTTGTTCACCGTTCCCAGTTGCTATGGCTAGATATAGTTCAAAAATTTTCAAGGTATTAATCCGGGAACTGTTCAAGTACCCTTGCACCAGCAAGGACAATCTCTGCAGCAACAAGGGAAACCTTTGTTGCGGAAAGGGCCATCCATGCAGTAGAAGGGGAAGGTGATGATGCAACAAAGACAACTGCAACAGCCACAGGGTTAACCCTTGCAACAGTTGCAGAAAACCATGTAGCCGCAGATGCAATATGTTCAACAAACATCCCAGCTTATGTCTTTACAATTCCAACCTCTGTAGCCATAGGGAAAACCTTTGTAGCCGCAAGGTCAACCCTTGCAACAATAAGGCCAACTCAGGTAGTAGCAACCCTTATACTCATATCGACAGGGCCAACCCTTGCAAGGAAAAGGTCAAGGTCAAGTCCTGCAATAGTAGGCCCAAAATCCTAATGTCCAAGGGCAACAAGTTCAAAATCCTTTTGTCCAAGGACAACAGGTCCAAAATCCCTATGTCCAAGGGCCGCAAGTAAAAAATCCTTATGTCCAAGGACAACAGATGCAACATCCATATGTCCAAGGTCAACAGGCTCAACAACCTTTTAACCCATATGTTTCTTATCAGCAACCTATGGTTGGAAAATTTCAAGGCTTTCAAGGTAAAAATCCTCCTTAGGGAAAGGTCACCTATAGTGGGGGGAAAATCAAATGCCATATGGAAAAAACCCTCCACTATGGGGACAAAATCCTTACCATCAAGGATGGGCTCCTTCATTTGGACCCGCTTATTGACCTCCAATGCCTTTTAATACTCAATTGTCATTCTTGGCTACACTAGAGTTGCCAGATGTGTCTCAACTCATGAATGATCCAATTCTTCATTCACCGTACTCTCCTCCAGTCCCTTCCAAGATTCCAAGTGATTGTCTGAAGTTTGAAGGAAAATAAAAAGAGGATCCACATGCGCATGTGATGACATATCACCTCTGGTGCTCCTCAAATTCTTACGTTGATGATTCCATTCATCTTCATCTTTTCCAACAAACTCTTACTAGTGCTATAGCCAAGTGGTATATCGAGCTGCCTTGAAATACCTATCATGAATTTAACACTCTTTCCATGGCCTTTCTCACACATTTCCAATTGTCAGTTCGCTATGAAACTGACACCCATCTACTAACGTCACTCAAGCAAGACACTGTGACCCACATCTATGACCTTATCCATGAATGGAGGCGTAGGCGTCGCCTGATTAAGTTCGAGATTGCTGATTAGTTCTTGACCGAATGGTTCACCAATCCTTATCAACAAAATTAGTGAGGACATAGCCATGGGAGGATGTGTCACTAAGGAACAAGCTATCGCGCATGCCCAGTATCTAGACCTTGTCTATTTATTGTCTGGCACATTATATGATGTGTTACCTGATGTACCAAGACCACCATCTAATATAATTTCATCTAAGTCTCCTGCTACACCTCCTGTTGATGGAGTAAGTGATTCAGTGACTTATACCCCTGCAAAATCTTCTTCCAAATAGAAGTTAGTCTCCAACACTGCTTCCAATGAGTCTTTTGCCTGGCCCTGATAAAACCTCAGAGGTCCACGCTGTTCAGTCTTCCACAATGGACAAATCCTTGAAAGGTAAGAAGAAAGGTAAAGGAAAGAGTAAAGCTGATGCCCCAAAATAGGGTCCTCCTAAGTCGTCTGCTGGTGATGCTTCTTAACAGAAGCCTAAGTATCCGTGCCTCATTTGTGAAGAGGATCACTATACTAAGGATTGTCCCAAATGATATGAAGTTAGTCATTTGCTCAAAGGGACCCCAAATATCCTCAAAGAGTCATTTCTGTCCCAGCAGACCCAAATGGTAGATCAACCTTGGTCATCTGCTTCCTCAGGTTCACAAGTGTTCATGATGAGTACGCCCATTACAGTGGCTACTAGATCAAAAGATTATCAAACTGCTACCTTGACAACAAGGAAAGAAAAAGAAGCTACCCATTCTTCTTCTACCTCGTCATGTTCTGGTCCTCTTCATATAGAGCGACCTAACCCTACTTCCGCTGTTTGACCACCTTCTCTAGGTGTGCTATGAAAGTCCTCGTATAATCCCAACACTCGAGCTGCTCAACACTATAATATTGTTGAGGATTTGGCTTAGGCGCCATCAACTATGTTTGCTCTCAAGGTACTACAAAGTTTTCCATCTCAGTGGAAATCATTACTATCGGCTATTGGGGGTATTGATCCTACTGATTCAAATTTGATATGTTTTGATCTAGAAAACCATGTTCCATGCCTTCCTCATTAGATTGCCTTTCTCATTCAGGTAATCATCAATGAGAAAACCATTCATATGATAGTCATCGATGAAGGTGCCTCTACCTTCATCATGTCAGTCACTTGTCAGAAGGGAATTGGTTCTCCTACTTTGAACTAGTCCCCTAATAGTTTGGAAGCTTTTGAATAGCGTGATTCACGACCATTCGATGTATTACCCAACCTTGCCATTACTTTGGAGGGCAAGACACTACATGTTGAAGTAGAGATCATTGATGCTAATCTCAATTATACTATTCTATTTGGACAGAGTTGGACCCATGCCATGCATGTTGTAGCCTCCTCCCTATTCCACGTGATTCGTTTTCCCCATCAAGGGAAGATAGTCACGGTCAACTGACTGTCCTTCCTTTCCTCTTCCTCCTCAAATGGAAGTGTTTCATATGTAAAGCACACTAGTGATCCTTATGAGAGTGTGGGGGGGGGGGGGGCTTTTTAAAGATCCTGCTTTGATGGGAATCTTTCCGCTCCCACCTCCTCATGTTGCCTCTGTTAACATGATCTCGTCAAATTTGATCCTTGGGTCATACCTTTAGTAGATCTTGTTGATACATGGGGTGAGGTTATGCCACTAAGTCCAACCGAAATCAATTATGTGGAAATTGTTTTGGCCTCAAGTTTCGTATCCTCTGATATTCCTGTTTCGAGTTCATCTCCCGATGTGTCTTCTCATTCCCCATGGCTTGGTTCTGGCCCAGCGGTCATGTTTATGTTTCTTGAGAAGTTCTCTTCTCCACTGCCTATTGACATGTTATTTTCTCCTGCCATTGTCAAGATCTTTCAATTGAGGGAATCTTTATCTCTTCATAGATTTAGGTTTTTTCTCCCTCCCCGATTTTTTACTGATTTCCCATTATTGCAATGGGGTTGTCATCTTATGACTCATAACCATCCCTTTCCCAGGGGGCATGGGGGCACAAACTTATATGAGTTCTACTCTATTATTTGGCCAAGTCGATGCTTACTCGTCATGTCAATGATAAACGTTCGGTGTTCATCTGTGTTGATTGATTACCCAATTCCGAGCATGGACTGTCTCAAAAAGTACTATTCTTAGGCCATCTTGCATGGTTAATTTTGTACAATAGTGTATCATTCATTTTTGTACAGTGTGGTTTGGTGTGTTATTTTTCAAGTAGCTTCTCTACTTATTATGTTTTTTCCTGCTTTGTAGATATCTGTCTCCCTTCACGTCAGTTTCACTGATGGTGCTTTCTGTAGTACCCGGAATCTATCATCTATGGCATGGGCCATCTATGACCCCCATGGAGAGTTGATTGATCTTCAAGGTATATGTCTAGGTTGAACAAGCTCAGCGATTATCGAATTATTGTCAGAAGCTATTACTCTTGGCATCCAGGAATTGGTTGTCAACCTTTATTCAAAGCTTGTTGTTCTTCAACTCAACGGGAAATATTCCATCAAAAATCCTCAGATCTTGAGAATGTATCTACGTATTTGTCTTCTAGAGAGAAATTTTGATTACATTACATATCATCATATTCCTCGACACATGAATACATTAACAGATGCATTAGCTAATTATGTGTTGGATAGAAATTTGCGAAACATGTAACAACTCAAAAACAAAAACATTTGTACCATAGTAAGCAAGGGAGTACAACATATATATGTGTGTGTGTGTGTGCCAGTAATGTTTTTCATACATCAAAACCTCAAAAAATAATATGTGTGTGTGAAATACATCGGTGGCTCGCAGGCCTCAAGAATATGGAATGATGACCTATGCACTAAACAAAATGATGCTCATGATAGTGTATAACTTCTCAGACTATGCGAGTCATTAGTTGACGAATTCGATCTGACACCCCCACTATATGCCTTTGGCACTGGCATGGGACATCACCCATCCAAGTGTACTCTGGGATCCCATGGGTCAAACCCTCGAGATTCCATGCAATCTCCTCCTCCTTGTTGCTCCCCTCCTGATAAGGAGTGACATCAAACTATCGATTGACACGCCTGGCAATTGGGGACATCTCGACAGGGTGTTTTGGTCCAACATCTGCATTCATAAAGTAGAAGTGTCATGAACACATATATTTCAAAACAGTAAAAACCATGAAAAAAAGATTAAAAATTGTTTTTTTTTACCTCCATCATCAAAATCCTCCCCTTTTGGGAGCGACATATCTGGGTCTCCACAGAAGTTGGTACTGCTGTAAGGCCAATCCTCCACTACAATCAGTTGTCATTGTAGCCACTAGAAAAAGGTGGGATTGTAGAACATATGTTGGCTTTCCATGACTCTGGGCATCAACTTTCTCCAATGGACCATCTGTGGGTCTTGAGGCATCGACAAATCGACCTTAGTTAGCTGGTGTTGGAATGGCGACACCCGTTCCAAGAAGAAAGTCACTAGCATAGATCCAAAGCAAAACTGCTTCAGGTGTCCCACCTTAGCTTTTGATAGCTGGTGCTTCATGTTGATTTTCATTACTTCCACCCAGTTAAAGATGGTGGGTACATTGCAGTCGATAGCGTATTGAAAATTTGACTTGTTGGTCTCATACGACACTTGGAACCTAGCCACTCTATCGATGGTCAATAGTAGCACTCTCAACACAAGATCCCAAATGGTCATAATCTCAATCTTGCCACTTTTGGATTTGATAGCTTCTACGAAATGTTTGGCAAGTAGAATAGTAACACTTTCCCCAATCAGCCTTGACCCATATAGGTTGATTGGTTCCCTCTCCAAGACAATCTTGTGATGAAATAAATGTCTGAATTCTCCAACTCTAACTCTTGGTCACCGATGATGAAAATTTCCCGATTTATGTCCCAGAGACTAATAAGGTATCGTAGAAACTCAAGTTGGGCTCGTATACCTGGTGTAAGAAAGAATTTGAGGAGCCCATAGTTCCTCAAAGCCTCCAAGAAATTTGGATCAACTATTGCTTGAGTATTAATATCCTCATGCTCACGTTCTTTCCAATATACCATTTTTTCATGATTTCTTCCTGAAAAAACCATGTAATCAAGTCAATGATCATCCTTGGTCGGAAAAATTTGGGTTCAAACGACTGAATTGAGTAAGGAACATGCAATTTCCTTCTCACGGTGTCGGTGCGATTGTTTTAAAAACAGTGGCGCCGATTGCACGGTTGGTAGTTTTAGCCACCCCCGATTGGCGCAATTCCATGCCCATAAATTGTGCTAACTGAGGGCGAAAACGTTGTGCCAAAATCTCCCCATGAAACCCAAAAAATGGATAAAAATAGGAAAAATCAGTATGAAAATGGAGCTTAAGGTCTTGGCTCTTACCTGCAACTGACGGCTCAACAAATGACCTCCTAGATCTCCTGCAATTTTCTCTGGAAAAATTAGGGCACAAGTGGGTAAAAAGCTCTTCACACAAAGGTAAAATGGTAAATGGTAAAAAATAATTACGTTTGCCCCATTTTATTCATTTTTTCATGAAATATTAGGGTTTTTGAGTATTTTTGACCTATTTTGCCTCAAATTTGGATAATGCCTTTACCTTTCTTGTGCAACAAAAGGTGATGTATTGTCAATGATGGTATTGGAGTCATGTTTCAACTCTTTTCTCGACTTGTAAATCTCAAATGAAAATATCGCCGAGTATTTTTCCATTTTTGACTCGTAAAAGAGAATAAAATGGGGGGTCTGCTTTCAAGCTCTTTTCCGACTCTTTAAACATGAAAAGATTGCCAAGCTCTTGTCATTTTGAACTTGTTAAAGGCTGCGAAACGTTGTGCACCCAGTATACATTTACGCCTTTTTCGGGCTAGGATGCACTATTTACAAAAAAGGTACTCCTTGACTGAAATGGTCAAGCGGTTCTCTCAAGTATCATTTTCTACATTTTCGGGCTCGAGAGACACAAATGTACGAAAAGGGACCATGTGGAGTTTTATTTTCCATGTCTTTTTCAAACTCTCTAAACATGAAAAAGATACTGAATTACTCCTTTGTCGAACTTGTTAAAACATTAAACAACATTGGATTTGTCGCCATGACGAACGTGAGCTTCTCCTTCCTAGGGCTCATTAAACTTACTAGGTCGGATTCGTCTAAAGGATGAAATTACAATGCAAGCATATGCTATCCACTTCAAGGTTGCGATAAAAAATAATTGGGGTACCTGCTAGAAATGGTGGGGGAAAATTTGGAAATTCGATTAGTCGTGTTGGCATCTCACTCTTTAACATGACACTTTCTGCTTCGCGTTGGGTTGGGATATCCTCCTTTTCATCATTGACCTTCCTAGGTTGGGCCATTCATTTTCTCCTTCGATGTGATCTATGCCACGTCATCATGACCACTAATCCTACGCATCCAAAAGCTGCCAAACTCCGTAATCGTGTCACCGATATGTTCGAGAGTTAGTCCCTCTGTAGTTACACTTACTCCTGATTCTCTGTATCATCTGAAGTCATTTGTATCTCTTTGTATTATGTCAATGATGTGGGATACATCATGGCCGTCCTTCAACATGGTCACTTCTTGTCGACTTCAGCTCATTATCCAGGAAGCTGGCCGAGAGAATCCCTTCTAGTACCTTAGATCTTGCATGCCCTAATGGCAAGTTCTTCACACTTGATGACAAGTTCACATAATTGGCTTTCATCGAGTGATTTCATGGGTGTTCGACATCAGTTCCTTTATTCACATTCTGTGAACTGTGCTGCCAGTACCTTGAGATCCATTGTCATTATTGGTGGTTTCTCTCGTGCTTGTTAATGGTTCACATCATTAACTGGTAATCAAGTGATTTTCTAGCATGTTTGACTTTGAAACATTCATTCACATGTTAGGATTTGTACCTTGATCAGGTCATTTGGATACAAGACCCTAGGCTAAGATTACACAAGTCCCGGTTGCAAGGCAATGTGACATGGTCATGTCAATATACATGTCTCTTTTAGATGGATGTCTGCAACCATAGCATGAGTTATTCTATGTGATCCTTCTCATTATTGGGTGGCTGCAACCATACCTTGGTTTCATTACGATCCTTTTTGTTAGATGGCTATGCCCATGCCTTGGATCCATTTACATGATCATTCTTTAGATGGCTACATCCATACCACGATTCATGTATTATTATTCATAGTTTTTAGTGATATATATGTATTTGTACTTTCTTACAGGTTCTCCAATGACAAAATCTAGTTCCTCGCACTTATTCATAAAGAATTTCACCCCTCACTCTAGTTCGACCTTCATGCTTTAGGGGGCATCTGTTACACAACATTTTGTCACTGTCCATGTACTCCCTGTCTATGATCCTAGAGGACCTCTACAGTGTACCCAACATGCTTTCCTATCATGAAGAAACTCCCAGTGTGTCCCTCTTCATGAGCAAAACAATTCTCTTTTGCATCATTTCCAAAAAATCTTCTATTTATCCTAGTTTACAAGACCAATGCTAATGACCTATGTCCTCCTCACGCTGATATGCAGGGATTACAACTATCACTAGCGCCGATCAGATAGACTGAGCCCTTTCTCAATCGCGTCGATCCTCTTTTGGAAAGTTTTTTAAATATGGGGCTGAAGCTTCCAACTCTAGAAGCTTCGTAACAGAAGTCTGGTAAATGGTTAGGCCATATGGAGTCACAGAGGTAAGCTTGGGCTCCTCTACCCTATTAGGATGGAACTAATCAAGAGATAAGGCCTTCTCCAATGAGAAGAGGAACCATCTCCCCTCCATCCAAGCTATATAAACCTCCCTTATTCCCAAGCACAAGCTAGTCCTAATTAAGTTCTGGTTGTAGTTTTTATTTTGGAGTTATCAACAAGTTACCCTTAGTTTGTAGCTCTCTAGTTTGTGTTTAAGGGAGAATTGTGAGTTTGGTTTGGTGTGAAGACTAAAGGGGAGAGCCTTGAGATTACCATTTTTGGGGCTATCCATGAGATGCTAGCAGAAGTGTGTGGGAACCTGGATATGTCGAAGGAGAACATCAACGTCAAGACACCGGTTGTAATCTCTTCTTAAACTAATATAGATGCAACTATCGATTGATTTCCTACATGAAATTTCTTCTTACATATTTATGGCTTAATTTTTCTTGACTTATTAAGTAGGCTGAATGAAATTTGTATGTTATCACATTTTTTGTTTGTTGTTGTCTACTTGTTTCAGGTGTTCGAAGGAAGGAACGAAAGATCATTGGAGCAAGGAAGCAAGATCGTCACCAAGCTAAATAACATACTAATAGGTAGGCCCTCTTATTTGATTCTAGCTTAAGGAGATCTTCCATAGATTGTTTGCTTGCGGCTAGACCCGCTCTCTCGAGGTAGAGGAGTTATTTGTGTTTGCACTTAGAATTTACATGCACCACATAGGGTTCATTAGATATACTCGGGCGGATTCATCCAAAGGATGAACTTACAATTCAAGAATTTGTTATCCTCCTTAATCTTGTTAAAAATAAAGAGGTACTAATTAGAATGTTTGGGGAAATTGGTAAAACAAGGGATTCCATTTTGCTAAATGGAAGTGAGTCAGTCTTGAACATGAAACTCTTCCTCTTCATCTTTGTGGTTGTTGGGTTGGGTAATCTGCTTGTCTTTTCACATCCGATCAGTGAGCCTCCTAATGGGATCGATCAACATCCTATTCCCCCTTGTCACCATATTTCACAAATCCCTAAGCATGTACCTTTCCTTTCCCAGAGTTTCAGCACTAAACTACTTCGTCTGAGCTAGTTTGAGGACCAATGCTCCTTGAAAGCCTACTGGGGTGCGTTCACCAGTAGCGTAACAACCTTGCTAAGAATTCCATGTAATAAAAGTTAAAAATAATAACCATGGGTGATGGGACACTTATTCCAAGTTGAATGTTGGGAAAAATCCTAGTGATGGGGATCGCTTGTGATTGTTTATGGTTGAGGAAATTAGCAAATCCAATCGCTAAGGATTTGGAAAGGAATAATGGAATTTTTGGCACACCTTTTATGAAAATAATGGAAATTAGGAGAAAAGGGAAGTGAAAGGTCACAAGTTTCATGCAAGGAGGAAAATGAAGGAGAATAATGGAAAATGAAGAAAATAGAGGCCTCATTCATAAAAAGGTTTCTGAGGATCAGTTGGTAACCTTTTTTCAATTCAGCGTTGGAGCTCTCTTTGATTTTCTCTCTCTCTCATACTCTTGGAGACTTATATTTTTCTTGGATCACTCTTGGAAGGTGTGCCATACTTGGATGTTTGGAGCAAAGAAGGCAAAGGAAGAGCAGGAAAGTGCAAGAGGGCATCGAGATCAACAACTACATCAAATTTTCTTGCAGGTACCAAGGTGCATTCATTTTTCCTTCACTTGTTTTGGAATGCATGGCACATGCATGTGGTTTCTTGGTTGTGATCTGTCATTGGCATGGAGGATTTCTTAGATTGATAGTGGATTGCCTAGCCTTGCCATTCCCTGGATAGACATGGTGATTGTGGGTTTACTTTCATTGTTTGTTTTGATTGATTCTCGTGTTTCCTTAGCTTGGGTTAAGTTACCAGTTCCTGGAGCCTTGGTTGGACAAATGGTTTAGAGCCCTATAATAGCTTGGGTTGAATTACTAGTCCCATAGCCTTAGTTGGAAAAATGCTCTAGAGCCCTTAGTGGGTTGAGTTACTAGTCCTGGAGCCTTGGTTGGAAAAATACTCTAGAACCTGATGGCAACTGTGGGTTGAGTTATTAGTCTTGGAGCCTTGGTTGCAACAAACACTCTAGAGCCTTGGATGGTTGGGATAAAGACCGATCAGGATGATGATTTTGTTATGTCTGACTGTGAGGTGGAATCACTGTTTGATGGGTTGAGGTGGATGGCCTCTAGAAGCCCTGGATGAGTTTTAATTGATGTGTTCTATGAGATCCCACATTCATGCTTGGAATATGGCATGGGGGTGAATGGATAAAGGGAAATTTGTCTCAACGATTATACGATCGGGTGGAACATGGAAGTCCCATCCCGGGTTTGGATTTTGCATCATTAACGAAAGGTTATTTATCCTTGTATTTCTATGAGCATTTTTATGGATTGTATGTGGTCTATATGGCTATACTTTCATGAGTATTTTTGTCCCTATTATGCTGGTTATGTATGTGTTTTATGATAACATCCATGTATTGAATTCCTCATGTTTTTACTTGTAATTGAATGATCAATGTATATATGACCTAATGCATTGAATGGAAGTTTATGTGTTGAGGCATCAATGGTTCTTAGTGATTCTCAGCTAAGTATGAGACCCCTATGCTTAGAAATGTTAATTACATCTATAGATTACACATTTGCAATATGTTTGACGAAATGCCTCTCATGGCTAGTAGAGGTCCAATCAAGGTCTTGAACAAGTATTTGCTTTAGTATTGTCATTTCCATGTCATTTTACTGATATGAAGAGATGGTTCAATTCTGTGCAGTGACCTGGGATCTGGGCCTGAAAATGTGGCTCAAATCCCAGAGTCGCTAGCATAGCACTGCCAGTTTTGGTCTCTGGTCGCTGGCATGAAAGCCTGTGAGAGCAACTTTGGGTTGTTGGTCACACTCATGCCTATAGCATGGGAGAGACTAAGCCCTAAATTTTCCAAAATCTCAGTGGGACCCCAAGGCAAGCTGACTAAAGTATTGGATTGGTTCCTGATGGTCTTGTAGCGGATAATTAATGTTTGTATGGTGTGTTTCCGTTGGTTCGACTTCCTTAACATGAATTAGGAGGTTGAATCATATCATAGTGTCCTCTCGTTGCATGTTTACATTGACTGGATGGTTGCTTGGGTAGATGTGGGAGGAGGGTGTTACAGAGTGGTACCAGAGCATGGTTCACCCATCAGATTGGATGGGCTATGTGTTGGTCATGCATGCATGCCAGTTGCATGTGTGTCTCTCACCCTTTCATTCCATTTGCTTATTGCATTTTCATGATGTTGTTAATGGTTGTAGTGATGTCATCATGTGAAATGTGAGGTTTGATTGTGGAATGCATCACTGTGAGTGTATAACTAGTTACATTTCAATTTATGTCACTTACATGTATTGTTGTAGTATGTTTGGTTACATTCTTGTATGTTTGGTTGCATGTATCATTCTTGCAGGTTTGATTTCAAGTATTGCTCATTCATGCTTGGTCATATGTACTTATGCATATGTGTGGATGGTTATGCATTTCTTATGCATGTTCATGTTTGCATGTGGTCAACTCTATAGTGATGTAATGATGGTGGTTTTCATGCATGAGGTTGTGGTGTGTGTTGTTGTTGAGGTCATGCATTGATGACTGGAACCTAGCTAGAATGGCGATTTCATAGTCATATGCTTATTTTTTATGTTTCTATATGTTTTCATGACTATGTTATACATGTATCATGTCGATTTATCGATCTTGCTGATAAGGTATCCTCCCCAAACTATACTAAAGTATGTTGTTTTATTGTGATTTCATTTAGATGACATGATACACCTTGCAGGAAGAAATATAAAATGTAGAAAGATGGTTGACTACAAAGACTCTCCCTATGAATTTGAGGAGCATTATGGTGTTGGGAGTCCTTCTGATTTGGAAGTTATATTTAGAATATTAAAGGAAAAAATAAGGAGTAGTAATGTAGATAATGACATAATCATAGAAGAACAGGAGAAACAAGCATAGGTAATGCAGCAATACATAAGATTTTTTCAGGTTTGCAGTGAGAGGGACTACGCCAGATCAACTATGAGAAGGACGATAGAACGAATGGGGCGTATGGTAGTTGGCTTCATGGTGGTCATAGATAAGATAGAGATGAAACAATTAGAGACGACAGATTGTTGGATACTCTATATAGGAGAGGGCATAGACATAGGTATGATTCTAGTTCTGATTCAGATAAGCACTATGATCGTCATCAGTATCATCCTTATAGGAGGAGTGACAAGGGATATTTACCAGATGAATTTAAAAAAGAAAAGCCACCAACATTTGATGGAGAGATGAAGAAACCACATGATGTAGAGGCATGGTTGCTTTTCATGAGGAAATTCATTAGGTTGCATGACTATTCAGAGAACATGAAAGCTAGAGTGGCTACATTCAGTCTCAAAGGTAAAGCAGAAATTTGGTGGGAAGATGTGAATAATTTCAAATGTATTCATGAGGAAGATTTGACTCGAAGTGAGTTTGATCGAGTATTCAAGAATAAGTATTTGTTAGAAACATAATTTCTTGACAGGGCAAAGGAATTTTATGAGCTAAATATGGGATTTATGGCAGATGATGATTACACTAGCAGGTTCTTGGAGTTACTGAGGTATGTGCCTTATCTCATAGGGAAAAAGGCCAAGATTCAGAGGTTCATTAGTGGGTTACCAGTTGCATTTAAATATAGAATTGAGTTAGATGAGCCTATATCATTGGAGGAAGCCATTCGAAATCTGAGACATTACTATGAACAAACGAAACATAGAACCGAGACTAAGCTAGATTGGAGAGGTAATGCAAAGAATAAAGGAAAATGGGATAGAAAGAGAGCAAGGCCTCAGGATATAGGTAACAAGGAGAATGTCGCACCACCTAAGAGGTTCAATGCATCAAACAAAGGACATGGACACCAATCTGAGGAACAGAATAAGGAGCCTGTGCAATGTTGGACTTGTGGAGGAGATCATCACAGGAGATATTGTCCACAATACTAGAGTGTTAGGCCTAATATATAAAGTGTTTAGGAGGAAAAAAAATGTTGGAGATGTTGGTTAGAGTATGCCACGTATCTATGTAGTATTAGATAACAAACAGGCACAACATCAAGAATATATCATTAAAATGGACGGTAAGCTTTGTGATCAATTTATTTCTATTTTGATTGACCCTGGATCTAATTATAACTATGTTAGTATTGACTTGGTGGATAAGTGTGGTTTGAGTAATGAATTTCATGTAGAGTCTTGGTTAGTGCAGTTGGCTACAGGTACGAAGAAACAAGTTCATCATTGGGTAAGAGCTTATACATTTGACTTGAATGGTATGCCTACCACAACACATTTGAATGCATTATCATTGGGTTCATACAATATGTTGTTGGGCATGGAATGGTTGTATATTCATAGAACCAAGGTGGATTGATATGATAAATCCATTGAGTGTGTTGATGACAATGGGGAATAAAGAGTCTTACAGGGTAAGAAGAAAGTTACATCAGTTAGCATGGTGACAACTATGCAAGTAAAGCATAACTATAGGAAAGGGTGTAAGTTATTTGTAGTTCACATTTCTAGTGATATGGGTGAGGAAGTTGAGGATATGGATGCGTTGAGTAGGTACCCAGTTTTACAATAGTTCAAGGATGTATTTCCTGAGGAAATTACAGGTTTTCCACCTCACAGGGAGGTAGACATTTATATTGAGTTAGTGCCAGGGGAAGCTCTAGCATCAAAAGCACCTTATAGGATGAGCACACTTGAGTTGGTTAGGTTAAAGTTTCAGTTGAAGGAAATGTTAAATAAAGGATATAATAGGCCAAGTGTGTCACCATGGGGCACACCAATATTGTTCGTAAAGAAGAAAGATGGAACACTCAGATTATGAATTGACTACAGGAAGTTGAACAAAGTGACCATCAAGAGTAGGTACCTGTTGTTGAGGATTGATAACTTATTAGATCAAATGAAGGGAGAAACAATGTTCTCTAAGATCAATTTGATATCTAGATATCATCCAATACACATCAGAGAAGAAGACATTTACAAGACCACTTTCTAGACCAGGTACAAGCATTATGAGTTTGTTGTTGTTCCATTTGGCTTAACTAATACTCCAGCTACATTTATGTCTCTGATGAATAGTGTGTTTCATCCATATTTAGATAAGATTGTTATTGTGTTCATTGATGATATACTGGTATATTCTAACAATGAGGAAGAACATGCCAAACATTTAGCAGCAGTGTTGAGGTTATTGAAATAGCATCAATTATATGCTAAGCTCAGCAAGTGTAGTTTCTTTCAGATTGAGGTACACTACTTGGGGCATGTTGTCTCCAAGGAGGGTATTGCAGTAGATCCAGAAAAGATAAGAGTCATCATGGAGTGGGTAGCTCCTCAGAATTTATATGAGGTGAGATATTTCATGGGTTTGGTAGGCTACTATAGGAGGTTCATTGGGAAATTATCAAATATTTATTATCCTATCACATAATTGCAAAGGAAAGGTAAGAAGTTTGAATGGGTTGATGAGTGTGAGGCTAGATTTGAGCAACTCAAGTAGTTGTTGAAACACGCACCAGTGATAAAGTTTGCAGACCTAGACAAATATTTTGTGGTATACAAAGATGATTGCAAGAGAGATATTGGTGAAGTCCTTATCCAGGATGGACAAGTGGTATGCTATGAGACCCAAAAACTATATGAGCATGAGAAGACTACCCAACACATGATTTGGAGTTAGCAGCAATCATACATGCATTGAAGATGTGAAGACACTATCTTCTTGGTAGGAGATTTATACTTATGAGTGATCACATTGCGTAAAGGTATTTGTTTGACTATCCGAATCTAAATTCCAGGTAGGCTAGATTGTTGGCCATGATCAATGAGTTTGATTTCAAGATCAAGTACATAAAAGGTAAAGAGAATAGGGTGGCATATGATCTCAACAAATGGGTATAGGTAAATCACTTGGCAGTTATGAGCTCCCGTGGGATGAACTTACAGGATAGGATCTTGTAGGTAGGTCAACAAGATGTCAGGTGTCTAGAGATTGTGCACAAGTTTCAGCAGGATGTTGGTAAAAGTACAGGTAATGGTACAAGTACAAGTGGTAGTACATGTATAGGTATACGTGTAGGTGCACAGGGTATGGATTATTGTCTTACAATAGATGGGTTGGTCAAGTTACAAGACAGGATATATGTACCAAATAATAGTGAGCTCAAGAGGGTAATCTTGAGAGACTTTCATGTGAAGCCTTATTCAGGTCACCTAGGTTATTAGAAGACATTAACTGTAGTGAAGAAATTATATTATTGGCTAAATCTAAAGAGATATGTAGTAGAGTTTGTGGCTAGATGTTTTGATTGTTAGCAAGTGATAGCAGAATGTAAGCATCTAGGTGGATTGCTACAACTGATTGCAATTCCAGAGTGGAAATGGGAGGTCATTTCCATGGACTTCATCATAGGGTTTTCAAAGACAGTGAGACAACATGATTCCATTATGGTCATTGTGGACAAATTGACAAAGGTTGCACACTTCATTCCAGTTATGTCTACATTCTCAGTTAGCGATGTAACACAGGTATTCCTCAGAGATGTGGTCATATTGCATGGTTTTCTAAAGAAGATTGTGTTAGACAGGGATGCGAAGTTCACTTCAAAGTTTTGGAAGGAGTTATTTGCAGGTTTGGGCACAAAGTTGGCCTTTAGCACAAATTATCATCCGCAAACAGATGGACAGACATAGAGGGTCAAAATGATATTGGAGGACATGTTGAGGATATATGTGATGCATCAACAACAAAACTAGGAAGAGTATCTCCCTTTGGTAAAGTTCACATACAAAAGTGGTTATGAGGAGTCATTGACGATGAGTCCTTCTGAGGCATTAAATGGGAAAAGTTGTAACATTCCTATCAATTGGAGTGATTTGGTTAACAAGGTGTTCATTAGAGAAGATATGTTGGTAGACATGGAACATGAAATGCATGTAATAAAGAAGAATCTAAAGGCAACACAAGATAGGAAAAATAGTTATGTAGATAGGAATAAGTTGTTCAAGGAGTTCGAGGTTGGGGAACAAGTGTACTTGTTCATCAAACCGAAGAAGAGCTCCTTGTAGATTGGATCTTGTGCCAAGATGACACCATGGTTTTGTGGACCCTTTAATATCATTGAGAGGATTGGGCCAATAGCATATCGATTTGCAATGCCCCTGAGAGTGAAAGTCCATGATGTTTTCCATGTATCATTGCTTAAGAAGTTTCCTAAGGATGTTGATCATGTGATTGACTGGTCTGTATTGCAGGTAGAACTAGATGGAGAATTCCAACCAAAGCTTGAGTGTATATTGCATAAAAAGGTGCTCATTCCTTGGAACCGAGAAATCAAGAAAGTTAAGGTGAAATGGAAGCACTTTGGGCCTGATGAAGTTGCATGGGAGATGGAGGATTAGATGCAGGCTATGTATCCTTCCTTGTTTTCTGGTTGAGGTAAAGTCGTTTTGGCTTGGTGTTTTGGTGTGATTGTGGTATATGCTTTTATATATGTTTTGATGATGTTGGTTTATGCACATATGTATATGTATGTAAATAACACCATGAGTTATGTTATAAAGTTCCACTATGCGGTATGTTGTTATGATGTCATGTTATTAGGTTGTTATGTGGGTTCACTTTCACCAGGACGATCATTGTAAATACTACATTGAGCTAAGTTATAAAGCTCCATCGACAATATATATTTTCCTAACAACAATTTTGTGGTTATAGGTGTTGTTGAACACCGAGGATAGTGTTCCACCTAGGGGGAGGGTTCTGTAATAGCTGTGGTGAAAATTCCATGTAATAAAAGTTAAAAATAATAACCACGAATGATGGGACACTTATTCCAAGCTAAATGTTGGGAAAAATCCTAGTGATGGGGATAACTTGTGATTCTTTAGGGTCAAGGAAATTGGAAAAGGAAATGACTAAGGCTTTGGAAAGGCAAAATGGAATTTTTGGCAATTTTATTTATGAAAATAATGGAAGTTAGGAGAAAAGGGAGGTGAAAGGTCGCAGGTTGTAGGTGAGGAGGAAAATGAAGGAAAATAATGGAAAATGAAGAGAATAGAGGCCTCATTCACAAAAAAGGCTTCAGAGGATCAGTTGGTAACCTTTTGTCAATTCAATGTTGGAGCTCTCTTCTATTCTCTCTCTCTCTCTCTCTCATACTCTTGGAGACTTAGAGTTTTCTTGGAGCACTCTTGGAGGGTGTGCCATACTTGGATTTTTGGAGCAAGAAGGCAAAGGAAGAGCAGGAAATTGCAAGAGGGCATTAGATCTAAAACTACATTATATTTTCTTGCAGGTACAAAGTTGCATGTATGTTTCCTTCACTAGTTTTGGCATGCATGGCACATGCATGTGGTTTCTTGGCTATGATTTATCATTAGCATGGAGGATTCCCTAGATTGATAATGGATTGCCTATCCTTGCCATTCCATAAATAGCCATGGTGATTGTGCTTTACTTTCATTGTTTGTTTTGGTTTGTACTCATGTTTCCTTAGCTTGGGTTGAGTTACTAGTTGTCAAGCCTTGGCTGGACAAACACTCTATATCCCTATAACAAATTGGGTTGAGTTACTAGTCCCGTAGCCTTGGTTGGAAAAACACTCTGGAGCCCTTGATGGGTTGAGTTACTAGTCCTTGAGCCTTGGTTGGAAAAAAGGTCTAGAGCCCGATGACAGTTGTGGGTTGAGTTACTAGTCCTGGAGCCTTAGTTGGAACAAATGATCTAGAGCCCTGGATGGATGGGTTAGAGACTGATCAGATGATGGTTTTGTGGTGTCCGAAAATGAGGTGGAGTCACTGTTTGATGGTTTGAGGTGGATGGCCTCTAGAATCCCTTGATGAGTTTTGATTGATATGTTATATGAGATCCCACATTCATGCTTGGAATATGGCACGAGGGTGAATGGTTGAAGAGAGATTTGGCTCAACCATTCTATGATCAGGTGGAACGTGGAAGTCCCATCTCGGGTTTGGATTTTGCATCATTAATGAAAGGTGATTTCTCATTGTATTTCTATGAGAATTTTGATGGATTGTATGTGGTCTATATGGCTGTACTTTCATGAGTATTTCTATCCCTATTATGCTGGTTATGTATGTGTTTTATGATAGTAACCATGTATGGATTTCTTGATGTTTTTATTTAATTGAATGATCAATGTATCTATGACCTAATGGATGGAATGGAAGTTAATGTGTTGAGGCATCAATGGTTCTTAGTGTTTCTCAGCTAAGTATGAGACCCCTATGATCAAAACTGTTAACTACACTTGTATATTACACATTTGCAATATGTTTGATGAAATGCCTATTATGGCTAGTAGGGGTCTAGTCAAGGTCTTGAACAAGCATTTTCTTTAGTACTGTCATTTCCATGTTATTTTACTAATTTGAAGAGATGGTTCAATTCTGGGTAGTGACCTAGGCTCTGGACCTAAATAAGTGGCTCAAATCCTGGAGTCACTAGCATATCACTGCCAGTTTTGGTCTCTGGGTGCTAGTAGGCAAGCCTGTGAGAGCGAATTTGGGTTGTTGGTTGTACACATGCCTATAGCATGGGAGTGATTGAGCCTTAAAATGTCGAAAATATCAGTGGGACCCCAAGGCAAGTTGTTTAAAGTATTGGATTGGTTCCTAAGGGTCCTGTAGCTAATAATTAACATCCATATGGTGTCTTTCCATCGGCTCCACTTCCTTAACATGACTTAGGAGGTCGAATCATATCATAGTGGCCTCTCCTCACATATTTACCCCGACTGGCCGATTTCTTGGGTAGATGTGGGAGGATGGTGCTACAAGCAGGTTGCTCAACTATGGCCCACGTTGGTCACCAGTAGGTTGCTCCCCTTTGCACCTGTATTGGTTTTAGAAATCTAGGAGAATGACCAAGATTTTGGAAGCTTCCTGTTATCACCCCAAGAAACTCTCCTACGTTGTATCTCAGAGATGCTCGGGAACATTACAAACTCAACAAAAATGTTGGAAAATGGTGGATGAATGGAAGGAATGATGCATATTCAAGCCAGATAACCACTTCTACTATGCTTAACCCCAGACATGGGTGAACACCCCTAGACTACAAGGCTTTAGACCACCAATTACTCACAGTTTGAGGAACAGGTGAAGATGGAGAATACTGACCACACCAGCAGATGCACAGGACCCTGTGATGGCCGGCTGCAACCAGTAGAAAGGTCTGTAAATCTATTTCCTAATGCACAGACAAGATGACAGCTCTCTGGCATTAAAATAACAGAAACTTGCATACACCTTCAATAATACATACTAGATTCGGACACTGAGGTGGGATGACAGCCCCTCTAATGCTAAACATCAAGAGCACATGAAAAATGCATAACAGGCACAACTTGGAACAAAGAAGAAGTGGAAAGTGAGAAATTAACAGCAAAAGAAGCTTGCATTAGCTGAAAATGAAGACCAGACACTATAGGTATCACAATAGTTACAGTCTCCAGAAGTTGAACCTTACATCAAAACAATATCCATCAACCCTCATTACATCTTCTTTCTGGGTATATATGGAGGTTGATTACAAAAATATCTCCTATCCTATGTGTGGAGTGGTCATAATGGACCACCAACCACATTTACAATCTAATATGGGTCTCTACTGCAAATAGTGTGCTTTAATGAACAAAATCAGCCTTTTTAGATATTCTGATGTCCTTCTCGGGCAAGTGGAGTGCTGTATGAGTGAAAATCGATAACTGATAAATGCCTTTGACAGCTCGAGGCCATCCTTTTTCCTTCTCAGCCATGTCCTTCCTTAAATACAGTTGTTGAGGATTAAAGAACAGCCGAGGATAGTACAGACATTATGACGGGGGTAGACTGAACGAAGGAACGAAGCTTAGCCATCGGATCACACAGATCAACGACGGAGATCGCTTGATGAGGAGTATCAGGAGGTAACAAGATGGAGAAATGAGGGCCATCGGATTGCGTTCGCGAAGATCCGACAGCTATTGGGTGGCAGCGGGAGTGAGCGGTCGAGAGTCGTTAGATCTGCCCGTGGCAGATCCAACTGTTATCACGCGGTAGAGAAGCATGAATTTTAACACGTGGGAGATGTATGTATGGGAGGTAAGCAATTTCCTCACGCCGCTCATGGGAGACAGGTGGTATCCATATGTGGGGGCACGATGCAGTAAGAATGCAACATGTGGCAGAGGAAAACCACTTTCCCCACGGATTACCGAGCACACAGGTCGCGCGAGCGAGGCTTGCAACTACTGTCCGATCATGCGACGAACGGTCGGATGGAGGGGAAGTGCACGAGGTTTAACGTGTGGGCAGAAAACGCGAAGACCATTAGATCAGGGCGATCAATGGTGGAGGAGCGATTGTAGAATCGCGTCGACAGTAGACGGGGGGGTGGCTTTATAAGGATTTACGTGATTTGCCACTTTGCGAAGAGGGAAAAGGGACGTAAGAAAGGTGCATGGTCACATGATCATGGTCATATGATCACTTCAACACAGCGCCAGGGGCTAAAGAAATATGGATTATGCAGAGTTTAGAGGAATAAAGCAGAGGCAGTGGGGTTAAAGGAAATAAGCGGGGAAATAGGGAAAGGTGAGGAATGAAGAGGTTTTAGAAGAAAAAGTAGAGATATGGAGGGCTAAGAGAAAATGAGGAAGTTGAAGGAGGAGGGAAGAAAAGACTGTTGCAAGCTCTCATTAAGCATCAACAACACGGATAAGCTGACATTGACCCTCAAATGTCGAGATTTGTAGCAGAGCTAACACTGGCTCCTTCTGGGGATGAGATCCTCCCTGTGAGGTCTCAAAAACTGCTGACCAATGCCTTCATACGAAACCAACTTAAAAAATTGCCTAGTATCCATTGGGCATGGAGTCAAACCAAGTCTACACTAAAACCTGAAAAAAAAAAAATGCTTACAATCATTAAGGCCAGAGGACCTTAATCAACATAACTATTCAAAAACTAGCCAACTGATGGGCCATCAAAATTTTTTCTCCTCCTCTCGGCTGGTTCATAGTAGAGCGACAAAAATGGATTGATTTGATCCTCTACCTCAAAAATTTTGGTACATTTGAGCTTAATAGGTAGATATGGATCAAATTTCAAGCCCTCTATGTGTGCTCTCATCCTTGGATGTTGTTTATAGGAGCCTTTGTACACCTGCTGAATAACCATGTTTGTTGTGTACTTCTCTATGTCATCTGTGGTCTGCACAATTAGTATAAATGGTGTACCAATGTATTCATGTGTGGGGAACATAAAGACACCATCAACTCCTTTATTTTTCTTAGAACAGTCCACATCCAAGGAGGAGTTCCAAGACTGTGCACCCTCTTCCTCTGTCACCTGACAAGCTGCCTTTTCAATCTGTGTGGAGGCCATTTGAGCAGGCATTATAATATCAAGACTGAGATGATCAGTATCAACCTTGGGCTTTGAATTATGGCCTGCCTCAGAGTTCAGGGGGCAACTTAGAGGGATTCTCATTTGAACAGACAAAGAAGCAAAAGATGATAGGGAGATTTCTTCTCCCTCATTGATCACTGGGCTGGGAACAAAAGTAGGTTGGTTCACTTGTAAATCTGCATAATCATTGGAAGCTGGGCTGGATTTAGGCTTAGACTCTTTGAGGATGGTAGGACCTGCTGCTCACTGCTTCTACTGATCAGCTTGTTGTTCTGCAGGTACAACAAACTGATGAGCAGTGCCTTTGGATAATGCTTCTTCATATGCATCTCTTGTTAAGAAAGGGGCACTGCCCTTATCTTCCAAACCATGGACCTCCTCCTCTTCTTCAAACAACTCTTCTTCCATGACTATATTCTGAAAAAGGGTTTTCACCCTTTGGTCTTCGTTTGTATCTCTACTTCTTTGCAAAATCTGCAACTCCTCCACTCTGACTGCTGCTCAACTCTTAACTTGGATACTTCAAAGGCCAATGACTCAATCATTCTGGCCATTTCGTCAATCTTTTGGTCTGAGGATGATGAGAGCTCATCCCTTTGTATGTTACTAAACTCAGTATATTCATAGAGAAAATCTTCCTTATCCCCCCAATGCTTTAGGAACACATCATCTAAGGCCTCAATGTATGCTATGGACCTAGGGGCTAGTTCATTGAACCATTTTCTTGCTTCTCCCTCTAGGCTTTGGACAAAAACCCTCATCCATACATCCTCTTCATAAATATCCAAGTTATCAGCACAAAAATAAAAAGAATCTAGATGCTCTTCAGCTGATACTCCTTTTGTACCAGTAAACTTAGGCATAAATTCTTGATAATCTCCTACAAGCATAGCATTCAAAGGGACAAGCAGGACCAAGGGTCCATACCTAGCAGCAACAGTTCTTTCTATCTTTGTAAGAGCTTGTTGACCTACCATGACTGAGTTATATCAAAGGATACTGGTAGACTGAGGTATGGATCAATGAAAAGGATAACAGAGACCGAGGAATATGATGGACAACATTGGATGCTTTCTTTGGACTGAGATCCAAAAGGGAAATGAATGACTAAGGAGATTTATGAATCTGTGAAGGTGATTTTCACTAACAGAGATACATAGGACTTTTAAGGCTTATCTGGTCCTCATGCTCCTCTCTACGATAGTTTCTTTTGCTTAACGATCTTCTCAGGATCAGGCACTGGTTCAGCTGGTGATTTCTGAGGATTTCTTCGAGTATGTCTCACAAACTGAGATAGAACTTCAATGTGGAGTTGCCAAATGTTGTTCTTCCTCTAGTGGAGTTGCCAGATAGATGATTACAACCAGAAATGTGCCCAGACCTTGTCTATCATCAAAATCTAGAACTGTGTCGTTCTCTCAGGGAAGCTGAGCTTCAATCTCCTTTCACCGGAAACGGCACCAATTAATGTTATCACCCCAAGAAACTCTCCTAGGTTGTATCTCAGAGATGCTCGGGAACATTACAAACTCAACAAAAATGTTGGAAAATGGTGGATGAATGGAAGGAATGATGCACATTCAAGCCAGATAACCACTTCTACTATGCTTAACCCCAGACATGGGTGAACACCCCCAGACTACAAGGCTTTAGACCACCAATTACTCACAGTTTGAGGAACAGGTGAAGATGGAGAATATTGACCACACTAGTAGATGCACAGGACCCTGTGATGGCCGGCTGCATCCAGTAGAAAGGTCTATAAATATATTTCCTAATGAACAAACAATATAATAGCTCTCTGGCATTAAAAAAAAAAGAAACCTGCATACACCTTCAATAATACATACTAGATTCTAACACAGAGGTGGGATGACAGCCCCTCTAATGCTAAACATCAAGAGCACATGAAAAATGCATAACAGGCACAACCTGGAACAAATAAGAAGTGGAAAGTGAGCAATTAACAACAAAAGAAGCTTGCATTAGCTGAAAATGAAGACCAGACGTGCAAGTACCATAGTAGCTACAGTC
The DNA here is from genome assembly GCA_031772625.1 of Pinus tabuliformis. Classification (NCBI taxonomy): domain Eukaryota; kingdom Viridiplantae; phylum Streptophyta; class Pinopsida; order Pinales; family Pinaceae; genus Pinus; species Pinus tabuliformis. Next base: position 866,945,313 of record CM062805.1, read on the forward strand.
CAGAAGTTGAACCTTACATCAAAACAATATCCATCAACCCTCATTACATCTTCTTTCTGGGTATATATGGAGGTTGATTACAAAAATATCTACTATCCTATGCATGGAGGGGTCATAATGGACCACCAACCACATTTACAATCTAATATGGGTCTCTGCTACAAACAGTGTGCTTTAATGAACAAAATCGGCCCTTTTAGATATTATGATGTCCTTCTCAGGTAGGTGGAGTGTTGTATGAGTGAAACTCCATAACTGGTAAATGTCATTGACTGCTCGAGGCCGTCCTTTTCCTTCTTGGCCATCTCCTTCCTTAAATATAGTTGTTGAGGATTAAAGAACAGCTGAGGATAGTACAGATAGATGACGGGGACAGACTGAACAGAGGAACGAAGCTCAGTCTTCGGATCACACAAATCAACAGTGGAGATTGCTTGATGAGGAGTATCGGGAGGTAACGAGATGGAGAAAACAAGGCCATCAGATCATGGTCGGGCAGATCCGACGGGTATCAGGAGGCAGGGGGAGCGGGCAATCAAGAGCTGTTAGATCTGCCCATAGCAGATCCAATGGTTATCGCACGGTAGAGAAGCGCAAATGTTAACGCACAGGAGATGTACGTATGGGCAGTAAGCGGTTTCCCCACACCACTCATGAGAGATAGGTTGTATCCATATGCGGGGGCGCAATGCAGTAAGAATGCGATGCATGGCAGAGGAAAACCACTTTCCCCGCTGATTAATGAGCGCACAGGTCGCATGAGCGAGTCTTGCGACTACCGTCTGATCGCGCGACAGAAAGTCGGATGGAGGGGAAGGTGCATGAGGTTTAACGTGCGGGTGGAAAACGCGGAGACCATTAGATCAGGGCGATCAACGACGGAGGAGCGATCGCAGAATCGCATTGGCGGTAGACAGGGGGGCGGCTTTATAAGGATTTATGCGATTCTTCGCTTTGCGAAGAGGGAAAAGGGATGTAAGAAAGGCGCACGGTGACATGATCACGGTCATATGATCACTTGAACATGGCGCCAAGGGCTAAAGAAATATGGATTATGCAGAGTTTAGAGGAATAAAGTAGAGGCAGTGGGGTTAAAGGAAATAAGCGGGGAAATAGGGAAAGGTGAGGAATGAAGACGTTTTAGAAGAAAAGGCAGAGATACGAAGGGCTGAGAGAAAATGAGGAAGCTGAAGGAGGAGGGAAGAAAAGACTGCTGCAAGCTCTCATTAAGCATCAACAACATGGCCAAGCTGACTTTGACCCACAAATGTCGAGATTTGTAGCAGGGCTAACACTTCCTCTTCTAGGAGTTTCTAGAAGTTGTTTTAACTACTTACCTTGAATTAAACATTCAGATCCTATTCTTCCCTACATTGGAGTTTTCATCACTTATCCTTTGATCCTATCCCTCTATCAAAGGTGGATCTCTTACCTTGGACTGGTAATTGGATAAGAACTCCCAACTTACCTTTCTTCTCTATATATTCCCAGCCTTCTATGTGGTTGGAGGTTGGATTTTGGAGAGTGATTATGTCCTTATACTACTATAGTGAGTGGTCATCATCTCATGCATTTAGAGTGATTAGAGGTGCATATTGTGATAAGTAAATGACAAGCAAAAAACTTGGAGGAGCTCTTCTACAAGATCAACTACTACTTATGGTTGTAATCTCATTCCATTTATATTGATGCAAAGAATTCATTGTTTTCCTATATGCAGTGTTGTTATTTCACATATTTCAATACCATTTTTATCTATTGAATGAAGTACTTAGATGATAATGCATAGATCTCATAGTTTCTTGGCTTGTGTTATTTTACTATGAAAGTTCTAATTTTGGCATTCAAAACTGGAATTGGAGCTTCCAAGCTAAATAAGGAGTGAAGTGTGTGAAGGATTACATGTAGGACTCACTCTGTCATCTATTTACTTTAAGAAAAAACATTGTGTTCCTTATCTCTATGTTGTTCTAGGTTAGCCACCAACCTAGGGGAGATACTTTTGTCCGCAACTGTAAATCCTGTATAACACTCTGGATTCCCTTGGTTGATTACGTCTTGGTTTATCCCATGAGATCCCACATTCATCCTTGGAATATGGCACAGGGTTGATTGGATGAAAGAAAGATTTGGTTTAGCTCAATCTATGGTTGGGTGGTACGTGGAAGTCGTTGACTTGGTCAGCTTTTGCATATGTTAATAAGAGTTATTTTTCTATTGTACTCTACAAGCATTATACCCATTATTATGTTTCTTTGATGGTTTTTATATCATGGTAATATTTTGGTTATATGTTGGTTATAAGCTTTGTTATAGGCCATTTTGTCGCTATGTCCGACACCATTCTCATACACAGCAACCGTTTAAACGTACAGAACACCTGGCAAATTGATAAATGGATCATGAGCAGCCACACTCATTCCAATTCGACCTGCATCTGCTTCGATTGTGTGAACCTCAATCAAATTGATTACAGCAGTACTCCTACCTACAGCGGGTTTAAGACCGAATACAGAAGGCTCCACATTCGAAAACACTATAAAGCTGCGGGCATTCGCCTTGTTTCCCTCACAATTTCTTTTCACAGTGAAGAGCAAGCTCCCGTGAGTGATAGTTGCCTCTGCTGCAAGAAGCACAGAAAGTTAAGGATGGAGGAGGTAGGTTGTCGTTGTGCTGCTGCGAAGCAGGACCTGCTTGAGGCAGAGAGAGGATATGAAACCCGTGCTGCAGCTAGGAACAAACGTAAGGTGGAAGAGCTGGAGGCCAAGGTCAAGCTAGCGGAAGAAGGGCGCACGGAGGAGGAGATTGCAGAGAAGGTTGATTGGCTGAAGGACCCGGGCACCCCATCGAAAAGGGCTACTCAATTTATCAGAACCAAGGCCGAAAGCTGGCGCACCAAGATGCTCTTAGCCAAAGCCCTGGAATCGATTGAGAATGAGAAGCAGCCCATTGTCACTGATGTGAACCTCACGGAGGCTCAGATGGAGAAAATTATCAACTACAACAACTCTCTGGAAGGACGGATCAACACGGTGCATGAAGCAGTTCAAGTGGTCAATAGGAAGCTGACCCTACTCATCAGGATTCTGAGAGATACGGCCAACCCAGCTCCCGGCACTCCGCAGCCTACCACTACTGAGGTTCAGGATAATGAATCTATGGCGGCAGTGCAAGCCAGGATGGACACTCATATGAGGCAAATGGGTCTGGATACCATAAGTCAAATGGGCAAGTACATTTAGGGCTTTCCTCTGTTCTGTTTTCTCCGGCTTTATCTATGCTTCTGTCTATGTCTGGTTATGTAGATGTTATGATATGTAAGGTCTGGACTATGTCGGCTTATAGGAACAAGCTCAGGTCGAGCCACCCTGCGAGGTGTGCTTTTTGCAGTCTCTTTTTTAGGAACTCTCTGAGCAGGTGTTTAGATATGGTTCATTGTTATTCCCTGCTTTCGATCTGCCACGGCGGATTTTTTGTACTATATTTTGTTATATAATATAAAAACCTCTGACTTACACAAAAAAAAATATAGGCCATTTTGTCGCATCTAGTCAATAGGCCTACAAATTGTACCAATCAACATCCTTTTACCCCTTTTCATCATCCTTGCACAAAGCCCTAAGCATGAATCTTTCTAATCCCTGAGTTTCTACCTAAAATTGCTTCATTTCAGTGATTTTAAGGACCAACGCACCCTGCATAACTGAGAAAATACATTGTGGTGTAGTCTCTGCTTCTCTCAGGGTGTTATACAGTGCACCTTGCATAATTGTGGGGGTGAATTGATTCTATAAAATTGGGAAAAAATAAAAATATTTCTGAAGCTTGCTCTTCCAGAAGCTTCCAGAGGCTGTTTCAACAATTTACCTTGGATGAACATTTGAATCCTATCTAATTCCACCTTGGATAAATCACCATCTTATACCTTAAGCTCATCCTCCTATCACTTTTGGATCTCAAGCCTAGATTGGTAAATGGATAAGAATTCATGAAATACCTCTCCTTCCTATATATTTACCTCATTCAACAAAAAACTGGTTGATTGTTGTTGGATTTTGGAGAGTGATTATACCCTTATGCTACTAATGTGAGAGATATATTTCCATGCATTAGGGTCATTAGAGGTGCACTTTGTGATAAGGAAAGGACAATTCAACTTGGAGGATCTCTTTTACAGAATCAACACAGATTTTTGGTTGTAAATCACTCCATTTCTATTAATGAAAAGAGTTCTTTGTTTTCCCATATATGATGTTATGGTTTCATATATTTCAATAACATTTTGATCTATTGAATAAAGTGATTAGGTGATGCTACATAGATCTCATGGATCATTCTCTTATGTTATATGATTGTGCAGGTTCTCATAATAGTGACCAGATCTAGGATTGTAGCATTCAAGACAAGGAAGGAGTGAATCATACAATAGATTCCAAGTAGGCTTCATCCCATTATCTATTTACTTTAAGGAAAACATTAGTACATCTATTTTATTTTTTTTAGACCGTCAGTCCACTAGGCCTTGGGACGATACTTATGTTCGTAGTTGTAGATTCTGCATAACAAATTGGAAACCATACTGGGGATCGGTGTATTTCATTGGTGATTTATTTGTGCATTGCGCTTGTCTTACCTCTTCTTTAGACCTTTTCTATCTTATTCAGTCAAGAACAAACATAGGAAGAACTTTAACTGAGTTTCAATTGCAATCCTTTTGTCAGAACATTGCATTCCTAGATCAATGCACCCTCTGGTCTTGTGATAGAGCATTGCACCCCAGCTGAGCCTTCTTTGAGCATGCGTCTCATAGCACTGGTGAACCCTTTCCACCTACATTTCTTGAGTGTCTTTAGTAAGGATTTCTTTATATTTTTCTTTTTTCTCATCATTAGGTCATTGAAAAACAGATTGTTTAGTCATTGAGTGATTGAATGAATTGGTGTTCTAGTCATCATTCTGAAAAGTTTTCTTTTATTAGTGATTAGAAATATATCTTAGTTTTCATTTGAAATTTAAGTGGAATCCAAAAGAGAAATCTTATGCATCATGCATTATATCGAGTGTGTGAAAATTGGAATTCCCTAGTGTGAAATTTCATGTTTTCTCTTTCATTTTATCACCTTTTTGATAAGATTTTGTTTCATTCTTTCTTTCTTGTTGTCAATTTGGGTTTGTATGCATAGATAGATTATTGAATTTGAAAAGTAACTTTTACATTACAGTTAAAGTCTATGTGGTTTCTTTTCGTGAAAGATCAAGTTGAATTCATATGTTTCTTTGCATTTGAAACATTAAAAGAAAAGAAAAGAAAAACAATTATTTGAGTTACACATAGGGATTTCATTTTGTTTGGAATAGTGAAGACGAGGATATTGATTCTTGCATCACTTGTTTGTTTCATTGTTGATTGATTTCTTCTTCCCATACCTAGTTAGGCCTTTCATTGTTAAAAAGAAAATGAAAAGAGTTATTTTTTCATATTAGTTGCATCATAGGTGTGTTCAAGTGACATCAAGTTTTGAACCTTGAAACTGAAATATAATTCAAGATCAACTCTAAAATTCACCTCGGTTAACCTAAGGATCATTTGTAACATTAACGCAAACATTTAGAGGTCTAGGATAGAGACATTTTTCAGCCTCATTAAATGTAGGAGCTATCATTTTTTTTCAGCATTGTATCTCAGGGTGAAATCTTGTTCCACATATGTAAGTGTATATGATTGTTCTCCACATACCTTTGGGTCTATTAAACATCACTCCACACACGAAAAGTATATGGGAACACTCTCATCAAACGATTATGCACTAGACAAAACTACTACATAATACACTTCCACGTACTATTGAGTATATTTTGGAAGTCTAGCATAGGTTTTTATCCATCCATAGGTAACCAAGTTAGTCACCTTGTACACCGTGATACACCTAACACAACACTCGGGGAGATTTCCTACACATACATTAAGTCCTTGGTTCTCCAAGGTGTATAATGCAGTTCATGGTTGCTTGGTAAGCCCTTTTTCCTAGTTACCCCTTTTTGATTTATTTGTGTTGTTAATTTATAAAATCAATTAATTGACCATGGAATAACATCCTCTTCATGAAAAAGTTCCTTCGTAGATCTTAGGTTAAGACTAATGGCAAGAGTTCCCAAATCCACAAATCAAAGAAATCCCTCTGATGGGAATCTTAGTCATTCTCCTTTTTTTGGAAATATGGGTGCTCCTTATATGGAAACATTGTCCCTTCCTAGATTTACCATTGGTTTTATAGTTTGGTTGTTTTTGACCCCTATGGTTCTGACTATAAAAACTTCTTCTCAACCATGTTCTCCTCCACCTGAACAATATCAACCTCAAGTTGATCCTAAAATTGACCCTCTTCCTTCTATGCCTCTTTGGTCTTCTTCCACTTCTTCATTTTCATCTGGTGAAAGTCTCCATGTTAGTAATTAGGTGGATAAGAAGAATAAGAAAAGAAAGATTAAGAAGAAGAAAAATAAGCAAGGGGGCAACTGAGAAACCATTGCTACGAATGCAACTAGTATGGACAAATCTTCCAATCATCCCTGCAAAGCTAAATTCCCTTGCATGCTTTGTAAGGGTGATCACCTTTGTAGATATTATCCTGATATTTCCAAATATTATAAGTGTGGTCCACAGGCTCACATCAACCTTTTCCGTAAGCTTATGGAGATCATATTGGTGACAAACCTTCAACTAGTAATAGTCAGGTTAAAGGATAATGTCAAGTTTGCCTGTAGGTTATGTGAAGGGAATCATACTATTCACCTCTTTCCTTATATAGATGAAGCCTCAAAGTGTGGGAAAACCTTACAACTTATCAACCTCATCTTCTAGATGGTTATCGAAGGATTTCTCCCAATCCTCCACTAGTTGATGAAGTGATTGATCAGAATCCATCTCCATTGAATCCCACTCTCTCTAAACGTGAATCACATGAGTCCATTCCTAGCCAAACATTGGTTGACTAAATGGTTGACTCGATTACACCTTCAATTGATTGTAGCTTTCTCATAGAGAGTGAACTTCATACCACTCAGGTTCTTCTCATTTCTTTAGGTTCTAATGAACTAGGGGATAGTTCTCCCATTCCCACGACATAGGGGGGAAATCATCCCATTACCACAACACAAAGGGGAAATCCTACCATTGCCACAACACATGGGGGAAATCCTACCATTCCCACAACACAAGGGGCTAGTTCTCCCATTCCCATGACACACCCTCCAAGTAGTATGGTCACTTCCTTTAATTGGAGTCGACTGACAGGATATCATCCTCCTCCTTACATGCCCTTTCAGATCATGGTACAAGATTATAATGTGGTTGTGCCTAGAAAAATCATATATTAAGGTGAATGTATTAGTATTATTTCCTCAACTACTTGGAGAGATTTAGGTTCTCCACAACTTGTGCCCACTACCCAGAATCTGTTGGCCTTTAACATAGGAACCAATCAACTGTTAGGGATCCTTCCAAGGTTTCCTATTACTTTAAGAGGAAAGAATTTCTATATCAATGTGATGGTAGTTCAAGGCCCTTTGGATTTTAATTTAATCCTTGGGTGTGATTATGTCTATGTCATGGGAGCTCTTGTATATTCACTCTTTTGTGTGATGTGTTTCCCACATGAAGGATGAATGGTGACTATTGACCAACTTTCGTTCATTGGTCCTAATTTGACACACAATCAACCAACTTCCCTAAATGGTCCTTATATGCAAGTGGTATCTTCTCTGCCACAGGTTAATTATGTTTAAAACTATCCCATTCATGTACCTACTGATGAATATGAGCCTTTCACTGTCTGCTCAACTTCTTTCGACCCATATCTAGAAGGTGATATGGTGAATCAATTACTAGGGGCATTGGGGTCTAATATCTCCATTGGATCCCTTGATATATATCCCTTCTAGAGTGTTTTTCTCCCCTCTGATGAAAACCTCTTGGAATCCATGGAATTTTGCGAGCCATGATCAAGGCACCTAAGCAAATTTCTTTTTCTTGTGTCAAGCTCATTAAAAAATGAAACAAGGTTCTTGAGAATATTTCGTTTTCTTATGTTAATCTCATTAAAAAATGAAAAAAGGTCTTGAGAATAGTTCTTTTCCTGTGTCAATCTTGTTTAAAAGTGAAACAAATCCCCTTCCAATTTGAGTATTTAATTAGATCTCATAAATTACTAGTCGAGTCATTCACTTGATCTCATAAATGAACCTTCATTCCATCCACCTGTTAGTAACCAATAGTCTACTTAGGTGAATGAAATGAAGTTTGGGGGCATGTACCTCGAATTGAGTCATTATGATGGAGGAATGAAACATTATTCCAAGCATAGTTTTTGTCTATTTCAAGCTTGTGTAAAAATGAAACCACTCTCAAGCATAATTTTTTAATGTTTCAAGCTTATGAAAAAATGAAATCATCTTCGAGTAATTTCAAGCATAGTGTCCCATGTTTCAAGCTTGTGTAAAAATGAAGCCATTCTCATTTTATCCTTTGTGATTTCCATTTTTATAAATCTTTTTATCCTAAACGAGCCTTGATTTTCTCATTCCATCGTCACCATATGCTTGGCCGATCATACACTTTCACTTGTTTTTTACCCTTTCCTGAGGAACAACTGCGATGATTGGTCTTATTAGCCAACCGCTTGACCTTTACATGTTTTGAGCAGTTCCATAATTATTGGAACCAACTGCTACCCTTTATATCACTCATTCCTTCAGATGGAGTCCTCATTCAACTCTTTTCAGACTCCCAAAATATGAAAAGATTTCCGAGCACTTATCTTTTTGAACTTGTTAAAGTAAATGAAAAGACGTTTACTCAATATAAGTTTAACCCTTTTCCAGACTAAGATAGACTAAATAAGAAAAAGGAATACCTTATTTGAACGTGGCTAAAAGGTTTTCTTGGGTATTATTTTCTAGATTTTTGGACTTAAGGGACTACCTACGAAAAGGAACATCTGGAGTTTTCTTTTTTTGCCTCTTTTTAAAACTCTCTAAACATGAAAAATAAGTTGAGTTATACCTTCACTGGACTCGTTAAAACATCAAACAACAATGGACTTGTTTTTCATGATGGGATCAAACCACTCCTTCTTTGGGTTTGTTAAATATTCTCATAGGGACTCATCCGAAGGATGAACTTACAGATCAAGTATATGTTATCCTCCTCAAGCCTGCTAAAAAATAAATAGGTACTAACGAGTATGGTTGGGGAAAATGGTAAAACAGGTTACTCCATTTATTAATGGTAGCAAGTCACTCTTTAACATGACACTCATCCACTTAATCTCTATGGTTGTTAGGTTGGGAAATTGTTGGGTGTGGAATCCCCCCCAAGGCATGTTTTGGGGCTTAAAGCCCAAGTTTTGACTAAATCCATTGTAAAGACTCCAGGATTTGTAGGCGTGGAGCACGAAGTCATAATAGAGTCAGAGGGTTGTCCACCCTTGTTTTTGTAATGTAATGTCAGCTTGATAGATCTACCCATGGTCCGGGGACCATGGGATTGTATAAATAGAGCAAGGCTCTAAGTGTAGAAAATAGTTAAGTTAATGGGATGAAAGGATGATGAGTCGAAGGAAGTGAATGAGTCAAGTGTAAATCATGTCTTTGGGTCGTAGAGTAGGAGAAGGCTCTGCAGCTGAGTGCACAGAGGCCTAGTAGTCCACAGTTGAGTGCGCAGACCCCTGCAGCTAAGTGCGCAGGGCAGGTCGAGTTTGTAACTGAGGGAAGAATTAATAAAAGAGAAGTTATACCATATTTCTTTGTATATTTTCCTGTTTATGTATTATTGTGTATGAGTTGCAAGTTTACTGTTTATTTGCCGCGTGAACTCATATGAATGTACTGTATAAATAAATATAACATAAGGCATCCATTTTTGTGAAGATAACTTACTGGTGTAAGAAGATAAGTAAGATCTCGGGTATGACTTAGGGAATAGTGCAAAGTGCTGCTTCAGCAATGGAAAAGCCCCACAACCCCTGGTTAGGGTCGTGCGAAGATGAATATATCAGGGTACGAAGGTCAAGGAAGTGCGCGAAGTAACTTGCATGCAGGGACTAACAGTTGGACTAAATCAACCCCTCAGATATCTCAAGGGTGCAGAAACCTAGTTCCAGCACCCCCCCATACTACTTCAGATAAGACCTTAGTCCATGCTCCATGGATTGTTGCCGAAAGGGCCAGTATTATAGGGATTTGTTTGGTTAATTGACTTCGAACCTGGGTCAGGCCCCTACAAGCCAACAAATGGTTCCGTTTTCGAGACTGGGATTTGCATAGAGATGTTTGATGTCATATCACTAGAATCCAACTAAGAAAGGAATTAAGGATTGGTTGGATGGGAAGATCCACGAGTTCGCAGTGCAGGAGAACAGGAATCCACGACTATCAAAAGAAGAGTGGTTAGACTGCTACTTATACACAGATATCCATGAAATTTTCTTCGCATCCTTACCTACTGAGCTATACGAGTGGATTGCGAAGCTAGCAGATAGCCAAGGAAGGTGCTAACTCGACAGACCTATTGCTTGGACCCCAGAATTGGTGCGAGGATTCGAAGCATCAAAGGATAAGATCATGTGCACTGTTGATCACTGGCTTGATCAAATTATAGGAGGACTCATCACTGAGTTCGCGGTAGATACTTCAATCAGCTATAGCGAGGCAGAGTGATGCTTCCTCAAAGGACTGCGAGGTAAGTATGTTAATTTTTTGAAAACTTGGATTAAAATTCTACTGTGTGAAAAGCGGGTTATGTGAATAAATTGATGTTTGGGGCTACACGAAGTGGGAGAATTTACAGAAACGAAGGTAGTGCAGAACTAAAAACTAGCCCCTTGATTTCACCTCCGTGAGGGGACGAGGAAGAGCTCGCGAAGGTCTCACCAAGAAGTGTGATCAGTTTGATAAGGAAAAGGATTCCACACATACCACCCCCACGCACACCACTGCCAGTTTCACCGTCTTCACCCCCATCTTCATCCATACCACCTCCGCCACCACCGCGAACTAATATGGAAAGTGCGATAAAGTTGTCGGTGTTCAACGGAGTAGGAAATAAAGATCCAGATCAGTTTTTGGTTTGTGATAAAAGCTGTATAGGAGGCACATGGAGTTACAGATGACAATATAAAGAAAGCAACGTTAGTGCTCAGCAAGATTGCGCGCTGACCTGCTACATTAAGCATTCCAATGACAATCCAAATGCGGGGATCGCGGATATCCAAACTTCACTAAACAAAGAATTTAGTAGGTCGAAGTCAGAGGCGTAGTTGATCATTGGGTTCAAGGAAATTGCAATGCTACCAAGTGATACCCCTTGGGATTTGGATCAGAGACTGAAGTGAACAATTCATGAAGCTAACATGACATTAACGGATGGACAACACCACGAATGGTTTGTACCATCATTAACGTCGCATCTAAGGAACATGTTGTCACAATAGAGGCTAACAAATCAAGCCGAGGTGTTGGAAATCACGATGAGACTGTACGAGACCTCGATATAAGATCCCAACTTGGGAGTTTAGCAGATCCACGCGCAGTTGAAAAACTTGTGCCTTGAGATGCAGAGTCTGAAACAGGATAGGACAACTCGCCCAAAGGTGCGTGATGAAGTATGGTGTGTTAAATGTAAAGGTTAGGGACATGACAAGGACCACTGCCAGTGTTCTCGAATTACCTCGTGGGAGGAGGACCAATGTTGTTGAGACCAGAGGCACAAGACCAGAGGCACAGGCAGGACCTAGTGTGGCGCTAGAATTATGGTGCACAATCTGTCAAATAGGGGGAAAGCATTCTATAGACAACTGCCATCTATTGCAGAAGTACACACAGAATTCATAATAGTTGTTTTGTAATTTATATATATCAGTGGGACATGATGAGTGCACCTGTAGAAGTTATGAACTGATGATGGATAGGAATCCCACCTATAGAGTTCAGGCTAAAACGTGGTCCCTTGACCAGAAAGCAGGGATGACACAAACTAGATTTCAGGGGTGCGGATGAGGCCGAGGTGGAGGAGGACCTGGAAGAGGTCGCGGACAATTGATATGTTATAATTGCAAAGGGCCAAGACACTATGCCAGTGATTGCATGAATCCGACACATCCCTCGTGCTTGTATTGTACATTTTTTTATCATGAGACGGAGGATTGTCCCAGACTAATAGTGAGGCTACATGACAAGGGAGCGCTCCAACCTCCCGCGACTCAGAACTTGCAAATGATGAGGTCTGAGCTGCTCGTGTAAGATCGTAATGTGAATATTGTGCTCCAAAGTGGAATTACGACATGGGATGATAAAGGAAAGCAACTTAATGAGATTACTTGGGTTCATAAGGCTCCAATGAAATAACGAGAGTTTGATTTGGAGCGCGCTAAGGAAACCTTCATGGAAGCCAGGAAGAGCTTCGCTAATGCCTCCACTTCAGGAAGCAAAGACAGACCAGAGCTGGAAATGGATGCATCGATGCTCACAATGTTCCTGGAAACGTGCATGAAGCTTCATGCGCTGGGACCACACCAAGAGAACCACATGTAGTCCGGAAGCTCGGAAAGCATGCAACAAGGACGGGAAGGGAGATGAGATTAACTACGTAGATTGAAGAATATGAGATGGACCAAGTGATTCTGGACCTAAGATCAGACGCGAACGTTCTGCCGAAGAAGACATGGGAGTGCATGGGAAGGCCTATGCTACAATGGTCTTCTATCCAGCTATGAACGACGAACCAACAAAAGATCCTACCTATGGGAAGATTGCAGGAAATCACAGTGGATATCGAAGGAGTAAGCACGCTGGCATATTTTGAAGTGATAGAGATTGTTGATGACAACAATCCCTATCCCGTGTTGTTAGGAATCGATTGGGCCACTGATATGAATAGGGTGATAAATCTGAAGAAGAGCAAGATGATTTTTGAGAAAAAGTCTCAGTGCGTAGTTGTACCTTTGGACCTTGTAGAAGGACCACGCTACACGGAGCCAGTGCGTGACTATGAAAGTGATGACGACTTGGACTGCATCTACAAGATAACCTTGCGAGAGCAAGACTGGGTAAATTCAACCATGGATGGACGAATCTCATGGGAGCACGAAAACTCCTGCACATCGGATTCTGACGAGGAAATAGAACAATGGCAGAACCGGTTACACGAGGTAACCACACTGAACTGTAACATGATGATGAGATCATTGCACTGCATATCAATGGAGGTAAGGGATCTACCTACGTATGATGGGTTAAGTGAGGTAGATGACTTCCTGAACAGATTTGAAGGGGAGGTGCCATAACAACAATGCTTTGAGGCTTTGAAATGGGTACTGCGTGCTACGCTTGCGAGGTGGTGGGGTACGCACCAAGGAAGATTTGAGGAATGGTGTGAATGTAGGAGGATGATGCGCATACGATTTGTGAAGCCACAAATGCAATTAACAAACAAGATTTATAGATGGAATGATCCACGTGCCCACCTGTCCAGATGGATACAGGCATATGTTACGAAACCTGCGTGGGTGCACATAGCCTTCATGTTAGGAGACACAGTCAGTAAGCAGGTGCGGGCAAGGCAATGGCACGAATGAACCCTCTAGTTGGAACAACGAAGAATGGAAAGAATGAGTGTGCAAAAGGTTGCCCATGCAGAAGCTTTAAACAAAGTACGCGGAGCACCGAATAAGGTATATGGTGCTTAGTGGACTGATTAAGACCTGTGCGTACTAGTGGTTTTGTGGGCTTATAGGACAACGTGTAAGAAAATGATGGTGTAGGAACCTTTGAGGCTGGGCTATAGAGTGAACGTTGTAATCCCCATAGAGTATAAAATCGCTAGTTCGCGCATAGCAGCACTGGTAGATACGACGGTTCTCTGAACCTTGGAATAAGAGGTAGCAAAGTTGAACAAAGCAGAACACTTGGGACTTGACGAAGAAATCTGACAGGGTGACCTTAGGCTCCAAGAAATTATGAAAGAAAGGGTGCGATTAAGGGGGAAAAGTGCTCTGGTAGAAGCGGAAGTCAAGAAGGTTGAGGACGAGATAAAAGCAGATTTTCTCGGTAAGAAGACCAAAGTGATAAAACAGGGTGCACATGATTACCTTGAAAATTTTGGGGACTATCGCCAAGAGCTGATCAACCTGATGCCTTGGATCGAACCACATATTACTAAATGGATCAACCATTGTGACACTGTAGATGATAAAGTGCGCGACGCAGCCAGTAACAATATAAGGTGGGTATTTTCTAGGAAAAGTAGTGGATGACCGGATGAAACCCTATACAGGTGGCACAGGTACTTGACTAGCCATGGGAAGTAAATTCTTAGTGCTCTAGGCATTTGAAAGGAGGCATGAGACTATAAACTACTCTACATGGGAGCTGCACGATGTTGGAGCTGCGCAAAGGAGTAAAGTGTCACAAGGGCGGTGACTGCGCAAGGGGGGCTGCACTTTCATGTGGGTTGGCTGGAAAATGACTGTTGGAGTCACTATTCACGATGTGATGCTCAACTTGAGGCCAAATGGAGCGGGCGACAGGCATTTAATATGTGCTTTATGGGCAAGATTTGGGAAAATATGCTGCCAAGGGAGCATTAATGAATTGGATTTGGGGGCAATGGTCGAATTAAAATTCAAAAGATGTTATAAATTACAAAGGGATGCCTAACACACAACACTTGGTCATTTGTGAATTGAGCTGTCATATGCCGCATGTATTCTGAGTTGAGACCTATTTGCCCTGTGCAGAGCGTTGATTGAGCCCTGATTGAGCAATTGAGAGATTTATGGACCAGCAAGATGACAGCATCAGAAGAATCTAGGGAATTACAGAGATGACCACTGAAGAGACCATGCAAGCCCTGACCGTGGAAGATGCCCGTGAAGGCACTGGGATTTTGGTAGAAATCCCTAAATCACCATGCACGCTGAGGTCAAAGAAGGACAAACAACCAATGATTCCTATGTGTGTGTCCCTACGCAACCCACTGTGCACCAGATTAACGATGGAGGAGAAGGGGAAAGAAGTTAACTTGGAAATAAATAAGGAGGAGGAAGACCTAGAGGACCTCATAATTGAAGAAGATGAGGACGAGGTCATGGAGGAAGAAACGGAGCCTGTGCACCCTCCAACCAAGCTGCCCGCATATATCCCTCCATGGAAGGGGAAGGCAAAAGTTCCCAAGGACCTTGACGAGAGCAAGAGCTCTCTCCAAACTCCACTCCTCCCGGTGTTGAGATTGCAACAAGATGATGGAGCTTAGTGAAAAGAGTCGCCTTCACTAAGTGGGCCCGCAGGCTATTTTTGGCGCAAGTCTATTTTTAGACTATGTCTATTTTTAGACATATGGATCATGTCTATGTTTATGGATGATTGATCAAGTTGGGAAAAATAGATGGACTTCTATTTTTGATGAAAGTGTGAGTGATCACAGTGTGAGTGATCAAAGTCTATTTTTAGACTGGCTGTCAAAAATAGAAAAGTCAAATATTATTATCTCACAATAATATTTGGACTATAAACTTAATCTTATTTTCTTGGAGCACTTCAGTTTGAGCTACAGAAGTGGCACATGCAGTTGTCAGAAGGAAATACGTTTTTCTTATGAGTCAGTTGAGTTGTTGCATGCATGACTTCAGTTAGAACTCAATCAGTTGAGTTTGGTGGAGTTGATTGTGGAGTTGATGGAGTTGTGTTCAGTTTAGCTTTGTTAAACTGGTTGTATTTAGTCTAACTGGCAAATAGACTAGAGATGAGTTGAGTGAATTAGTTATTAATTAATTCACAAGTTATTAACTCATAATACAACTAATGAATACATCAGTTAACTCAGTTGCATGTCAGTGCATGTTCAGTTCAACAGGGACAAGTGGTAGAGAATCAGATTGCTATCAGTTGTGACTATAGTTGTGCATCAGATCTTGCACAATCAAGGGATTGAGTATGCCAATGAGTTTTCTCACGTATTTGGCCCACATTTTAGCCTTTGCTCACGTCCACAAAGAGTGAGTGACTATTTTTCAGGTGAAAAACGAGTTTGGGAAGCTATTCTCATCAGTTCTTGAGCAGGTATTGAGCAGTGGAGGCAGGCAAGCAGTGGAAGAGATTTGGAGATCAGATCTGAGCTGTATTGTGTGTAACAGAGGTGGAGATACTTGTGAGAAGTATTATGCTGTGTAATGTTACATGACTCAATCATTAATATACAGATAGTTGGGGTTTTTAGCGAGATGCTTTCCCCGGGATAGATACTGTGTTAATGTGTGAATGCTCTTGATGTTTTATTGTTATTGATGCTGCTATATTGTTGATCAACGTAGAGGAGCTTATGTATTGTGTATGTTTTCTGCAATAGTACATGATCAGGATAATCTCCATTGAATATGTGTTAAATTATTCAAAATTTCTACATGGTATCAGAGCGAGCTAGATAATTGTAGAAAAAGTTTCTACATGGTATCGGAGCAACTTGATTTGTAGAAGAGATTTTTACAGGATATCAAGCGAGGATTGATCATCAGATCTACTATTCAGGAAGTGTTTACATTCTATTTCTTCAGGCAGAGTCTGTAATCGGGCCAGGTATCCTCTGGATTCATCCTTCCTTTGGAAGGTGAAATATCTGGTGAAAGCCCATACAGTCAATCTCTGTACGAGAAATATTTTGTTCTCACGAATTCTAGATCGGAAGCAGTTGAGTTGGTTGCTGGTGGAATTCGAATTTGCAGCAGTGTTTTCTTGGTGACAACGCAGCAATATCTTTCAACGGATTGCAAATGTTATTCCAAAGCAAGAGAGACCTGGTGCTCAAGGATAAACTCAGTAACAATAAAGGTGAGAATGGATCTTCATCAAAGGTATCTGATGAAGAGAATTGTGCTTTGGCTGCCAAAGCAAAGAAAGGGAAGAGCAAGAAAGCTTCTCAGTCTGGTGCGAAAGGCAAGAAGCAGGATATGTCCAAAGTGAAGTGTTTTCACTGTCACCAGCATGGACACTATGCCACAAATTGTCCGCAGAAGAAGAAGAACAAGCAAGCTGCTGGATCTGCAGGGGGAGAGGCCTTAGCTTCTCAGTTTGAGCTTGATTTTTCATTGATCACATGCTTGGTTTCAAGTGTGATGGGATCAGTGTGGTTCTTGGACAGTGGTGCGTCTTTTCACATGATGGGAGATAGAGATTTGTTCTCTGATCTGGAGGACAAAGATCTTGGAGTGCACATCGAGATGGGCGATGATGGTAGATACAGTGCGACCGGTATCGGTACCATTTCCTTTGAGAGGGAGTTTGGTAAACCCTTTGTATTGAAGGAAGTCATGCATGTTCCAGGATTGAAGAAGAATCTCATCTCAGTGGCGATGTTAGAAGACAAGGGGTATGATGTTGTTTTCAGCGAGGGAAAGGCCTTCCTGCGCAGCAAGACAACTGGTGAGACCCGGAAGATAGGGGTTCGAGTTAGGAACCTTTATCAGTTGCATGTAGATGGATGCGCAGCAATGGCAGGCAAGGCAGAAGGATTGGTGAGCCGGGATGATGGCGAGTTGTGGCACAGGAGATTGGGTCAACTTCACCATGGAGCCTTGAAGATACTGCAGCAGATCACTACAGGGCTTCCTAAAGGCACACTTGCGCAGTCAGATTAGTGCAAGGGGTGTACTTTGGGGAAGTTTGTGAAAGCCACCTTTCACGAGAAGGATAGTCGCGCCACGACGATCCTTGAGAGAATTCACACAGACGTGTGTGGACCTTTCTCAGTTGCTTCGACAACAAAACACAGGTATTATGTGATTTTTGTTGATGATTTCTCTCGTAAGTGCTGGATCTTCTTCATGCAGAAGAAGAGCGAGACATATTCAAAGTTCTGTGAATTCAAAGAACTGGTCGAGAAGGAGTTGGGGAAGAAGGTGAAGGCTCTTAGGAGCGATAATGGTGGTGAATACATCTCGGACGAGTTCAAGGATTTCTGCAAGGCAGAAGGGATTCGTAGAGAGCTCATAGCTCCCCATAACCCACAGCAGAACGGGGTAGCTGAGCGGAAGAACAGAACGATTGTGGGTGCTGCACGGGCAATGTTGCATGATCAGGGCCTACCCCTTCACTTGTGGGCGGAAGCATGCAATACAACAGTTTATGTGCAGAACCGTTGTCCTCATAGGATACTTGGCATGAGTACACCTGAGGAGACTTATTCTGGTAAGAAGCCTGATCTTTCTCATTTGAGGATTTTTGGTGCTAACGTTTACATGCATGTGACGAAGGATGCCAGAAAGAAGTTGGAGCCGACTGCAGAGGTTGGGATATTTGTGGGGTACACTGATACGCCCCACAACTATCGTGTGTATTTGCCAGACAGTGGTAAAACTGTTGTGCGACGGGATATAAAATTTCAGGAGGAGAAAGCCATGAAGTGTTCGCTTGAGAGGGAGCTACACTTGCATGCAGATGAGGAGCTATTAGTTCCTAAGGATGAGCTTCAGGACGTGGATCAGCCACAGGACGAGGTTCATGGAGTGGAAGAGACCACTCATGCAGCGCCAACCATCAGAGGGCGAAAGCGCTTGACAGAAGCTGAGTGACTGGCTCAAGATGCAGAGAAAGTTGTAGGACCACCTACAGCCCAACGCAGGCAGAGACAGTCACCTGATCGGTACACTGGATACATGGCTCTTATGAGCAAGTGTGTTGTGACTGAGCCATCCTCTTTCGAGGAAGCTGTGGAGGATCCCGCATGGGTAGACGCCATGGTGGAAGAGTATGATTCTATTGTCAGAAACAGTGCATGGGAGATTGTTCCTAGACCGGAAGGGAAATCAGTGGTGGGTTCGAGATGGATCTACAAAGTTAAGCAGGCAGCTGACGGGAGTGTGGAGAAGTACAAGGCAAGATTTGTTGCCCGAGGCTTTTCACAGATTGAGGGGATCGATTATGAGGAGACCTTTGCACCTGTCGCAAGGTATTCTTCCATACAGACGATTCTTGCTCTCTCAGCGCAGATGGGATGGCACATTCATCAGATGGATGTGAAGACTGCGTTCCTCAACGGAGTCATTGAGGAGGAGGTGTACATTGAGCAACCCGAAGGCTTTGAAGTCTTCAGCAGCGAGTCGCATGTGTGCAGGCTCAAGAGAGCGTTGTATGGGTTGAAGCAAGCACCACGTGCTTGGTACACACGGATAGACAGCTATTTCACAGGACTTGGATTCTCCAAGAGCGAGGCGGATCCAAACCTATACCAGATTGTGGTGGAGGGTAAGTTGCTTATCATTGTACTGTATGTTGATGATTTGATTCTAACGGGTGATGAGCTGTTGATACTGTCATGCAAGAAGGATCTTGCTACAGAGTTTGAGATGAAGGATTTGGGCCTCCTTCACTATTTCCTAGGATTGGAAATATGGCAGCGCAGTGGTGGACTGTTTGTTTCTCAGGGAAAGTATGCTCGGGAGATACTGGAGAAGTTCAACATGCATGGCTGCAAGCCTGTTGATACTCCTCTTCCTGGAGGTTGGAGGAAGGAGGATGCCACTTCGGGAGAAGAAGTGGATGCCACTGTTTATCGACAGTTGGTGGGGTCGCTGATGTATTTGGTCAATACACGACCTGATATATGCTATGCAGTTAACCAGCTTTCACAAGCTATGGTTAAGCCTACCAAGCTCTTCTGGAAGGCGGGCAAGCATGTATTGAGCCACTTGAGAGGCACATCGGGATATGGATCTTGGTACAGACAGGAGGATGAGGTGAAGCTATGTGGCTTCACGGATGCAGATTGGGCAGGGAGCCCAACGGACAGAAAGAGCACATCAGGAGGCGTCTTCAGTATCGGATCGACAGTAGTTTCTTGGTACAGTAGGAAGCAGAGATCTGTGTGGATGAGGATGATCCTGGTTGGGTTTTTCGGGTCCAAGCACATCAGGTACCATCATATCAGAGATTGTGTGCAGCGGAGGATCATGTTACTTTCGTACATTCCAACGGAGGATCAGGATGCTGATATTCTGACGAAGGCTCTCACAAGGAGCAAATTCGAGTACCACCGAGGCAGGATAGGGGTTGTTGATAATCCATATCTTGTCGAGAGGGAGTGTTGAGATTGCAACAAGATGATGGAGCTTAGTGAAAAGAGTCGCCTTCACTAAGTGGGCCCGCAGGCTATTTTTGGCGCAAGTCTATTTTTAGACTATGTCTATTTTTAGACATATGGATCATGTCTATGTTTATGGATGATTGATCAAGTTGGGAAAAATAGATGGACTTCTATTTTTGATGAAAGTGTGAGTGATCACAGTGTGAGTGATCAAAGTCTATTTTTAGACTGGCTGTCAAAAATAGAAAAGTCAAATATTATTATCTCACAATAATATTTGGACTATAAACTTAATCTTATTCTCTTGGAGCACTTCAGTTTGAGCTACAGAAGTGGCACATGCAACTGTCAGAAGGAAATACGTTTTTCTTATGAGTCAGTTGAGTTGTTGCATGCATGACTTCAGTTAGAACTCAATCAGTTGAGTTTGGTGGAGTTGATGGAGTTGTGTTCAGTTTAGCTTTGTTAAACTGGTTGTATTTAGTCTAACTGGAAAATAGACTAGAGATGAGTTGAGTGAATTAGTTATTAATTAATTCACAAGTTATTAACTCATAATACAACTAATGAATACATCAGTTAACTCAGTTGCATGTCAGTGCATGTTCAGTTCAACAGGGACAAGTGGTAGAGAATCAGATTGCTATCAGTTGTGACTATAGTTGTGCATCAGATCTTGCACAATCAAGGGATTGAGTATGCCAATGAGTTTGATCACGTATTTGGCCCACATTTTAGCTTTTTCTCACGTCCACAAAGAGTGAGTGACTATTTTGCAGGTGAAAAATGAGTTTGGGAAGCCATTCTCATCAGTTCTTGAGCAGGTATTGAGCAGTGGAGGCAGGCAAGCAGTGGAAGAGATTTTGAGATCAGATCTGAGCTGTATTGTGTGTAACAGAGGTGGAGATACTTGTGAGAAGTATTATGTTGTGTAATGTTACATGACTCAATCATTAATATACAGATAGTTGGGGTTTTTAGCGAGATGCTTTCCCCGGGATACATACTGTGTTAATGTGTGAATGCTCTTGATGTTTTATTGTTATTGATGCTGCTATATTGTTGATCAACGTAGAGGAGCTTATGTATTGTGTATGTTTTCCACAATAGTACATGATCAGGATAATCTCCATTGAATATGTGTTAAATTATTCAAAATTTCTACACCGGACAACATCATCTTTGAGGGCACGCACCTGGGATGGGTACCAAGCTTGAAATTTGAATATTGGGATCTCACTGACCACGAGAAGTTCCCTCATCTAGAGACAGCACAACTCATGAAACCAAAGAAGAACACTGTGGTAGGGGTTATCGAATTAGAGCTGCAAAAGTGGTTACGCGGAGTAGAAAAGGCAGGGTTATTAAACCTGCTTTACGTGTTGCATTTACACCACACCCCAATAACGATATTCATCATCAGGCAGCTTCTCTTCCTAGTGCATGGTGGGTGTTTGTGGCTGGAGGAGCCCATTCCCATCACGAACCACTTAATCCACCGCATTACTTGGCTCCCATGCAAAGGAGAGGACCTCACAAAAATATCAGAGGGGAAGAGTAATGACTTGGCCATCACGG
This sequence comes from Pinus tabuliformis, assembly GCA_031772625.1. Classification (NCBI taxonomy): domain Eukaryota; kingdom Viridiplantae; phylum Streptophyta; class Pinopsida; order Pinales; family Pinaceae; genus Pinus; species Pinus tabuliformis. Next base: position 866,967,019 of record CM062805.1, read on the forward strand.
AGGCCATGAAGAAGAAATACAAGTTGGAGAAGAAGAAAAGGGGCTATGACATATCCAGCATCAACAACAAAGTAGTTAAAGTGGTAACCCAGATATTGGCAAGTAAAGCTATATGCAAGTGTCGCGCTGACGAGGTACCCGTGCTGGTGGTGGCACTTGCTGAGTAGTGCATGGAGGGGGTCCATTTTAACTAGTCCGAGTTCTTATGTAAAGAGTTCCTAGAAAATTTCCGCGAGGCCTAGGAACAAGGAAAAATGTTCCACTATGCACAGATTCTGCTATCCATAGTGTTGGTGGCAAGGGAACTGTTGGAGGATAGCTAGTTCCCCACAATTGACAGGGATCTATCAAAGGCCATGAAGTACGCTTCACTGTGGGCCATGAAAGACGCGAACTAGATTTGTGACAACAAGATATTCTGTGTGTTCATGGAGATGAACATCAGAATGGGGATTAACCGCAAGCCGCGATTATCACCCACTGTCTACAATAGCTTGCAAAGTTTTCTAGAATTTAAAGTGGACTTCCACAACATATATATTAGAGTGCGCAAAGACCCATTCCAAGAAATGGAGCGAGCTACCCTCCATAGCCACAGATGATGTAATTTTCGATGTATTGGAGACATGGCCGCTGGAGTAGCATGCCCCAGACATTGTGGCGGTAGAGAAGTTTGTGGTGCAGAAGAGGAAAGAGGAGGCCAAACTATGCATGGCATAGTTGGCAGAGAAGAGAAGGTAGGAAGCCACGATAGCAAAAGCGCAGGAGGCATGGGATGTTGTCCATATAGTAGCAAAACAGAAAAAGGCCACAGCAATAGCAGCACAGGAGGCAACCAAGAAGGCGCATGAGGGCCAGAAGTCGCCTTCGCATGGGTAGTAGAAAGAGATGGAGACAGAGGAAGAAGAGGGTGGTGTGGACCCACAAACACCGTCAACACTATTGAAGTGCTAGTGCCCAAGCAAGCGGACGGGGCCGCGTAAAAAGGTGAAAGCATCCAAGCTGTCGATTGACCCAATCAACCTTACTGAGGGTGATCTGCACGGAATAGGCGAAACAATGTGCAGCGTCACCAAAAAGTCGTCCAGAATTTCGCGGAGGAGAATCAAATTGTGTTGGGGGCCCTCAAAGCACAGATTCAGGAGTTGCAAGTATGCACTCCTTAGGCTGGTACCCTTTTGACCAGCCTCGTAGTAGGGACAACTGTAGCCAAGCAAATTCTACGCGCTCGGACAACCAATACCATAGTGCTGCCAGAGGGAGAACTGGTTATAATGACGTAGGGTTACCCCTGCTTATAACCACAATATGTATATAAAATGGATAAGCACATTAGTCCCAAGAAATTATCTCTCTAAGGAGTCAAAATCTTCAATCATCAATGGTTAAGGCCCCTTTCGTAGTCTCAAGCGGAATGATTTATAGACTAATAAAGTCTAACCCTTAACTCACCTTTTCCTTTATATCGGAACTCAATCACCCCTTATAAACTTTAGTTTAAGCCTTATCCGCGCTTTAGGCCTTCATAGCATTGTTGCCACATATATATAACAAACCCCTCTTTAACCTTTGGTTAATGTGGACTTAACCACCAAACCTTCAATTGGCACTTTATTTCTATTATAAATAGAAATACACATAAACATGCATAACTTACCTTTTTGCCCTTTTTAAAGCCTTGCATAGTTTCCAAGGTTTCCCCTTTATCACTAATCACAATCAGGGCTCTCCGTGGTCACATTAACACACCTCCTCTACATTCGATATGTGATTACTCTGTCAGACTTGAAATATAAAAAATGCACCCATATAACCCTGTCAGGTCTGCTTCATATCGCTTGTTGCATTTCCCCTCCGATCTCCGCATTGCACAGAAAACACACGGAACCCTGCTACAACGCTTAAGGTTAGAACTCAAATGGAATTGAGTCTGCCTCTGTAAACATTCAGGTCCGTGCTTTTCAACCATTTCCGAAGCACTGCTCCTTCCTTCCTCCGATCTCTGATCAAATTAGGACCATAGATATGGCTTTTGATCCAACGGTTGCAATTAAATCGCTATCACTATTGCCATATTTAAAAGGGTTGTTCCAACCTTGTTCCAATAGCTCCAATTAAATCTTGACTGTTGATCTGGCGATTGATCCAATGGTCGAGATCCTTCCCCTTTCCAAAAGTCGTTTGATAGTCTTTCATCATTGATCTACACTTAGTATGTCCAATGGTCCACAATGACTTCGGATAGACAACAGGCATGAAGAATAACCACCCGAAAAAATAGTTTTCCCTCTCTCCTTCACTACTACGTGTCACTCGGCTAGTGGGATTGGGTGTTCACTCCTTAATACCACTTACCACTTCTCACTCATCTGAAATACCACTTGTGTGTTCAAACCACCTTTTTTTGTTAAAATTCACTGATACGATATTTCAACACTACCCCATGCGACATGATCTGGGTCGTTGATCTATAAGATCCAACGGTTGTTGTGTACTGGCACCTCACTTCTCTGTCCATCCCTTTCACTTGATTTTTACGCTGTTTCTTCAATTTTTCTTTGTGGTTCGGGTTTCTTCAAAAGGTTTTGGGTCTTCTGCTATTTCGCTGTGCACTCTTCCTCCTGAACTTAACTTCATATGCTCCTTTGATCAATGTCACTTTAGAGCATTTCTTGATCCTTCAAGTGGATTCAATGATGCATTACGATTCTTCCAAATCGTTCTTCTCCTTTGTGTAGTTCTACAAAAATTTGCCTGCAACCTTTGTTACAGAACCTACAAATTCACGTATAAATCAATCATTACATACTTATTTCACACATTACATAGTTCCCCAATGAGCCACTATATATATAAATATGAACAACTGATTACATGTCGAGAATCTCTATCTCTAAGGCCTAATCTTTGATATTAGTGGCCTCTCCCTTCTTCTGGCCAGTAGGCTTACATTTATACCAAAAAGGTTCTATTGAACTAATTCTAGTTCAAACCATTAATCTACTAAACTGAATCCTAAATGTCCTCTAAGTCCCTAAGAACTCCCACTAGTTCCTCGAATCATGAAACTGCCTTAAGAGTTATAATTGACTTCTAACTCTTTTGTTATTATTAACCACTCATGTTCTCCTTAATTCGAGAGCACTTACAACATCCTCATATTATCTAATTAATCCTTATACTTCACTCATAAGCCTAATTATTACATTAATTCACCACTTAGGAATCCAACTTCCTTAAAACACATGACCCCCTATGTCTACTAAAATACAATGCTTTTCTCTTGGGTTGAATGCTCCTGCATCAGGTTACAACAAATGAGGCCGACAGGCCTATGGTTAGTGCACTAAAAGGGATAGGGATCAACATGGCTACGCTCTCGTGGGAGATGCTCTATGTGATGCAGGAAGGGATTAATGTAGAACTGTGGGCTAGGGAGAGTTGCACATTGCAAGTGATGAGCAAGCAAAAGATAAACATGGAGCAGTTAAGCTTGCAGCGCGATGAAGTGGTGTCACAGAATAGGCAGATGTTATAGGTACTGGAATAAGCCTGTCATATGGTCCTTGAGTTGACCATCCCAGTAGATGCACCAGCAAAAGCGCATATCCACAGACTAGCAGCAGGGGTGCGTGAGGCGCGAGAATAAATGGCTAAGGTTCAGCTGGAGCTGAACCTTCAGATAGAAGAGCTGCAGTTGAAGGCGCAACCATCCACCCCTCGAGAAGTGAGAGAACAGTGCGCCAGTGCTATTACATTAGGGATGGAAGAGATCAACAGGGCAGTAAGGGATTGCACCAAGATGTTGGAAGAGTCCTTCGAGGTCCTCACCAATCTGTAGGAGGACCCTAACATCCAATGCTTAGAGATAGAGGTGCGCGAGCTCCAGCAGTAGTACGGCAACATCAAAGGGACTATGCAGACAGTGGCCCTCACTCAGAGGCTTGCACGGATGCAGCAGGCCAAAGCGTTGAAAGAGCAAGTGGATGCAGCACAACACATAGAAGTAGTCTTGAAGGCATGCTTTTAGAATTGGATCGATTAGGCCTTCGTCATTACAACAAAAATTGAAGGAAATCTCGTACAAATGCAGGTGATGCAGGAATAGAAGTAGGGAAGCATTTCCAACACCGCAGTCTCAGAACAACGGGTGCAAGAGATTTGGCAGGCAGTCGCTCAGTGCACTACTAACCTTGCAGCGGTTCGAGTAGAGTTGGAGGGACTCCACGCGAAGATCTCCGCACCAACAGAGTGACTCGAGGGCGAGTCATGATGTTTGTGTTGGGGGCCTGTTGGGTGTGGAATCCCCCAAGGCTTGTTTTTGGGCTTAAAGCCCAATTTTTGACTAAATCCATTGTAAAGAATCCATGATTTGTGAGCATGGAGCGCGAAGTCATAATAGAGTCAAAGGGTTGTCTGCCCTTGTTTTTGTAATGGAATGTTGGGTTGATAGATCTACCCATGGTCACGAACCATGGGATTGTATAAATAGAGTGAGGCTCTAAGTGTATAAAACAGTTAAGTTAATGAGATGAAAGGATGATGAGTTGAAGGAAGTGACTGAGTCAAGTGTAAATCATGTCTTTGGGTCGTAGAGTAGGAGAAGGCTCTGCAACTGAGTGCATAGAGGTCTAGTAGTCCTCAGCTGAGTGTGCAGACCCCTGCAGCTGAGTGTGTAGGGCAGGTCGAGTCTGTAACTGTGGGAAGAATTAACAGAAGAGAAGTTATACCATATTTTTGCGTATCTTTTCCTTTTTTATGTATTATTGGGTATGAATTGCAAGTTTACTATTTATTTGTTGCGTGAACTCATATGAATGTATTGTATAAATAAATATAACATAAGGCATCCATTTCGGTGAAGATAACTAACTGGTATAAGAAGATAAGTAAGACTTAGGGAATATTGCAGAACACTGCTCCGGCATTGCAGAAGCCACAGAACCCTTGGTTAGGGCTGTGCGTAGATGAATATATCAAGGTGCGAAGGCCATGGAAGTGCACAATGTAACTTGTGTGCAGGGACTAACAGTTGGAACGTATCAACCCCTCATACATCTCAAGGGTGTGGAAACCTAGTTCCAGCAACCCCCCATACTACTTTTGGCGAGACCTCAGTCTGCGCTTTGCAGACTATTTTGTCGAAAGGGCCAGTAGTACAAGAAGGGAAAATTTTAAGAACCCCCACTAAATTTATAAATATAATAAATGGGCGAATCTCCATGGTATATAGGAAAAATGGAACGCGATTTTATCAATAATATAATATGTATATATAATTTTTTGGCGAATCTCTCACCAGGCATGGCGAATATTTTAATCAATTATAAAATCTTGTAAGATCTTGGTGAGTCTTTCACTAAATAATAAAACTTTGTAAAGTCCTAGTGAATCTTAGCATAGGCTACATGCTGGTTTAATTCCCCCATTTAAATAGGCTGCATTCCAGGTGAATACCATGGGTCAATACCATGTGCCATTTTGGTGAATACCATGGGTCAATACCATGTGCCATTTTTATTTTTATTAATTCTAATATTAGGGTTAATAATGGTTTTTTGCATGGTATTAATAACAATCTAGTCCATGGTATTTGTCCCATAGTATTTTGGCCATAGGTTTCACCTAAATATAACCCATTTTTTGAGTGTTCATAAATATAAGGTGACTTATGGAGTAAAAATAAAAAAATATTTTATTTGTTTACCATACCTCTCGTTTATTTATATTTTTATTAATTTACCATACCTCTTTTACAAATATGGTATTTGGCCCATAGGATTCACTTAAATAAAACCTCTTTCTTGAGTCTTCATAAATAGAACGAGGGTTATGGACTAAATATAAAAAGAGGTTTTATTTATTTACGATACGTCAAGTTTATTTATATTTTTATTTATTTACCATACCTTTTGAGTAAGTATAAAAAGACGTTTTATTTATTTACCATACCTCCACTTTACTTATATTTTTATTTGTTTACACCCTTACATGTATATAAGGTGACTTATGGAGTAAATATAAAAAATGTTTTATTTATTCACCATACCTCTCATATAAAACCTATTCTTGAAAATGGGTGAATGGATTCACTTAAATAAAACCTATTCTTGAAAATGGGCGAGTGGAAGGTTGTAAGTCCTAATTTCAAGGGCTAAATTTACCTTTTTTACCCTCTCCCTTAAAATAAGGTGGGCTATTTGAGGTGATTTGTAAAAATGTACTATGATACAAAATATTCGCCCACTAAAAATTTAAAACCCCTTAATTTCACCAAAGGGCGAACATTCGCCCCTAAAATTATCCTTGAGTACAAGGATTTGTTTGGCTAATTAACTCTGAACCTGGGTCAGGCCCCTACAAGCCAACATAAATTTTCTTGGATTTTGGTTTATCATACCTTTTCAAAGCCTCCTCTTTTGGTTTTGTGTTAATGCTTCCAACTCCATTCAATGTCACTGCTATGTTCAAGAGAAGTCATTTAGTCAATATCTACTACAATATTCTTAAGTCGTCATTCCATGTCTGCCTTTCTTGATCCAGTTTTGTATTAGCAACATTTTGATCATTCTGTCTCAAGTCATCATACTAGTTTCGTGTCGTTGATGAGGGATGCATCAAGGGCCTCCTACAATGGGTCACTTCCTTTAGAAATCAACACATTATCCAGGACAATGACTTAGAAACATCCCTTGGTACCTTGGTGATTGCATACATCAATGGCAAGTTTCCTCATTCTTGGCGATAGGTTTTCATCATTAGCCTATGAACGAAATATTCTGTGTGCTGTTTGAAATCAACTAATTTATCCACACCATACATATTTTACTAGAGTACCTTGAGATCCATTAACATTATCAGTGGTTTCTCTCGTGTATGTTAACAAATTACATCATTGGTCGGTAATCATATGGTGTATACCATGTTCGATCTAAACTCATTGATTCACATGGTTAGACTCATACATTGATTGGTCGTGTGAACGAGATAGAAGACCCCAGATATAGTTTCATCCATTTGGGATACGGTTTCAGGAGTAATACAAGATCACAATGTATAATGGCTATGATCGCATAAACAATCATCTAGTCATGAGTCAACCATTTTCATATGCGGACATGTCTTTTGATCATTGTACATGTAATGTTAGCTTATGTGCTGAGTATGGGTATGCATCCCTCAACAAATATGTCATGAGGTAAATGTATTGTAACAGATGATGATCTCATTGGTTGTTCTTGATCTTGAATTGTCACAAGGTAAAGCACTACAGTCATTAGTTACCATTTCCTAACTTTGTGCTTTAGGGGGGAATTTGTTATAGGACATTTTCTCGCATCTGGTCATTATGCCAACAAATTGGATCAATCAACATACTTTTACCAATTTTCATCATCCTTGTACAAAGCCCTAAGTGTGACTCTTTATTATCCATGAGTTTCTGCCTGAAACTGCTTCATTTCAATGATTTTAAGGACTAGCAAACTCTGCATAACTGAGTAGCTGTGTTGCAGTGCAGTTTCTTCTTCTCTCGGGCTGCTATGCAATTCACCCTACATAACTATGGGGGTTCATTGATTCTATAAATTCAAGAAAAATAAAAAGATTTACGAAGCTTCTAGAGGTTGTTTCAATCATTTAACTTGAATAAGCATTTGAATCCTATCTGATTCCACTTTGGATTAATCACCATCTTATCCCTTGATCTCATCCTCCCATCACTTTTGGATCTCAAGCCTAGATTGGTAAATGGATAAGAATTCATGAACTACCTCTCCTTCCTATATATTTACCTCATTTCATAAGCACCTGTTTGGTTGTTGTTGGACTTTGAAGAGTGATTCTACCCTTATGCTACTAATGTGAGAGATATATTTCCATGCATTAGGTGATTAGAGGTGCACTTTGTGACAAGGAAAGGACAAGTCAACTTGGAGGAGCTATTTTATAGGATCAGCACCTATTTTTGGTTCTAATTCACTCCATTTACATGAATGCAAAGAGTTCTTTTTTTTCCTATATATGATGTTATGGTTTCATATATTTCAATACCATGTTGATCTATTGAATAAAGTGATTGGATGATGCTACATATATTCTATGGATGGTTGGCTTGTGTTATCTGACTGTGAAGGTTCTAATAATAGTAATCAGAGCTAGGATTTGGGAATTCAATACAATAATGGAGTGCAGCATATGACAGATTTCAGGTGGGCTCCATCTTGTTATCTATTTAATTTAAGGAAAACATTAGTCCCTTTTCCTTTCTATTGTTCTAGGTTAGTCCACCAGGCCTAGGGAAGATACTTCTATCCACAGTGGTAGATTTCACATAACAAGATTGATTTAAGATGTGCTTTAGCTATGTCTATTATTATGATTTGATAAGTTAATGATTGTTTGATGAATGCATGGGAAAACAAGTGTTATTGCATCTACTTCAGAGGGAATTAGACTTTCTCAATGATTTTTAGCTAAAGTACATATATTTACACTTAGATATCCATTCATGACCTGTAACTCACATGTTTACCATATGTTTGACAAAATATCTAGTGTGTTCTAGTCAGTATAGGTCAAGTTATGGCTTCAAGTTTGAATGATTAGCCTTGTTGTCATGGGAAATATTCTAGAAAGTTACAGGAAGTTCTAGGAAGTGGTCTGGAGACTAGGCTAGAAAATTGGCTCAGATATTGGGTCCGCAGACACAAAACTAAGTATCTTAGGTCATAACCACATTGAGAAAGGCTTATGAGTGTGGTTGGAGGCTCACAACTACATGAAGGTAGTGTCAAGGGTATGGTTATAGGCCTAGGTTAGAGAAAATGGGTTCTAGCTTAGTGATTGGTCATCTGGGGTGGTTTTTTAGCCTCTGAGTGATATGTGGTCCTGAGGTAGGTCAGTAAGTCTCAATTGTAGTCCACACTTCCTTAATAGGTCAGGTCATGTCATAGTGGAAACTCAGTTCAGATTTACCCGGGAGGGCTTGTGAAATTGGGTAAATGTCGGGTGGCCTATTGCATAAACATTTCTCTGGGTGAAGGCTATAGGCGTTTGGGCATATTCACAGATAATTATTAGAAAGATATGATATTTCCCATGCTATTTTACGTAAATAAATAATTAGAAAATGTTACAAGGAGCTTTACATATTGTGATATTGCTAAGTGGGAAGTTATGCATCAAGATCATGATTTTGGATATCATAAAAAAATTTGTTTTACAAAACAATGCGAATTATCCTCATTCAAGTATTTAGTTGTATTTGCATTCGTATAAGAAAATGATAGTTAAAAGGAAAAAATCTACTAGCTCAATATGTTAAAACAATGGAAAATTTGAAACACATTCTTGCGTTGAACATTGCCTATATGGATCTTAGATGAATACATATATCGCCAGATTAGTTTTCATATTTACAAAGAAAATATATGCAATTATTCTATAGTTAGGCCTGCCCACTTTCTTTGTATCATTTAGCATTGTTGAACATATCTAGGAGCCTTTAGTAAAGGTTTTGCAACAGATACTCCAAGAAAAAAAACTGTCTACTGAAAACAACGTAGATGAAGATGATATTGATACCTTGATAAGAAATGGCCCTGTTACCTATGTACAATATTACAAAAGCATAATTAATCTTGTACATTAGGTATTTTCACGAGTCCAAGTACTTTGGTGATGTCATTGACTATTTATTTATAACAAAATTACAAAATCGAGGAAGGAAACATGAACATAGATTGATATGGATTAAAATGATCCCATATATGGAACAAATATACATACTGAAATTGAAAAATTTGCTAACAAGTACTTGTCCTGTGATTGAAGTAAATGACCTACAAAACTTAAAACTATTCAATGCCATTGTCACACAAGCACTTGTAGGAAAGGAAAATTGATGCATTCCAAGTTCAATTTTTTGATACCACTAATGCTAAGAACACAAATACTTAAGCCTATGGAATTCGACAATGCAAAAATAAAGGTGAATGCAAGAGAAATATTTGATGCACTAGCGCATATGGAACATGATGAGACATATACATTTTATAGTTTTTTGGAAAAAATAGGTATAACCAAATGTTATTATATCCAGGAAATTTAGTGTACTCTGAAACAAAGAAGAATTTTGTTAAGAGAATAACCAATAGACATCTGGACTAATAGCTTTGCTCAACATACTTCATTAATTTGGGGTGAAAATATTGATGCTCAATTTGTACTTGATTCATATGCTACAACTACTTACTGTAGTTCATATATGAAAAAACTAGATAAAATAATGACATCGATGTTGAAACGCATGCGAAGTGAGTGTAAAAAAATGATAGTGATATCATAGAAACAGTTATAGAACTTGGAAAAGATTTATTGAACTTACAACAAATGTTTTCACAATAAGGTGTATATATAGTATTGTTAATGCCAATGAATACTAGATCAAGGAAATGTATATTTATTAATACTTCAACAATATATGATCGAACGCTTTTACTAAAGAAACCAAGAGACCTAGTGATGAGCCTTGGTATTGCACCAAGGATGTTGAAACTCCCAAGGGATTCTCAACTTAAATTATCAACCTGGTGGTCATACCAACTTAGAGGTCACAATGCTATATGCACAACAGGTGAGGTTCTACTCATGTCACCCTCACTCATGAAATCATATTAAGGTGTTTAGAGACCAATCCTCTAACTAATGACAGTGAAAACTATTTATGAAAGCATAAACAAACATGATTCTAACTAGAAGGGTAAAAATGCCATCCATCAAATGTAAATTTTGATTGAAATTGCATGAAATGAAAAAGGTTAATATATTTTCAAAAGTAAATCATGCTACTTTACTTACACGCTTAATTTAAACCAACAAACTACTTGCAGGCATCATTTATCTACTCACACATGGTTGAAAATGAGGAATCCAATCTTTAACACACCTATGAAGAAAAATACTCATTCTAACTCTATTTTTCTATCTTATGGTTGCAATGATGAAAGGATGCGGTAAGAGTGGTCCTAGATTCTTCCCTAATAATCAAATCACATTTTGGGGGCCATTATTCAACTTAACTATGCCAGAGTCAAAGTATGGAGCAAAAATGGTTGAAGAAAACAATGCTACAGGTCTGCTACAGGAGGTCGTGTATTACTATAGGAGACCCTATTTTTCTACAAGAGGAGGGTCTGAGAGCTTTTTGAGGACACAAATGATGTATTTAAGGAAAAGGAAGGTGGATGAATGTAAAATGAGGTGAATGAAGGGTGTCGGGACCCCTTAGCCAAGCCTAGTACCCCTTAGAGGTCTATCTTGCACCATAGTTGATGCCCATGGTGTCCTTCATCTACTTTAATAGCGTTAATTCAGATATAGAGTTTGGAAGCAAGTTGAGGTTCCTAAGAGGAATATCGAAAGGTCCAAGTGGATGTGGAAAGGTGTTCCCACCCTTGCAAATTAAGACAATTCCTGTAGCTAGCCAAGTACATGCATCAAATGATCATTATTGTAGCAAAGTAAATAATTATGGAAAAGATGAGTTGAATTTTATTCAAGTCTACTCTAACCTACAACACAAGTCCAATTTCCAAACGAATGCTACTAAATCCTAATTTTAAGAGATTAGAATGTAAAGAGATTTCAATCTAATACCTAACACTTTACAAGAAATCATAAAAAATTATTTTTTAGTTGTTAATGTGCATCTTTCCAATCACTCTTCCCACAAGTGAAGTGATAGGAAATTTTGCAATTACAAGTTTTTAATGATATAAAATCTACTGAAACAAGGAAAGAATTGCAATACTTTGAAATGAGAACAAGAAAGAAATACAAGAGAGGGACTAAAGCCTATGGGTTGGGCCGAAACCCAAGGGTTTCAGATCTCCAAAAGTAACTCAATTGCAAACCAATAGTAAAATTCTCATTAACAAAAAATGATAGTCACATACTTCATGAAAAATAAGAATGACAATTTCAAGCACTAGGCTCACAATAACTATTCTTGGTTGCAACAATAATTTGAATCCTAATGAGCCTCTTTGATAGTTTATTTATACCAAAAGGTAGTTGATGGTATCTCCCTTGAAAAGAGTAGTGATTCACTCCAAGATCTCTAGATTTGTGGATCTAGTCCCCCTTGATCTTCACATGTACATGGAGTCCCTCAGCCGCTAGTGAATCGAGCTATGAGTAAGGATTCTGTAATCTCAAGCCAAGTTAGAGAGTTAATGTGGTGGACAAGCCCCCTATATTCTCTCTTGGTTGTCTCCATGAAGCCCCTGCATAGTAAATGCCTCCAAAAATGCTTCTTCTCCTACAAATTAATCACATTAGGCCATACAATATGAAAAACACCATTTAGTCTTCCTACTAAGATATTATGACTAAAATGTGAACTAATGCGAGAAAAGGAGAGCTTTAAGGGTTGGAGGATAACACAATGAACTTCAAAATATACCTATAGATGGAAACCATCATCACCTCCCTACTGAAGGTGTTTCTCACCCTCTAATCAACTCAGTCACTGGTATGAATCTCATTCATGGCCCTGGTGGCCTCTATGACATCCCAAGGCACATCCGATGGCGTGCTCTCCTTTATATAGAAAATTGCATTTGGCTCTGTGTTTGACCATTCTTTTTGTTCCTCTGCCTGGTTTCTTCCTTCTTACAAGCCCAACAATAAGGGAGGTCTATGTCTGAGTCCTATTCATTTGATCTTCAACCTTTTCATGATTATTTTGTAAAGTGGGGTTCTCTCCAACACATTCCTTAGTCTTTCTAAGGAGTGATATTCTTTGATTTGTAAACTGTGAGGTAGGTCCTACCCCCTTCTTTGGAAAGCCTGCAAACTTTTTGTACCCACCATTCTAAAAGTGTCCTCAAAAGGTAGGATGGATTTTTCTTCGGCCACTATGTAACTCAGATCCATTTCAAGATCAAAGGAGATGAGATTGTGGTTGCTGATGAAAGTCATAGGGCTCACTGGTTCTACTCTAATATATAAGGGATTCTTCTCTACTTTTGTCATCACCCTTTTCACTTCTTTAGCCCTTGCCTCCTCATGGGCCAAATATTAGAATAATGCCGTCAATTGCATGTCTCCCAATCTTGAGTTGGGGTGCCATAAATTCATGTCTCTGAAGATAAGATTGTGCATATAAAACTCAACGAGTTTGGCTCTATCCTCAATAATTGCTCCTTTGTAAAATTCAATGAATTTCATGTAGTCTTGGAAAGGAAAGTATCCATATTGTGCTAATGTCTTAATTTGGAACTATAGCCACTTCTCCTTGAGAAAAAGGGCATAGAATTTTGATGGTTTCCTGGATTGGATGGCTTCCATAGATAAGGTTGCCATAGTATCAATTTTTTTCTCTTTTTCTTGCATCTGCTCTCTTAGCCTTGTGTTTTCTGCCTATATCTTCTCTCTCACGATTGACTCCCTTAGTTGCAGATCATTAAAATAATTTCCCATCTCATTAAATTTTTCTTCCATGAGGTCCACATATTCTACACTTTTGGATTTTGCAATTTTCATCCATCTATGTGCTCTGCTTCTTTCCTTCTCTAACTCAATGAAGAGTAGGGTGGATAACTTCTCAAGTATAATCCTACCTCCCTCAACAAATTTATAGCAGGATTCCAAATTTGGTTGTGGATTAGGCTCTTGGGACCCTTGGATCCATTTTCATCTTCTTTTGGGGTGGTTTCCCCTTCCTGTAGCACCTCCTACTGATTTTGTAGGCGCTTCTTTTTCTCCTCTACTAGCTCCTATTTCTCTTGTAGCTGCTATGTTTCCTCCCATAGCTCTTCTTTTTCTTCTTGTGACAGGGAATATTGTGTCTTGTGCCTATTAAACGTGACTTCCCTAGTGGTGGGCCTTCACATAGGTATCACAGGTTGCTTGGTTTTAGGCTTAGAAGAGGTGATTTCTTCAATTTTTCCCTCACTAAGTCCCACTTCTTCCTTCTTTCTTGCTAACTCCTCAAAAGTGATAGGGATTTTTGAAGGATGTTGAGGCTTCCCTTTCCTTATCTTGGTGCTCTTACTTTTTTGAAGTATAAAGGACCATGCCTTGGATACTTTCTTTTGGGCTTGACAGGTTTGCCATTGTGGCCAATGTTAAAACAACTTCTTGTTCTGTGTTCCTTGGAGAGATACTTGTTTTTTGTCCTTATTTTTCTATCTCTTGAAAATTGGATGTCTCCTCAGCCTTCTCTTTCTATGTTCCTTGTTTCTCTCCTTCTCCTTCCTCAATTTATGTTGCCTCCTCTTATTCCCTTTTTCCTTCCCTACCTCCAATGCTAGAGGCTAGTGTTTCTTCATGTGTGATGGCTTGGGTTTCAACAAAAGATTCCTTGTCGATGTCTACAAAATCAGTCCATAGAACATGGATACTTAGGTGAATTAGAGAAACCATAATAATTAGCTTAATGAGGCCATGGTTAGAAATATGTTGGTGCTTCCCTTCCCTCACTTTCTCGGGCATTTTAATGATAGATTGTAGGAGGAAATGAGGATCACTGAGTCTCAATGGAATATGTAATTCTGCTTTGAATCTTAGCTCATGAAGCAACATAAAATGATAATCATATAAAACTCTCAAAATCCCCTCACAAGATATGTATTTTAGGATATGATAGGCCACTTCATCCCAGGGTCAAGGTAATATTTCTCTTCTCACTCCATTTTTGTCTTCTATAGGATTTTATCTCTAAATTAAGAAGTTCTTCCTGGATGTAACACTCACTACCTTATCCCCCTTGATCCATCAGATTACTAAGGGTAAGGTAGTCACTTTATAAGTTCAACATTTAAAGAGATGGAAAGTCCCCTAACAACAATATTGGAACTATATTCTCTTTGAGGTTTTAGTGCCATGGAAAATTCCTAAGTTATATCATCATCATTGATGAGAGAACCTGTATTTCAACAAGAATGTTGCAACTCCTGGGGATACCATCTTTACTTTATCAACTCGGGGTTCATACAAACTTGGAGGTGACAATGTTGTATACACAAGTAAAAGTGATGGTTCTGCCTTTTGTCACTGTTTAGCTGGCGAGAGACCACTAGTGTTTTCAATACAAACTTCTATGGATTCAGAAGAAGCTTGATTACTATTGAAATAAAGAGAAATATACTCTAGGAGAAAGCTTGTCTATTGCAATAAGGAAAAGGACTGAAATCCAATGCTAAAAACACACCATTTCCTAAGTAATCGCTGAGAAACTATGCTTTACAAGAATTCCAAAATAACATGTATGAAATGCTACTGTCCTAAGCATGAGAGTTCAAAACATCAAACATCACTATTGTGCATGTAAAGGACTGAAATAAATATGTTTTTGTTATTTTTATTCTTTTTATGGAAAAAAAAGTGTGAAATCTAATCTCTTTTGGTGATATGGCAGGTGGCTTATGGATACTGGTGGATGGTTGCAAGGTTTGGGAGACCCTTAGGTGACCTTGTGTGGCTTTCTGGAGGTTTTCCCTAAATTCGGCCTCAAAACAATCCACTACAGGAAAACCTGCAAGATGTCCTAAAAACCTACAAGATTCCTTGTATTTTGCAGGATATAGCTGAGAGAAAAATGATGGGTGCTGGAGGTGATGGAAGGCTTAGGGAAGGAGGTTGGTGGATGGAATGGAGTGATAAAATGCCTAGGATCACTCAGAACTCAAAACCAAGATTGGGAGATGGTTGGATTTGCTCAACATGCTTGGAGAAGTTTCCATGTAAAATGATGAAATTTGTGAAGGTCTTAATGAAAGAAAGGAATGATTATGAATGGATGAAGTTGGAAGGAGGTTTCTTGCTATTAAATATTTCTCTACTTCTGAAACACCTGCACTGCATCAAACAATGATATTTTCTCAAAAATCATGTAAACAAGAAGAATTTCAATGAGCTAGAAAAACAAAGTTTAAGGATCTAGCTATCTACTTCACGCAAGAGAAAAATTTGCAGAATAATATGAAGTCACTGATGAGATCTACTGTAAGACTGAAAATGGAAGAAATGGTAATTAAATCCTACACTTGAAAATGGATCAAATGTTGGTTCAAGTACAATAAACTCTAAATTCTATGAGAAAGTAGAAATCTGTCTTTTTGGGGCTGCATAGGGGTCCTTTCCTCAAATCACGATCCCTGAAGGAGGAAGTGAGTCCAAGACACCTATTGATAGCTTTCTAGTGTTCCTTTTATCCCTTCTAACTAATGCTAAAGTAAAACACAAACGGAAGCAAACTAATAAACAAACTAATCAAATCTACACTACTTGCAATGAAATACTTCTAAGGACAATTTAACCATGAATCTATGAAACTAATCTAAGCATATAGATATATTATCAAAGGAGCCTTTGCTGCTAGGGTTGGGCCCTAACCTAAGAGCTTCATCCCTCTGAGTTAACTCAGTACTGGATCATGAAAAAGCTCATTCTCATTATTAAAACAAAAAATTACATAGCAATGTCTTCAACAAGTTTGGAGCTCCAAAATAACTAGTGTTTTTACAACGAATATTTGAATCCTAATGAGGCTCTAAGCCTCTTTATTTATACAACTGAAGTCTCCAATGAATTCTTTAAATCTAGGGAGGCTCGGCTCCAAAACTCGAGATGAACTGACTCTTTGACTATCACTTGCTCGGCTTCCTTTTGATCTCCATGACATGGTTGCTTGTACTCTGAGCTAGTGTGATTAATGGAGCAATATTCAAATGAGGGAGGAGAAAATGAGGATGATTTACCTCCTACAATCTCTCTTCCTTGTCTCATTCGATTTTCAGCCTTTAGTCTTGCCAAAATTCCCTGATTTTCTCTCACAAACTTGCATTTAATGCACATTAGTCCACTAGGCATAATATCTCACTTTGACTCATCTCATTAAAAAAAATATAATCAAAACATGTAATAAATTGTGAGAAGAGTTGATTTGACTGAGCTATGAGGTGAATTAAGGTCCATATAGTTACCCAATGATGAGGCTCATCATCACCCCCTACTGAAAGTGTTTCTCATCCTCTTACCAACTCAATCAATATCCATGTCTATTATAGCTCTAGTGGCCTCCCTGACATCCCATGCTTCTGTTGTGGGTTCTTCTTCTTGTGCATAGAATCTTGCCTTCCTTTCTATCTCCTCCCACTGCTTTCTTCCTTCCACTTCTTTCCTTCCTTCAAACATCCCCAAGAGCAGTGGTGCATTGAGTCTCAAGCCAATCCAATTGACTTTGAGCCTTTCGATGGTTTGTTTGTACATGGGTGTCTTGTTCAGTGCTTCTCTAATCCTTTCAATAGAATGGCACTCTTTGATTTTCAAATTGTATGGCAAAGTATTCCATCTCATTTGGTAAGCTTACATGCTATCATCCCCTAACAGTTTGAACATATCCTCAAAATGTGTAATTGCTTGCTCTTGGGAAACAAGATACCTAGGTGCAAGTTGAGGATCATTTTCAATTAAAATATGTGTGCTCATGACAACCATTGGATTTGACTCCTCATCTCTTATCATGAGAGGCTTTGTTTGTTACCTTGCCAATACCTTCTTCATTTCTGCAACCCTTGCTTCCTCGTGGTTCATCCATGATGCCAAATCCATCAATTATAAATCCCATAGCTTTGCATTAGTATCCCATACATTCATATCTGTCAAGGCAATGTTATGCAAGTAGAACTTAGACATCTCATCTCTATATTCCTATGTGCTTTGATCACAAAGATCAATGAACTTTCTATAATCCTAGGATGGCATAGTGCCTCTCTGTGCTAGGGTCTTGATTTGGAACTATAGCCACTATTCCTTAAGGTATAATTCATAGGACGTAGCTAGCATGCTGCATTGGATCACTTCCAAAGATAAACTGACCATGCACTACAAGAAAAAAGGACATTTGTGAGGGGAAAAAATGTCACCATAAGCTCATTGGTGACGGTCAAAAGAGCCTTCATCACCAAAAACTGAATGTCACCAAAGGTGATGTCACCAAAAGTATAGGTGTTGTAGTGACATTTAAAGTCCATCACCAATAATGATTTCTAATGATGGATAGCGACCATCCCCATTTCATATGAGCAATGGTGACGGACCATAGCCTCCGTCACAAAAAAATGAACGTCACCAAAGGTGGCATTGCCAAAAGTATAGGTGTTGTAGTGACATGCAAAGTCCGTCACCAATAATGATTCATAATGATGGATAGCGGCCGTCACCATTTCATATGAGAAATGGTGATGGACCATAGCCTTCGTCACCAAACGTGGTGGCGTCGCCAAAAATATAGGTGTTATGGTGACATTCGAGGTACGTCATGAATATTGATTATAATGACAGATAGTGACCGTCACCATTTCATTTGAACAACAACAATTTATTATGATGGGTCTTTCATGGCCATCACTATTGGTGCATATATATGGTGACGTTCATTGACCGTCACCAAAAGTCGCATTACCAGAAGTATAGGTGTTGTGGTGACATCCAAGGTCTGTCACGAATAATCATTATAATGACGGGCAACGACCGTCATCATTTCATATCAACAACAACGATTTATGGTTACGAACCTTTGAGGGTCAACACTATTGATGCGTATATATGGTGGCATTCATTGACCGTCGCCATTTCATATTTTGGTGAGGGTAAAAAAATGTCACCAAAAGAGCCTCCATCACCAAAAATTGATCATCGTCATTCCATATGGATGTTAGGGCACAATGGAATCAAACCACCAACTTCCTGCTTGTAAAGCAGGTGCCCTTCCATTGAGCTAGCACCCTTTAAAGAATTAGAGTTTTAAAAATTAGACCTTGAAACTTCATAAATTGCAATTCTACAACTTTCAATAGATCAAAGTCTCAGAAATATTTTACTAAACAAGCAAAGCAACATCGAAGTTGTAGGTCCCTACCTAATGGTTATGGAAGTTATGAAAAGTAGGTGGAAGGAAAAATAATTATGTATAAGAGAATCAATATGTTTAGTTGAATACTCAATTAGAAGTGAAACTCTTAAGACATTTATAATCTATAAATGACCTATAACTAGCAAATGCACCAAATATTGCAAAGGAAATGTCATAAGTGGATAGCATATGGAAGAAGAACATTGATGAAGACAGATGCAACATGTTATAGGTTGAGTGAAAGAAAAATCTCAATGTTGTTGTTTTGTGTTTAGATATTTGAATGATATCTAAACTTATGTGAAAATGTAACACGAATCTCCGGAAACCATGAACAACATGATATATATATATATATATATATCCCCTTTACATAAACCAACATGCAATTTGGAATTTCACAAGTCCGCACTCAAAACATGACAACAACTAACAAATAAAATAAATTTACTTGGATAGAAAGCAATAGCTTCACCTTCATTCTTGAGATTATTTTGTTTATTTGAATTTGACTTGTGACATTCTTTATCTGACAAGGAATCAAAATAATCACTAGTATTAAATTCATCCAACACAGGCTTTGGAGAACCAACTGAGGTCTGTGTTTTTTTTGCCATGCCTGAAAACCATGGATATCCATGTCGATAGTAGAATAAGATGTGTGTATGCTGCTCAAGAACGCATTCCTTATTAACCATTATTACCTGACAGAAACCAAAGAGACAACACAATATCAGCATACACAAAATCCCCTACCGAAATATAATCATAACTTATCTAAGAAGTCTAAAAGATGTTCTTAATTAATAAAATTTGTATTTGGAAATTTTGTTTCTTTAGATTTAAAAAATACTATGTTGTACAACACTTTTGTCTAATTATCCAGGCAATTATGTCACAACATATCTCACACGGTAGCAATCTACAGTACCTAAAGTAAAAAGACAAATTTTCTCAAGAAAGTAGATTTAGAAAAGAGGTTTGAAAACTATATGTTTGTCATCAAAGCTTTAATTAGTTTAACAACAAACTAGTTGGGGTTTGAAAATCAAAACCATTCATAGGAAACGAACAGGACAATGGCCAAAGTCGCTTTCATACAAATAAAGCTAGAGTCACTACTATCATTGAAGATAACTGAAATTTAGGAATTTGTCTAACAGTTAGAGCTTATTTGCAGGGAAGACTCATCAATACCATCATTTTTTCCACTGTCTATTGTGTCTCTAGATCTAGATTAGATAGCTTGTTATTATCAATTTCTACCTTTCAAGTGTTGATTTCTAGCTCACCTTTTAAAACACAATTCTACCACTCCATTTGATTCTTTTTTGTCAAGAGAATTGGTAGGACCTTACCATCCTTTGTTTTACATCAATTAATAACCATCCATCAATGATACAAAGAATAACCAATACACAGCAAAGGCCAAAGATGCACTTGTTGTATACCTGTGTTCTAAGAGTCATCTAACCTTACTGGTGCAAAGAGCTCACCCTAAAAAAATAATATCCACGTGGAATTTACAAAACTTTTTTAAATCAAGCTCTAGGTAAACCAATCAAAATATGAACATCCTTTTAATCAATAAAATCTCTGACTTAAAATAAAAGTGGCCTAGAATTGAATGTTATATCAACCATGTCAAGTAACTAACATTGGGTGAGAAATATAGGCCATGCATATTGGATTAGCGAAATAATTCATGTGATAAAGCTCAAAATAAAATAGATTTACAACTAAGAAATGCGAATAAATGACTTACAATTAAGACATGATGTTTCCCTTTCGACCCTGTCATTAAATAACTCTTCTTTATGTCACAAACCATTAAACTTTTTCTGATACCAGGTGGAAGTGGTATTGTAACATTAACCTCTGATAGAGTCTGTGTCCATGAATACTTCTCAAGATCCGCTCCATTACCAACATTTGGGGCTAGATAAGATACATGCAAAAACCATCAACATGAAAATGAAATCTACATCCTTGTAAAAAAATGGGAGGAAAAAAATAATCCACAAATTGAAACATACTGTAAGATAACTCATTCCCACAACATGATTATCCTGTCATGAACAATAAAAAAAGAAATCAAGAGAAATGTAATTTTTGCACATTTTGATAATAATTTCCTTTTGCATATTCTATGAGAAATTGATGAAAAAAGTCAGCTAAATCTTGTCAACATCAAGATTATAGTAAAACATAAAGGAACCTCTCCAACACATATAATCCTAAACATAAGTATCTATACATATAATTATTTATTGACGACATTGTATTTTGTGAAAATATGGAAGTCAAATCTTTGAAATAACATAATTTATGGTACCATTGCCTTACGAAGTCCATTCATTCGAGTATTTACGAAGTCCAATCAAGAGTTTCTTCAAAGTTCAAAGTTCAAAAATTAACATGTAGCCTTAAAAACTCAGATTTGAAAAGGAGATAACCCAATGATGTAGAGTATATATCTCACATTTATATATCCTAGTTTCTAGACATTGAAATGACACTTTTTAGCATACTATTGTGAATTCATTCCAAAATGCTAGAAAAAAGTATTGATGGTTATTTTTGTTAAAAATGGAAACTAGGGCCAAATTCCACTTTGAATAGCTCCTTTGGGGAATATAATTGTGACATTGAATTCTTCTTTTCAAGAGGATCAAAATCAATCTAAAGATCATCAAATTTGGATAAGTAGAAGTGGAATTTTGAATTTATGTTTCTCTCATTTAAATTATTGAGGTTAGCCTCAACTATATGTTGACTTAAGAAGATCAAAAGTCACGTCCCCTCAACTCCACTGAATTGTATATATAGAGGAGCATTGTCTCTCATTTGGGACACATCAATCGAAAGGAAAAATATATCTCTGTGGCAATGGAGATTAAGGAGGATAAATTTTGGTTATTGTTGGGACTGTTTTGGTTAGGGGTTTATCATAATAGGTTTGAGTTTGGAAGAAGTGCTTTGCTATGGTTAAGGACAATCTTATATATGGGTTGTGACTTGTTTTGTATGGGACTTCTTCCTATAGTATGGCCGCAACTAGAAGATATTCTCATAGCTTGACTGAAAGTCTTAAATCACTTGCCCAAGAAGTTGAAATACAACAGAAAGTCGTTGACATTATATGATAGTATTTAGGTGCTTGTTGAGGATGACATGGAAACTTAAAAATAGGCTAGGACTACAACAACTAATCGAGCCCATGTAAGAAGAAAAAGGTCACACTGTTTGCATAATTCAAGGGCTAGAGCAGCATTCTTTAGAAGTCCTAATCTAGAACCACAAAGATAATATCAATGATGACCTTGATGTGGTCATAAACCAACTCCTTAAGCTAGCCAAAGGGAACATCATGTGAAATAAGGAAGGTCGCAATAGAAAGGAGGATTTGTGGATCAGTCAACTTAGAAAGCAGTGGATTGTTATTGTCCTAACCATACCGATCTTGTACAACAATATGATTTGTCCTCTATGAACAAACTACCCATATTATAGGATTGAATGGATCTAAGAGAAGTGATGCCTGATATTCATATTGGAAAGTTATTTTATATCATTTTACTCTCTCTCTTTCTCTATTGAACATTTGATGATAATAATAAGAAGATTTTATCAAGCGTTTCCCCATCTTTGGGTTTTTCCCTAGCTTGAGCCATATTCTCATGTCTTTCTGTCTTGGCTTGTCTTTTGCATCTATCATTTATGCTATTTCATTAGTTACTGTTATATAATGTCTAATGTGATTGGTAAATGGATTAATGAGCATATTGTTGAATGAAGTATCTAACCTAAACAAAGAACATGTTAACTGAAAATTAGCATGGTATTGAAGCTTAGGTGAGGACAAGCCAAAGTTTAAAGAGATTGCAATTACTAAATAATTTCATTGATACCTCATCTCTTTGTGGTAAATCAAGTCGGAGTTCAAATATGGGTTATTTCTCAAGGCCTTATTCAAGCCCTAATTAGTAAACGTGGGCACCAATCCTAAAGATATTCAACTATCACGGGCAAAAGTTGGAAGACAACAAGGTATGTTCTTATACTTTATAATAGTCCTAATCATCAAGCTTAAGACAGACTGTATCATCATCGTAAGCTTATGGAAATATATTTTCTATGACCCCTGGAGGTAATGTCAATCCTCTACACGTCCCTCTTTGAAATACTATTCTCATCTCTAGAGGACTGATCAAGTGCAGGAGATATCTATCTAAGATATATCAAATACTTCAGATAATAAGTATAGGCTTCCATTCATTCTATCATTACTTTTGAAGCTGAGATTATTTCCTAAGAAGTCACGGTCATGAACATCGATCAAGAGTACCAAATCCTAGAACAAAACATATTTTAGAAGGGTCTCAAAATCTAAATTCCTCCATCAAATTCTAACCATGATCACCATGATCATTGATTAGTATCAACTATTCAACACCTATTTTCTCTATCAGTTCCTCTAGTTTTGGAAGGATATTTCACTTTGAAGATAGAAATTTTTTGTGATAGGGTCAAGTCACTATGATGCCTTGCTTGAAGGACCGAATCATATAACTTGCTGTAGAAATAAGGCCGAGGGATTGTGTAAGAGAAAAGTTAAAGAAGGATTATATTAATCTCAAGAGGCATATTATGGTTATGTTGGAGGTATCCCTAAAAGAAGGTTATCGATAATCTGAGCACAAGAAGGTTTGATTAGTCAACACTTGGCACTCGATGGTCATTTTACACAATCTCTTGGCCTCCTTGAAGGTCATTGTTGCAGTAAAATTATAGTATATTCTTGTTGGTGAAAGTTGCAGTAACTATGCAGACTTGGTTATTATTATATGGAAGGTTCATATCTGAACACTATGGCATATTGACCTTGCTCGTTGACTAAAGCATGATAACCTTGTCATTAACATAATTGTGTGGCCTCCTTGAGAGAGAACTGATTCATTATACCATCCTACAACTCGCAAGTTGATTGGCTGTTAACTTTAGATATATGTGAGCATGAAAGTTTAAATAAGCCATCTTTGTCAAGATTCTGAAAGAGTTAAATTGTAGAAACAAGACGAAGATGACTCTATCTCATGAAAAACAATAACAAAAATGCGACTAAATGAACACAGTCCACATAAAAATGGTTTTAAACTTTTATTTTTGAATATCTTACAATTGTGATAATTATCATCAACACATGTATCTATTGTCCTTTGATAACACTACAGTTTGATAACTTAAAAGTAATACAGTTGAAACACAAACAAAAAATTTACTACATGTAGAATTTCTTTCCAAGACTCTCATCAGATTTGTATTCATGCATTTGTGCTTTATTGTTGTGACACTCACTATTTCCAAACTAAGGGAAACATTGAAAAAGATAAAAGTAACTTGGTGAAGTTGAAGGCTCTATTTTCCTTATTAACATCTTCCATTGACAAGGATATTGGTCATCTATAGGTCTTTGGGAACTCAACGCTGGATGTTAATTGGATGAATGCACAAGGTCAGATTCAGGATGCTTCCTTATCTCCCATAGCTACTTAGATGAAAGAGCTCTCTAGGCAGTTCCAGATGATCATAACCTCTCATGTGTTCAGAGAACTTAATAGGACAACATATACTCTCTCAAAGGAAGGACTGCAGTTGTAGGAGAACTAAGTTCTCGAGAAGGAGTTCATTGGTGGTCATTTATCTTATTTAAGAGAAAATCATATTAGGTTCCACAACATGGAGACCATCCTTCAGAGCATTCATATCAAACTACAATTTCTTAACATTTTTAATTTGCAGTAAGCAGATAAAGGTAATTTTATTAATGTTCAACAAATGACAAAAAAATATGCCAATGAGACTAGAATGTACAATCAGTAATCATCAATCTGTAGGGGTGTCTTGGGATACCTGAAATCATAAAGAGAAACTTGTTTAGTTTTATTAGAGTGCACTTGTGCCAAAGTTTTAATTCTAAATTTGGTTTCTCTTTACAAACAAATTCCACACAAGTCTCCTTGAGATCCCACTTTTATCAATAAATGATACCCACATTTAGTGCAAAAACCGCAAGTGGAGTTTTAAGCTCTCCTAGTCATTAGGGAAGTTGATTATTAGGATTGCTTGTGACATCCTACGTATTTTTCAAATGAAAATACACCATATATAATTCTTATGCATTTTATAACCTCCATTACAAAATCAATATTACTAGGAGTCATCAAGGCCAAATAGTTGGCCTTGATGACTCCTAGTAATATTGTTTCCTCAACTAAATGTATATGCATGATGAATTCACTCACATCCAAATATATGCTTCTAAGAAATAGCTTGTAGGTTATTAAGGATCATTTAAGAGGTAATGTCAAAATCATGTAGGATAATTATGTGTGCAAATGTTGTAAAATTTAAATATACCTGGCTCAGGTGTGTAGTGCTCTATTTACATTTTCCTAAAGGAATATAACATCATGTACCTCATGTGGAGTGATCTATTTACTTTGTCCTAAAGGAAGATAACATTGACTAGAAGTGGTGAGGTATACTCATCTTGACAATTGAAAAAGAAATTTTATTTACTGTCATGTCTTAAGGCTCCACTTCTCAACATACCACAAACACTTGAAACAATGTTGGTGGAAAGGAATGACACCATGGAAAAGGTTTTACCACACATGTCAATGAACTTGTATGAACCTGAAGCTTTTGGAATTCCTGGAAAAAAAAATTATTGATGTTGTTGCCTACCCTTCCCTTTCTTCTTAGAACACTAAGAAGCATAGTGGCCATCCATACTCGAAGCTTCTACAATTTTTGCAAACTATTTTACTGTTATTGTTGCTTACCCTTCCCATACTTCTCAAGATATTGAGAAGCATATTGGCCATTCTTCTTGCACTTGATATGGCTCAAATTATTCTTCTACTGGTTAGAAGAGCTTGAGTCTTCCTTCTTCTTCTAACCCTTCACAAATCCTATTTTGTTCCCTCCTTTCCTCACCCTCCCAATGAGGTCTAGCTATGGTACATCCTCATCACTAGCTGAAACCATCTCCAATCTCATTTCCTCCTCCATAAATGCATCCCACAAACTTTTTATTGAAGGTAGCTTCTCACAAGCACATACAAACTATACAAAATGGTGCCAAGATGGACCAAATCCATTCAAGCTGATCCAAATAGTCCATTCTCTTCTACCTTGTCATCAAGTGTAGCTCATTGATATCTCAACTCTTGATCTTTATCAGATAGATAACTATTGTAGTAATGTTGCTCATGCAAGTAATTGACGATTTATTCATTAAGATCATTCTCCTAGATATGTTCTCGCTCCAATATAATGTAATCAAGGTAATATGCATTTCTCTATCAATATTTTTCTCTACAATGAAAGGGGTTAGATGATTCTTCACCAAATCCAAAACTATTCATTCTGGTTTGACCAATTTCTAATCATGCTCAACTAACTCCTTAGGATCTGCTGAAAGTAAAATCTCCTTCTCCACTATGTACCACAATTCTACCTCTTCCAAGAGATGCTGCATCCTAAACTATAATAGAGTTGGAAGTGCCCCCCAACATGTGACAATCCTAAATACCCTAACTACTTGTGATTACAACTCTTTAAACAAACATGAAAACATATTGAGAACTAAGAATAAAACCTACAACCTCTTATAGGTGGAGGCCACATTTTGAAAACATGCAAAATAACACTCCAATCCCTTGAACAACTGGGACATCACACCCCATGGGCCACAACCTTTAACTGGTCGAAATCTACTTCACTTGCTGAAACTCGGGCATCCCACCCTTGAAACCATTCAACACCGCCCTCTAACAAGTTTCAATCCTATCTATGCACAACTTCCTATTAGTTTAAGTGAAAGTGATCCGATACCATGTAATACAGACAATAGTAAGTAAATTTTGCACTAAAATAATATTCCTAAGATCCCAGGTAATTTAAATCCCTTGATGGGTATACTAGAATTTGAAAAAACACACTGCAGAAAAATAATAAGAGCATGTACACAAATCTGAACTCTCAGTCACATCTATCTTCTATTGAATTCAGAGAAAAGAAAATACAATGTCATACCTCAAAACCAAAAGATTTCTAACCAACACGGAAGTGTTCACTACATCTCCTTTATAGAATAGGAAGATGAGAAAAGATACAAAGTATCTAGTCACATGCATGAAGCACTCAAGGTGACTCAGTCAAACGCTAGCCCAAGTTTAATCATCTAGTGTATCCTTGCTGCATGGATAAGTGTGCCACGTAAGTGCATCTCAACTAGAAGACAAATAGAATCATGCATCCTCTTCCTTGATAATTGTGCCCCCTACCTAGACTGGAACCTTATCATGCAAAAGAGCTCTAATTATCTAGGGTTTTGTGCCCTCCAAATATTAGATCATGCATGTAGAACTGAACTGAATTGAATCTAAACTACAAACTAAATTGAACTGAAGAAAAAATGGAATTGCTTAATCTTAAACAACATGCAAACTGAAATTAATTGAGGGTAGCAAAACTAGAAATATACCCTCTACTCTCTTACATAACAACACCTCCCTCATACTATAATGTGCATATGAACCATGACAAGCTGCTGCCATTATTACTACTGTATGGACCTACAAAAGGTACACCCTTACTACTATTGTACCTGCCAATTAAGTGCACCCCGGTACTGTGGAGAAGACTTTCAGAGTTAAACAAGGAAGAAAATCTAACAAAGGATATGAACCAACTAATCAATAAAATATTACCACAGTGATAAATTAAATCCTTAAAAGAGTGACTAGCGTGGGAAGAGATAGAGTTAAGTCAAACAAAGCATAAATCTTTGCCATAGATATGACAAAATTTACTGCATGGTTTTAAGAAAATTCATCTCAATGGGATAATAAATTGTTTCAAACCCAAGATCAAAAGGAAATTGACTTAATGTACAACAAAATGTTAGTATTTTGTTAAGCTGCATCTGCATTTACTCAGAGGTGTTTATTTGATGCTATATAATTCTTAAATCCATGCTCAACCTATAATGAGTCTCTAGCTTTTAGGCTGTTAAATTTGCAGGCCTATTTTAGCAAAGCCATAGGTTTTGATCATGATGAAATGTAGTTAAAGGGTTTTTTCTGGATTTATATATTTTTCATAGTTTAGTTTCAATGATGCATTTTTCCATACCAAGTAAGAAATAAAACAAACCATTAGCAGACAAAGAACATATCAATGAGAGGTAAACATGTAAAATAGAACGGATAAAGGATATACAAATGCAGAATGGAAAGTTTTAAGTCAGAAACTAAATAGATAATGTGGTGTTAATAGTACCTATATAGCAGGATTTGATATCAAGAGTAAAGACACACCAAGTCCATCGAATGCCTCTTTCCAAGAACCCTCAATAAGAATTTTCCAAAGTCCCTTTGATTTCCCAAATGCGCTAGTTTATATCCAAGTAGAAGCTACGTTTAGTGGCTTTCCAAAACAAAATAAACCACCACATAACATAGTGTTTATGTATAAGTTTGAGTAAGAAATGTCAAGTCAAAATACTAAAATTTGGCTAGAAAATCCAAATCACTAGGAAAAATCAGGAAGAAAAGGAGTTGTACTTGTCTTATCATAGCTGTGCAAGCTCTAGTTGCAGCAACTATAGCTAAATTTTCCTTTGTTCCCATATACTTGTTCCTATGTTTTAAGTAAAATCTCTTAGACTATAGCTATAATAGTATTAGTTAAATTTCTGATGTATAATTACTTGTGAAAATTGAATAAGCTAAACTCGTGGTAAATAATATCATAAGTAATTATCTGTAGATCAGAAAATGTTTTCAACATGGTATTAGAGAAGTGAGATCAGGCAGTGGAGTGTGTCTTCGTGGAATGATCTTGCATCAAACAAATCTATGTATTTTCCCTAGAACTAGTTTATCTCCTGATCTGAGAATCAAGCGTGCATTACGTGAAGATCCATTATCTCTAGCACCATTATTATACACAACTGCTTCTGAATTTTTGTTTTATCTTATTCTGGAATAGGTGTGAGGTGAGAATGATCATTCTCCATAGTCAAGTTGAAGGGAGTTGTAGCATCAGCTGTGTGGAACAATAAATATTAATTCATGAAAGTTTTCAATCCCAAAGGCATGGTTTTGTGCAGTCTTCTCTACTTCGATTTTCTTTGAGCACCACAGATATAAAAAATTGAAGGTCAGTTGTCAGAAAAATGAGCTTGGGAAATTTAAAATGGAATACCTCATCATTTAGCAATGACTGACAATGTGCTGGAATATATTCATGATAAGCCATTTGATGCGTGTCGATGTGCATTGATGGGGTAACATGAGGCAGAGGCTATTTTCAAATAGATGAGGACCATAAACATACCTTCCAATACCATCTTGTATTTTGTTATGATAAATGGATATTCCAAGAAAGCCAAAATGGACGATGCTTTCAAATTGTTTGATGGAATGGTGGACCGTTATATCAAACTCACGGTTGTATTTATATTTCACTCATTAGTGGTCTCTCCAAAGGAGGCAAGATGCTGAAATCAAATGCCCTTATAGAGGAAATGATGCCTAAATGCATGTTCCCAAATATTGTTAATTACAATGTTGCTCATTCAAGGATACTACAAAGAAGGTGTTATAGACATTTTTGTGCCTTACAGCATTAAGCATGAAATGTCCATAATATAAGGGATCCAAAGTCCCTAAACATGTTGTTCCTACCCCTAGAGGAACAAGGCTAACAAACCACAGCAATTCACATAAGTTCTCCACCAGAAACTGCTCAAAAACAAGTCAATTCAGGATCAATTCAGTGGCTCCACTAGCTGTTTGCGCTGAATGTCAAAGGAAACACTGGCTACCTGCACTGAATGTCAAAGGCAACACTGGCTACCTGTGCTGAGCGAGAGTTGACATGTGGAAAGTTCATTCCACGAGGTGTCAAAACCCAGGAAGCTTCCAAAATCTTCCTCAATGACACTTGCCTCAGGGAATTCGACTGGTGATGAGTAAGAGGTTCCAAATCTCCAAGTGGAAGCAAGAACCTCCAAGTGGAATCAAGAACTGACAGAGGGAGAGGACACTAGTCAGATCTCAAGCTGACTCATCCTCTCTCCAAACATCTATATATGGATCTCTCCTCCATGAGATCTAGAGGCTGGAATTTTGTTATTGCAAAGAATTGTTGTTGGTTTGAGATTGGAATCATTGGGTGCTTAATGCTTTGAAGGGGGTGAAGATAGGAATTCCATTTGCCAGGAAGGAGATGCTGGATTGGAGCCCTCTGGGTTGTATCTCTTCCTGAACCTTGTTATTCATCAATAAAGCTATCTTGGTTTCTCCTATATACTGATGTATTTTTTATGTATGATTGCATTAGTATGTTTAGTTTATGTCTAATCCTGAACTAGTTATGAATATGAATCCATGTCTTGTGTAGTGTTCTCTTCTTGTGATCTCGCAGAAACCTCTTGAAGCTGGGCGAGCGAGAAGGCAAGTAGCTGGGAACTCTCCAAGGGAAGAGAAACCGGATCGAGGGACAAACGGAAGACACCGGTTAGTCCATCCATCTCTCTTCATTCTTAATTCATAAAGGAAGAATACTAGAATAGCTGTCTCTGTTTGTTGCTAAGGCACTGTCACACCTTAGGTGGATAGGATCATCCTGCATAGGCATTTCCCCCCAACAAATTGGCGACTCCGCTGGGGAGATCTGTTTAGTCATTTTATTTGTGTCTCTATCATTGTTTGTTTCATAGACTCGACAGCAACAATCGAACTGCATCTGCTATTCCCGGATGCAAAGTAGACAGTTGCTGCTTTGATCCAATCACTGGACTTGTCTATGATCTGAACAATGGACTCACAAATGATTTGATGATCCTTTGTGATAGATCTTAGTACCCCCTCAAAGCATCCCTTTGATTGCACCTTGCTTGTTGCTTTGATTTGGCCTAAAACAATAGATTAAATAGCAATCTGTGACCCAGAACCCAGTGAGAAACGAGAGTTTCTCCTTCAGCGCAGACCCTGTGAAGGGATTCTGCATTTCAACGCAGGTCCCGTGAAGGCTACCTGTGCTGAATGTCAAAACCCCTGTGTTGAGGTTGCGCTGATCCAGTTTGCCCTTGTGCAGCTGGGGTTCTCTGCTCTGTTTTGCCTTGTTTTGATCTCTGATTTTTGCAGCCTGTAACCAGCATAGGTACCAGTCTGATAACTCCTTTTCTCTGCTTAGATTCCGCCTCCTTTTGTACAAAAATACTGTGAGTGTTTTTATGTATTTGTGGCGTCATTTACAGTTTTCCTTTGCATGAGTGAAATAATCATCCTGTAGCCCTTGATTCAGATCTGTTGATTGTGATCTTAGAAGAGAGTTCATTGGCTATTTGCAGTTGATTATACATTTACTTTTGCATTTGGTTTGAGTTTGTCTCTTTTAAGTGTCGAAACAGGTATTCATTTCGAAAATCGTTAAGTGTTGTAATCTCTTCTACCCTCTCCGATTTCGAAAAATTAAACTTGTTTGTACTTGTCATTTAAAAGCAAATTCAAAGTTGTACAAAAAGCTTTCTGTGTAGGCATCAATACTAAGAAAGCGGAAAACAAACACCTGCATTGTGCATTTGCATCTTGATAGTTTGCATGTCTGATTTAGGAAAAGTGCATTAGAGTGTGTTGATTGCTCTTTGAGAAAAGATGGTGTCTTTATTTTCCCTTAGTAGCTAGGATTTTCAAAGTTGAAAAGATATAAAGCTTGCTTATCATCTTTAGACTGCATTTAGGAATTGTATCATACATCTCATGGTGAACCTTAAAAGGCAAACTTCTAAAAAGATCAACCTAAAATAAATTGAATGAACTTAACAACGCTTTGCAACATAACGCACAACATAGAGGTCTAGGCTAGAGACGTGTTCCGGCGTCGTAAAGCCTGGTGACTGTCGATCTCATGGATGGTGGGTGATTCCTCCTGAGGGACGATAGCGCCAGTACGGATTGTGCTCCCACGTACCGTCGCATATATATTGGGAGACCCTTATAGGCATAAAACCTTTATCCTTAGGAAGCCATGTCGACCGCCCTACTGATCGCAATGCACTGAACACAGCATTCAGGAAGATCGACCGCCCGTACCCTAAAAAGTATTCTGCGGTTTTGCGAAAATTTTGGCACACCCTCTGCCTAGAACTCCAGAGCAGTTCCTTTTGGCCTTTTTTAGACTCTATAATGGAAAAATTCCATCCGAGCATTTGTCACTTCGGGCTTGTTAAAACATCGAAGGAGACTAGAGTCATATTTAGCTTTTTCTCGACTCTTTAAAAGTGAAAAAGCAAGTTGTGTCTAAGCGTCGTTAAAAATTTATTTTAAACGGAACAATCACCCTTTATTCCTGCGTTGATCTTTAGGTTGAAACAATGGAGCACACCAACCAAGGAATTCCCCTTGGTGGAAATCCTAGTCCCTTCTCCTCTTGGGGAGATGTTGGTGCGCCCCATATGGCCACATTTTCGCTTCCAAGATTGACAATTGGCCTGCCAGTCTGGCTCTTTTCAACCAATGTCATTCAGAACACCACTATTCCTGAACAGTCGAGTCAACAGTTAGACCAGACCAGAGTTGCCCACTAGCCTTCTACTTCATCTAATTCTTCCTCTCCTCCTTCCTCTTCGTTTGACGGAACTGGTAAAACAAAAAACCAAGTTCTTAAGGAGAAGAAGGAAAAGAAGAAGAAAGAGAAGAAGAAGAAGGAGCCAAAAGCGACTGGGGGCAAACAAGTGTCGTCTGACAAGAATCCACACACAACACTGACTAGGCCTAAATCGCCATGTGTCATATGCAAGGGAGACCACTTCCACAGAGATTGTCCCTGCATCCCTCGGATACTAAGGGACTGGTCTCCCCGTTTGCACAATTCGGTACCGTCAACCTCTGATAGCCATGTTGACTGCTCACCGTTGACTAGTGAAAGTGAAGTCCCAGGACAGAGAGGGAAAGCTAGATTTCCCTGCAAACTGTGTGAAGGCGACCATGCCATCCACCGTTGTCCCTTCTTAGGCGAGGCTAAAAGAGTTTTGGAAGATCGCCCGACCTTACGAGCGCAACTTCCTCCTGGATATCAAAAACTCCTGCCAAGTCCTTCACTAGTTGAAAACCCGGCTGGCCCGCCCAGGTGGTCAGCCGAAGCACCTATCATTGAAGATGAACCGTCTGGATCCATGCCTGACGAAAGTCAAAAGGTTGAGGCGGCAGTTGACCCGGTTTTGCCTTCAGAGGCTCTATCTTCGAATGATACCATCACAGAGGAGAATAAAGACGACATCGTCCAAATTCTCTTCATCAATACAGACTCCGACAAACAAGGGGGAAATTTTCCCATTCCTTTATTGCAGGAAGGAACTTCATCAGAGTCATACCCGACCGTCTATTCAGTCCCACCACCAAGCAACCTAGTTGTCTCGTTCGACTGGAACCAACTAGGCAGACCCTGGTTGCCAGCAAGCATACCATTCAGAATTATCATTCAAATATACAGAATGGTAATGGCTGGCACTATCATTGATGAGGGGGCATCTGTGAGTATCCTTTCCTCTATTTCTTGGAAAGCGCTTGGTTCGCCAACGCTTTTGCCTGAAATGAGAATTCTATCAGGCTTTGATAAAGGAACCAGTCGACCTTTAGGGATCCTCCCCAATGTGCCTATCACATTGAAAGGGAAGACCATCAAATGAACGTGATGGTCGTTCAAGGACCCTTGGATTATAACCTACTCCTTGGACGAGACTATATATATTGCATGGGGGCCCTCGTCTCCTCACTCTTTAGAGTAATGTGTTTTCCGCATGAAGGAAGAGTGGTCAAGCTCGTGGACCAACTTTCATTTCCCGGATCACGCATCTCAAATAGTCATATACCATCCCTAAATGGTCTCTTCACGCAAGAAGTGTCTCAACCCACGGTCTATCCTCCTGATGAGCACGAGTAATATGGGAGGATATGACTGGAACCCAGGGGGCATGCGTCCTGGTCTGCTTCGGCAGGGAAACTTTGGGTATAGAGTAGGTTTCTGCGGGAGAATATGACTAGTCTGTACCCCGTCCGTCTAGGAAGAGGGTTATTCTAGAATAAGATTCTTTTGTCAAAGTTATGTGAGTTAGCGGGCTACGTCGCTCACCTTTGTCTATTTCGGTAGACATTGCCGAGGAAGTGTTTTGTTTGAAAGATTAACGAGACAATCTTTGGGTAACCTGAAAGAGGTAGGCCTCTCTCGGTGAAACGAATGTTTTGACGGAAATGAAGTAGGGGTAACCTTGAAATCATACTTTATACCTGGGGGCATGCAAGCCTTTTGGAGTGCAAGCAAGGGGCGACTATTTATTTTTTAAATTTTTAGGTCCTCCCTTTAAAAATGTAGGTCTAACCCTTTAAACTCGTAGGATTAGTCGTTTCCAAACTTGCGTAACGAAAGGATCCGGGGCAAAGCTTTGTGAGATGAAGCTCCATAAAAAATAGAATCTCAATGAGACACTCTTATCATATGACTGGGTTAATCGAGCAGTTTTAGCACACAGTTCATGCTCGTTAAAAAATAAACGCAAGATTCGAGCAGTCTTAACGCGGACTTCATGCTCGTTAAAAAATAAACATAAGCAATGAGCAAGTGTTTCCACCAGCGTTTAAGCTCATTTTAAAATAAAAAATGAACCACTACCCGGTAAATAACCACTGTGAATGTAACCTTATCAGCCATTAAAGCCTTGGTCGTGTTTGCACCGTCACCTCCACTTTTCATTTGGTCGATCGTTCACCTCCATATGATTGTT